>CM062814.1:140703939-141364730 GCA_031772625.1 Pinus tabuliformis | reverse complement strand
TGAATAAGGAGTTTGATATTTGATAGATTGATTATATAAGTGAGAAGAAGTGATCTCTGTTGTTGCCTGTGTAAAGCTCTGTAAGTTGATAGTAGATGTTCAACATATTGCTGGTTAGTACATACTTGATTCAAAAGTTTATGTTTGCAATAGCTTTGGAGGTATACGCAGGTTTGATTAATGGAAGTAATGTATACACACAGTTTGAGTTCAGCCAAGTAGCATATATAGTATGATGCACGGATTCTGAGGTTACTGTTGGTTCTGAATGATGACGTAGGTTATGTTGTGTGTGAAGCATGATTGTTCAGAGGTCCTTGTTTCATCCGGATGTATACCCCAGGATGTTTGTACACCCCTCCACGTGGGGGGGTGTGGGGGGGACTTGTCCCCCCCACGGGGGTCTGGGGGGGACGATCCCCCCTGCTGGGGGGGTCCGGGGGCCAGCGGTCCCCCGGCGAGGGCTCGGGGGCAGCGCCCCCGAAGCTAAAAACAAATGTAAAATTTCCTTGTAAAAGTATAGTAATTTCTAGTCAATCTGGGTTGTTCATTAGGTGGATGATCTCACAGTAGAACTTACGTTTAGTTTAGGGGTTTTTGCCCTAGAAGGAAACCCTCTCTTTGTATGAGGGAATTGTATGTGAGGCTGTGTAATAGATGTGTATTCTGTGAGCGAGAAACAAAGAGGTGAGACTGTGAGAGAAAACAGAGGATATTACAGCGAATCTGCTGTAGGTTGTGTGTCTTCATTTTGCTGGATAATAGAAAGGAAGGATTGGTTGTTCGTGCTGGACGTAGCCCAAACTGGGTGAACCACGTATATTTGTGTCTCTCTTTTTTTATGCATTTTTTCTTTGTTTATATTTCTGCAGTGTTTTATGTGTTCCATTGCTCCGTAATATATAATTTTATAACAACTGGTATCAGAGCCGAAGGTCTATTTGGCTGATAAACTCGCAGGAAAGAAGGGTTCCTCATTCGAGTGGGAGAAATGGAAGAAGACGGTAAGTTTAGGGTTGAGAAATTCAATGGCCAAACTTCTCGCTATGGAAGATGCAGATGGAAGATTATCTGTATCAGAAAGATCTGACCTACCATTGAGCGGAAAAAAAAAGAAGCCGACGGTTATGAAATATGAACAATGGAACCTTCTCGATAGAAAGGCACTTGGAACAATACGGTTGTGCCTCGCTGCATCAGTTGCCTTCAACATTTCAAAGGAAACAACAACAGAGGGTTTGATTCAAGCGTTGTCGAAACTATATGAAAAACCCTCAGCCTCAAACAAGGTATTTCTTATGAAACGGTTATTTAATATGAAGATGTCGGAAGGTGGATCTGTTGCAGATCATTTAAATGATTTTAATATAGTTACAAGTCAGTTAAGTTTTGTAGGGGTAAACTTTGAAGATGAAGTTAGAGCTCTGTTATATTTGTGCTCATTACCAAAAAGTTGGAATGGTTTAGTAATGGCCATCAGTAACTCTCTCTGGATCTAGTACTTTAGTGTTTGATGATGTTGTCGGTGCTATCCTTAGTGAGGAAATACAACGGAAAAGCTCCGGTGAGACATCGAGTAATGCTTTGAGTGCAAAGTCTAGGGGAAGAAAAATGGAAAGAGGAAAGAGCTCAGGATATCACAGTAAATCAAGGAAAGGCAGATCCAAGTCTAGATCGGGGATAGTGTGCTGGAAATGCGGAAAGAAAGGACACCTAAAGAAAGACTGTAGATCTCGGAAGGGAAAAGAAGGAGATGCAAAACAAGAAATAAATCATGAAGCAAATGTGATAGGTGAGGTGTTACAAGATGCTTTGATTCTTTCTTTCGAAAATATCACTGATTCCTGGGTGATAGATTCAGGGGCCTCATTCCATGCCACACCTGATAAGAAACACTTCCATGACTATGTTCAAGGAGATTTTGGACAAGTTCGTTTGGGTGATGATAAACCCTGTAAAATTTTTGGAATGGGTAAGGTTCTTGTAAAACAGCAGAATGGAAACCAATGGCTACTAAAGGAGGTAAGGCATGTTCTAGATCTAAAGAAAAATTTTATTTCAACAAGACAGTTAGGAGGTGAAGGTTGTGTGACAAATTTCACAGATAAAGCTTGGAAGGTCACCAAAGGAGCCCTGGTAATAGCAAAAGGTGAAAAGGTTGGTACATTGTATTTATGCAATGGTATTTTTAACTATGTTAATGCTTTAACTTCCAAAGGAGCAGATGCAACATTATGGCATCATAGGCTCGGACACATGAGTGAAAAGGGGATGAAGATTCTTCACTCAAGGAATTTGTTGCTGGGTTTGAAGAATGTTGATTTGGACTTCTGTGAGAATTGCATTTATGGAAAACAGAAGAGAGTCAAATTTCTCAGAGTTGGGAAAGAAAAGAAGAGGGAAAAATTAGAGCTTGTGCATACAGATGTATGGGGACCTGCTCAGGTATCATCTCTTGGTGGCTCTCGTTATTATGTTACTTTTATTGATGATGCAACTAGAAAAACTTGGATTTATTGTATTAATAATAAATCTGATGTATTTGATACTTTCAAGAAATGGAAAGCTTTGGTTGATATTGAGTCAGGAAAGAAATTGAAGTGTCTTAGATTAGACAATGGAGGTGAATACTGCAGCAATGAGTTTGATAAGTACTATTCAGAGTATGGAATTCGCAAAGAGAAGACAGTTCCAAGAACACCACAAGAAAATGGTGTGTCAGAAAGGATGAACAGAACAATCATGGAGCGTGCAAGGTGCATGAGATTGCATGCAGGATTGCCTTTACAGTTTTGGGCAGATGCTGTAGATACTGATGTTTATCTAATAAATAGAGGGCCTTCAAGTTCCTTGGATGGTGGTGTTCCAGAGGAAGCATGGACAGGAAAAAAGGTAAACTACTATTTTTTAAAGCCTTTTGGCTATGAGGCCTTTGTCCATATTGATAAAGAAAATAGAACAAAACTTCAGGCAAAGTCAAAGAAATGTACCTTTATTGGATATGGTGTTAATGATCTTGGTTATCACTTATATGATTACGAAAATCACAAAATCATTAGGAGCAGAGATGTAATATTCAATGAAAAGGTCTTGTATAAAAATCAGTTGCAGGAAAAGAAACAAGAAAAAGAAAACAAGGAATACATAGTTCTTGATGAAATCATTGAAAAAGTAAAGGTTCCTGAAAATAATAATAATCAACAACCACAACAACAGCAGCAACCACAACAGCAACAGGCACCCCAAACACCTGAAAGTGGTGTTAGAAGATCTAACAGGATAAGTAGACCCCCTGAACGATACTCTCCTTCATTATATTATTTATTGTTGACTGATTCCGGTGAACCCAAATGTTATGAAGAAGCAATGCAGGTTGAAAGCAGGAAGAAGTGGGAGCTAGCCATGGAAGAAGAGATGGACTCCTTAATGCATAACCAGACTTGGGACTTAGTCAGGTTGCATGCCGGTAAAACCACATTGTAGAATAAATGGGTTTACAGGCTGAAGGAAGAAGATGGAGGAAAACAGAGGTACAAAGCTAGACTTGTGGTGAAGGGGTTTGCACAGAAGAAAGGTATTGATTTTGATGAAATATTTCCTCTTGTTGTAAAACAATCAGAACTATTCTAAGTCTAGTAGTAGCTGAAGATTTGCATCTTGAGCAGTTAGATGTAAATACAGCCTTTCTCCATGGAGATTTGGAGGAAGAGATATATATGCAGCAACCACAAGGATATGAGGTAAAAGGTAAGGAGAAACTAGTGTGCAGGTTGAAGAAGAGCTTGTATGGATTAAAACAGGCTCCAAGGCAGTGGTATCTAAAATTTGACAAGTTTATGTATGAACAAGGTTATACTAGATGCCACTCTAAGCATTGTGTTTATCTGAAAAAGAAAAATGATGGCAGCTATATTATATTGTTATTGTATGTAGATGACATGCTTGTTGCAAGGTCTAACATGCAAGAAATAAACGTGCTCAAAAAAAAATTGGCAAATTCATTTGCAATGAAGGATTTGGGAGCTGCAAAACAAATCCTTGGTATGAGAATCACTAGAGACAGGAAAAATCGCAAATTAACATTGTATAAGAATGAGTACATACAAAAGGTGTTGAAAAGATTTAATATGCACAATGCAAAACGAGTTAGTACACCTTTTGCTAGGAATTTCAAACATAGTAAGGAAATGTGCCCAAAGACCCAAGAAGACATGGATTATATATCTAATGTTCCATATGCATCAGCAGTTGGAAGCTTAATGTATGCAATGGTCTGCACAAGGCCTGATATTGCACATGCAGTGGGAGTTGTAAGCAGGTACATGAACAATCCAGGAAAGGAACATTGGATGGCAGTGAAATGGATTCTCAGATATTTGAAAGGTACCACAAATCAAGCATTATGCTTTGGTGGTGCAAACATTTCTCTACAGGGATATGTTGATGCAGATATGGGAGGTGACAGAGATAACAGGAGGAGCACTACAGGATATGTATTTACTGTTGGTGGAACAACTGTCAGTTGGGTTTCAAAAATCCAAAGTGTTGTTGCACTTTCAACAACAGAAGCAGAGTACGTTGCTGCTACAGAGGCTAGTAAAGAAATGATTTGGTTACAAAGGTTTATGGGTGAATTGGGTAAGGAGCATGATATGGGCACGTTATAGAGTCATAGTCAAAGTTCCATTCATCTTGCAAAGAAATCAACATTTCATTCTAGGACTAAACACATACAGCTCAAGTACCATTTCATACGATCAGTGTTGGAAGATGGAGGGTTGAAGCTGGAAACGATACACACTAGCCAGAATCCTACAGATATGTTAACAAAAGTTGTAACCAAGGAGAAACTGAGAATATGCTTAGTTTCAATTGGTCTTCAAGGATGACGATGAAGATGAGAAACAACGAGGTCCAAAGAGGAGTCATTATCCAACAAATGAAGCAGTGGTGGAGTTGCTACAATCATTCTCCAAGTAGGAGATTGTTGTGTCTGGAGCATGATTGTTCAGAGGTCTTTGTTTCAGCTGGATGTATACCCTAGGAGGCTCGGGGGCAATGCCACCGAAGCTAAAATAGATGTAAAATTGCCTTGTAAAAGTATAGTAATTTCTAGTCAATCTGGGCTATTCATTAGGCAGATGATGTGACGATAGAACTTATGTTTAGTTTAGGGCTTTTTTGCCCTAGAAAGAAACCCCTCTCTTTGTATGAGGGCATTGTATTTGAGGCTATGTAATAGATGTGTATTGTATGAGCGAGAAACAGAGAGGTGAGACTGTGAGAGAAAACAGAGGATATTACAGTGGATCTGTTGTAGGTTGTGTCTCTTCATTTTGCTGGATAATAGAAAGGACAACTGGCTGTTCGGGGTGGACGTAACGCAAACTGGGTGAAGCACATATATCTGTGCCTCTCTTGTTTTATGCCTTTTTTCTGTGTTTATATTTCGGCAATATTTTATGTGTTCCATTGCTCCATAATATATAATTTTATAACAGGTTATGGGTTTTTGATGCTTTGTTTGATCTGAACTAAGAATGCACCTACGCGGTTGATGGGGGATGAGATCTAATGATGGATCAGGATCATGAGACCTAAAATGAATTATTATTATATGGTTTGATCATGGATAGTCTAGATCTGAATGTTAACGCGTGATTTACACTGTAAACGTTATGATCTGGGTATGAACGAAGTCTGGAATAGTTGTCATGTTTTAAGTTAGAATTTGCAGATCTGTATGCCGGTTCGCATTGGTAAAAGTGCATATACATGTTGGTTCGGCACATCAAAGTAGCATATACATTATGAAATATTATGGTTGACGTTTCAGTTTGTTCTGGTTGTTAATATAGAGTTCTGGGTTCTGCCTTGTGTTCTGTTGACTGTGTTCTGGTGACAGTGGTCTAAATGTTCAGATTAATTGATTGTGATTTGCTTCAGCGATGATTGGTTTTAAATGATTGATTAAATTCTAGTTGATTCAGAGTTTGATGATTTAGTTTCAGTGGTTGGTTGATGCAAATGTATTTGATGGTTGTATTGTAGTGGTGATTGATTATGAGCTTCAATATTGTTGATGGGTGCAGTATGAAAATTTGATGAAGCGTGGCCTTCAGATTGTGGTGTTGTGTTCTAGGAGTATCTAGTCTAAAAATTTATGAACCTTGGTCCCTAGAGGAAGAGAGAAGGTCGTAGCCTTCTGTAGGCCGGTGCCTACATAATGGTAAACATTTCCGCCAATACAAGAGTTAGGGGGTTGGAGCTCCCTTCCAATAGCAACTGGAAAACGAGTGAAGGATGGAGCCTTCTGTAGGTCAGTGCCTACGTACTAGTAAACATATTGGTTAGTAGAAGAGCTAGGGGGTTGTAGATTCCTTCTAGTAGAAGCTGGAGAACGAGAGAAGGTTGTAGCCTTCTACAGGTGGGTGTCTGCGTACTGGTATGAGTCTGTACCAGTACAATATTGTAAATAGGTTTTCTTATTATTACAAAAAGATAGAGATGACAGGAGAAGGTGGTTTTCACCCACATTGGGTTTCGACCTTAAATCTTGGTGTTCATGTGTGTTGCTTATGTGTGATGGTTTATTCTGTTATTACTACACATAGTTACTGTTTAATGTTTAGTAAAGTACCGATGCACTAATTAAAGATCAACATATGATGAACTCACTGAATCATAAGTTCATTGTATATATGTTGGTTGCCTTAAGAACAGTTCTGTGCACACCACCACCAAACTCATCCTCTTATCCACCAGAAAATAACCAGTACCCTCTTCTACCTTATGTGCCCCAGGTGGACTACCCTCTACCTCCTACTGATTATTAGGCTTACCCTCCACCTCTGTGGACAACGACTATGAATAAATATTTTTCATTGAATGTCTGATGAGAGATAGGTTTATCGTTTATGTGATTCAAACCCTAGATGTTAATCTACACCTTCACCTTCAAATATTTCTTTAGTACTATGCATCTATTGGTCATTGTTGACTTATTGTTATTGGGTATCCAAGTGACAATGAGATAACATCGACATCATTAATTTCAGGCCCTCATTATTCCCCTAGAGTTGAATTACTAGACTTGTGTGAAGTTTTGTTTGTGTGGAGATTTCCACACAAGCAAATCTCTGGACATTGTTGGTCCTTTATTTGAGAAATGGTGATATTTGTTCTAAAATTTTATTTTTTGGTTCTATCGTAATTGTGCTAACTACTTTCTTTATGTCATATTGAGCAATTAAATTATGGTAGACACATTATAGAAGGTGACCTAGAAATATCCATCACCAAGTGACAATGAGATAACATCCACTCCATCAAGTCAATTTGTTCATTATTCCGTTAGAGTTGAACTGCTAAACTTGTGTGGACATTTTATTGTGCGGAGATTTCATTGTGCATAAAGCTCCACACATTATAAAACAACCAACCTACATGGAGCGTTCCCTCATGTACAAGTTCTAGCCATGGCTTCTATCACACAACCTTCACATTCCAATAATTCAATGCTTAGCTTACAACACTTAGCACTTCTTTCATGGCTCCATGACTTCTTTCACACCCACACACTCCAACTTTATATGAATTTCAACACTGGTTTGCAACAACACTTTCTCAATAATCAACTCTCTCATAATATTTCATATTTATTTAACTCAATTTTGCCTCCATTTCTATCCACAACGAAAGAACTATATATTGAACCGATGGCTCATACACCAAAGAAGTAAAATACAAAGTGGCCAGTTATTACACCGATGGCTTATGCACTGGGAGAGAAAATGATAGAGTTGTTGGAAAAGCGGAGGAGGAAATGCAAAAAATTTCAGACACAAACAATAACATGAGCTGCGACTCTTCTATTGATTCCACAAACTTTATGATTACAATAAACCCAACTAGGGGTTTCTATGAATATAATTTATATAAAAATAGTAACAATTAATTAGTAGTTAGCACTGAAGAGACATGTCTAATGGGACATGACTGATCCAGGTGGATATTAGTGGCCACCTACCAAGTCCACTTGAAACCCCACCATTGTTTCTTTCAACTTTTCAATTTCCTTAATTGTAGCACAGTTTAATATTTTTAGCAGTTTTTTAGGTCCTAAACTTCCAAAGCCATTTTGAGTCCCTAAATGAAGTTTTTTGGGAAACCTGGGAGAAACATGGGTCTATGGACTAATGTTGGTCTTCCCAAAGTTGTATTTCTCGGATAAATATTTCTAATGAGATGTTGGGCACATCAAACAGAGATCGTATGCCAAAGCTACGACCTCATGAAGTTGATGTACCAATTTACCCAAACGGGGCCGATAGTTTGACGTTTCATCTTCTAAGGTTAGGTTTTTGGATGTTTAGGGGTTTCCATTGTTTCTAAACAATAAATAGACCTTCGAGCCTCATTGCAATAGAGTTCAAAGGCATGTAGCTGTCACATCGCTTCTCAGAGATAAGCTACCATCGCCCTAGCTAGTTTATTTCCATTTCTGTTTGTAAGCATATTTCAATATTTTACAGTAATGAAATGAGGTATTATTTCTGCTGCAACTCTATTTGTATGGTTATATCTGTAATTTTTTGCGTTCCTCTTTAAATCTGGATCAGTGGTATCATAGGGGTCTGCTCTTTCTCTATCTTTCTTTGCATGTCCCCAATGAGGTTGGGATATAAGGTTAGGGCTTGGACTGGTCGAACCTTTACAAGATCAGCCCCACAAATCCCAACTACCTCCCATGGCAAATGAAAAGAAGGAAGAGGGGGAAGGAGATCCTATCAAAATCTTGCTCGAAGAGGCCCTTGAGCGACAAACGAATGCGATGATGGACAACTTTGCCCAGATCTTTTAGAGGCTACCCAAGGGCGACACATTTACTTCTAGAAGCTACTCTGGAAGGGCCACACCCTTTAAGGTACAAGTTAGCTTTGACATTCCCACATTTGAGGGTTAGTAGATGCAAACGTTGTAGATAAATGGTTAAATCTGCTAGAAGGGTATTTTTCTATTCATGATTTTTCCGGCCAGGAAAAGATTACTTTTTCTCCTCTCAAAGCCGCCCCCCATGTCAAGGACTAGTGGGAAACCTGCTACGAGTAGAAGGATGAAAGTACGACCTCACTGTTTTTAGCCACACCCACTTGGAATTCATTCCAGACTACCATCAATGAGAAGTACTACCTTGTCGGAAGCTATGAGGATAAATACATAAAGTGGACCATGTTGCAGCAGGGAAGGGACCAAGACATGCCAGATTTTGCCGATATTTTCCATATCCTTCGCACAAAGTTGAGTATAAAGGATTTGAAGCAGTGTTTGGTACTCAAATACCACGGCTGCCTGCACAAGTACATCGAGGAAGAAATAGAATTCCTAAACATCTCCTCACTTGGCACGACATACTGATATGCCGTCAAGATCGAACAAAAGTTTAAACAGAAGAAGCAAGACTTTAGATATGTGAATCCGAAGCAAAGGAAAGGTGCCCCCAAACCATAGAACAAAGGACAAATCCAAGGCGAGGTGGCCCAAGACAACTCGCCAAAGCTGCAAGAAAAGAACAACATCGCAAAGTTCAAAGAGGACATGAGAAAGTGGCGTGAGTTCCATAAGAGCTCCACCCAAAACACAAATGAGTGTCGAGCCAAGCAGTCACTGGTGGCCATGCTAAAGGTTTCAGAATCAGATGCATGTTCTGACTCTGAGTCAGAACCCGACAAGGGGAATGAAAAAGGGAAGTAGATTATCGATGTGGAGCCCAATGTCACTGTTGTCACCATGAAGATCCAGAAGGATGAACCCAAAGATCCAGAGGAAGAGGAGCATCTCTTCCACTTCCAGATGTGGGTAAAGGGCTCCCCACTACAATTTCTTGTCGACAGCAGGAGCTAAAAGAACCTCATTTCCCCAGAGGTCATAAAGTGTCTGGGCTTATCGACCACAACACATCCACAACCGTACACCATCGGGTGGCTTCACCAAGGAAAAAATCTTTGCGTGAGCTAGCAATGTTGCCTTCCATATAACATCAAGCCCTTCACTGTTGAGGTATTGTGTGACATTTCTCCCCTTGATGTTTGTCATGTATTATTAGGACAACAATACTTGTGGAAGAGATATGTTGTGTATGAATCAAGGCCCCGTGCTGTTACTGTTGCCTTGAAAAATAAGTTGTACAAGATACCGGAGGTTGCATCATCTACCGCCATCTCTTTGGTTACTACAAAACAATGCAGTAAGCTCATTTCCAAAACTGGGAAATTTGTTTTCCTGATGATACGCCCTTAAGAAAAGAAGAAGACAATGGCCACAACCTCTAGACAGGGCCCCTCCGCACAACAACTACAGATGGAAAAGGTCGTGGAGGAGTACGAGGACATCTTCACCTTCCTCGCAAGGGTTCCTCTGCACTGTCAGGTCAAGCACTCCATCAATATGACCCCAGGTGCGCAGCTGCCCAATGGCCAATATATCCACGCTTTGTTCTAGAGAATGATGAAATCAAGAGGCAGATTCAGGAGCTGCTACAGAAAGGTCACATTCGTTCGAGTTCATCACCTTGTGGGAGCCCGATCGTGTTGGTACAAAAGAAAGATGGGACTTGGAGACCAAGGATAATTTTAGGGGCGAATGTTCGCCCTTTGGCGAAATTAAGGGGTTTTAAATTTTTAGTGGGCGAATATTTTGTATCATAGTACATTTTTACAAATCACCTCAAATAGCCCACCTTATTTTAAGGGAGAGGGTAAAAAAGGTAAATTTAGCCCTTGAAATTAGGAGTTACAACCTTCCATTCGCCCATTTTCAAGAATAGGTTTTATTTAAGTGAATCCATTCGCCCATTTTCAAGAATAGGTTTTATTTAAGTGAATCCTATGGGCCAAATACCATATTTATAAAAGAGGTATGGTAAATTAATAAAAATATAAAAAAATGAGAGTTATGGTAAATAAATAAAACATTTTTTATATTTACTCCATAAGTCACCTGGTGTAAACAAATAAAAATATAAGTAAAGTGGAGGTATGGTAAATAAATAAAACGTCTTTTTATACTTACTCAAAAGGTATGGTAAATAAATAAAAATATAAATAAACTAGACGTATGGTAAATAACTAAAACCTCTTTTTATATTTAGTCCATAACCCTCATTCTATTTATGAAGGCTCAAGAAAGAGGTTTTATTTAAGTGAATCCTATGGGCCAAATACCATATTTGTAACAGAGGTTTTATTTAAGTGAATCCTATGGGCCAAATACCATATTTGTAACAGAGGTATGGTAAATTAATAAAAATATAAATAAACGAGAGGTATGGTAAACAAATAAAACATTTTTTATATATTTACTCCATAAGTCACCTTATATTTACAAACACTCAAAAAATGGGTTATATTTAGGTGAAACCTATGGGCAAAATACTATGGGACAAATACCATGGACTAGATTGTTATTAATACCATGCAAAAAGCCATTATTAACCCTCATATTAAAATTAATAAAAATAAAAATGGCACATGGTATTGACCCATGGTATTCACCAAAATGGCACATGGTATTGACCCATGGTATTCACCTGGAATGTAGCCTATTTAAATGGGGGAATTAAACCAGCATATATCCATCTTTACTCTGGATCTACTAACCCCCGAGAGGTATCAAATATCGTGATATGCAAACTAGCATAGAGTGAAAAAATATTTGATCCTCTTGGGGCTTGGTCAAGAGTAAAAATAGATGTTGTAATTTAATGTACGTTAAACATTTTAGCTTGGTTAAAATAAAAATCAACTATTAATTTTATTAATTTTTATAAATTAATAATAGTAATTTTTAAGCTCTAGGTTTATGATAACCCATGGTATTGACCCATGGTAATACCATGGTATTCATGTGAGCATAGACTATTTAAAGGGGAAATTCTATCGTCTTAGATCCATACAAAGTTTTATTATTTAGTGAAAGACTTGCCAAGATCTTACAAGATTTTATAATTGAGTAAAATATTCGCCATGCCTGGTGAGAGATTCGCCAAAAAATTATATATAGATATTATATTATTGATAAAATCGCCTTCCATTTTTCCTATATACCATGGAGATTCGCCTATTTATTATATTTATAAATTTAGGGGGGTTCTTAAAATTTTCCCTGTTGGAGACTCTGTATTAACTATCGGGCGTTAAAAAGGATCACTATCCGTAATAAGTACCCGATCCCACGGATTGATGACCTCTTGGACCAACTGAAGGGGGAAAATATTTCAGCAAGATCGATTTGAAGTCAGGATATCACCAGGTATCAATCGAACCCTCTGATGTGTGGAAGACTGCCTTAAAAGACAAGGAGGCTCTTTTCAAATGGTTGGTTATGATTTTCGGATTGATGAATGCTCCTACAACCTTCATGAGGCTAATGGATGACATCTTGCGGCCATTCACCAACTCATTTGTAGTCGTATACTTGGATGATATCCTGATCTTCAGCCAAAGTTTGGAAGAGCACCTCCACCACATCCGTCAGGTTCTCCAAATACTGCAGCAACACAAGTTATGTGCCAATTTGGAGAAATGCACTTTTGTCATGACCCAGGTTCAGTATCTAGGATATATTATTGATGAACGGGGGTGCATGTGGATCTAGCCAAGATCCAAGTCATTCAGGGTTGGCCATCTCCAACCACTATGACACAGCTCCGCAACTTTCTAGGTCTTGCCAACTTCTACCACAGGTTGATGTTGGGATTTTCTCATATCACTTGGCCCTTGAGTCAAGTCACCAAGGGAGGAGTGAAAGCAAAACTCTTTTGGTCTGAATCTCAATAGATGACATTTACAGAGTTGAAAGATCGCCTCTTCTTGGCACTAGTGCTCGCATTACTAGACTTGCAACAACCATTTGAGGTTGAGATAGATGCCTCTGACTATGCTATTGGGACAGTCCTTACTCAACACAGGCATCCATTGGCATATCACAGTGGGACACTTTCAGACATAGTCTGGAAGTATCCCACTTATGACAAAGAAATGCATTCCATTGTGTAGGCCTGCCGACAATGGAAGCATTACATTTTTGGGAAGGAAACGATCATCCACACAGACCACCGACCCCTGCAGTTCATACAAACCCAAGGGAAATTGCAAAATGATCACCATTAGAAGTGGTCCACATATCTACAACAGTTCCATTTGAATATCAAGTATAAGAAGGGAAACACCAATAATGTTACAGATTGCCTCAGTTGACCACTAATCATGGTGTTAACCACTATGCTCAACTCTTATGGGTATGAGACTTCTGATTGGCCACTTCTCCACAAAAGCAACCCAAAATTCTGCCACACATACCAGACACTCTTGGAGGGTCAGCATGTTCCAGATTTTCACCTCCAGGATGCCCTTTTATGCCATATGGGTCACATTTGTGTTCCTTTAAGTGAGCATGCCAAGATGATTTGGGAAGCACACTACAGTCGGACTGCTGGGCATTTTGGGGTCGAGAAAATGGTGGTAGTACTGCAGAAGTATTTCTATTGGCCAAATCTTCGATAGGATGTCGAGAAGTACATTAGATCATGCACTGCGTACGCCATTGCGAAACCGACCATTAAGAAGCAAGGCCTCTATACCTTGCTACCTACACCTAGTCAACTTTGAGAATCCATCTCCATGGATTACATGTTAGGCCTTCCTTCCACTAAGCATGGAAATGACTGTGTTTTTGTGGTCGTCGACAAGTTCTCGAAGATGGCCATTATGGCAGCCTGCAAGAAGAATATCACAACAGAAGCTACTGCTAAACTCTTCTTTGAATGAGTGTGGGTACAATTTGAGATCCCACAGTGTATCATCTCAGATCGGAACAACAGGTTCCTCAATACATTTTGGTCTAGTCTCTGGTCGATGCTGGACACCAAGCTCACTAAGTCCACAACCTTCCGTCCTCAAACTAATGGCTAGATAGAGATTGTCAACAAGATGATTGTACACATTTTACGCATGTACAACTCAAAGCATCCACACATATGGGACGAGAGCCTACCCTATGTTCAACACAGCTACAACCGGGCACTCCACAGCTCGACTGGCCATAACCCTTTTCAGGTGGGCTTGGCATTCCAACCACTATGTCCCATTGATGTGGACATACCATTTGCAGCAACTCATGTAGATTCAGCTCATGTCCAGTTCGAAATAGATAAGGCAAACAACTTCATTGAGCACATCCAACATATTCGCCAGCAGGTCCATGACATTTTGGTGAAATCAAATGCCATGTACAAGTAGCAACATGATTAACATCGAGTGCCACACAAGTTTCAGGTGGGTGACAAAGTCTGGTTATATTTGCAAAATGAACGCCTTATCGAAGCCTATCAGAAACTCATACCACTCTGATATGGTCCTTACACCATTACTAAGGTTGTGGGAGACAATGCATTTGATATCAACATTCCCCCATTCCTTGGCCTGTAGCCAGTGTTCAATGTGGACCTCCTTCGGCCATATTTTCCACCATTACTAGACACATCCGACATTGTAGAACAACTCACACCCACAGAGTTAAATCTAGATTGCATGGAACAAGCTTCAACTGATCGAATCATGGACACACAGATCAAGTACACTCGCCAGCAGAATATCCAACTGTATAGAGTTGTCAAAGTAGGTCAAATCCTTCACCAGGGTAGGTGGCTCACCAGGGACCAAGTTCAGCAGAAGTTTCCTCATTTCATGGAGGAACTCAACGCAATGGAGACCATTGCTTCCTAAGGGGGGAGGAATGATCCAGGTGGATATTGGTGGTCACCCGCCAAGTCCACTTGAACCCCCGCCATTGTTTCTTTCAGTTTTTTAGTTTCCTTAATTGTAGCACAGTTTACTATTTTTAGCAGTTTTTTAGGTCCTCAACTTCCAGAGCTGTTTTGAGGCCGTAAATGAAGTTTTTTGGGAAAACTGGGAGCAACTATGGAGTTATAGTTCTCGAATAGATCTTTCTAACGCGATATTGTGTGCGTCAAATGGAGATCATATGCCAAAGTTATGACCCAGGGAAGTTGATGTACCAATTTACCCAAACGAGGCACACAGTTCAACGTTTCATCTTCTAGGGTTAGGTTTTTGGATGTTTAGGGTTTTCTATTGTTTCTCAACAATAAATAGGCCTTTGAGTTTCATTGTAACAGAATTCAAAGGCATGTAGTTGCCACATCTCTTCTCAGAGATAAGTTACTATCGCCCTAGCTAGTTTATTTCGATTTCTGTTTGTAAGCATATTTCAGTCTTTTACAATAATGAAATGGAGTATTATTTTTGTTGCATCTCTATATGTATGGTTATATCTGTAATTTGTTGCATTCTTGTTTAAATCCGGATTAATGAGCTCCATGTACAAGCACCTATCTAAATATATAAGCGGGCCTCATTTGTAACAATCAGACATCTTTTTACATTCAACAATTCCTATATAATATAATGTTGTCCTATCATGGATATTTATATATTTCAGATCTTCTAAACTTGTTTACTACGTATACGAACTTTGTTCATTACATTGGTATCAGAATTGTTCGATCATTTGGCCACTCAACCATTGGAGAGAGTCAATTTGATCTAGCTTTTGGCCACCAACTTTCCGCAAACTTCTTGTCGTTGTGATTGAAATGTTTCTCTATATTGTTTCTAGAGATTTTTCTTTTCACTATCAAGGCCTTGGCTATTAAAAAAGAAAAAATAATACCAAAAAAATAGAGAAAAAAAGTAAAGAAAGAAAGAAAATATATATATATATATATATATATATATTAAAAAAAAAAAAAATTAGAAACACAAACATATATATAAAAATACAAATAAATACAAATTCTTTAAATAAAAAATAAAACTAAAATTAAAAATTAAAAAAGAATGCGGAAATCCAAGCACTACGGCCGTCCAAGCTGCCGCCATCTCCCCGGCTACCGCTCGACATACAATCCTACCTGCCTTTGCACCTGCAGTCTGAGAAGTCGCCAAATCCACATTTGCCTGCCAAGCCACATTTGCCTCGACCAGCCACATTTGCCCGCCAAGCCGCTCTACGGAACAACGACGCCCGCATCTGCAACCTGGACATCGACCCGCCTTCAATTCAATAGCGGCCTAATCGAATCTATCCGCAGCACCATGTGTTAAACACCTAAATTCTGATTTTTGTGTGTAAAGAAGAATTGATTTCAAATTCCAAACATCACAACCAAATTAGAATTCGCGGCTATACATTGAGTTTAAGTTTATTAAGTCATACAGATTTATCGTCCAAAAGTCATATTTATCCCAAGAGATTTGAAAAATATTCAATAGTGATCTCAAAGCCATTATATATAAAATGCTAAAGACTATAAAACCATTATATATAAAGAAACAGTGCATATTATATAAGTTATCTTATATAAGGTGTATAAAATAAATAGGTGTATAAAGTAAAAGGTGGATTAGAAAAATTAAGTGGGAGTCCAGATATATAAAACAGAATATATTTTTATTGAATAATTTTTTTTGAAATTATAAAAAATAAAATAAAAGGGAAAAGAGATTAAGGAAAAAAAATTGATATATATGCTAAATATTTTTATTATTTTATGAAATTTAAGGAGTTAGAATATTATTAAAAAAAAAAAATTATTTCTAAAAATTTTAATCTCATTTCGATAAACACAAAATAGAGTCAACTATTAAAGAAAAAGAATGAAGTCTAATTCGAAAATAAAGGAAGAAACATTTCCAAAAACTTTATTAACTTATGTTCTCGTGTTATTCAAAATTAAGGGGACTTTTTGCAGGAAAATATATTACTATTACTATCTCTTCCAACGAAGAAGAAAAATATATAAACTCTAACCTTGCTAACCAATTAATAATTCCTGAGTCAAATGTAATCGAAAAATTAGGCCCTTGGGATAAAAAAATTATGACATAGCTGACTTACGATCAAATATTGAGGATTATACATTTATCGCAATTCTCAATTCGATCGTTGTGGAGCCATCAAGGGGACATTATTCTGGCTTCACCGTGGATGGAATCACTAGGGTCTTTCATCCTCAATACAAAAAAGATGTTTGAAATTTTCATACAAAAAGAAAAAAATAACACTACAGGATGCTACATTAAATCAATTAAGTAACACCAGAAGACATACAAGATATTTCAAAAGTAATTTTCCAAGAAGGTAAAAAAATACTACAAAATATGCAAACAGAAGTTAACAAAATCATCGCTGACAAAAATGAGGAAATTTCTCGACTTAAAGGCCATAATTTAAAATCACTAACACAAATTAAGAAGCTTAGGAAGGACATGATTTCATTGGAAACCAAGGTATAACAACTTATTGAGAAGGAAGTGTCAAAATCTTCAAATGTAGAAATTCAAGTTGAAGAAAAGGAATGAACATCGATCTAGTGAATATCTCAACTCAAGAAGAAGATAAGCAAGTTGAAGAAAAAACACATTCATATGTCACAGTTCAAACTTTCAAGTGAAAATTCGGTAACCAACTCAACAACATGAGTACCTGGAGTAAATAAAAAAATTTCCACACACTTAATAAGGGAAAGTCAAAAGAAAATAATTCATTATTGACATCTGAATCACAAGAGTAGACAACTCAATCGATCTACGTATTCATATCGCTCAGAACAAAAACAACAAACTTATGTTTTGAAGAATATTGAAGTGCACACAATTCATTATGGTGATAACAATTCATCGCAAGTTTCTAACAACTGCAAGATTCCATAGAAGATTGGTTTAGGATAGTGAGACCTCTTCTCAGTTTGACTATTTTATTTATCACTCATATTATCTTATCATCTTGTATCAACGAGGATGACTGATCGAAGAATTCCAAAATATGTGAAAGGATTACAAGGAAAAAGAACAAATAATGCCTTGTCGGTAATACATTTTGAGGAAAAAGCTTTTTGAAGACAAAGACAATGTTATGAATATAATTTATATAAAAATAATGTAAATATAGTAATGATTAATTATTAAAAAATAATTAGTAGTTACTACTCAAGGGACATGTCTAATGGGACAACACCTTCTATGAAGATGCACCTACCTAGTTATATAAATGTGCCTCATTTGTAACAATCAAACATCATCGTACTTTAAAAAATTCAAGAATTCCAAAAGATGTGAAAAGATTACAAGGACAAAGAAAAAATAACGCTTTGTGAGCAATACGATTTGAGGACAAAGTTTTTTGAAAAGGGAGACAATGTTATGAATATAATTTTGAAGCCTGGCCCTTGACTTCCTTAGCTATGCAATTGTACAGTCACTAAGGCTCTCCCTCAACCTGCCACTCAGTTTCATCTCAGTTAGTGGATCATCATGCCAACATCTTAGATTAAGAGTTTATTAAGCTGATGTCGTCTTTTCATGAGTGGATTGCATATGTGAGTACTCTCTCATGCTATGGAAAGATGATGATGAAGGAGATGGAGAAGGAGGACATGTTAGAAGACACCTAAGGAGTTTTGGAGATAAGATGATCATCGGGCAAGAAGATGAAGGAAAACTGGATTATAATAGAAGATGTGAGATCAAGTCCACATTGGAGACTCCTTACCTTCAAGTCATGAGGAGGAGGAAGAAGAAGAACATGCACCATATTTTCAAGACTACACAAAGAAAATAAAAAAGAAAATGTGACTTGGCATTGCCATGTCATCATGTAGTCCATGTAATCAGTGTCATGTCATGTTGTGTCATGAGACATCATGTGCCACATCATCTATGGATTATGTAATTCTATATTGGAAAATGTAATGTGAAGTGGAAGTCCAAGAGTCATCTATGTAATGTGAAGAGTGAGGTGGGAAGTCCAAAATTCATGAAAAGTCAAACAGTCATGAGGGTAGTCCAAGAGTCATAAGGGAGGTGAAGTATCACCCCATTTGTTATATATAATCCCTCATTGTTCATGCAAAGGCCTTTTCACCTTGGTTTCTCCATAAAGCATTAGACAAACAAGGTCGGTATTTTTTGGGAGCAAGTCGTGGCTCCAACACTTCACTATTGGAGCTAGTGATGTTCGTTGTATACAAGTAACTTGGGATTTTTACTTAATAATTGAAGCCTAATGGCCAACACGTTTTCATGCATGGATTGTGAGTATTTGTAAGATTATTACGTGAATGTTTATGTTTCATTTTTGTTTTCACCTGTACTAAAGTGGTTAAATTATTTTAGTCATTTTGGTTCTTATCTTATTGAAGATATGTTGTAATGGTTGTAAGAATCATCTCATCTATATGGACTATTCTACTTGATGTTAGTAAACTATCTTTTCTGCATGTGTGAGCCTCTACTAGAGTGGTATTATTACCCCTCTTTTAAGAGGCTCACTTCTCCTCCCTCTATAGTAGAAAAACCTTGATACACCTGATACCAAACATTCACCAAGGACACTTACATGATTTTCACAAAGGCACATACAACTAAAGCCAAGGAAAATCTATAAGAATACATGGTAACCAGGTGGATACTTCGGATGGGTCTCCTACTCCAAATGGTGTGAGGTCTAATTGGGACTTCACATCCAAGAGACCCCTCGGGTTGATAGATTTCCAGCACTTGTCAACAAATGGCGCTAGAAGGAGGGCCACATGAAAAGTTGTGTTTGTTGAGTTTGTTCTGAATCTCTTATCTTAAATGGCTCGTCCTGAAATTATACTCTCAGGGTGTTTTTCTAACCTATCACCTAGTAAACGTTTAATCCTTGATGAGCCTCTTTATCACTCGTCTCAATTAATGTTTAATGGTGATGATGAAACATCCATAACTGAGCTCATTTCTATTTTTATTAATTTTTGTGAATATTATGAAATCAATGATGAAGATTTTTCTTCTGTGGCTTTCTTCCTCACCCTTGAAGGTCATGTTAATCAATGGTGTCATACTTACCATCTCCTTTCATCGATTATTCTCATCATTTCCCTAAGGAGCTTTATTAAGCCTTCGATAGATATGAAGCCTAATGAATGAATTAAGGATTTATGTGATTGATTCCTTCACCTTTGTTATGAATTTTTCGTGGGGAAGATACAGATTGGGATTTATTTAAGTACAAGTTTGAGCATTAGGTTCACATCTCTTTACATGATGAATCTGAACCTCCTAATGTTTCTAATTCCCCAAATTTTGTAAATCATCAAGCACGTCTAATTTCATAGGAGGAACCTAATGATCCTTTTGTCCCTTGTCCTCCTCCTTTTCCAGTACCAATGTGGGTGCCTCCTTGCGATGATAAAAAAGTTTATAAATCTGCAAATCAAACTCCTAATACATATTCTCATCCTCCTCCTTCTTTTCATGGTTCAAATCCAATGGAGGAAACCCTAGAATGGCTCATGAAGCCTATGGTGAAGACTAATTCTTCCACTCCTCAAGATGTTTCTGGCATTCTTAACGTCAATCGTGAATCTTGTTTCACTGAAAGTATTACCTCATTATGGTACATTTTTCACCCTCTATCATCTACATGCCATGAGTCTTTGTATCATGATCTCCTTGATTAATTTGCTCCACCAACCAGTTCTTCACACTCTCTTGACTTTCAAGTTGTTGGTTCAAATTGCGATCAGGTACAAGACAGTCACATTAAAATGGATAGAGGGTCAATAAAGTGAAGAGACCTTTGATATTTCTTCTATTTTTCACAGTTCTCCATGTCAAGATAATGCTCTTTCATCCTTGGCTAATTTTGAATTTTAGAATCTTGGTGATGAATCAAATGGAATTTACTTACCTAATCAATCCGAAGTCTTGGGTAATAGTCATTCTGATGATGATGACTCTGTTGTTATATGTGATTATGAATTCCCAAGTGCATCAACCAATCTTTCGGTTCTTCTAGAATATTTTGATTTGAAAGGTTTAAACTTAGAATCTAATTTGGTCAAATAATATGCTCTTAGGAAACCTCCTCTTCATCTCACTATCCCTTGTGCTCTCCTGTTTGCGATGCATCTATATGTGATGAAGATACTCCATGTTCTTGAAGTTCTTCATCCAATGACTTAAATTATCAGTTGGCACAAGGCAGTGAGGATTTCCATGATGAAAGAGAAAATAATAAAATCATCGAGTATCCTTTCCATCCCTCGTCATCTCTTATTTTTCATAAAGAGAATTCTTAAAATTAACTTGCTCAGGAAATTTTCCTGATTCATTCATCTTTAGATTTGTGATCGGAAGAATCTCTCAACTTGAGTAATATAGTTGTTGAAGCTTTAAAATCCGATGAAATCAATGACAACGATGGCTGACATTCGGTTAGTAGTGGTCTTATTGAAATCAGTGGCAGTAGCAATCCTCACACCATACATGATCTAGTTCAATCTTCAAAATGTGATTTTATAATCCCTGAAAGTTCTGGGGCATGCCAGGGAGTCAATGCACATCAATTTTTGTTGATATATATGTTAGGATCTTGTGACTCTGGTAAGGTCCCGAACTAAGTCGGATATGGTTTCTCTCGTGAAATATTTCTCTTTGCATGGTTTCGCTGGATGTAAATTCCTTCTTCAAATATGTTTGGTAATGCTGATGTAGTGTTTTGAGATTTCAAGATTTTATTTCTTATCAGATTCATGAATCTTATTCAGTTGATTCATCTTCATGTAAATCTCTTGTATCAAACTCAGGTATGGAATGTGTATCTCTCATAGAATCATGGAACTGTGAAGTTAATGATTTAAAAAATCATCTTTGGCTAAAGAAATCATGTCTATCAGATTCATTTCAGAATAATCAACACCTAATTTTTCTTGTGAATGTTATATTGTGAATATTTCCCTTCATCACACCTAAAATCCTCTTGAGTAATAATGAATGGATAATTTATCTAGTGAATCAAATTCTTCTTCACTCATCGGATCCTGATTGGTTTCATGTGTTTGTTGTGCTGGCATTCATTTTCACTTCTTTCAATGATTACAATTCTAATGCAGTATGTTATTAGTTACAACGAAATTGGTTTTCATATCTATCATGTGAGGAATATGATTCATTTGTTTAAGGAATTCGTAAGGGTGTTCAAATCGATCCATCTTTGAACAGGGAATATCATGTTATAAGCATTCCATCTCATCATAATATTAACTCTCATTCATTTTATCATTTTTCCACTAGTATATCCAATGACAATTTTTTTACATCATTTGTTATTCATGGTTTAACATTTCATCCTTCAAGTACTTGTCAAATGGTTGAGGTACTTCATCCTTTGTTGGTGGTCATGTCGAGTGCTCACTTTCTTGAGAAGACAACTAAATATGATTGGATCAATTGTCTCTCACAAGATTCTCATCCTGACTCTGTTCTTCTAATTGAAATTCATATTTTCAATTGTTTTGGGGTTTTCAAGAGGATTTCTTTGAATTTCACGTTTCAATCTATTATTTCGTGGAAGCATCTTTCTTAGCTAGCCCTTTTTCTAATAACAAGTTTCGCTATTTTCTCATTCTTGCTAAGAAGGATGACACATATGAAGGTGCATTGACAAGAAGATTTCATGGTTTGTCTATTTATAATGGTCATAAAAAATGTAAGAATGTGAACTAGTTAGAAGTAGTGGTTGTCCCATCTTTCTGTTGATAGGAAAGACCTCCTATTTATTGTGCAAGCTATTCAAGCATTTATCTTTTCTTTGGCACACTTTTTTATATTTTTTTTAATACCTTGTATCTTTGTGAATGCAGGTCAGAAGCAGCTACAGTGGCTTCATTGGAAATTTCATTATACCTGACCCCGACCTTCTAAGATGGTTACGTTAGGAGTATATCTAGTTACATATTAGTTTACCTGCACATTCATCCTGCATTCATTTTCTGTAGTTTGTCTTGTGTTTTCTTATTTTGGTTTTGCATCATGTTTTGGTTTAGCCTCCTTCTTTTCTGTCTTATCGTTTTGTTTCCTTGTTGTGTGTTGTATTTTCTTTCATTTTGTGAGACCCTGCATGAATATGCTCTGTTGGCTCAAAAGGAAATGTGCCAAAATAGAAAAGGGTTTTTTGAGACTACAACACTTGGCTAACTCTCTATCCTTCTTCCTTGTCTTGATTACATATTTTGGTCCATGATGTTCCGACGAAAAAGATGATCCTTGCGTAAGGAAAACCTTATGTCAAACCATGATCTCCATGCCTATTCTAGAAACCTCATGCCTACACTCGGGACTTTATGTTTTAGTGTTTTCAAGTTGATCCAATAAAGTAAATAAGTACAAGGGGAAAATCTCAACAAGAAAACCAATATCATACATCTTATATATGATTCTATGAAGGGACAACTGCTTCTGCTCTCAATAAGTCAGGATCCCTCTTCAGCGCATGAAATAAATAAGTGTTGATACACAATCCTATATAAAATAAATAAATAAAGGAAAAATAAGAGAAAGGATTCCTGCATAGAGAGTCGAAGAAAGCAACTCCGTTAAGATACTTTCCAGACCTACTGGTGGCGGAGCAATGTTTGCATCCCTGAAATTACTCCATCTGGGTACCTTTCAGGTCTGCTGGCAGTGGAGCAACACCAAAGATGAAAAAATACCCTATGAAAATATAGAGCTTGCAAACTTCATTACCCTTTCTTGATTCGAAACATTGTGTAATCGTTGGCCTTATGTTTGTGTTTAATCGAGTAAAGGAGTGAAGGGGAAAATTTTTATGCACAGGGTTGTTGGCATTATGATACAAGTGTTGTCCTTGATGGAAACTCACTCAGAGGCAGGTACAGGTGATGGCAACTTAATCAGAGGGTAGATCTTAGTACAGCAGGACAAGAAAGCGATATACGCAGGTTCAGTAAGGAAAATCAGCGTGTACACGCAGGTTGGCTTCAGTAAAAGCACATACATGTGGAAAACGTATCTTTGGTCCGTGGCGGTTAGTCCTTGGAAGTTGTGCCCATGGTTTTGGACCATGGTGTCTCGACGGACGTGTTGATCCCTAGTGTTGAAGTTGATGGTATTGTGTTACTATGGTTTTGGACTGTGGTATTGTGAAGGGCCTAAGCCTATATAAGGAGAAGATCATTAGGCTAGACAGAGTGAGAGTATATGAGTGATGAAGATCTGAGGAAGTGTGAGATCCAAATGCTGGTTATGGGTTGGTGATCTGAACCAAGGTTTCACTCATGTGGAGGATGATGAATGATGGAACGAGATCTCAAGGCTTGGAATGATTATCTTCATATGGTATGACTGTGGATAGACTAGATCTATTGACGCATGTTTATTGATATGATCTTGGTATGTTTTGATGTCTGATATAGCTGCGGAGTTATAAGTTAGAATTTGCAAATCTGTACGCGGGTTGGTTTTGGTAAAAGAGCGTATACACGCAGGTTGGGTTCGTCGAAGTAGCGTATACAATGTGAAGTATGATATTTGAAGATGGAGTTGGATATGGTCGTTGTTATGTTGTCTGGTTGTTGTTGACAGGGTTTCAGTGATTCAGTATTGGGTGATTCAGAGATTGATGATGCAGGTTGTACTACAATGGTGATTGTTTCATGGATCCAGTATGAAAATGTATGAAACGTGGTCCCGAAAAGATCGTAGGCCGGCACCTACGTACTGGTAAACATATCAGCCAGTACAAGAGCTAGGGGGTTGTAGCTCCCTTCCAGGAGCAGCTGGAAAACGAGTGAAGGTTGTAGCCTTCTATAGGGTTGGCACCTACATACTAGTAAATGGATCGGCTAGTACAAGAGCTATGAGGGTTGTAGCCCTCTGCAGGTTGTAGCCTGCGTGCTGGTAAAGGACTGCACCAGTACATTGTAAAAGAAGTTTCTTATTAAAGAAGAAAGAGACAAATTGCAGCAGGTGGTTTTCACCCACATTGGGTTTCCACCTTATATCATGGTGTTCATGTGTGTGGCTTTTGTGTGATGATCTGTTATGTTATACTGCACCTGTTTACTGTTAATATGGTTAATAATGTTCTGATGCATTTACTGAAGATAAGCTAACTGAATCATAAGATTTCTGGATATACGCTAGTTGCTTTAGACACAGTAGCGTGTACACATGGGTTCACTTAACTGAAGTAGCGTATATGTTTCTGAGTATGAAATTGGAAAAATATTATTGATCTGATAATACTGATTCACCCCCCCCTCTCAGTATTATTTCCAACAATTCGTATCGGAGCAGGTCCTTCAGAGAAGCTTGATCGCTTGAAGGAGATTCGTAGAACAATGGGGAAGAAAGCGCGTCAGAAGAAGAAAACAGCTCAAAGGAACAATGACAACTTGCCGTTGAGTGGAAGCAAGAATTCAGATCCTGAATCACCTCAGATTGAAGATGGACAAGCAAATGAAGCATCAGATCAAATCATAGATCAGCAAGATCTACCTAGCAAAAGGGAGAATGCCCTCAAAGAAGAAATCATCAGATTAAAAGATCAGGTGGAATATGCCTCCAGAATTCGACAAATGCTGCTAGCGCTGAATAAAGAGCAAGAAAACGAGATCCTCAAACTAAGGCATCAGTTGGATGAAGGAAGGAAAGCTGAAGAGACCTTGAAGAAGCAATGTCTGGAAAAAGAAGAACGACATCAAGTTGAGGTAAATATCTTGAAAAGTAAATTAGAAGAAAAAGATAAACTATTACGATTTCAAGATAGTACTAAGATCTTGAATGATATTCTTAGTAGTCAAAGATCCCCCGCTATCAAAACTGGTCTTGGTTTCATGAGTCTATTGAAGGTGAATCTGGTTCACAAAGTAAGACAAGAATCTCTAATGCAAAATCTGAAAGGCTCTACAAGGAGATGAAAGGACAACCCCATCAACAATCAAGGAAAGAGACTCCTCAAAGAAAATCTTTTACTCCCCCCATGAATAATGTTGAATGTTATGTATGTCATAATCTTGGACATGTTGCAGCCATATGTAGAAGAAGAAGGTTTCAAGACCATCATGCAGAAAGATCATCACATTCAGGGTACTTTAATGGATATTGCTTTTCTTGCAATATGTTTGGCCACAAAGTTGCTGATTGCTATCGGAGGAATATGAAACATGTAAGATGCTATGCATGTAACAAGTTTGGACATAGAGCAAAGGATTGCAGGAATAAAGCTCATGATAAGAAGAAATCATCAACATGCCTGAAGATATGGAAGAAGAAGGAAGTTCAGTCAGAAAGATGTGGCACAGCACAGGGTACTCAGCACAACACAAACATAACAGACTCAGGGGGAGCTGAAGGTATAGAACTTCAGTGTTCTAATTCTCATACGCAAGTTTAATGAAGGGAAGTTGCGTATATACGCGAGTTTCACACTGCAAAATCGCGTATATGTCAGTTTGAAGAAATGCAGTGGGGATAGGCTCAGAAAAGGGGTCTGATATGATTCAGTCCAATATCTGCTCTCTTGGTTAACGTTTATAGTCTGCTGAGTATGTTTGGAAATGTTTTGATACTTGTAAAATGTTAGAAGTGTTTAATCCTAACTTGATGATGATGAGATCTTGATGCTTATTACTGATGTATGCATGATCAGATCTAACTACAGATGGCACAGGCTCAGGGTGAGCATATACTTCAAATAATGCATTGTTGGCATTATGGTTAGAAGTTGTTGATAAAGTCTATGAAGCTAAATGATACATCTTGTTGTTTGATCAAAGGAATGGTATTGCAGGATGATGGTACAGATCATATATGATGAATGATAGTCATGGTCTTGAATGAATTGCTGGTCTTAGAAACTGCATCTGCTCAGGGGGAGCATGGATGGATTAATACAAAGGGGAGCCAAATCAGAAACTTCAGCATGTACTCAGGGGGAGCATGGACAGATTGGTACACTTTGGCATATACAAAGGGGGAGCACATTTGGAGATTTCAGCAGGTACTCAGGGGGAGTATGTACAACAAAAGGTATACCTAAGAGGAGAATATCTTGGTCCGCCCTTTGCCCTTGATGTCAAAGGGGGAGAGTGACTTGGTGTGGTGGTTGCCATCAAGTCCAAAGGGGGAGATTGTTGGCATTATGATACAAGTGTTGTCCTTGATGGCAACTCACTCAGAGGCAGGTACAGGTGATGGCAACTTAATCAGAGGGTAGATCTTAGTACAGCAGGACAAGAAAACGATATACGCAGGTTCAGTAAGGAAAATAAGCGTGTACACGCAGGTTGGATTCAGTAAAAGCGTGTACATGTGGAAAACTTATCTTTGGTCCGTGGCGGTTAGTCCTTGGAAGTTGTGCCCATGGTTTTGGACCATGGTGTCTCGACGGACGTGTTGATCCCTAGTTTTGAAGTTGATGGTATTGTGTTACTATGGTTTTGGACCGTGGTATTGTGAAGGGCCTAAGCCTATATAAGGAGAAGATCATTAGGCCAGACAGAGTGAGAGTATATGAGTGATGAAGATCTGAGGAAGTGTGAGATCCAAATGCTGGTTATGGGTTGGTGATCTGAACCAAGGTTTCACTCATGTGGAGGATGATGAATGATGGAACGAGATATCAAGGCTTGGAATGATTATCTTCATATGGTATGACTGTGGATAGACTAGATCTATTGACGCATGTTTATTGTTATGATCTGGGTATGTTTTGATGTCTGATATAGCTGCGGAGTTATAAGTTAGAATTTGCAAATCTATACGCGGGTTAGTTTTGGTAAAAGAGCGTATACACGCAGGTTGGGTTCGTTGAAGTAGCGTATACAATGTGAAGTATGATATTTGAAGATGGAGTTGGATCTGGTCGTTGTTATGTTGTCTGGTTGTTGTTGACAGGGTTTCAGTGATTCAGTATTGGGTGATTCAGAGATTGATGATGCAGGTTGTACTACAATGGTGATTGTTTCATGGATCCAGTATGAAAATGTATGAAACGTGGTCCCGAAAAGATCGTAGGCCGGCACCTACGTACTGGTAAATATATCAGCCAGTACAAGAGCCAGGGGGTTGTAGCTCCCTTCCAGGAGCAGCTGGAAAATGAGTGAAGGTTGTAGCCTTCTGTAGGGTTGGCACCTACGTACTAGTAAATGGATCGACTAGTACAAGAGCTATGAGGGTTGTAGCCCTCTGCAGGTTGTAGCCTGCGTGCTGGTAAAGGACTGCATTAGTACATTGTAAAAGAAGTTTCTTATTAAAGAAGAAAGAGACAAATTGCAGCAGGTGGTTTTCACCCACATTGGGTTTCCACCTTATATCATGGTGTTCATGTGTGTGGCTTTTGTGTGATGATCTGTTCTATTATACTGCACCTGTTTACTGTTAATATGGTTAATAATGTTCTGATGCATTTACTGAAGATAAGCTAACTGAATCATAAGATTTCTGGATATACGCTAGTTGCTTTAGACACAGTAGCGTGTACACGCGGGTTCACTTAACTGAAGTAGCGTATATGTTTCTAAGTATGAAATTGGAAAAATATTATTGATCTGATAATACTGATTCACCCCCCCTCTCAGTATTATTTCCAACAAGGGTAAGTGGGTAATCCATGGTAATATAAACGATGAATCAATACTCCCTAAAGAACTAAACATTTCGTGAAAGAATTGACCAAGGCAAAGAAGTTGGAGTTCTACTAGCGTGTTTGCAAGTGTTGTCACTGCGAAAAACACCCTCCAAAATTTTATCTAGACTCGAATTTCATAGCATACTGTGGATCTTGCGATCAGTCGTTCCATGGTCACTCCTTGATCGGTCGAAGTCACTTGCTCACACATGCTTAGTTGCAACAAGTTCATGTAAAACATTCTTTTATGCAAGCTTTAACAAGTAGAGCACAATCCATCAAGACAGTGATTGCATAATGTTCAACCTATGTTAACAATCAGTGTGCACTGTTATTGACAATCCCTCACTTTTGGCTATGTTTGTACTTCGAGTTTGGTGAGTTTCTCAAATTGTCGCTTTTGGGCACATTCATAAGTGTCATTTTCATGATTTCGACTATTAGTTTTTCTTTATTTCACTTTAATTAATGTCTTTTTCATGTTATCTTCTCTATGGTATGTGTCTCTTTCACTTTCATTCACGTATCACAAGTTTCGTTCCCCCTTTTCTCTTCATATAATAAATGTCGTCTTTTGGCATGTCGACTATCACAAAATGAATGAAAGCTAGTTTTGGTGTGTTTCAAGGGGTAATATTTGTGCTAGTGTGTTGTACTTGGCATGTACACATGTATTACACTGAGTCTCAAAGTTTCAAGCAATGTCACAACAATCTTGCCACAGTCATCGAAAATTGTATCTTTGGTGTCACACTTGTTGTAAGTTGTCGAATTATGTTGCTCATGTGTTCTAGATGATCTATGTTGTGTCCTTAGTGATCACAATCAAGTTGTTTCAGTGTTCACATTAGTTGTACAGATCCCACACTTAAGAAAATTTGGAAAACTTCCCGACTGAATAACGTAGCCTCATCCAACCCTCCTAAACTCTGTATTATGTAGTCTTAATCCTCAAGCTACAACCCTACCTCTTGGTACTACACAATACACAGTTCTTTCCTTCTGGGACCATGCACTGGGAAATCACAGTGCTCAAGCTCAGAGTTTGACTTAAAAAACTGCACAACTTCTCTCTCCTTCCTAATTAGTACTACACATTGTGCAATTTCGAGGCTCAAGCCTTAATCCTAAACTTTTGAACTATGAAATTGCACAATCACCTGACCTCCTCTACCTTCAAGAACTGTGTA
Source organism: Pinus tabuliformis (assembly GCA_031772625.1). Lineage (NCBI taxonomy): Eukaryota > Viridiplantae > Streptophyta > Pinopsida > Pinales > Pinaceae > Pinus > Pinus tabuliformis. Next base: position 141,334,986 of record CM062814.1, on the reverse strand, counting down.
GTGGGAAAAATTAGTGCTCGATCCCTCAACCTAGCTACCTAAGCTCCCCAACTGTGCCATATTTTTTCTTATTCTAATCATGAATTGCACATTGCATGGTCCCAAATCTCAAGTCTGACCCTTGAATACCTGAGTTGCTCAATTACGCAGTCACTGAGCCTGTCCCTCAGCCTGCCACCCAATTCTAGCTTAGTCACTCGATCATCATGTGATATCTTAGAATAGGGGTTTATCAGATTGATATCATCTTGTCATGAGTGGATTTCATATGTGGGTACTCTATCGTGCTACGAAAAGATGATGAAGAAGGCGATGGAGAAGTAGGAGATGTCAGAAGACACCTCAGGAGATGAGGAGATAAGATGATCATCGTGCATGAAGACGAAGGAACAATGGATTATAATAGAAGATGGAAGATCAAGACCACATTGAAGACTCCTTATCTTCAAGTCATAAGGAGGAGGAAGAAGAAGAACATGCACCATATTTTCAAGAATACTTAAAGAAAACAATGATAAAATGTGACTTGACATTGCCATGTCATCATGCAATCCATGTCATCAGTCTCATGTCATGTTGTTTCATGAACCATCATGTGCCACATCATTCGTGGATTATGTAATCATATATTAAAAAATGTAATGTGAAGTAGAAGTCTAAGAGTCAACTATGTAATGTGAAGAGTCATGTACGAATTCTAAAAATCATGAGAAGTTAAATAGTCATGAGGGTAGTCCAAGAGTTGTAAGGGGGCTGAGGGATCACCCCATTTGTTATATATACACCCTCATTGTTCATGCAAATGACTTTCCACCTTGGTTTCTACCATAAGTCATTATAGAAACAAAGTGAGTACGTTTGGGGAGGAGGTCGTGTCTCGAACACTCCACTATTGGAGATAGTGATGTTCATTATATACATGTATATTGGGACTTTTACTTAATACTTGAATCTTGATGGCCAACACATTTACATGTATGGATTGTGAACATTTGTTAGAAATTTCTATGGATTTTTATTATTCATGTTTGTTTTCACATGTACTAAAGTAGTTAAACTACTTCATTTATTTTAGTGCTTATCTTATGGAAAATGTGTTGTAATGGTTGTAACAATCGTCACATCTATGTGGATTATTTTTCTTAATGTTAGGTGATTCTCTTTTCTGCTATTTGTACCTATACTAGGGTGGTATTATTACCTCTCTTTTAAGAGGCTAACATTTCCTCCCTCTACAGTAGAAGAACCTTGATACACCTAAAACTGAAAATTCACCTGGCACATTGAATTGTTTTTCACAAAGGCACATATAGGTTTCTCTCTCTTTCTAACGGCTAAAGCTAAGGAAAATATATAAGAATACATGGAAACTGGGATGATAATCTCGATGGGTCTCCTTTTCCAAACGATGTGAGTTCTAACTGGGACTTCACATCAGGGAGCCCCCTAGGTTGACGGATTTCCATACCCATCAACACTTCCTTATTAGTTTGTGGCTATATCTATCTCTTTGGTGCTTCTATGAGGGAATTTTATTACCCCAACAACTCACCAGATTTTGATAACATAGCCATGTTCCACACATATCACTTTACTTCACAAATTCCTTCACATTCCCCCCACCCCTCACCTCCTAATTCCTCACGCGTTCCACGTCCACATCCTTGTTTCTTGTAGTGCTACCTCTGCGTTACTCTACATTCATCTACACTTCTATCAGTTTGTCTTTGTACCCTTTTGGTGCAAATGCTAGTACATCCATTATATCACATTTACAAAGTAATTTCTTATTGTCATGTGAAAAATGAATATGGAATAAATGTAAAAATAAAATAGTATTAGATGACAATTAATATTTTGTGGTTATCATGATGTAATAATGTGGACTTCATTTTATATCTTTTAAACATGGGGTAAGTTATTCATATAACAAAATGTTTCTTTTTTCTAGTCACAAATGTGACATGAATGCAATATAAATTCTAGGTAGGATCAAACTTACACCATGATTCAAGTTCCATTGAAAAGGTCCTACCTTATCCCTCTAGTTAGGGATACTTATGAATGACTTAATTGATGCACACCAAATATGCTCTTTGAATAAGGCCCCTAGATAGTTGTTGTATGGTTAATTAAAAGTGATATCCTTATTGAATAATTCTAAATAGCTAGTTGGTACTCATTCGTAATTGTATTCAACTCAGGGGCCACTAGTGGTTAGTTTTTGGGCCGATAACAACTATTAACAAATGGTAGAAATAAATGTAATTCTTTTGTCAACAATTTTCATTGTGTTCGAGCACTATCCATTTGGAGACTTCCCCGTCAAAGAGGCACACGAACATTACTCATATTTTGTGAACATTCGCGTTTGATTTTCTTTATATACTACTCCCTATTATTTTCTCTATAAATACACTACAAATGGTATCAAAGCACTTTATTGTACCGACATGCATAAATTTTTAGAGAATTCGTTTTATGCTAGAGATTTGTTATGATTTCTATAAAAATAGAATTTGGTCATTGAACCCTTAATATGACTAATCATAGTTTAAGTTTAAAAATCCACTCCCTTTATTTCAAGAAAAAACTACAATCTCAATTTCATCATAGAATGAAAAACACACTCTTCAAGAATTTTTAGAACAATACAAATAGAATAACATATAGGTGCATATTGCACTTATAGGTTTAAATTAAATGACTAAATGTTTCAGAGAAAAATCCTTAGTAACATAGGGTGAATTACCAATAGACCAACAAGAAAACAGTTAACTTCTATCCAAAATTAGTTGGTTGTAAGTGTAAATATCAAGAAGGTGGGAAAGGAGGAAAATGTATGATTAACTGAATAATTTTCTTTATGTTTATTGTATGCGATTCTAGGTTTCTCTCAAGACCTGTTAGATAACAAACACTAAGATAGTCTAGAAATAGAGAAAAGTAGATCCACACCTTCAGAAATATAAATAAGAATGAAAGATAAGTTCTTTGAGGGGTAAAGTTCCTTTAACAATAGAAAAAGTTTACAAGAATGAGATGATATGATCCTCAAACTATGTATTCTTGGTCTATATAGAAGACGAAAGGTACAATGACAATTAAGGGTATATCTGACAAAAGTAATATAAAAATATAAATATAACTCAATATCTAGGGATTTACATGGAGATTTCTTTGGGGATTATAATTCCCCTCCCCTTCAAACATGTGTTGCCCTAAACACTTAATTATCTATGGATGTTTCTACATGAAGAACTCATCTTCCCATGTCACCTCTTCTACTAATAGGTTCCTTTACTTGATGAGGTAATTTGATATGGATAGGATCATTATATCTTTTTTCATCCATATTGATGCTTTCAAAGTGGAAAAAGTGGAGGAATCATCTCATAGGACTATTTTTATTAGAGGGACCTCATTTGACAAATTCATGTCTGAAACCTTTCGAGAGAAGTTTGAGGCATCAAATTTCAATTTTTTAGGGAGTAAAACTTTGCATCTTAATTGTTACCCATTTTTTTTCTATTCTACATGAAGAGACCTTTATAATGACAAAAAAATCACCTCAATCGAAGTCCATATGCAAACGTTACACCACTCAGAAGTTGACCTTGTTCTTTAGACCCCCATAATTCAAGAGAATGACATGTCAGCCCCCGTTACTCATGAAAAATGTGCTAGGTACATGATCATGATGAAGAATATCCTAGAAGAGTCAATATTGTAACTATAGTTATGAGTTGAAGGAGTTGAACCTAACCACTAGTAGGTTATTGGTATGTGTTATAATCGAGCCACTAGGAGGAAAAGGGGTTCCTTTCTATTCAAGTGTATTTTGTTCCATAGCTAAGTAGAGTAGCTAAGAAGGATAGGGGGAGAGAAAAAAAGAGAGTGTTTGTGCACTATATTAGCCCATGAGCCACATCCCTCACTTCCTTGTATTTGCATCCATTTTCCATTTAGAAAAAGAGAATAGAGCAACCTCACTTTCCAACTGGTTTTTCATCCAAAAGAGTTTCCTTGGATATATCTTGTGTCAATGAACACATTGAACTACACATGCCTTTCATTGAAATTCTTACTTGAGATGATCAAAGGGTTATTTTTCTCTATGGATGATCAAATTGCAAATAATTTTAGAAAGTATCATATAGAAGCAATTTTTTCTCAACTTCAATCCATGTTAAGAGTTTAAGGAGTGGTCAGTAAGGGGAAATAGACTCTAATACATCCTTACTTCTACTTTTGTGTCACTTTTTTAAATAATTGTTAGGGTGGTTTAGGAAAACTTGACTTAGTTAAGTTACTGGTGATTCTTGCACTGTAGGTCTATGACAACCCATGATTTTTGCAATGGTATTTATCTTCAATGTTGCCTATGTAAATTCTCAAAACGCTTCATGTTAATATGTAACAATGGTCATTGGGAACGTAATGATGTTTTATTTAGACACCACCACTTCTTTCGGTCCTCTGTAATTATAAAAATTGGTATTAGATCCAAAAGAGAAGGGGAATATTTAGAATGGTAGATGTGAGAGACTAGAGCCTTGATCTCCACAATTCCATGTAGCATAGAGGAGAAGAGTCCATTGCCATGCAAACCCAAGTGTCGACCAAGTGAAGTTGCAAACACAAGGAAGAGGAGCATAGGTGTGTGCATATTTGTGTGAAAATGAGGAGACTTGGGATGAGAGGATGTTGTTGCAGCATCATTGAAGTGTGAGAACAAAGGCGGAGAATAATAGCCATTATTGTATGTTTTTATTGTTGGTAAAAATGCAGTGAAAAATGGTGCTAAGGTCATCTGCCTTTGTGAATGAAGAACTAAGAATATTTTTCATAGGTGAGGAAACTCCATAGAAAAAGATGTGGAAAAAAAGAAATAACTATCAATGAATTGTTTTGTGGGATTGAGCTGACGAATAAGGCGTGACTATGAGAGGCATCATTTACTGACTGCAATGTTGGTGAGGTTGATGAAGCATAAGGCTTTGAAACATTGACCCAAGAGACATCCATTGTATAGGATGAGGGTTTGCTTGGAGAAAACATAGAGATCACCTTGAGGTCACACAGATATCATAGAACAATGTGGCTTGATCAGATGAAAAATGGTATTAAATTTCATGAGGAAATGGTTTACATGGTGGTATTAGAGATGCTTTTGCTGAATAAATGCACTTAAGGAAGTGTGAAAAACCAAAGCTTTTCAGTTAAATGCTGGTGGGGCTCACAGGTCACACATTCGAAGAAGTTATGAATGACTGATTCGGACCTGAACAGAGCCTTGTAGAACGTGAAGAAAAATGAAAGAATTATATATTTCCCATGTTGGATGAGTCCAAGGATTTTATGCATGTGGATATCGCTGAGCAATGGTCGACTGTGATGGAAATTTAGTATCGGTTGTGGATGAAAGAGACAACAGTGGTATGAACATCCACCATGACAAGAATGTTGGGCACCACATGCATGACCAGGGCATAGGAGATCCATTTGAAAGTCACAATGTACACTATAACAGAGTGTGAATAACATCAAGGTAGATGGTAATGGTTGGGCCTCATGACATGGTCAAGATAGTCGTGAGTGAAGTTATCATTGCAATGATTATTTTGGTCGATAACCCTAATTTTTCATGTTGGGCAGTGACACTAGTGTAGGGCCACATGAAGGCATGGGAGTGCCCTGGGATGCTGAAGGAAATGATGAAGCCTTCTAGCTATGGCTGGATATGTCGATATTGGTAAAGAAAAATCTAAAATACATGGAAAAGGATGGCATGTTGGTGATCAATGACTAAAGAGAATTAGAGGAGTTGAAATGCAATAAAAAGGTTCAACTCCGCAAGGATGTGTTCGTTGATTGAAGTAGTGGTCCATGGTTTTGGGCCATGGTGTTTGGCCATGACACACACATAATATAGGATGCTATGGAGAGTAGTGATGGTGTCAAGGGATGTGGCGAATAATTAAGGAGGCAAGTGTGCAGTTGTTTCAACAACCACCTTAGGAAAATTTCCAGTGAAAATGCTCGAAGTATCTTATAGGAGAGGACCTTGTAGGTAGTGATTTCTTGAAGTAAGAGGAACGTGCCCATATGGTTGAGAAAGGTCTTGTTAATTGTGGTAAAGTAGTGTGGAAACATGCTTTGGAGGCCACAAAGAAGCTACCTTGAAAAGTGTGTGGATGTGTTGTGCATGGTTGTGGTTGTTGCGATAAAAGAGAATGATTCGCACTAAATTGATAGAAGTTGTGCTAATGATAAATTGTGTGGAATAGATATGTGCAAGTCATGTTAAAATGATAAGTAAATGTATGGATTAGACAAGATATAGCGAGACAAAGATAGATTAGAGGTGGTATGAACATAATGAAGATGGAGTGGTATAGAGTGAAAGAGCCACTTTGTGATGTGTGAACACCCTAAGGGTTTTGGTCTAAGTTTTGAAATCCTTTCACGGTAGGTGTATTCCCCTAGGAATTTGTAAGACCTTATGTTCAGGCGTACATGTTGCATGAGAGAAGAATTGTTATAAGGCCTTAAGAGTTTGTTGAGGCATACATGTCGTGTAATGGAAAATGGAGTTGTCAAGTTATGGAATGGACCACTTGGAGATGTACCAAGGTGGCAGGTGTATTGGTATCTGTCTTGAGGGAGGGAATGTGAGATCTCAGGTGTGATATGGTTGATGAATAATTGGGACTAGGTCAATCTCCTTGAGTCAAGTTTAGGGGGGGATTATCAGGGTGGTTTAGGTAGATTTCACTCGGTCAAGTTATCAATGGCTTTTATGCTTTAGATATATGACAACCCATGGTATTTATCTTTAATGTATCTTATTTAAAAGCTCAAAAGGCTTCATGTTAAGATGTTCTAGTGGCCATTGGGAACACAGTAACAGTGTCTTTAAACACCACCACTTCTCTTAGCACTTTTTAATCCTAAGAATCATTTATTTATATCTCAAAAAGGATTTTAGGATATTTAGATACTTATAAGTTAGTTAACATCTACTTGGTTTAATGAATATTAGTGTGTTAATTTAGTGGTTGCAACATGAGCTTTACAACCGAGTATGGGGAGATGTTGTAGCTATATTTAAATTATGTATTATAGTAACTGCAAAATTAATACAACATAACAATATTAAATAATAAATCCATTAAATTTAATTTTATATATTGTTAATAAAATTACAAACAATTTTTGTAAGATGTCACATTAAAATAATTTTAAATAATAATGATTCATGTTTATAACTATGATGTTTTAGAATATGTAATTAAGAAACATATAAAAAATTAATGAGTTTAAGTTAGATTGAAGTGAAGTGGATCTCCTTGCACAATTGTTCCATGGATGTAGCGGTCACCGTTAAGAACCACATAGTATATATATATATATATATATATATATATATATATATATATATATATATATATATATATATATATATATATATATATAAACATTGATTCCGGTTCATAAGTATGAAGCATAAAAAAATGAAGATTTACAATACTTTTTATCAAATAAAGTAGTTAGTTATCTATGTAAGAAGAATGTTGTGCATATCAGTAAATTTCTTTAAAACATATGTATGTTTTAATAAAATTTAAAATAAGAATTGCAAATTTTTATTTAAAGTTTTCACTCAACAACATATTTAATTTTTGTTCGTCATTCATAAAATTAGAGTTAAAATGAATTTATGTTTATATGGGTTTATAGTTATGTAGTCTCATAAACTTTATTTAAATAATGTAAAAGATCATTTTTTAGTAATTAATTAATTATAAAATTAGTAATAATTAATTATAAAGAACTTCTTTGTAATTTAAAAATTTTCAATGACAGTTTTATCTATTTCTAATTAAATTTCAACAATTTTCTTTAAAAAAATATTTAATACCTCAAATTGTATGGCTTATAGCAAAAGGCACATTGAAATGGAATTTAATTGCACCAAAAACCCTCGAACTCAATATGAAAGAGATGGTGTAATCATATATTATGCAAATATAAAAACAAAAATAAAAACAAAATAAAATAAATAAGAAGTGTTGTCCATGCAAGTATGGAAAATAGGTGATGATGTTATGTAAATACAAAGATAAAAATAACATAAAATAAATAATTATTAACAAATAAAATGAAAATGAAAATAAAATAAATATTTATAACTAATGTTGATTCTTTATTTTTATTTTTTGTGTAAGCTTGGTAGATCCCTTTTTCTATTAATATTTCATAAAAATAAGTTTGATTTCAACAAAATTGCAGGTGGCCTTAACCTGTCCGCAGGAAACCAGGTTTGTTGGCCACCTGTCTGCATCGAATGCTATCCAAATTTAAAAAGAGTTTTTATAATCATCCATGCTAGGTTGGAAACTTTATCATCTATATAATTTTTGCTAAAAAAGTAAATTCTTACCATCATCAAGACAAAAACAAACTAGTTGGGCTGCTTTGGTCATCTGAAGAATCAATTGGGGCTGGGGCTTTTGTGCTTAATCCTGGAACTTCACTTCGCATCATGTTTTGGAGACTCTGTTCGATCCTATTCAAATAGAGGTTGTTGTGGTACAAAGACATTTGTAAATATTGTATCTCCCTCTATAGGTCCTTCAGACTTGGATCTTCTGGTCTATCCTCCTCCGGGTCTTCTCTTTCTTTATAGGTTGTCATAGTACGGGCTAGGATGTTTTTCATGATCCAATAATGCTGGATAGTCTGGCGAAACAAATTTTGGTGACCTCTGATATTATCTAGATCTTTGACGATTGTCTCCCATTCCTCTGCTTGGATCTCTTCATTTTCGATGTTTTTGTTTAGTTCTCTTTCCCATTAAGAGATAACGACTTTCACCTCTGTCAGGGTTCCTTTGTAGTATGCGTTGATAAGGTTCTAGATACTCTCCTTCCCTGTTTTCTTGCCTCTTTTTCTCGATCCTTTGCTTGTAGTCAGTTCCAGGCCTTTCATCTTTTTTCCTATCTTTCCCGGTATTCTCTTTCCCTTCATTCCCTGTTGGTTGCCTTCCTTCGCCATCTAATTCTTATTTCTTCCTTTTGATTTCCTATCCAAGTACCTTGTGTGGGTTGGGGATAGGTGCTCTCTAGCGTGGTTCAAGTACTTTGTCGTCAGAGTCCTCTACACCCTGGTTTTTAAGCTACCTATAATAGAAACTAAAAATAAAGAATTATGAATTGTCATCAAATTTACCATAGTGAACTCAAAATTTTTCGTGCTCTGTAAGTTGGCCTTGAAATTGAAATCATTCCTTAAGTTCTTGTTTTGATACTCGGTCTGAGAATTGGGCTCGATCCTTTCAGGATTCTCCACATACTTCCCCCAATCCGGATGAACCTTCTTAGGAGCAAGCGCTTTCATCTGCTCTATGCCCTGAAGACTGTTTTGACCCCCATCTACACCCAAGTTCCCCACTCTCCCCTCAAGGTTTCGAAGGATAGTAACAATGCAATCTTCCAGGGTGCTTCCCATGAGAAATTGGATAGTCCCTCTGTCCAGCTCCTGCAAGACTACCCTGCACCTCCAACATACTATTATCCCAACCCTGCCACCCGGTTTCCCAGGTTTCTTTCTTCCCTGGGTTTCGCCACCCCAGAGGGCAAGACAATGCTTCTCACTTTCCCATTAGTCTACAATTATATCCCCGATCCAAGACAATCCTACCCTTCGCCATTGGGTCCCCTCCAAGGAGCTGAGCAAAAGCTCAATTTTGGCATTCTCCCTTCCCCAGTTCTGGGCCTAGTTACGACACCTTCTTCTGCCTACCTTTTCCAAGTCATGAAGCAATTTTAGATTGAGGAAATGCAGCCCTGTTGATGGGCTGAGGGAGGTGCCAAGGTCAGATAATACTTCTAGCCTTCTACAATTATTCATGAAACCTTCCTTCTCAATCCACATACCCATCCTTAACTACTTAAAGAAATTTTTCCTACAAACGCAGTTGAAACCGCTTAGGATGACCCTGCTGGCATCAATTCGACTCAGCCTTCTTCTTTTGCCCCAGAACCTATCTACCCTGAGGCTAAAATCAGAAGTCCAAACCCCCCCTCCCTAGATGGTGAACCAGTCAATCCCACCCCAGGTTGATAGGCCAATTACCCAAGAATACCGGGAGGCCTCAACTTTTAAATCGACGGGGAACACCATTAAAATTAACTAGTGTTCTTCTTCCAGATTCATTACAGTGCCTCTTTCTAACTAAAGTCTTCGCAGGAGCCAATTCATATTTTCGAACCATTGCAAGTGAAAGCAGGGAGCACATACTAGGTTTTGCAATCGAAAGCCAAATGTTGCTTGACACCCCCCAACGCTTGGCTCTTACCACCTTCAATTGCACATCCTGCCTTTTTTTTTGTGCATGCAAATGCTTCTCATCCTTGCCTTCTTTCCATTTTGTTTTCTCGTCCACCTGCCTAGCATCCCTTCCAAGAAATCTGCCACGTGATCAGCTCCGTTGTCTGCCACCCTTCCTCTCATGTGAGGGTCTCGGGATGGGGTTCCACTAACCTTCCCATAAATGCCGATCATTAATCCTTGCCTACCACCAGCTGCTCTTGATGCGAGTTACCTGCTTCTCCCTCGCCACTTTCCGACTTCCGTGCTTGTTATAGACATATTTGGGCACTGCAACCCCAAACTCATATTTCCATAAACTAAGGGTTCCTTAAGTCCCTAAAAGTGTTGTTTCACACCCTAAGGGAACATGGTTAATTGATTACATCATTTCCCAGAAGTTCCACCTGAAAAACTACTTAGAACTGGCCAAAGTTGGACCATACAGACTGCTCCATGGGCAAGGTGCAATGCATACTGATTGCCTAACTGGCCAGGTGCGATGCATACTCAAATGGCCTTCTGTGGGGTGCGATGAGTGAGAATAGACAAATGGCAGAGACAGTTTGCAAGGTGGATGATCATGGAATCTTCTAGAAACTTCTCTTGTGACACTTGCCTCTCTAAATTCGCCTAGGGATGAGTAAGAGATTATTGAAATCTCCAAGTGGAACCAAGAACTATCAGTGTAATGACACTAATAAAAAACCCAGAGCTAACTCACGCCCTTGCAAGACATCTATAAATGGATCCCTCATCTGTTAGATCTAGAGGCTGGAATTTTTTATTTTGTAAGAAGTGTTGTTGGTTTGTTGGTGAGAAGAGACATTGCATTGTTGGGTGATTTGCTTGTTCATGAGGTGAAGAAGGCTTCTACAACTGGGAGGATGATGTTGGATCAAACAGCTGGGTTGTAATCCTCTCTTACATTACTATTAATAAAGTTCTTTGAGTTTTACTCCATATAATCTTGTATTTGTGAATCTTATTGTTTACGAATGCAATTGTATGGTCAATGTGTTTCTGATTCCGCATTGTTTATGATGTTTTAGATAGAGATTCTTTGATAGTTTGTTGTTACTTTGACTCTACAGGTACTCTTTGAAGCAGGACAAGTAGGAGAAGAGTGGCAAATTCTATCAAGGAGAAATCAAGCTAGGATCAAAGCACAAGATCTAGGTTGGTCCTCTTTTCTTCTCTTCCATCTATCACACTTAAAGGAACTCTTGAAAAGCTTTCATTGTTTGTTTCTAAGATAGCTACCCGCCTTAGTGGGACTAGCAGTTCGAATCGACACTAGTTTTCCTTGAAACAGTGCCAATCATCCTTGCCTTCGTCCCTCTGCCTACCATGCCATTTGGTCAACTGCCCTTGCCTTTGCTCACTTTGACAACTATCCCTGCCATGTGTTGTTTGTCACTCCACTTCCGTTTGTCGGCTCTCGTGGCTCCTATCCAGCCTCTCCTCCCTCTGCCTGTCGTGCCATCTGGGCAGCTTCTCCGTCCTTGGGCCGCCATGACCTTTGACCATCCTCTCTCCCCTTTAACTTGCAAGGTCGATCGTACCCCGATTGGGGGAATACTGATTCTTTATTAATCTTTACAATATAATTAAAAATGAAAAATAAAATTGGAATTATAAAATTATTTTAAATTTATATTAAACTAATGCTTATAAATATTGCTATTGTATTTCAAGTAAAATTAGAGTTATAGAGCCAATTTTGGGGTTTAGTTTTTGATAAAACTTTTGGAGTAAAGACTATTTTCCGATTTAACTTCGCATTATGAATGATGAGTAAAATATATATATGAAATAACCTCAATAAAATTGGTTATATAATTTTAAGCAAAAATATGTTTTTTTTTTATATAAAATATATTTTTCCAAGCATAAATAGATTAATATAAGTTAATTATCCAACTTAAGAGAGATAAAATTTATTGATATGCAAACTTTTTTTCATAAATTGAAAAAAAAAATTATCCCAATTTATATTAAACTAATGCTTATAAATATTGCTATTGTATTTTAAGTAAAATTAGAGTTATAGAGCCAATTTTAGGGTTTAGTTTTTGATAAAACTTTTGGAGTAAAGACTATTTTCCTAACTTTGCATTATGAATGATGAGTAAAATATATATATGAAATAACCTCAATAAAATTGGTTATATAATTTTAAGCAAAAATATGTTTTTTTGTTATATAAAATATATTTTTCCAAGCATAAATAGATTAATATAAGTTAATTATCCAACTTAAGAGAGATAAAAAATTTTGATATGCAAACTTTTTTCATAGATTGAAAAAAAAAAATTATCCCTCCTTATAACCTTTAACATGAATCGAGTCTGATCGGGTTCCATATTTGGACATCCACAATTCGAATCACAATAATGAATAATAAAAAATTTATTAATAAATGGAAAAATAGAGTAAAATAGAACGTTGACCTTGGAAGCTATGGCTGGCAGTAAAAAGGTTACGCCGAGATGGAATATGAAAAGCGATGGAATTCAACACTCCACATCCTCACCAACAGTTACAGACAATGGGCGTGCTGAAGAAATTGCAAGGCGGAGCAGTTCAATGGCGCAGCAAGGCTTTGCTTCCGCCGCAGCCCAGGATGGATCTCGGCAACCTTCCAATTTTTTGAGCCCCTTCTTCAAACACCACTCCCATTCCCAGAAAGAAATGCGCTTCTATATGACAATGCAAAGTCCACACCCCCGGATTGTCGGCTATAAATCTTATTGCAGTCCAGCCCAATGGAAAGAGGGGCACTGTGTTTTTCCTGGGCGGATTTCTCAGATTAAACTTCTCTGTATCCTTAAGCGGATCGAACGTCCCGTTTCCCTGAGCAAGAACCCAGAAATCATGGCCGTGAAAATGCCATGGATGAATCTCGCTCGTACCATCCAGCTTCTTGCCGTTCTGCAAAATTACATCCACGGTGCTGTTGAATTCCAATCTGTAAACTGGATTTCCATATCTGGCGTTTGAGTTGGATTCAGTGATTGAGTAATTCTCTGGAGCTGGGAACTGGTCGAAGGCGTTGTTCAATCCGTACTTGACAGCTATGAGATATGGTGTTTGAGGGCGCACAGACGAAATATTGTTAATTGCCCAACGGATGTAACCATTGATTCTGTTCTGTGTGCTCAGAAGCACGATGCGCTTGTGGGGTGTAAGGGGAGGAGGCATCACATGGCCTCTACCTCTGTACTTTTTGGCCTGATTAAGGGTGTAGGCAGTATCGTTCCAGAGCGGTCCTTTTGGAGGTGTGGAGGGAGGTAGCATCGAGGGAGGATTCGGAATATATCTTAAGATGGCGCGCCCCGTTGGTGTCTTGGATGCACCACTACCCCGCACATTCACTGCTATCCAGTAATTCCTGGATGGATTTTGATTTGCTGTTATGAGTACTGAATATGTCTCTCCTGGGTATACATTCAGATCCTCAACAACGAAGGGCTCAACGTAATTGCTGTCCGCCTCAACCACAGTCAAGTTGTGTCCCTGCAGTGTGATGAAGAAGATTATTTCATAATTATTACTTTAGTAGATTTTGGGGATAAATAAAAAGAATATATAAGGTCAAAAAAATAATTAACTTCGTTGTTCAGCTAATATCATCACACTCCACTCTTTTGATTTTCCCAAAATTTAAGTGAATTAAGTTCATCTATTTCAAATTCGCAACCTAAAACTTTGCACAGTACAGCATAAAACAGGAAAATAAAATGGAAGACTAGTGAGGCTATGGAATATATACCTGGATAAGAAATTCAATGAAGTTAAGGAAGCTACATTAGCGATCCGCAGACGATATGTTTGGCCAGGTACTACAGATAGAGTGTGAGGAATAGAACAATCGGGATTTGTGGAGTTGCAGATACTGCCTGTTCCTGCTGAATTGTTTGTAGATTTCACCAGTGAGCAATTGTAGGATCCACACCCCTCAATAAGCAACGACTGTCCACAACATCGCAGTATTATTATTTGTAATTATTTTTATTATTTAATTAATAATAATGTTATATTAGTGATTTGATTTTTTATATGAGGTAGTTTACTGTTTTGTATCGAGATACTTTAGATTCAAATTTCTTATACTTATTTTTATGGGAAGGGGATATGTAGGTACTTAGTCTAATTATAAATTTTTTTAGTATTTTTTCCATATATACCATGAATATAAAGATATGCGATACATTTCAAATTACTAAAATTAAAACTATCTTAGTTTTATTTATTAAGTTTTTTATCAAACTCTGATACTTGATATTTGGTAGATCCAGAATTAAGATGGATCTAGACTGGTTTAATTGGTTTAATTTCTTTTTTTAAATAGACTGTATTCTACTTTAATATCATAAGTTCTCAATACCATAAGTCATCCTTACTTTATAGGTCATCGTTACTCTATAAATAATAAAATTATAGATAGATGAGTCCTCCTGGACCTTTTAAAAAGATGTATGATAAATGCTCTCATATTAGTACAAACAGAAGTAAAATGAAGTGAGACCATTTTAGAAAACTCCAATTTGTTTGGTTTGTCTTTAAATCCTATGTTCATAGATTTGATAAAATTTTACTTCATCTGTTATGTATTAAACAAGAGATTTGGAGAACGGGCTTGTCACCTGAGGATCATTAACCCAAACGAAACTGTTGTTAGGCAAAGATAAGCCTGTGGATTGTTCAGTATGGCTTTTATGCCACCAATCATTCAATAGGAGGCTCAGATCTCCGTGGTAAGAGAAGGGTTCCCTCACACCTTCAGCAACGGCTACTTGAATAGATCCATGCAAGCCAGATGACCTTTGCATTCCGTAATGAGCGTGGTAGAAATACGTTCCAGGCTGCACGATAGAATAATAACAGACATAATCATGAATATCATTATATAATCTAATTTGAACATGAGCCATGTTAAACCATGGATGAAAATAAAAACATAAGTAGTTTTTTTATATAGGATATTAAATGAGCTGGGTTGTATATATTTACAGCTTGATTTTGGTCGTAAAATTGCATCATAAGTATATACAATGGCTATTTTTTAATGCTCTATAACAAGCTGAATATTTGTTACTTTAAAGAATGGATTTCTGTTTTATTTTGGAATAGGCTTAAAATTATTAATTTATTTTTCAGTTCTGTTAGAGTTTGAAATATTCTTGAAATCTTCAATGCAATGAGTTAAATTCAAAAAAGTGATATTTCTATGAGATTTTAGAATATTTTTGAAATCATTAATTTGTCTTTCCATTTCAGTTAGACTTTGAAATATTCTTGTATTGTAATATTGTTGAAATCGTTAATTTATCTTTCCATTTCAGTCAGACTTTGAAATATTCTTTGAAATCTACAATACAGTAAATTAAATTCAACTATTTTTTATATAACCAGACATCTTTAATTCTATTGCAAATTTTAAGAATAATTCTACTGACTATTATATGATAAGCCATCCTTACTTCCATAATTCGATTATTTTAAAAATATTCTACAATCTAACAGGAAAAAACAAAGCTGAGACAATCGGCTTTCACATATTTATTTTTGAATATGTAATCATGAAACTTTAAAAAACATTAATGCTTATTCTATCCAGTGTAATCCTTAATTCCATTGCATATTTTAAAAATATTCTACAATCTAACAGAAGAAACAAACTGAAACAATTGACTTTCTCATATTTATTTTTGAATCTGTAATCATGAAACTTTAAAAATCTTTAATGCTTATTCTATCCAGTGTAACTGTGACATGATATGGCATCTTTATATCTGTTAAAGATTTCCAGAATATTCTAAATTCTAACCGAGAAGAGGCCATTGAAGTAATTGACTTTATCTGACACTAAAAATATTCCTAAACTCTACAATAAAGATAATTATGAAGGCTTTCAATGCTTACTCTATCCACTGTAAATTTGTAAACGAAGGTCTCTCCGGGCATGATAGGACACTGGGTAATATCTGCTGCTCCATCACTCCATGGTGTTCCATACTGCAAACCAATTGATTACTTAATGATTGGATTCTGATCACATATCAAGCTTTAAAAAAACACACATTTTTGCGGTCTTAACAGTTAGTAAAAACATTCTTGAATTCCGGAGAAGTTATGAATCCTCAGAATGTACGTACCTGGCGGATACCATGCCAGTGAATGGAAACACCCTCAGTTTCGAGCTGATTAGTGACATCAACGTAGATGGTGTCCCCAACCTGGGCTTTGATAGTTGGGCCTGGAAATTGGCCATTGACAGCAATCACCAATTTCTCGTAACAATCAGGAGATTTATATTCATATTTCACAGTCCATCGGTAATGACGAATCTTTGCCTCTGCAAACCATGGTGCCGCCACTACCATCAAACCTACTGAAAGATATAACAGGAACCAACAAGGCATTGCAAATCGTTGGCAATTCGTTTTGTACAAATCCAAATTTTCTTTACAAAAAGCTAGAAATCTCTCAAACATAAAGATACACAGACACACATATATAGGGTTGGACGACTTGAATAGTTTGGCAGTTTGACATTCAAAAAAGTCCATGCATTTGCAAGTCTATCGCCGAGAGGGGAGGAAAGCATGCGTGACCATGTGATGTACGTTATCTTTAAAAAAACAAATACCACGCTGTGCGTGACGAGCTAAGAAATCTCGTGGAAATATCAGTGGTAAGTTCGCAAGTTTAGAGATTCATATTATTCTTTAAAAAAAAATGATGACTGGAATAGTTTGGCGCTTTGCCATTGAAAAGTCCTGCCTTTTGCACGTCCATCGCCGAGCGGGGGGGAGGGGAAGCATCTGTGTACATGTGATAGATGTTATTGTTTTTGAAATGAAAGACCAAGACTGCGCTGCCGAAGCTGAGAAATATCGCATAAGGTCATTAGATTGACATTTTCAAGTGTTTTGATAATCCGAAGTTCATATATTTCCATATTATATGTTACATACATTTCCATATTATATGTTATATAAAAGAAAGGTTTGGACGATTGAATAATTCGGTGCTTTGACATTAGAAACTCCTCACATATTCTATCGCCGAGAGAGGATGAGGGTGAGTGTGATGTATGATATGCTTTAAAATAATATCAAGATTGGTATGAAGAAATATCTCAGCAAATCATTCTATCCTCTATCCTGAATAATGCCAAGATAGGTATTTAGTATGGGATATATCAATAAATGAATAAACATAATATTTTATTAATAAAAAATAAAAGCAAACAAATTTGATATAAAATAAAATTATATATATATATAAAAGTATTAGGAGAGGTGTATTTGTTTAATATAAAAAATGAATATATTTTTGAATGGGGTGTTTATGTTACAAAAAGGGGAGAGAAGGGGTGCAGGTTGTCAATGCCCTAATTGCTTAAGCTATGGGGATGTGATCGCTATGGGGGATGTGAGATCACATCCCCATAAATAGTTTTTGTGGTTGTTTTATTCTCAAGGTCTCGCTTCAGACGAGCTGGCTAAAAGAGATTTGATCCCATGCTCAAGCACTACCACTACATTGAATACTTGTCATCTTGTTAGACCTAGCACGTCTCTGCTCTGGTGGTGACCACTCTCATTTTAATGTGACTCATGGGTCTCTCCTTGGAAATGCTAATCTTATTTGGTGTGGTTGGGTATTAGACACCCCTATCTGTAACAATCCTCACAATTTTGTGAGCCTTGCCCAAGCCTTGCCTTTCCACTCTTAGTATTATTTCGTTTCTTTCGAATTAGTAGATCCCACCATCTAGACATTCAACACCGCTTTCTAATTGGCACCATTGAATATCAATACAACTTTGTTGTTTCCCTCTCACCATAAAATTGACGCACACATACCTATTCCCTTTGCATGGTGGTGTCAGCAGCACTGTACCTCTTTAGTGGGAATTACTTTGCTTGGTCTTTGTTTATATTTTTGAATCTCTTATTAGTACTCCTCTAGCTAGTATTCTTCGGAGTTGCTCTCCAAAAATTTCTTGATGTTCTCTCATGGTTGTGTTATATTTCTCTCGTCTATTTCTCATATATTCTTGCTTTCTTTTGCTAGATTCCTCAAGGGGCTCTACAATTTCCTCTACACTCTCTCCCAAGCTAGTTTTTCTTTCTTGTGGCAGGTTAACTGTCTTCTCCTTTTCTAACTCCCAACACCATTTGACATCTCGTTACACGGCCCCTTCCACACCTCATGTGGCACATCTCCCTAGGCCTGCCACTTGTCCCTTCACCTCCCTAATAATTTTCTCTTGTATCCTTGTCAAACCTCTCACCATGCCTTGACACTGTGCACATGTCCCTCGAGAGGAAGCCTACTACTAGGAGTGAGAGCTTAGGGGACATACACACATCCTCACCTTCAGTTGCATCCAAGTGGAGTTAACTGATATGGAATGCGAAGGAGCCTCCTAACGGCAACAAATTTCAGACAAAAAGGTTCTTACTTTATCGTTTACTAGGTGGTAGATGTTGGACACACATGCAGTTGTTTCAACTAGTACATGTACACCATTGACTTATATTGGCATTTGAAGTTTCTCCTTGGAAAAATTATCATGGACCGGTTCGAGCATTCGACAGACATCCTACACTCTATAAAGAAATTGCATCATCACGAGGGACCTAGACGAATGCTTGGATCTCATTGAGCAACATCTTGGTATTCCTCCCCTCACTGGGAGCATCACCGACAACAATGAAGACCGCATTGAGGTTACCATCGTTGACTTTGATCCCTATAATTAATCTTATGCTATGCTCCGGTTTATTTTGCACTCTGATTTTACAGTTCATCCTAATAACCAACTCAATCGGCTTTTCAGTAAATGTATCATATTTTGTATCTTTTGAACATTATGATCCCCTAAACTTTCTTGTGAAGAGTGCACTCTTAGCTATAGTTTAGTATCTTAAATGAAAAATTGATTTAAAATATGTAATATATTCATGTATACTCTACTTTAAAAAATAATAAAATATTTATCAAGAATAATAATATATAACAAAATTTTGATATTTAAATATAAAATGAATTTAAATCAACTAAATTAATATTTTTAAAATTTTCAAAAATAATAAAATTATAACTTTAATATTTTATTTATCTTATTTTAATATTATACGAAAAATTAAAGTGAAATTTTATGAGTTAAGAAAATAAAAACTATTACATATTGATAGAAGTAAATAAAAAATATATTTTTAAAATTTAAAAAGGTTTTGTACAATTTAATATTTTAAATTCATATACAAAATTCATATCATTTAAATCCTCACTATTGTGAGAAAAATTAATGTAAAGTTCTGCCTTTTCGTACCGGAAAAACCATTAAATGTGTCCCCTTGCTAAATCCATGGAGACTCGAGCATCATCCTTGCACTTCCCAAAATAGGAGAGTTACAATCATGGGCTGTAGCTGTGAAAAAACTTATGTTCATGTTATTTTAATGTAAGTGAAAGTAGTTATAAAAAAATAAGCCATAAGATTTGAAGGCTTACCTGTTGGTAATTTATGTTAATTTAAATGCATGCTCCAATTAAAATAGGGCTAGACATTTGGTCAAACATGTAGTCATTATTAAAAGAGAAAGAATGGGGTCGAACTTTTGATCAAACATGTAAGTCATTATTAAAAATTAGAGATAAAATTTGAAGGGTTGTCTTTTGAGTAAACATGTAATTATTATTAAAAATTAATGATAAAACTGTAAGGCCCCTCTCGAAATTTATGTTAATTTAAACTCATGTTGTTATAAAAAAACGAGGTTAATTTTTGGTCAAATATATAGTCATTATAAATAAATAGTTGATAAAATTGGAAGGTATTAAAAAAAACAAGGTTAATTTTTGGCCAAATATATAGTCATTATAAATAATTAGTTGATAAAATTTGAAGGTATTATTTTGGTTATGTTATATTATGTTATGGGTATTTAATGAAAAATAAGGTTTCTTATTGGAGTAGAAATTTTATCTTAATATATATATTTTTAAATTTTAGTATATTAAGTTATTTTGAGTAAATGAGTATAGTGAATTAACATAATTTAAATATAATGATTGAGAATTTGAATTTTTGATCCTAAGTTTTCACAAAAACTTATATTATTTTAATTATTAATTAAACTGTTTCTAAAACTTTATTTTATATTTTTAAAATTTTTTTAATATTATATTGGTTCATAACATCCTCATACTTTAATTAAACTGTTTCTAAAACTTTATTTTATATTTTTAAATTTTTTTTAATATTATATTGGTTCATAACATCCTCATACTTTAAGAGCCCTATTATTTTAATTACTAATTAAACTGTTTTTAAAACTTTATTTTAAATTTTCTTATATTATATTGGTTCATAACGTGCTTTAAGTGAAAGGCTTTCGATACAATTCCTAGAAACAATTTTTGAAACAGATTAGAAGAGCTAAAGGTTCCTTTTGAGTTGAGAATTGCCGCTATAAGGTTATATGAGAATGTAATGGCTAAGTTAAAGAGCAATGAGGGGTGGTCGAAAGATATTAAGTGTAATATCGGAGTTAAACAAGGTTTCCCCCTCTCCCCTAACCTATTTGGCATTTACATCGAAAAGCTAGAAGGTTGTTTAGAGGAAGCAGGATGTGCTGGCACGATCTTAGTTGGGATAGTCATCGTCCTTCTTCTCTATGCTGACAATATTGTTCTTCTCGCAAGGTGCCCATCTGATCCTGATAAGCAACTTATACTTCTAAAGGATTTCTGCTCTGCCATGGGTATGATTGTTAACACTGACAAAACAAAAATTATGATTATCAAATCCAAGAAGGACACTTACGCCAATTTTATTTATGACAATAGTAACTTGGAGGAAGCGTCTTCCTACAAGTACCTAGGAATTGATATTCATCACAAGCTCAACTGGAACTATAGTATTGAGAAAAGGATTAATGGGGGATGGAAAGCTTATTTTGGTCTTGAAAATAATTGTAAAATGGAAAACCTCATAATGTAGGATAGAAAGAAGTTTCTTTTTGAAACTTTAGTCACTCTAGTTATCTTATATGGATGTGAGGTTTGGGGTTGTAGCATCTCTAGAGAATCCTGGAGAAAGATTGAGCGAATCTAGAAGCGTTTTATAACATATAATCTCAAAATTAAGAGCAACACACCCTATCCTATTCTCCTTATAGAAGTGGGTATTTCCCCTATCAAGAGCCTAGCTATGACTAGGCTTCTATTGTATAAGCACAAACTCAATAACATACAAGACCATAGACCTCCTAAGTTAGCTTTAAATTCCAACCAAAACCACCTTAGGCTCAAACGAGGTTGGTATAAAGACATCAAGGCCTGGTTAAACCATTGGGAGATTGGCGAGAATGTTGCATTACAAAACATTAATAACATTAAAAATATTGTTACTTCTAAGTTCAAAGAAAAAATGTGGTGTGAGAAGGAGCTAAAAGAAAATTAAGATATTATAAGGAGGTCATCAACCCTACCCTAGAAGATCAAAAGTATCTAAACCATTGAGAGGTTGATTGCAAAACATTAATAACATTAAAAATATTGTTACTTCTACGTTAAAAGAAAAATTGTGGTGTGAGAAAGATTTAGCAGCTAAAAGAAAATTAAGATATTATAAAGAGGTCATCAACCCCACCCTAGAAGATCAAAAGTATCTCTCTGTTTTAACTAGCTCAAAGAAGAAAATTAATATAGCCAGGATTAGAATGAACTCTCATGAGCTCCATAGTGAAATGGTAGTTGGGTAGTTCCTAAAACACCATGGATGGAAAGGTCCTGCCATCTCTGTGAGAATACGAACATCGAGGATGAAAATCACTTCCTCTTAGGGTGCCCCACGTACAACCACATTAGATCTCAATTTCAAAATATTTGTTGCAATACTGACCTTCCTGGCCTTTTACGTTATCAAAATTACAGTGAGCTAGGGAGGCTTCTCTCTAAGCTTTTTGAGCATAGGAAGAAAATCTCAAATCAAACGAAATAATTCATTTCTTTAGATCCGATAGACCAAAATTTGGTCTCAGTGGACGTTAACCACCATCATCATCATAAAGAAATCAAATTAAAGTAAATTTTAATTTAATGAATTAATTACGTCATATTTTTATGGTTTAATTTTATATAATATATTAATTTGTATATTAAATAATTATTAAATTATAAATAAAAACTGCAATATTTTAATTAAATGAATTTCTAAGTTTTTAATGTTTAAAATATATTTTGAACATAATTCTAATGTAGGATTATGATAAATCTATAAAAAAAAAATTGTAAAATTAATAAAAATAACACTCGTAACCAAAAAAAACTAAAATATTATAATTATACTTAATATTTTAAAACAAATATTAATATTATTTTTTAATAATGTGACAGTAAAATTTCATGCAACTCGCTACTATAATTGTTTACATTCAATCTGTTAACCAATCTGTTAACTTATGTCACAGCAGATTACGTCATGCAGTTCGAAGTCTTTTCCATTGATTTAAAATAATTTTTCTTTCATTATTGAAATAATGGATTATTGCCATTCTACGCAAGTAAATCAAAGACACCTTATCCCATGAGTTGGATATTACGCTAGCACAAGTTGGAGATTAAACTAGCATAAACCTTTATATATTGTTCGCAACCATTATAGCAGTTAACATGATTATGTTGACTTTAAGTTGGCATGATTTTAGACGCTCCGATATATAAAAGTTTGTACAAATCGAAATAAATGATAATTTTAAATACTTACGTTAAAATATTATATTGATATTACAGAAATTAAAATGAAATATTAAAATAGAGAATTTGGTTAAAATATAGGTTAAAACTGGTAACTAAATAAATATATTATTATTATTATCATTATCATCATCATTCCTGGATTTTTTATTTTTTAAAAGTAATAGTAAGATTTATATGTGGTTTTGGAAAATTATTATTTAAATGTTTTTTTACTTATTTTTTTATATTATTACGAAAAATATTATTAAGCAAATATTATTAAAAATTAGTATATTTTTATTATAAGTAACTAAAATTGATTTACGAATATAGGTAACTCAAGTTCAAAATTATCAAAAAAAAAAAAAAAAAAAAAAAAAAAAAAAAAAAAAAAATATTATTAAGAAATCAAGCGAATTAGGAATATAGCTAGGGATTTGTGGGTATAATCAATACTACAATTGCTTCAATTGTATGATGTCATAGTGAGAAATTTTGAATCTTGATTATTTGACTTGATTTTGTAAAATATATTTCAACAACTTTTTTCCTAGGCACAATCTTTAAGACCATAATATGAAGGAATTAGGATAATAACAATAAATATGAGCAATCAAGATGATTGATTCACAACCATTTTTTTAAAAACAAAGGTATACAATATCTTGTGGAGAGGAATCTATGCTTTGTACTACTATTCTATTCACAGAAATTCTAAATCTATTGGAGAAAATGGATATCAACAATAATTTTTTATTGTAAAATTTTAAAATAAAATAATTATTAACCATTAGTGAAATAGAGAATATTTTTCTTATTTACAAATCAAAATGTTTTTTTATTTAGATAATTTTAGTTATAAATGTTTATTAACTATTTTAATATTTTATTAAATTAATTTTACAAAAAGTTAGAAATAAATTAAAAAATTATAAATAATATTTATTATATATTTTTATTGCCAAATTGATTATTAATAAAATATAAATTAAGAATATAATATTATTAGAAAAAACAATAACCATTGGATATAGAATTTTAGAAAAATAATAAACAGTAATTTTCAAAATATAATTGATTGTTTTTTTCATTTGATTTTTTTTTGTTAAATTGTTTCCTCTTTTAGTATAATTGTAAAAAAACTACAATAATTAATTTTTTTTTTTTACATTAGATATTTTATGCAGTTTTAAACAATACTTTTCAAAATATAATTGATTGTTTTTTTCATTTGATTTTTTTTTAGGACAAATTGTTTCCACTTTTACTATAATTGTAAAATAATTACAAATTTTTATTTAGTTTATATTAGATATTTTATGTAGCTTATAATTTTTTTTATTAGATATTTTAAGTAGCTTATCAATTGGTACGTTCAAGTTAAAATTTATTTACTTCTACCAAAACCAAATGATATATTCACTGATGTGTTCCATGTTTGTTTCAATTTTTTCTTTTCTAATTGGAAAATTAGATCACATTTTTAGCAAAAAAATAAAAAATAAAATCATATGCATAGAACTTTTACACATAAAAAATATATATCACTAATATTTACTGGGTCAAAAATTACAAAGTACAATTACATTAACACTTGTCATAAGAAAATCATGGTAAGGCATGAGGTCAAGGCGTGTTGGTGGCAATGGAGGTTGTCAACGCACTAATTGCCTAGGCAATTGGGGATGTGAGACCACATCCCCATAAATATTATTTTTGGTTGTTCTATTCTCGAGATCTCACCTTGGGCGAGTTGTCTAAAGGAGATTAGATCCCATGCGCAAGCACTACCACTACATTGAATACATGTCATCTTGCTAGACCTATCACGTCTTTGCTCGTGTGGTGACTGTTCTCATTTCAATGTGACTCATGGGTTTCTTATTGGAAATGCTAATATCATTTGGTGTGGTTGGGTATTAGACATCCCTATCTTTCACATTAGTTACAATTCTGATCAATATAAACTGGGGTTACAGGACGACCCACTTCTGTGAGCCTTGGCCAGGGCTTGTATTTCCACTCTTAGCATTGTTTGGTTTCTTTAGAATTAGTATACCCCCCATCCAGAGATTCAACAACGCTTTCTAATTGGCACCATCGAATATCAATACAACTTTGTTGTTTCCCTTTCACGACAAAATTGGCGCACATATTTAGTGGCTTCTGATACCTATTCCCTTTGCAAGGTGGCTAACAGTCTCTGTTGGCGCTGGACCTCTTTAGTGGGAGTTACTTTGCTTGGCCTTTGCCTATATTTTTGAACATCTTATTAGTACTCCTCTAGCTAGTATTCTTGGGAGCTTCTCTCCAAACATTTCTTGATATTCTCTCGTGGTTGTGTTCTATTTCTCATATATTCCTTCTTTCTCTAACTAGATTTCTCAAGGGGCTCTGCAATTTCCTCTACACTCTCTGCCAAGCCAATTTTTCTTTCTTGTGGCAAGTTAATTGTCTTCTCCTTTTCTAGCTCCCAGTGCCATTTGACATCTTTTTACATGGCCCCTTCTCCACCTCATGTGGCACATCTCCCTAGGCATGCCACTTGTCCCCTCACCTCCCTGATAATTTTCTCTTGTATCCTTGTCAAGCCTCTCACCATGCCTCGACACCGTGCACATGTCCCTTGAGGGGAAGCCTACTACCAAGAGTGATATTTTAGGGGACATACACACATCCTCACCCTCATTTGCATCCAAGTGGAGTTAGCTCATATGGAATGCGAAGGAGCCTCCCAACGGTAACAAATTTTAGACAAAGAGGTTCTTACTTTATCGTTGACTAGGTGGTAGATGTTGGACACACATGTAGTTGTTTCAACTAGTACATGTACACCATTGACTTATATTGGCATTTGAAGTTTCTCCTTGGAAAAATTATGATGGACCGGTTCGAGCATTCGACAGACATCCTACACTCTATAGAGTAATTGCATCGTCACGAGGGACCTATACCAATGCTTGGATCACATTGAGCAACATCTTGGTGTTCCTCCCCTGACTCGGAGCATCTCGGGCAACAATGAAGACCGCATTCAATTTTCCACTACTGAATTTGATCCCTATACTTAATCTTATACTATGATCCGACTTATTTTGCACTCTGGTTCATCCTAATAGCCAACTCGGCTCACTTTTTAGTAAATATATCTTCTTTTTTTTCTTTTGAATGTTATGATCTCCTAAACTTCTTTGTGAAGAGTGCACTCTGGACTAAAATCTAATATCTTTAATAAAAAAAAATTAAAATATATAATATATTCATATATACTTTAATTTAGAAACAATACAATATTTACCCAAAATAGTAATATATAACAAAAATAAATTGATATTTAAATATAAAATAAATTGAAATTAATTAAATTAATATTTTTAAAATTTCCAAGAAGAATAAAATTATAAATTTAATATTTAATTTATCTTATTTTAATATAATACGAAAAAATAAAGTGAAATTTTATGTGTTAAGAAAAGAATTTACTATAAATTTAATATTTAATTTATCTTATTTTAATATAATACGAAAAAATAAAGTGAAATTTTATGCGTTAAGAAAATAAAAACTATTACATATTGCTAGAAGTAAATAAAAATTATATTTTTTTAAATTTAAAAAGATTTTGTAAAATTTAATATTTTAAAATCATTTAAAAAATTTATAACATTTAAATCCTCACAATTTTGAGAAAAAATAATGTAAAGTTTTACCTTTTCATACTGCAAAAAGCATTAAATTTGTCCCCTAGTTAAATCAACGGAGAATCGAGCTTCATCCTTGCACTCCCCAAAATTGGAGAGTTACAATCATGGGTTGTAACTGTTAAAACGCTTATGTTCATGTTATTTTAATGTAAGTGAAAGTAATTATATAAAAATTAGCGATAAGATTTGAAGGCCTACTTGTTTGTAATTTATGTTAATTTAAACGCATGCTCTAATTAAAATAGGGCTTGTCATTTGGTTAAACATGCCGTTATTATTAAAACAGAAAAAATGGGGTCGAACTTTTGATCAAACATATAAGTCATTATTAAAAATTCGAGATAAAATTTGAAGGTTTGACTTTTAAGTAAACATGTAATTATCATTAAAAATTAATGATAAAATTGTATGGCTCGGTGTTTGGAAATTTATGTTAATTTAAATTTATGTTGTTATAACTCTGTTAGCCTTGAAGTGCACCGCTGACTTTTGGGAGGTCAACAGAAAGATTCGGTCGTTTTTTATGTTCTTAAAGGGGTCCTACATGAGCCATTTTCCACTTCTTCCCTTTCTCGCTTCCTTTATTAACCTTCTAATCCCGACAAAACACCCCTTTGGCCTTAGCCCCAAGCACGAAAGCCAAAAATACCCATAAAACCTTACCCATATGTCTTACACCCTTATAGCACATTCCTCGAAGACATCTCGTACCTTCACATCTCTGCCGGCGATCTACCCTGCCAATCCAATGGCCCACATTTCACCCGATCATCGCAACATGCCTGATTGTTCTCCATCGTTAGATCATCTCCGCAAGATCTAATGGTCAGCGCCCATATCCCACGGACAACTAGCACGAAAAGTACCCACTCAATGAGGGCGATTTCTCTCTCTCCTTCGCCGATACATGTCATCCATTAAATGGCATTGGGTGAGTTATGACATTTTCCGCTTACCGCCCGATAAAAGCTATTTCCACTTAAACTAAACCACCCCGCATGTTACCATCCGCACATCTCCGCCGCCCAATAACCGTCTGATTTGTCCACCTGAGATCTAACGGTCCAGACATGTCCTGCTCCCACCACCACCTCAATTTCCCTACACACGATCTCCACCGTACGTCTCTGTTGATCCAACGGCCATCATTTACGATCATTCCTAATTGTCCATCCGCCCATGCATTCCATACCCCACGTCCTATATGTTACACGAAGAAGAAGATGGCCAACTCTGTCAATCTGGTGACAGTCTGACCATGAAATTGAATTAACAAAGAGCATGGCCGAAGGAAGAAAGGACATAGCACGACTCAACAACCAAATTAAACAATCATGGAGCTCTACTGCTATAATTAATCTGACCACTTGGAGGATAGCACAGTACAAGAACTTGTCAAGTTTCTGTAGTGGAGAAAGCAACTACGTTCAAAGACACTATCAGACAGTTAATGGTAGATGGTGGTCAATTAAGACCCCTCAATCACTAAATGGCTAAGGGCCATTGTAATGATAAATTATAAATAGCTGGAAG
Source organism: Pinus tabuliformis (assembly GCA_031772625.1). Classification (NCBI taxonomy): domain Eukaryota; kingdom Viridiplantae; phylum Streptophyta; class Pinopsida; order Pinales; family Pinaceae; genus Pinus; species Pinus tabuliformis. The sequence goes on along the minus strand of CM062814.1, from coordinate 141,306,610 downwards.
AAAGATGTAATCAGGGTTGGCAATTGTGTTTCGGTTCAACTTCTGGAGACTGTAGATATTCTGTAACTTGCAGCGTCTCATCTTCATTTTCAGCAATGCAAGCTTCTTTTGCTGTTAATTACTCAATGCCCATTTCTTCTCTGTTCTAAGATTGTGCCTGAAGGGTTGTATTCATGATTTCTTCTATGTCTAATGCTAGATAACTGTCATCTTATCTCTGGATTAGATAATTGAATGTATCATTGAGTACGTCACTCGGGTTTCTTCTATATCTAATGCAAGATAACTATCATCTTATCTTTGCATTGATAGATTAGATTTGAAAGTTTCTTTACTCGTTGCAGCTGGCCATCTTACATTCTGTATGCATCTGCTGGTGTGGTTAGTATTCTTCATCTATTCGCCTAATTCCCAAATTGTTGAGAATTGGTGGTCTAAAGCCTTGTAGTCTGAGGGTGTTCATGCATGTCTGGAGTGAAAACAGAGTAGAAGTGGTTATCTGGCTTGAACCAAACCATCACCCATCCGAATAAGTTCCTACAACCATATTGAAGATTATATGTTACTAGGCATCTCCGAGCTACAACCTAGGATAGTTTCCTAGAGCCCTAACATAATTGGCGTTGTTGCCAGGGAGAAGAGATTGAAGCTCAGCTTCCCTAGGAGAACGACACAGATCTAGCTTTGATGATAGACAAAGTCTGGACACATTTTTGGTTGTAATCATCTATCTGGTGACTCTACTGGAGATCGAACCTTTTGGCGACTCCACATCATAGTTATGGCTCAGTTTGTGAGGCATACTCGGAGAAATCCTCAGAAGTTACCAGCTGACCCAGTACCTGACCCTAAAAAGATCATCAAAGGAAGAAAGATATCACAAAAAGGAGCATTAGGATTAGATAAACCTAAACAATCCTCCATCTCTCTGAAAGAAAGGCTTGTAATAGAACAAATACATGTTGGGAGTATAGCCTCTAACATTAGTAGTGAAGAAAAAATTTCAGAGATTCATAAAGCTCCTTATTATTTAGGTTCTCCTCTTTCTTTAAGCCCGAAGGAAACCTCACTTCCTATTCCCCATATCCCTTTAGTCTTGTCAGTCACTCCTCAGCTCTCTATCATTCAGACTACCAGTGCTCTTCCATCCACCACAGCCATGGTAGGTCAACAAGCACTCACTAAAATGGAAAGAATCATAGCTACTAGGTATGGACCTCTAGTACTACCCACTCTTTTGAATGCAATGCCTACTGGGGAATATCAGAAATACATGCCTAAGTTCACTGGGACTGAAGGGGTTACAGCTAAAGAACATCTTTAGTCCTTTTATAGTTATGCTGATAATCTAGACATTAGTGAGGATGATGTGTGGATGAGAGTATTTGTCCAAAGCCTAGATGGAGAGGCAAGAAAATGGTTCAGAGAATTGACCCCTAGATCTATAACAGATATTGAGGCCTTAGATGATGTATTTCTAAAGCATTGGGGGGGATAAGAAAGATCTACTCTACTATCATACTGAGTTTGGGAACCTGAAAAGGGAAAATGGGGAGTAACTTTCTGATTTCAATAAAAGGTTTAACCACATGTACAGTAAGATACCCGCTGAGGTGAAACCTACTTCCACCTCTGCCAAGCTCACCTATGCTAATGCCTTTGATTCTGACTTCTGCCTACTATTGAGAGAAAGAAGATGTGCTTCTTTGGCTGAAATGCAGGATGCAACCTTGGATGTAGAATCCAACATCATGGTTGTAGAGACATGTTGACAGAAGGAGACAGAGGGGTGAATTTTCTTCAGCCTCAAACCCAAAGATAGACAAAATAACCAAGATGATAGAGTCATTGGCCTCTGAAATCTCGAAGTTGAAGGTTGAGCAGCATTCAGGGAAAGGAAGGGTTCCTAATACATTTGCTCCTAGAAATCCAAATCCATATAGAAGAGCAAATGAACAATTGCAGATCATGCAAAGGGGCAAAGAGGCCAGTGAAGAACAGAAGGTGAAGACTCCTTTCCAGAACGTAGTCATGGAGGAGGAGAAATTTGATGAAGAGGATGAAATCCACTACATGGAAGACCAAGGGAGTGCTTCCTTTTTGACATTAGCTTCCTATGAGGAGGCATTGCTCAAGGACCAGACCAACCAAGAGTGGGACAGAGAAGCTGTTCTACAAACTGAGAATCAGCAGAGATATAACCTGAGGTCAAATATGAGTAATGTCAAAGAAAGCCTTATCCAAAGAGCTTCTATCCCGGTAGAGCAGCATATTAGCAAGAAAAAGTGACCAACAGCTAATCCCATCATCCTCAAAGCACTAGCTCAAGAGGTGAGAGGTCCTAATAAGTCCCCTTCCCCTTTCAGTTTTGAATCAGAAGTCCAGAAGTTGAAAATATCTGTACCTCTGATAAAACTAGTAAAGAATGAAGCCTTTATGAGACCCATCCTTGAAGCCCTTGAGCTTAAGGCCACACAAGCATCAAACGACTATGTGAATTTGCAAGATGAAAAACCTGCAGTTGTGCTTAGCCCAAGGACTGAACCCTCTGATGGTAGCTCCCCATCATTCTATGTCTCTTTGACTATTCATGACAAAACCCTTCACAACTGTCTGTTGGACACAAGTGCCAGCCATAATCTAATGCCCAATGCTGTCATGGATGAGTTAGGCCTTGATATCACCAGACCTTAGCATGACCTGTTTTCTTTCGATTCCAGAAAGGTGAAATTTCTGGGGTTAATCAATGATCTAGCAATCACCCTGTCCCAGCTGCCTATGAAGAGCATGATGATGGATATTGTGGTAGAAAATGTGCCCTCAAAGTCTGGCATGCTTCTTTCCAGAGGGTGGTTTAAAAGATTGGGTGGGACATTGGAGAATGACCTGTCATATGCCACTGTCCCGGTTTTTGGAGGAGAAAGCAGGAGATTATACAGAGAAGCTCAGCTGGCCTATATCATTAGTGATGAGAAGCATCCCACTAATCATCCCATCTATGCTATTGATACTGACTTTGGAGCTTGTATTATCCAAATAGAAGAATCTCAGTTGGCTTCCATGTAGCTCAGGAAATCAACTTGTAAGGTCATAGAGGAAGAAGGTCCACAAATTTGGGACATGTTCTTTGATGGAGCTTGCTCTAGGGAAACTGCAGGAGCAGGTGTAGTGCTGGTATCCCCAACACAGGAATGCATACATCTGTCTTTCAAGCTAACTTTTCAAGTCACAAATAATATAACAGAGTATGAGGCTTTGATCTTAGGCTTGAATGCTGCTAAAGAAATGGGAATCAAAGACATAAAGGTGTTTGGAGATGCCAATCGCAACATTCAACAAGTAAACAAAATGTTCCAAGCAAAACACCCTAGGCTGAAAGCATAAAAAAATGAGGTATGAAGACTCAAAGATTCTTTTAGTAGCTTTTATATCTCATATATTCCTAGAGTCAAAAATCAGCTTGCTGATTCCCTTGCTGTGTCTGCGAGCATGTTCATCCCTCCCATGCCCCCTAAATTGACTTATGAAGTTCAGGTAAAATATAGACCATCTCTGCTTGATAATGTCAAATATTGGAAAGTTTTTTAGGATGATGATGAAGTCAATAGGTTTCTGCAAGTTATTGATGAATTCTCTGAAATGCAAATTGATCAAGAGAATGAAGCCATGGAGGAGTGTCATCAGTCCCAGCTAAGGAGCAAAATCGGTCAGGACAACATTGTACAATTGCCTAGTAACCATATACCTAAAGGGTTGGTGCCTCTGGAAAAGCTGTTTGACCATAATGATGTACCCTATAAGCCTACTCAAGAAGAAAATGAGTCTACAGTCCATAGACATAACATAGGGAGCCCAGATCATCCCAAGTATATAAATCTGTCCACCCATTTGTCTGCTGCCCAAAGTTCTGACTATTGCACCCTAATGAAGCAATTTGCTGATGTTTTTGCCTGGGAGTATAGTGACCTTAAGACTTATGACAAGAACATCATTCAGCATAAGATTCCACTGGAGAAAGACACCATCCCTTTCAAGCAGAAACTGAGACCCATTAGCCCTCTACTACTTCCTTTGATTGAAAAGGAAATTAAGAAATTGTTGGCTACCAAGATCATAGTTCCACTGAGGTATTTGAAGTGGGTAGCCAACTTGGTAGTAGTGAGGAAGAAAAGTGGGGAAATCCAACTGTGTGTCGACTTCAGAAACCTGAACAAATGCTCTAAGAAAGACAATTATCCCCTGCCCAAAATGGAACATTTGCTGCAAAAGGTTTCAGGGGCTAGAGTCATGTCTTTCTTGGATGGATTTTCAGGGTACAACCAAGTGGCTGTACATCCAAAGGACCAAGAAAATACTACTTTCACCACTCCTTGGGGAACTTTTATGTACTCCAAGATGCCTTTTGGATTGATGAATGCCGGGGCCACCTTTCAGAGGGCCATGTGTTATCGGGAAAAGTGTCTATTTAGAACTGCTCTATCCCACTAAGGTGTGATAGATGCCTTAGAAACAAACAGAGAAAACTACTTTTGTATTTCCTTTATGAACTATAGATAGAGAGGAATAGAAAGAACCGACCTGTGTCTTGCGCTAATCCTTTGATCTAATCCCTCTCTTCTTTGACAGCTTCCAGCTACCTGCTCCCTTACTTGCCCAGCTTCACTAAGTACCTGTAAGATCACAGAAGAAGAACACTATACAAAGACATGGATCTATATTCATAAACAACTTAGGATCAGATTTAAGTTAACCATACAAATGTAACAAGCATCAATGATACAAAAGCATGGAGGAAAAACTCAAATAGTTTTTATTGATAAACAAGAAGATCCAGGAGGAGTTACAACCGATGGTTCCTGACCCAGCATCAACCTCCCAGCAAAGAAGCCCCTCTTCACCTCCAACAAAGCATAAATAACCCAATACTCTGATATTTGTCTCAAAACCAACAACAATTCCTTACAATGTGCAAAATTCCAGCCTCTGGATCTCTGGGACGAGGGATCCATATATAGATGTATGTAAGGAGGATGATTCAGCTTGTGATTTGATTAGTGTCTTCTCTCTGTCAGTTCTTGCTTCCACTTGGAGACTGAAGGTCTCTTACTCATCCTTGGTCGAATTCAGTGAGGCAAGTGTCATAGGAGAAGATTCTGGAAGCTTCCATTGTCCCTCCACCTCGCGGAATGACACTGCCATTTGTCATTTCTCGCCCAACGCACCCTCATAGTGCATTTAGGTGCGTTGCAAGGCACCTAGCCAGTGTGTTTAGGTGCTATGCAACGCACCTAGCCAGTGGAGCAGCTGAAATGATCCTGTTTTGACTTATTCTGAGCAGTTTCTGGTGGAGAACTTCTGGGAGAAGCTATAATTTGTTGACCTTGTTCCTTTAGGGTTAGAACAACACTTTTAGGGACTTAAGAGCCCTTGGTTTATGGACATTTCATGCTTGGAGTTGCAAGGCACAAAAATGTCTATAACAGTTGCCCCCTAAAGTATGAGGCCGTTAATCGGGTGAAATGCTTTATTATCAGGATCCGAAGTTCTTTCAATGCTGGGAGGAGACCTATAATAAGATACAATACAATACATTATCTTCATGCTATTTTCGTGACCTAGCTGAGGCGGGCATTCCCATGCTCAGATTTATAAATTCATTTTTATGTACATAGGACAGACAGTCGTCTGAGTGTAGACTGATGATTCTGATAGAGCCAGCATCCTTTTGGTAGGATGATTATCTGTGCTGCAATGCTTGTACATTTAATGTCTTTATTTCCATGAATATATATCGCAGCCCGGATGGATGAAACTAGATCCGGGGTCTTCAATCTCGTCCGATCTTCACTCAAAGTACAAGTCGATCCATGTGAGAAATGTCCTGAAGTCGAACATGGAAAGACATCGCTTGATTACCAGTCAATGATGTAAACTGTTAACAAGCGCGAGAGGAATCACTGATAATGATAATGATCCTCAAGGTACTGCAATACAATTCATGTGGTGTGAATAAAGGACTTGGCGTCGAACACCACGCAAAATCTTTCGGTCGAAGGTCATTGATGTAAACTTGTCGTCGGAAGTGAGAAACTTGCCATTGAGGCATGCAAGCTTCAAAGTACTGAATGGGGTGTTCCTAGACCAACTTCTTGGATAATGAGCTGATGTCGACAAGAAGTGATCCGTCACAGGAGGGCCTTAATGAATCCCACATCAATGACACGGAACGAAGCAAATGATTTTGATGGAGGTGAAAACGATTTGATGATATACGGTTCAGGGTGGCGGTCATGAAAGAATGGAGTATAATGTATGGTAGTGGGTGGGACACAGGTGGCTTCTCTGGATGACTTCTCTTGAACATTTCGGTGACACTAATGTGATGGATTGGTAGCATTAACCCCAAATGTGGATGGTATGGTGTGACCATGGCGATGTGACCGGTGAATGAAACAACCCAACCCGACTCGGACACGGAGTGGAAGTGTCATGTTCAAGAGCGACTTGCTACCAATAAAGATTCTTTGAGTTTTCTTCCCAATTTTTCCCCAGTCATTGCTGACCAGTACCTCTTTATTTTTGTCAAGCTTGAGGAGGATAACATATGCTTGTTCTATAATTTGCCCTTCGGGCAAACCCATCGCTATGTTTTAACGAGCCTAGCGATAGTGAAACTCGTTCTCATCTAAAGACAAGTTTGTCGCTATTAATCTTTTTAATGAGTTTAACGACAAAGATAACTCAGTCCTTTTCATTTTTAGAGAGTCTGAAAAGGTACATAAAGGTAACTCCAAAATTCCTTTTTCGTCATCTAATCCCTTAAGTCCGGAAAAGTATAAAACAATACAAAAGGGATGAATTTTCGATAGTTTTAACGAGCCGAACAAAACAAGCGCTCAATCTTTTTGTGCAATAATCCCTCAGGTCCAAAAAGATTAAAATCTAGAGGAGGGATAACACTTCCTGTCCCTTTAACAAGCTGGAGAGGCCAATGGCTCGGAAATCTTTTCATATTTTACGAGTCAGTTGAAAAGAGCTTAAAGAAGACTCGTCTTTTGAGGAACGAGTGATAAAATGGGTAGCAGCTGATTCCAGGTAAGGTTTGGAATTTTCAAATCACGACAGTGTCACAAGGATGGCTAGTGAAATCACTCTTCGCAGCTGTTCCTCAAAATGGGTAAACAATCAAGTGGAGGTGAATGATCGGCTAATGAAAAAGTGGAGGTGACGGTGCAAACATGACCAAGGCTTTAATGGCTGAAGTACTTCATTCACGGTGGTTATTTACCAGGGAATAGTTCATTTTTTAATGAGCTTAAAAGCGGGTGGAAACATTTTCTCATGTCTTATGTTTATTTTTTAACGAGCTTGAACTATGTGCTAAAACTGCTCGATGTGGGTTTATTTTTTAATGAGCTTGAACCTTGCGGTAACACTGCTCGATAAGTTTGCATGCCCCCAGCATAATAACTCAAATCGAGGTGCATACCCCCCAAGCTTCATTGCATTCAACTCGGTGGTTGGAATGAAGGTTTACCTTTGAGACTTGGAAAGGGGATTTGTTTTATTTTTTAATGAGGTTGACACAGTAAAAGAACTATCCTCATAATCCACCGTGTTTACAGTATTTGATAGAAAATAAAAAACTGAAGGATGATTAAGGTTACTGGAATGATCTTTGTTGTAATCCAGAAGATGGGAGCGATGGTGGTAATCTTCCGATGGTGCCTCTCGTATCATCATTGTTTGAATGATTCCTTCGTCTGTAGAATGTACATGCGACCAAGGATCCGAAGAGGTACCATATTCCTTAGACCTATCTATCCAAACACTCGATGAGCATTGATTTTGGTTTGCCCCCCAAGCCAAGAAAATTGATTGCTACAATATTTCTAAAATGGCGATGATCCATGCTGACAAAATGTTTAGGAATCTTCCGAACCCATTAGATATAGAAGATTTCATATTGTAGGTTTCCACTGTGGCCACTTCCGTCAGATTATTCGGAGGCGGTAGGGCAAAAGTAACCATTAAGGCAGCGTCTTTTAGGAGACCTACTCCAATATTTTGAAGCGAATGATTGCTTCCATGGATCATTGGAATGCTTCTCGTAACTTGTGAACTGTTGGGGAGAAATGTTTGTTGGTCAACGATTGTAATTCCTCCTTGAAAGGGAAATGCAATCTTCCTGAAGTAGGTCGACACAACTGCGGCCATGGAATATATCCAGGGCCTTCCCAGTAGGATGTTGTAACCGAGGTTTCCGTCGATTACTTCAACATCAATTTCTACTGTTTTGCCCCCCAGTTCAACTTGCAAGTTACTTAAAATCCCGTATGGAGTGTATGATCGTCCATCAAATGATTTTAATGTCGTTGATGATCTCGACAAGGGTGGTGACCCTAAATGTTTCCAGCAACTCATTGACATAATACATGTAGATGCCCCCTCATCAATAATTGTTTGATGAACAGTTTTATTGAGGGCTTTCACTTGAATAAGGAAAGCTAGTTGAGCCGGTAGTTGAGGGTCATATCCTTTATGATCAAAGGCCACAAGATTGGAATCCATTGGGTCAATCCCACCTATTGCTGATAATAAAGCTTGCTTTTGGGAGGGGTAATTTTGCGGTACCTCAAGTGTCGACATAGCGGACGGCGATTGGGCCAGGTCCTCTACTATATTATAATTCTGTGCTACTTTTGCACGAGGATTAAATGTCGATTTGTGTACTACTCCCTTTGGCGACTTTATCATTGGCTCAGGAATGATGGGTGGCACAACTTTGGTCAAAGTTGTTGTCGAACTACTAGGTTGTTCATTAGCCTTGTTATTCGACAGCTGTGGATTCCCATAATCTTTATTCCTTGTCAAAGCATCATTTTGTTACTCTGAGATAGACAACATAAGCACTTGGGATCGGGAAGCATTTTGATTAGCAACCAGTTTGGTTCCCGGGTTTGGAAACGGATCTATCAATACTGCTGAGGTTTTTGAACTCTTAAAGAGTTTCTTAACTTCAACTTTATGTGGACAATCTCTTGTCCAATGATCCTCATCGCATATATGACACCCCGCAGGGGGTTTCCTTTGCCCAGAAGGGTTTGTAGAAGGTTTTTCAGGAGATTACTCATCCTGCTTCTTTTTTCTCCCTTTCTTTTTCTTCTTGCCCCCTGGTTGCTTCAGTTTTTTGCCCTTGTCGGTCGACACGGCATTTACTTCCAAGCCAAGAAGTTCCTCATTTGAATTTTGACTGGAAATCTTACGGGCCTTTTTAGATGTAGCCTTTGTCGATTTCATGTCTGTTGCGCCAATCACGCCATCGCTGGCATGAGAGTCATTGTTTGATTTAGGAGGAGGAGGAACGGAAAATTCCGGTCTAGGAGCATCAGGTATTTTATCGTAGAGCGTGCCAGACTGAGTATAAATCAAGTCCAAATATTGCGCACGAGCGATAACCTACTCTTCGGTGACGACTCCTCCTTTTGCCACATCTTCCGTGATGGAAGGCAATAATGACTTAATAAACCATTCAGCTAAAAGCTGATCGGGAACATATGTTTTTACCATTCTACGACGACGTTGCCACTCATGTATATGATCAGATATGTGAGTGGCCGTCGTTTGTTTGAAGTTGGTAAGGAGTTCCGTTCTCGTTTCATACCTTATCGGTAATTGAAAATGGGTTAAAAAGGTTGTGGCTAGGGTACTGAAGTTGTCGAATAAAGCTCTAGGCAATTCGATGTACCATTTTGCCGCTGGACCAGTTAACGTCCTCCGAAAAAGGCGAAGTCTTATCGAATCATCATTCAGGGTGTTTGATGAACACCACAGATGAAAGGTCATCACATGATTCGACGGATCTTCACCCGGATTTCAATTAAATTTAGGAATATCTGACGGAAGTTTATGCAGAATCGCTGGCCACCAAGGGGCATAAGCAATTGGATCATTCGTCAACCGGTTTAGATCTGGTAATTCTAGAGTTGCTACAAAGGGCAACTCTTGATTCAGGTTAAGTGAAGCATACCCAGGATAAGATGGAATCGCCTGAGCAGTGGGTCTTTGCATACCAACATAATGTATTTGATGCTGGCAACTTTGACAAGGTTGATGGGAATAACCATTATAATATGGTTGTTGATAACTGCTTTGGAAATGCGGTTGCTTATTACTTACAAAGACTTGTTTCTCAGGTCCTTGATATGATTGCTGGAATGGCGGTTGTTGAGATTGAATCAACCATGGTCGTTGGACCATTGGCTGTTGCCCAATACTGGATGATTGACCAAGATGAGAAGTCATAGTACTTGTTTGAGCTGAGTCGCTCCGAATAAGGAGGCACTAACTTGAGGTTGTGATTGAGTCGTTGAGACAAGAGGCTGTTGTATTGCAACCTAAGGCTCTTGGGGTTGAAATACAACAGGTAGCGCTTGTACTTGCGATGCAGTCACCATAGCAGGTATAGTGGGAATATTCGACACAGGGTGGACTGGTTGCATTGAATATACAACCCTTGGTTGCTGAGGCAGTATTGGTACCCAACAGCTGGATGTAATTCCAGTTTGACCTGAACTTTGTTGTAAACTCCCATATGGTTGTTCTCCGGGAGGGAAAAATGAAAAGGCATACTACCCTCCATATGGTGGCAATCCAGTACTTAAAGGGTAGATTGGCCTTTGAAGACACATTGGATCAATTTGTTGAGTTTCAACATAAGAAATACCAGATGATAATCCGGATGAAGAAATAGGAACTGACCATGTCGTCGAAATAGTCTCTAATTGGACTTCGGCTTGTTGTTGATAACTTGCTGGGACAGATGGTATACCATCGAACATCGTTGGAGTAGCAGCAGGAGGCTTTGCCACTGCTGCATCGGATGACATAGTCCTGGATGTCGACGGTTGTTCAGACATATCTAGTCTATCCAAAAGATTACCTAGCGATTCTACAAGAACTTTGCGATGAAGGGAGACTAACTTCTAAGACCAACGAGGGAACAATGATGTTATTCTGATTAAAATAGATTTTAGATGCTTTGACACAACTTGTTTTTTCAATTTTTAAGAGTCAAGAAAAAACAAAAGATGACTCTAGTCGCCTTCGATTTTTAATGAGCCTGAAGTGACAAGTGCTCAGATGGACCTTTTCCGTTAAGAAGTCTGAAAAGGAACGAAAGGGACTACTCTAGAGATCTAGGTAGAGGGAGTACCAAACCAATCGCAAAACTGCAGAATACTTTTTACGGTACGGCAGTCAATCTTCCCGAATGCTGTGTTCAGTGCATTGCGATCAATAAGGCGGTAGACACGACTTCCTAAGGATAAAGGATCTAAGCCTATAGGGGTCTCCCAAAATATACTCGACGGTACGTGGGAGCACAAGTTCGTACTGGCACTTATCGTCTCAAAGTGGAGGAATCACCCAACCATCAGTGAGGACAACAGTTACCAGGCTTTACGACGCCGGAATACATCTCTAGCCTAGACCTCTAAATGTTGTGCGTTAAGTTCCAAAGCGTTGTTAGATTCATTGAATTTATTTTAAGTTGATCTTGCTTATGAAGTTTGCCTTTTGGGTTCACCACGAAATGTAGATGTAATTCCTAAAATGCAATCTAAAGATGATAAACAAACTTTTATCTCTTTTGTGCAATGAAAATCCTAGCTACTAGAGGAAAAGAAAGACACAATCTTTTCACAAATAGCAAAGAGCACACTGTAAATGCACTTTCCTAAATCAAGCCAAACAGACTATCTATATGCAAATGCACATGCATGTATTTGTTTTTGACTTTCTTAGTATTGATGCTAAAAAGAAAGTTGATGTACAAATCTGAATTTGCTTTCAAGCGACAAACACAAACAAGCTTCTTTTCGAAATCAAAAGATAGAGATGATTACGACACCTTGCGATTTTGAAATTAATACTCGTTTTGACACTAGAAAATCACAAATTCAGACCAAAGGCAATAGTAAACGTATAATCGACCATCAACAGCAATCAAACTTTCTCCTATGATCGAAATCGACACTTGCGACAGATCTAAACCAAAGGACGACAGTACGACTATTCTACTTTTGCAATGGAAAACTGTAAACGACTCAACAAACACACAAAAACATCTACAGTTCTTTTGTACAAAGGAGACAGAATAACAGCAAGGAAAAGGGGTTTTAAGCAGACATATACTGATCACAGGCAGCAAAATTCAGAGACAAAACTGGAAAGAATGAAGCACAAGAACCTCAGCTGCACAGGGCTAGTCTGATCAGCGCACCTGTAACACAGAGAAACTGCATTGCAGCGTAGGTTTCCCTTTCGGGAAGTGCGTTGAAATGCATGATCTCTTCACAGTACCTGCGCTGGGCCAGAAACGAGAATCTATCCGGGTTCTGGGTCACAGTTTGCAGTTTAGTCTTTGGTTTTTGGCCGAGTAAAAACAATCAGTAATGCACAATCAGGGGTAGATCTAAGGAGGGTCTAAGAGCTATCACAAGGGCAATCAGATAGTTTGTGAATCAGCTGTTCAAATCATAAACAAATCCAGTGAATGGATTGAAGCAACAGATGTCTACTTTGCATTTGTTATGGCAAATGCAGTTCGAATGCTACTTATAAGTTTATGAAACAAACAACAAAGAGATACACAAACAAACTAATTAGACATTCTTCCCCTACGGAGTCGCCATTTTGTTACCGGGAAAAGCGTCTATTTAGAACTGCTCTATCCCACTAAGGTGTGACAGCTGCCTTAGAAACAAACAGAGAAAACTACTTTTGTATTTCCTTTATGAACTATAGATAGAGAGGAATAGAAAGAACTGACCTGTGTCTTGCGCTAATCCTTTGATCTAATCCCTCTCTTCTTTGACAGCTTCCAGCTACCTACTCCCTTACTTGCCCAGCTTCACCAAGTACCTGTAAGATCACAGAAGAAGAACACTATACAAAGACATGGATCTATATTCATAAACAACTTAGGATCAAATTTAAGTTAACCATACAAATGTAACAAGCATCAATGATACAAAAGCATAGAGGAAAAACTCAAATAGTTTTTATTGATAAACAAGAAGATCCAGGAGGAGTTACAACCGATGGTTCCTGACCCAGCATCAACCTCCCAGCAAAGAAGCCCCTCTTCACCTCCAACAAAGCATAAATCACCCAATACTCTGATATTTGTCTCAAAACCAACAACAATTCCTTACAATGTGCAAAATTCCAGCCTCTGGATCTCTGGGATGAGGGATCCATATATAGATGTATGTAAGGAGGATGAGTCAGCTTGTGATTTGATTAGTGTCTTCTCTCTGTCAGTTCTTGCTTCCACTTGGAGACTGAAGGCCTCTTACTCATCCTTGGTCGAATTCAGTGAGGCAAGTGTCATAGGAGAAGATTCTGGAAGCTTCCATTGTCCCTCCACCTCGCGGAATGACACTGCCATTTGTCATTTCTCGCCCAACGCACCCTCATAGTGCATTTAGGTGCGTTGCAACGCACCTAGCCAGTGTGTTTAGGTGCTATGCAATGCACCTAGCCAGTGGAGCAGCTGAAATGATCCTTTTTTGACTTATTATGAGCAGTTTCTGGTGGAGAACTTCTGGGAGAAGCTGTAATTTGTTGACCTTGTTCCTTTAGGGGTTAGAACAACACTTTTAGGGACTTAGGAGCCCTTGGTTTATGGACATTTCATGCTTGGAGTTGCAAGGCACAAAAATGTCTATAACACCATGGATATAGCTTTTGTGGGAGAAAATTACAAGTTTGTCCTGATTTACCTTGATGATATAACAGTTTACTCCAACAGTCATCAGGATCACTTGCAACATCTGAAGAAGGTGTTTTTGAAGTGCAGAAAGTTTTCGATTTTAGTAAATCCCAAGAAGTCACAATTTGCTCTGGAAGAAGGCAAAATTTTAGGGCACATTGTTTCTGCTACAGGCGTCAGGATCGGCCCAAAAAGAGTAAAAGAAATACAGACATTGTTTGTTCCAAGGTCAAAGAAGGACATTCAATCCTTTTTGGGTAAGATAAACTTTGTACGGAGGTTTATTCCCAATTTTGCAGAACTAGTGAAACATATCACCTCCATGCTGAAGAATGGATCAGAGATCAAATGGATAGATGCATCAAGAAAATCTTTTAAAGCCATGAAACGAGCTATTATGGAAGCTCCCACTCTAATCAACCCAGACTATAACAAGGAGTTCCATATCTTCTCTTTTGCTTCCTGTGACACCCTTGCAGCAGTGTTGTTGCAGAAAGATGACGAAGGTATAGAGCACTCAGTGGCCTTTTTCACCAAAACTTTAAGAGATGCTAAATTAAGATATGACATTATTGAAAAACAGGCTTATGCTCTTATTAAGTCTTTGAAGGCATTATGAATCTACATTCTGCACTCCAAGGTGATTGCCTATGTACCTTCTACCTCAATAAAGGATGTCCTAACACAACCAGATGTTGATGGAAGAAGGGATAAATGGATTGCAAAGCTTATTGAGTTCAGTATAGAATTGAAGCCCACCAAGCTTGTCAAAGGCCAAGGCCTAGCTAAGCTTATGGCTGAGGAAAATTGCAGTCTGCTGGAAATAAATTGCATTGGTGCAGATTTAGAGGTTGAATAAGCAGAGGAGGCAACAAAAGAATGAAAGCAAAACCAGTCATTAGCTGAGAATTTGGCTTCTTGTGATTGGTATTCCAATATAGCTCATTCCCTATTGAAACTAGAAGTCCCTCCAGGGCTTAGTTCAAGTCAAGCCAGAACCATCAAGCTTAGAGCAGCCAAGTTTTGTATTAATAGGAACCTTCTTTATTGGAAGGACCTAGCTGGAATCCTCTTAAGATGCCTAGACAAGGAGCAGTCTGTGGAAGTCATGCACCAATTCCATTCTAGAATCTGTGGAGGACATCATTATTGGAAAACAACAGCCCACAAGATCCTCAGATTTGGGTATTATTGGCCCACTCTATTCTCTGATGTGTTTTCATTTGTGAAATCCTGTGACAAGTGCCAGAGATTTGTAGGAAGGCAACAGCTGAAATCCTTGCCCCTGAAGCCAATACATACTAGTGGCCCTTTCCAGCAGTGGGGTTTGGATTTCATAGGGGAGATTAATCCACATTCCAGTGGCCAGCATAGATGGATTTTAGTAGCCACTAATTATTTTACCAAATGGATTGAGGCCATCCCCACTAAGAAAGTTGATCACCAGGTTGTCATGAAGTTCTTGACAGAAAACATTTTCACCAGGTTTGGTTGCCCAACCAAATTGGTTACAGACAATGCAGCAGCTTTCAGGGCAAAAGAGTTGGTGGACATGTGTGAATCAATGGGCATTAAATTAGTGCATTCCACCTCATATTATCCTCAAGGTAATGGCCTAGCAGAATCATCCAATAAAAGCCTAGTAAGGATAATCAAAAAGCTGCTGGAAGATAACAAGCGGAGCTGGGATTCCAAATTGAATTTTGCATTGTGGGCTGACAGGGTTACCATTAAGAAGTCCACAAGGAATTCTCCATTCAAGCCGGTATATGGCACTGAGGTTGTTTTTCCAATCTAATTAATCCTCCTTGTGGCCAAATTCTTGCAAGGAGAGAAGAACGAGATAAGTGACATGGCAAGGAGGATGAGTGACCTGGCTGAAGTTCATCAGATTATAGATCAACTGATTGAGAGGTCTGCAATACATCAAAGGAAAATCAAGGAAGCTTTCGACAGAAAGGCAAAGATGGACAGTTTTCAAGCTGGTGACTGGGTTCTCAAATGGGATGCACTGAGGGAAAAGAAAGGCAATCATGGTAGATTTGATGCTCTATGGACAACACCATTTGTCATCTCTCAGGTCCAAGAGAACAATACTTTCATGCTGCAAAGTTTGGAGTGAGAAACTGTTTTTGATGGCCCAGTCAATGGGCAGTTTTTGAAAGTTTCTTTTGTTTAAGGCTTTTAGGCCTCAGTATTGTAAATATGTTATTTTTTAAAATTTTAGTGTAGGCTTAGATAGACTCCATGCCAATGGAATACTAGGTAATATGTCTGATTTTGTTTCTTATGTAAAAGGCAATGGTCTATGGTTCTTGAAACCTCACAAGGAGGATTTCATCCCCAGAAGGAGCCAGTGTTAGCCCTGGAGTGCAGTGTTGAGTTTTGGGAGGTCAACGGAAAGATTTGGTCATCTTTGATGTTCTTAAAGGGGTCCCACACGGGCCATTTTCCACTTCTTCCCTTTTCTGCTTCCTTTATTAACCTTCTAATCCTAACAAAACACCCCTTTGGCCTTAGCCCCAAGCGCAAAAGCCAAAAATACCCATAAAACCTTACCCATATGTCTTACGCACTTATAGCACATTCCCCGAAGACATCTTGTACCTTCACCACATCTCCGCCGTCGATCTACCCCACCAATCCAATGGCCCACATTTCACCCGATCAATGCAACATGCCTGATCGTTCTTCGCCGTTAGATCATCCCCGCCAGATCTAACGATCAACGCCCATATCCCGCGGACAACTAGCACGAAAAGTACCCGCCCGATGAGGGTGGTTTCTCTCTCTCCTCCACCGCTACGTGTCATCCACTGAATGACATCGGGTGAGTTATAACATTTTCCGCTTACTGCCAGATGCCCACCTGATAAAATCTGTTTCCACTTAAACCAAGCCACCCTGCATGTTACCGTTCGCGCATCTCCGTCGCCCAATAACCGTCCGATTTGTCCACTTGATATTTAGCGGTCCGGACATATCCCTCTCCCACCACAACCTCGAATTCCCTACACATGATCTCCACTGTACGTCTCCCTTGATCCGACGGCCATCATTCATGATCACTCCCGATCGTCCATCCGCCCATGCACTCCATACCCCACGTCCTGTCTGTTACACGAAGAATAATATGGCCAACTCTATTAGTTTGGTCACAATCTAACCATGAAACTGAATTAACAGAGAGCATTGCGAAGGAAGAAAGGACATAGCACAATGTTAGGATATTCCGACACATAGGAAATAGTTAAGTACGACTTGGTCTAGTTTTGAGTTAGGTATAGAGTTAGGTAAAGTGTGTTTCTTTACCGTTGTACATATTATAACTTACAATCCGACGGTCACGATATGTAGTGATCCAACGGTTCATTCTCTCCTCGGTATTACCGACACTTGATCTGTGGCTTGACACCCGATTGGTCCATGAGTTCTATTTAAAGCGCATGGAGGGTCATTGTTCGGGTAATCCGTGCATGAGAGAAGCTTATGTAAATTTTCATTCTTTGATTAATAAATTGCCTGTAGTAACCACGTTGGCGCAGGCCGTGGACTGTTTCCCTCTTTGAGGGTTTTAACCACGTCAAAAATACTGGTGTATTGATCTGTGATCTGGTTGTGAGTGGTGTCCTTTTGGTGTTCTTTCTGAGGAACTTACCCTGTAAATTCCTACATGGTATCAGAGCTATTTGAGGGTCGCGTCCGTTGGTGATCCAAATCTGAAGCCGGTAGAACTGCATGCGGCTGTCGTTTCCTAGATCTACTGTTTCTGACTGCTTTCGGGCTGAGAGGACTGCTCTGTTGCGTTCGGAGCATCTGTTCCAGTGAGGAACCCCTTTCGTTTCACGCGAAAAGGTTTCCGGTAGCCCTAGCTGCGTCATTTTTCAGATCGAGAGGTATACAGTGTTTTTGCAGTTTACTGTTATTTTCTCTCTGCTTATTTCAGTTTCGGTTTATTTACCCCTTTTTTTAACAGGATCTATACCTTTCATTTCTGTGTATGCTCTTTGCCCTGCGACTCTGTACGATCTGGGCAAATCAGAAACAGAAAGGAAGGATTTTTCTCATGCGTATGTTCTTTTCCCTGCACCTTAGTGTGATCTCGGAAAATCAGAAACATTGAGAAAAATATTTAGTTTTTCGGCTAAAGCTAACTTTGAGATTTTTTTTAAAAATATCTAGTTTTTTTGCTAAAGCTAACTTCGAGCCACAAGGTTTGTTTTTCTTTGCATATTCGTGTTGGGTTTTGTGTTTTGTGTTTTGTAGGGAAAAAGAGCTTTCTCAAGGCAAGCACGCAAACCGAGGCCCCCCCCCCTCTCTCTCTCTCTCTCTCTCTCAAATTTTTTGTATAGATCAATTGGTTCAAAGCTATTTTAAGAGAGTAGAGGTCTTGGGTTCAAGTCTCCATTTTGTGGGGGCGAATTTTTTTCATTCCCGCACATTCGCGCACTTTGCCGGCAACTTCAACAATTTTTTTTCAAAAAGCCATAACTTCTTCATCCGGAAGCCTTTTTCAGAGCCGTTTTTTTTAAAACAGCCTAATTTTTCGAGATCTATCCATTGGAACACTTACTTTCAGCATCTTTAGCTTCAGTTTTAAAAAAAAAAAATGGAAAGTCCATGCCAAGTCATTCTTGACAGCACTAACTACTTCCAATGGATAGCCTACATGGAAGATTTACTTAGAAGTAAAGGTCTCTACAGAATAGCCACAGACTAAGAGAAGAAACCAAAAGATGAAGAAAAGGCTGCAAAATGGGAAAATAGACAAGATCAAGCACATGATTTAATAGGGATGTCTATTTCTCCTGATCTTAGATTCCATATTGCAGAACTTGAGACTCCTCATGAAGCATTGGAAAAAATCGCTAAAGTTTTTGGGATTAAAAATGAAATTAGAGCCCATCAACTTGAAAATGAGTTGCTTACTTTGGATCCTAATAATTTTTCTTGCATTGAAGATTTCTTGTCCAAATTCAAGACCCTTAGATATCTCTTGGAAGGTGTTAAGGTTAAGAAAGAAGATGGTAACCTTATTTATTCCATCCTTACTAAGTTGGGACCAGCCTACTCTGTATTTGTTTCCACTTTCCATTCTACAAGGGAAGCTTTCATTTGTCAAGGAAAAGACTACAAGGCCCCTTCCTTTGACTCCTTTTGTGATTCCTTAATTAGAGAACAAGAAAAACTCTTACACCTTGGTCTTCTTAATCTTGGAAACTCTTCCACGAAAGCGTTAGCCGCCCAGCAGCAACCAAATTCAAAGAATCCTAAGAAGTCATATCCTCAAAAGAATGGTCCTAAACCAACTCAGCCTCAAAATGAAAGATCATTTCAGCAAAATGATAAGACCAATAAAAACAAATGGAAGAAGACTGATAGACATTGTAACTTTTGTAATCGAGATGGCCACTTAGAATCTAAATGCTTTAAGAAGATGGAAGCCTTGGAAGCCGCAATGAAGAAACATAACATCCATGTGGAGCCTACTTCAACTTCAACTTCCGGAATGGCACTTTCTACATGTCGTTGTCAATCATCTCAGTCTGGTTATGCATTAAATGTATCTTCTTCCTCTCCTTCTCATGAGTGGCTCATTGATTCTGGAGCCTCTTATCACATGGCCAAAAACCAAGCCATGTTTTCTTCTTTAAATGATTGTAACACCAAAAATATATATGTTGGTGATGATAGATCTCTTAATGTTGTCAGGACTGGAACTGTTCATCTAGACAATGGTCAGTTTAATGATGTATTATGTGTTCCAACCTTATCCTGCAACCTTCTATCTGTATATCAGATAACTCATTCAGGTGAAGGTAAAATTGTTGAATTTTCACCTCATGATGTTGTAATCAAGGATCTAAGAGATCCTAAACAGATTCTAGCTACTGGTATTGCTGATGATTCCACAAGGTTGTATAAGTTTCACAACTTTGGGTCATCAAATCTTCCCTCAGTATTTGTTGCTCATAATGATGAAATGAGCAAACTTTGGCATGAGCGATTTGGTCACTTAAACTATCGCTCCCTTCAGCATCTATGTAAAGAAAATATGGTGACAGGTCTTCCTATGGTATCTTGCAGAGATGGCGTTTGTTCCGGATGTGTACTCGGAAAACATCATCGGGACAGTTTTGACAAACGTGCCTCTTGGCACGCCTCAGCCCCTTTACAGCTTGTGCACAGTGATTTATGTGGTCCTCTTCCTGTTGCTTCATTCTTTGGCTGCAAGTATTTCTTAACTTTCATTGATGATTTCTCCAGACGCACTTGGGTATACTTCTTAAAACTCAAGAGCGAAGTATTTAACACATTTTTGGCCTTCAAAGCCTTTGTTGAAAAACAATCTGGACATCAAATTCTTAAGCTAAGAACTGATAATGGTGGAGAATATGTTAAAAACACATTCATCAACTTTTGCACCGAAAATGGACTTCAAATGCAACATACTGTTCCATACACTCCACAACAAAATGGTGTAGCTGAAAGAAAAAATCGCACCTTAAAGGAAATGGCTAATTGTATGCTGCAATCTAAAGGACTCGGTCTTAGTTTTTGGGCCGAAGCAATTAATTGTGCAAATTATATAATCAATCGCACTCCTACTAAGGTTCTAGAGAATATCACTCCAGAAGAAGCTTGGAGTTCCATTAAACCAGATGTAAGTCACTTTCGTGTTTTTGGAAGTGAAGCATGGGCCCATATTCCAGATGAAAAGCATAAAGCTTTAGAACCTAAGAGTGAGAAATGTACTTTTGTTGGATATTCTGAAGATGTAAAAGGTTATAGACTTATTCCATTTAAGTCCAAAAATGTTATCATTAGAAGAGATGTAAAATTTGATGAAAATAAATCGGCCTGTGAGCCTAGTCCGGCGGATGTGCCACCTCTTCCTATCTCTTCTACTTTTGAAAACATTTCTTCTTCAGATGATGAAAGTGAGGATGATAATCCTCCCCCACCTTCTCAGGATCCTCAACTTCCAAGATGGGTCCGTGCTACTCGGGATGCAGCAGGTGATCTTGCCGGTGATCCTACAGATCAACGACGTACACGTTCTCAATTTGAAAGAGCCTCTTCTTTACTGGCTCAAGATCCAGTAAATCATGATCCTGACACTTTTGCAGAAGCTTCACGCCATCCACATTGGGAAGCAACTATGAATGAAGAATATCATTCATTGTTGGCAAATGATACATGGGAGCTTGTTCCTCTACCAAAGGGACGCAAACTTGTTAGATGTAAATGGGTTTACAGAACTAAGTATGGACCAGATGGGAAAGTTGATAAACATAAAGCTCGTCTTGTTGCTGAGGGCTTTTCACAGGTTGAAGGCATTGACTACACTGAAACCTTCTCCCCTGTTGCCAAAATGAACTCTATCCGCCTTGTTCTTTCCCTTGCTGCCTCTTTAAAATGGGAAGTCCATCAGATGGATGTTAAATCTGCCTTCTTGCATGGGGACTTGCAGGAAGAAATCTATATGGAACAACCCATTGGCTTCATACAAACAGACTCCAGCCTTGTTTGTCGACTTTAGAAATCCCTTTATGGTCTCAAGCAAGCTCCTCGGGCTTGGTATGCCAAAATGGATAGCTTTCTTTTAGAATCTGGCTTTTCTAGGTGTTATTCTGACAACATTGTCTACACCAAGAAAGTGGGCAACTCTCTTATCATCCTTGTTCTTTATGTTGATGATCTTATTCTTACTGGTAGTGATCCCAACCTTATAAACCATGTGAAGTCCAGCCTTAAAAAGAAATTTGAAATGACAGACTTAGGACACTTACACTATTTTCTCGGTCTTCAAGTCTTGCAATCCAAGGAGGGTATTTTCCTTTCCCAGTCCAAGTATGCTTGTGATATTCTTTGTCATTTTCACATGGAAGACTGTAAGCCAGCCCCTTCTCCCTTTCAGTCTGGAGTCAAACTTTCACTCTCTTGTACTTCTCCTGAAGTTGATGCTACCTTATACCGTCAACTTGTAGGAAAACTCTTGTATTTAACCCATACTCGTCCTGACCTTTCCTTTGCTGTTGGCCTTGTTGCTCGTTTTATGCAAAACCCCCGTGAAAGTCATTGGAAAGCAGCTAAAAGAATACTTCGTTATGTTCGAGGTACAGTACAGTTTGGGATTCATTACAGTGCCAAAGAAGCTCCTCTATTAGTCGGTTTCACTGATTCTGATTGGGCTGGTGACCCTGATGATCGAAAGTCTACTGCCGGTTATGTCTTCACTCTTGGTTCAGGACCTATTACATGGGCTTGTAAGAAACAGGCTGCCATTTCTCTTTCGTCAGCAGAAGCAGAGTATCGTGGTGCCGTGGAAGCTAGTAAGGAAGCCTTGTGGCTTCGTCAGATCCTATCAGAGTTTGGCTTTGAGCAGCAGCATCCAACCACACTTTGGTGTGATAATCAAAGTGCCATTCAGCTATGCAAAGATCCAGTCCAGCATCAGCGCAGCAAACACATTGAACTACACATGCACTTCATCAGAAAGCTCATTCATGACCATGTTCTTGAAGTGCAATATTGTTCAACAGATGATCAGGTTGCAGACATCTTCACAAAGGTTCTCACAGAGGCGAAGTTCACTAAACTTCGATATATGCTTGGAGTTCAGGAAGTTGTCACTAAGGGGGGATAGGCTCTAGTGCCTCCTTCCTTCTCCTATTGTGTCATATTTGTAAATCCTTCAATCCTATCCCAAGTTGTTCTTAAGGGGGGATGTTAGGATATTTCGACACATAGGAAATAGTTAAGTACAACTTGGTCTAGTTTTGAGTTAGGTATAGAGTTAGGTAAAGTGTGTTTCTTTACCGTTGTACATATTGTAACTTACAATCCGACGGTCACGATATGTAGTGATCTGACGGTTCATTCTCTCCTCGGTATTACCGACACTTGATCCGTGGCTTGACACCCGATTGGTCCATGAGTTCTATTTAAAGCGCATGGAGGGTCATTGTTCGGGTAATCCGTGCATGAGAGAAGCTTATGTAAATTTTCATTCTTTGATTAATAAATTTCCTGTAGTAGCCATGTTGGCGCAGGCCGTGGACTGTTTCCCTCTTTGAGGGTTTTAACCACGTCAAAAATACTGGTGTATTGATCTGTGATCTGGTTGTGAGCGGTGTCCTTTTGGTGTTCTTTCTGAGGAACCTACCCTGTAAATTCCTACACACAACTCAACAACCGAATTAAACAATCATGGAGCTCCACTGCTATAATTAATCCGTCCACTAGGAGGACAACACTGTACTAGAACTGATCAGGTTTTCGTAGTGGAGAAAGCAGCTATGTTCAAAGACGTTATCAGACAGTTAATGATAGTTGGCGGTTAATTAAGACCCCTCCATCCCTAAACGGCTAAGGGCCATTATAATGATAGATTATAAATAGCCGAAAGAAAGATGTAATTAGGGTTGGAAATTGTGTTTTGGTTCAACTTATGGAGATTGTAGACATTCTGTAACTTGCAATGTCTCATCTTCATTTTTAGCAATGCAAGCTTCTTTTGCTATTAATTGCTCAATGCCCATTTCTTCTCTGTTCTAAGCTTGTGCCTAAAGGGTTTTATTCATGATTTCTTTTACGTCTAATGCTAGATAACTGTCATCTTATCTGTGGATCAGACAATTGAATGTATCAGTGAGTAGGTCACTCAGGTTTGTTCTGTATCTAATGCAAGATAATTGTCATCTTATCTCTGCGTTGATAGATTAGATTTGCAAGTTTCTTTACTCGTTCCAGCTGGCCATCTTACATTCTGTATGTATTTGCTGGTGTGGTTAGTATTCTTCGTCTATTCACCTAATTCCCAAATTTTTGAGCATTGGTGGTCTAAAGCCTTGTAGTCTGAGGGTGTTCATGCATGTTTGGAGTGAAAACAGAGTAGAAGTGGTTATCTGGCTTGAACCAAACCATCACCCATCCCAATAAGTTCCTAGAACCATATTGAAGATTATATGTTGCTAGGCATCTCCGAGCTACAACCTAGGAGAGTTTCCTAGAGCCCTAACAAAATCAACAAGGTTAATTTTTGGTCAAATATATAGTCAATAATTAGCGATAAAATTTGGAATAGAATTTTATCAGAGTAGGTTTTTTTATTGGAGTAGAATTTTTGTTTTAATATATATATTTTTATATTTTAGTACATTAAGTTATTTTGAGTAAGTATAGTGAATTAACATAATTTAAATATAATGATTGAGGATTTGAATTTTTGATACCTGGTTTTTGCAAAATACCTATATTATTTTAATTACTAATTAAAGTGTTTCTAATTTTTTTTATTTTTTATTTTTAATTTTCTTATATTATATTGCTTCATAACGTCCTCATACTTTTAAGTAAAATTATATATATATATATATATATATATATATAAGTAGAATAAGATTAACTTAAATTTTAAGTTAATAAATTAATTAGGTAATATTTTTTATGGTTTAATTTTATATAATATATTAATTTCTATATTAAATTGTTATTAAATTATAAATTAAAAAATACAATCTCTTAATTAAATGAATTTATATTTTTTCTAATGTTTAAAATATATTTTGAACGTAATTCTAATGTAGGATTATCTAATTTTTTTTGGTAAAATTAATAAAAATAACACTCTTAACCCTAAAAAAAAAATAAAAAAAATATAATTATATTTAATATTTTAAGAGAATATTAATATTATTTTATAATAATGTCAGAGTGAAATTTCATGCAACTCACTGCTATAATTGTTTATATTCAATGTTTTGACCAGTCGGTTAAATGATGTCACAGCCGATTAGGTCATGCAGTACGAAGTGTTTGTTATCTATTTTGCATTGACTTATAATAGGTTTTCTTCCATTATAGAAATAATGGATTAATGCCCTTCTACGCAAGTAAATCAAAGACACCTTATTACGCTAGCACAAGTTGGAGATTAAATTAGTGGCATAAAACTTTATATATTGTTATCAGCCATATACCATTTAACACGATTAACTTGACTTTAAGTTGGCGTGATTGTCTAAGCTCCACTATATAAATTTCGTACAAATCGAAATAAATGATAATTCTAAATACTTACATTAAAATATTATATTGATATTACAAAAATTAAAATGAGATATTAATATAGAGAAGTTGGGTAAAATATAGATTAAAGTATTATAATAATATAAAAAGAACAAATATTATTATTATTATTGTTGGTAGAATTTTTATGGACCAGTGGGATTTATATGTGGTTTTCGAAAATTATTATAGGAATATAAGTTGATCACACCCCAATTTAGTGAGTTAATAAAACATATTTTTATTCATTAGTGAGTTAATAATATTTTTTAGGCTAAATATTATTAAAACAAAAGTTGCATTGCAATTTATACCAGTATATTTTTTTATTAAAATCGAAATTCCAACGCGAGTTTTATCCATCCATTTGACAAAAATGCTAAATTTGTAAAAACGGATATTTCGCTAGACTTATCATAGCCCACTGTTACCTATTAACATATTAATCCCTGGTACTAGTAGTAATAATAGCTGAGACCGTGACCACGTTTCCAGCTAGGCTATATGGGGCGTCTAGGTCGTAGCCGGGGACCGTGTACCCAAGCTACCCACCAGCGACGCATCCTCGTATCCGCCAGCAAATAAGCAGTACCATCCGCTACCTTATACACCCCAGGTGGACTACCCTCCGCCTCCGGCTGATTACCGGGCTTACCCTGCACCTCAGCGGACAGCGACTATAAATAAATATTATGTATTGAGTATGTGATGCGTGATAGGTTTACGGTTTATGTGATTCAAACCCTAGACGTTAATCTAGGCCTTGTGTTATTTCTTTCATGCTATGCATCTGTTTGTGGTTATTGAGTTATTGATATTGAGTACCCAACCGACAGCAACATAACATCCACTCCATCGAGTCGACCCGTTTATTGTTCAGTTAGGGTTGAACTGCTAGGATTGTGTGAAGTTTTGATTGCGGAGATATTTTACTAGCATTGTGTGAGGTTTTGATTGCGGAGATATTTTACTGTAGAATATATTTATAAATATATATTAGTAGAATTATATTTATTAATGTTGTTGTATACGCTAAAGGTGTATATGAAACAAATATATAATTATACTAGTAAATGCAGTAAATATTTATTAATTACATAAATAATTAATGTTAATGTGGAGGTTGACTGTTTGTACTTATTAATAATATATAAATAAAAACAATCATTCATATATATATATAGTCAAGTATTAGATTGGGTCTTCTGTTAAGGCATTGTTTGATGTAAAGTCACAGGTTCAATTCCCCACCCCTGATATATTGGACATGATGAAGATGTAGTCCTACCAAACTTACAAAAAAAATTAATAATAAAAGTATATCGTTATTACAAATAATACTTATTTATCTTTCTCCACCATCATCTTAATTATTAATATACATCTATTAATGTATTAATATAACTATCAATATCTTTTATATATACTTATATTATAATCACAATATTAATAATATTAACATATATATATATATATATATATATAAAAAGATAATATAGTAATAATATTAAATATTAATATAGATTAATAAACCAAAGTGTTCAATAATATTATAAACTCAAGGGATTAATATTATAAACCCAATGAACAATATTAGACCCTAAGATTTTTATTATAAACACAAATGATTATAAACCTTAGCATTAATATTATAAATCCAAGGGAATAAAAAACCTAGGATTAATATTATAAACCCTAGAATTATAAACCTTAAGATTATAAACCTTAAGATTATAAACTTAAGAGATTAATATCATAAATAATAAAATTTCTTTACACGACTGGAATTCCTATCTTAAAAAGCTTTATGAATCTCCAAATGTCATGGATAACTTTGTAACCCTGCTCACAACGAAATAAGTTTTCTCATTAGAAGACATTGATTTTGGGGTTAATCGTTTGGCTAATGGGAAAGCTAAGGACATTGAAGGTTACGAGGCGAAAATCTTAAAAATTGGAGGTCATATCCTCATCCCCGACATTCACAAGCTTTTCAATCAAGCGGTCAAGCAAGGGTTCCCTAAACCATGGATTCAAAGCCTCATTATCCCTATTTTTAAAAGTGGGGATACAAATAACCCCTCTAATTATCGAACACTTATGACCAGCCCTCTCCTAGCCAAGTTATATGGTATTATTTTGGAAACGAAGTTGAGCATATGGCTTGAAAGTGAAGGTAAGCGAGCTAAAGGCCAAGTGGGTTTTAGAAAGAAGCACTCAACAACAGACCACCTCGTTATGCTTAGGATCATTGTGGAGGAACGCCACAATGATAAATCCATCTCTTTTGTTGCTTTGTGGACTTTAGAAAGGCTTTCGATACAGTTCCTAGAAACAACCTTTGGAACAAATTAGAAGAGCTAAGGTTACTTTTGAGTTGAGAGTTGCCGCTATAAGGTTATAAGAGAATGTAACTACCAAGTTAAAGAGCAATGAGGAGTGGTCGAAAGATATTAAGTGTAATATCAAAGTTAAACAAGGTTCCCCCTCTCCCCTACCCTATTTAGCATTTACATCGACAAGCTAGAAGGTTGTTTGGAGGAAGCAGGATGTACTGACTTGATCTTAGCTGGGATAGTCATCATCCTTCTTCTCTACGCTGACGATATTGTTCTTCTCGCAAGGTGCCCATATGATCTTGATAAGCAACTTATACTTCTTAAGGATTTATTCTCTACCATGGGTATGATTGTTAACACTGACAAAACAAAAGTTATGATAATCAAATCCAAGAAGGATACTTACGCTAATTTTATGTATGACAATAGTAACTTGGAGGAAGTGTCTTCCTACAAGTACATAGGAATTGATATTCATCACAAGCTCAACTGGAACTATATCATTGAGAAACGGATTAATGGGGGATGGAAAGCATATTTTGGTCTTGAAAATAATTGTAAAATGGCAAACCTTGTAATGTGGGATAGAAAGAAGTTCCTCTTTGAAACTTTAGTCACTCCGGTTATCTTATATGGATGTGAGATTTGGGGTTGTGGCATCTCTAGAGAATCCTGGAGAAAGATTGAGCAAATACAGAAGCGTTTTATAACGTATAACCTTAAAATTAAAAGCAAAACACCCTATCCTATTCTCCTTATAGAAGTGGGTCTTTCCCCCATCGAGAGCCTAGCTATGACTATGCTTCTGTTGTACAAGCACAAACTCAATAACATAGGAGACCATAAACTTCCTAAGCTAGCTTTAAATTCTAGCCAAAACCACGTAAGGCTCGAATGAGGTTGGTATTAAGACACCAGGGCCTGGTTAAACCATTGGGAGATCGATGAGAATGTTGCATTGCAAAACATTAATAACATTAAAAATATTGTTACTTCTAAGTTCAAAGAAAAAATTTGGTGTGAGAAAGATTTAGCAGCTAAAAGAAAATTAAGATATTATAAGGAGGTCATCAACCCCACCCTAAAAGATCAAAAGTGTCTCTTTGTTTTATCTAGCTCAAAGAAGAAAATTAATATAGCCAAGATTAGAAGAAACTCTCATGAGCTGCCTAGTGAAACGGGTCGTTGGGCAATTCCTAAAGCACCATGGATGGAAAGTTTATGCCATCTCTTTGAGAATACGAACATCAAGGATGAAAATCACTTCCTCTTAGAGTTCCCCGCATACAACCACATTAGATCTCAGTTTCAAAATCTTTGTTGCAATACTGACCTTCCTAGCCTTTTCCGTTGTCAAAATTACAGTGAGCTTGGGAGGATTCTCTCCAAGCTTTATGAGCACAGGAATAAAATCTTAAATCAAACTAAATAATTCGTTTCTTTAGGTCCGATAGACCAAAGTTTGGTCTCAGTGGACGTTAACCATCATCATCATCATCATTATTTATCCCTTCGGTTTATAATATTTATCCATTCGATTTATAATATTCATCCCTTGGGTTTACTAATTCCAAGGGTTTATAATATTAATAAATCCTTGGGTTTATGATCTTAATAATCCCTTAGGTTTATCAATCCCTTGAATTTTTAATGTTGATCCCTTAGGTTTATAATATTTATCCCTTGGGTTTACTAATTCATAGTGTTTATAATATTTAACCCTTGGGCTTATTAGTCCCTTAAATTTATAATATTAATAATTCTTTGGGTTTATAATTTAAACCCTTGATCTTATTAATCCCTTGGGTTAAAAATATTAATTCCTAGTGTTTATTAGTCTCTTAGGTTTATAATATTAATAATCCCTTGGGTTTAGAATATTAATAATCCTTTGGTTTTATTAATCCCTTAAATTAAAAATATTGATTCCTTTGGTTTATTAATCCATTTGGATTTTAACATTGATCCCTTGGGTTTGTTGATCGCTTAGTTTTAAATTGTAGGGGTTTATTTGTCGATTATGTTTATAATGTTAATAATTCCTTGGGTATATAATATTAATAATCAATTGTTTTTATAATTTAATCCCTTGAGTTTATAATATTAATAATCTCTTGGGTTTATTAATCCCTTGAGTTAAAAAAATGGATTCCTAGGGTTTATTAATCCCTTGGGATTTTACTATTGATACATTTGGTTTATTGATCCCTTAGGTTTAAACCCATGGGTTTATTAGTCCCTTGGGTTTATAATATTAAACCCTTTGGTTTATTAGTCCCTTGGGTTTATAATTTAATCCCTTTGATTTATAATATCAATAATCCCATGTGTTTATTAATCCGTTGAGTTAAAAATATTCATTCCTAGGGTTTATTAATCCATTGGGTTTTTAATATTGATCCCTTCGGTTTGTTGATCCATTAGGTTTATAATATTTATCCCTTGGGTTTACTAATCCATTGGGTATATAATATTAATAATCTCATGGGTTTGTTAATCCCTTGGGTTTAAAATGTTAATTCCTACAGTTTATTAATGTGGTGTGTTTTTAATATTGATTCCTTGGGTTTATTGAACCTTTATGTTTATAATATTTATCTCATGAGTTTACCAATTGATTGGGTTTATAATATTAAACTCTTGGGTTTATTAGCCACTTCGATTTATAATATTTACAATCACATGCACTTATTCATCCCTTGGGTTTAATTAATTCCTAGAGTTTATTCATCCATTATATTTTTAATATTGATCCCTTGGGTTTAATTAATTCCTAGAGTTTATTCATCCATTATATTTTTAATATTGATCCCTTGGGTTTGTTAATATTCTTGGTTTATATTTTTGTTTTCTTGTGTTTACTATTTCCTTGGGTTTATAATATTAAACAATTGGGTTTATTGGTGCCTTGGGTTTATGATGTTGATAAAATGATTTTGATTTTTAATTAGTTTTGAAAAATTTTAACTATTTATAAAATCTATTAAAGTTTTGACAAAATAACTATTAAACTGAATACTTTGAAAATAAAAAAATAAAAATTGAAATTTGAATTTTTATCTTTTTATTCGAAATGACTAATTTTATGGGATTATAAATAGAATTGATCAAAAATAGAATTTATTTTAAAAATAAAAAATCAAAAAATTCTATATGCCACCAAGTGTCATAATATTACACACATCAAATCTCAATATTTATGGAAATTTCATTTCTAAGGTTTTGAAATTTTTTAACAATTACATTTTATTTTATGATATTTTTTTGGCAGGCTCATATATATATATATATATATATATATATATATATATATATATATATATGATATTTTATATGTTAAATTACTTTATATATAGATTCACTTTTATATATAATATTAACATATATAATCTACTTAACATAATAAAACATCTAAAATTATTATGTCACTACTTAAATAAAATATTCCTAAGTTATAATGGAGAACCTTTAACAAAATCTCTTTTAAGCCTCACAACTAGGACTCCAATACTATTGTGACAACTAAAAAAAATCCAAAACATTTGTGATTTTCTATCACTTCATATGTCAATATAAATATATATTTTTAAATGAAATCTAAGTTCTTCCTCTAAACTCTTAATGCATTTTAGTCTCTTCCTACATTAATACAACTTTTTTAGATAGATGATCAACATTTGAGTTGAATTATATATATATATATATATATATATATATATATATATATATATATATATATATATATATATATATAGGGGGCATTGGAGTCTTGAGAGTTTTGAGAGAGTCTGAGTAGTGTTGTAGTCTGAGTGAAGTCTCCCTGCTCTGCATCTGCGAGAAGTTTTCTCGATCTGCTTGCATCACGGAGTTTAACTCTATAGTCTGTATTGTGAAGTTCGAGTTCTTTGAGTTTAGACGAGACGAGATCTCCCTGCTCTGCATCTGCGAGAAGTTTTCTCGATCTGCTTGCATCACGGAGCGCTAGTCTCATATCTGGAGTCTGTAATTATCTGAGAAGCAAATATATCTTGGCACATCTTTGCTGCATATCTGGTTCTTTCTTTGTTTTATGGTATCAGAGCCATCTGGTTCTTTGTCCAAGAGCTGTTTTAAATTGTCTGGTTCTTCCATTGAGTAGTATTTGTCCGAGCTATTGTCCACGAGTCTAAGTTTGCGATAAGGCGCTGGTAGAGAGCTGTGAAGGTGAAGGACTACCGTGTTTGCTTTCCTGGTGCACAAAAGCTTTGATTCTCCTCTGTTCAGGTGCTTACTCATACTTTCTTTCAATGGCTGGTTATATGAATGAGTTTTCTCTTCAGAAGCCCGAAGACAGAAAGATAGCTCATAAGAATCGATGGTCTTTTATGAATAAGTTTTTAAATAAAACCATAAATGAAGATGTTCTCTATGATGAAAAAGTACTAGTACAAGAATTTGAACCACAGCCTAACTGGACATTGCCAGAGATTGATATTGATAAGCTTTATAAAATGCCTGTTTTCCAGTTTCGAGCTGCTCAGCTATTTAGATTTACAACTGTGAATATTCCCATTTCCACTGGCCAGTCTGTATATCAAATCCCACTAATACAGCCAGAAGATATCAAATGGGGTTTAGAAAATGGTTATAGATATATCCATATCGGTATCATACAATTTGGAATTAATCCTCGAGTCCGTCCTGGTCTAAATACTTCATGCTTGACATGTGTCCTCGATACAAGAATGAATAACTTCGATGACACTTTATTGGGAGGATTCCAAAGTCCCCTCAATAATGGCCCTGTTTGGTCATCAGTTATCCCTAGGTATCAAGTTTCATTAACAGACCCTTATATCAATGAATTCTTGAATGCTTATATTCAGTTTTATGGCTTTAATGTTGCCCCACAGTCACAGATTGCTCAGCTCCATGCTTCTACATGCCTGAGATTTGTCTCCACCTCCATGCCTCCTCTGAATCCAAAGTTAACTGGTAGAGCTTTAAAAGAAGGTGTTATTGTTGGCCCTGGTAACACTGCTCCCCTACAGATTGGTTTTGCAGAATGTACTCTTCCAGATGAATGGAATAGTACTTATATTCCACTTTCACAGAAATATCCTCAACTGCAAACCTCTAAAGTTCCTCCGAAATTGTCTCTCATCCATCATCCTGACGGATCCACTGGTCTTAAATTTACCACTCCTTCACTTACTAGATCTATGTCATCCTTCCCTAGATCTACAATCTTGGGTGGTAGGAATCCACAGATACCCCCTGTTCCCAGAAGCTTATCATCAAGACATTCTGCTCCAAGAGAGGATCATAGAAAATCCACCTCTCATAAACCTGATGATTGTCAGTTCTGTGTTCCATCTTCATCTTCTACATTCCAGACTGATGAATCTCCTAGCTCTGAAGTCTTTATACCTGATATCAAAAGTTTCTCACTTCCTAGAGCTCAGTCAGAAGTTACTGCAAAAATACCAGAAAGATATTTAGAATCTGGAAATTCTAGAAGGACATTTAGCAATGGAACGAAGAAAGCAGATTTCCAATGGTTATCTATGAAAGCAACTTCTGATCCAGATCAGAATGAAAATGAAAAGCTGCATAATTATACAAACTACCAAATAGTTTGTATGCTTCAGAATATTGATGATATAGCCCGAGATGTTTTAGAAATTAAAGAGCACATCAAAAAGATGCATACTGGTTATGTTGAGACATTGGGAATCCAAGATGCACACACACAAAAGTTAAATAATATTCAGTCAAACATGGGTATCATCTACAAGTCTTTAGAACATCTTACAAATGCACTCCCCACTCCTGCTTCTCCACCTCATTATAGAGAAGTAGATGTCTTAAGTTCAAAGCTGAAATTCTCCTCCAAATCTAATGAATCAAAGCAATTTTTTTTTAAAGGGATAGAGAATATAGATAAAGCCAGACTTGAGAAGATCAAGAAAGGAATCAATCTAGCTAGAGAAAAGACAGAGTTGATGAAGAATATACTAGCTGATCTTCCTTTTTTTGAAAGTCTAAGACTACCAAAGAACTATGTTAGCCTTAGTTCTTTGATGAAACAAAATGGCCAACCATCTGCTCCTTCAATAATGGCCATGTCAGGAATAACTGGTGAACAAACACAAGGTGAATCAAATTCTAAAAGAGACAGAAGTGATTCATTTTTCCATTCCAACAAAGGGAAAAGAGGTGCCGATGATACCAATGCACATGAAGCATCAGCATCCAGCCCGTTCAGCAGATATACTGAAAATCTGCAATTTGTACCTATAAGGCTAAACAATCCTGCTTCGAGAGGATATGGAAATTCATTGTTAGTAAATATTGATTGCCTTGATTATAATGAAGTAATTGTTGTTTTGCATAATGTCCATGCTTGGGCATTACAGAGGAAAGCTGAAGCCAAAGTGTCATGGTCTGATGTAGTTACTCAGATTGTATGGTCTTTTACTGGCATACTAAAGCAATGGTGGGAAAGGCTTGCAGAGGAAGAGAAAGATCAAATAGTTGAACATAGTACTGATCCATTAAGAGCACTTTTTGAAGCTTTAAAACATGAATTTGTTGGATTAGTCCCTGAAGATTCAGCCCATCATTCACAGCTATTTCTCTCCCAGAAGTTATGCGACATTGATTACTTTCAAGAGTATTTTTGTGTTATGCAAAAACTTCTGTATCAGGCTAGTGATCCACATAATGTTGCCTATCTGAGATATTACATCCAGTCTATGCCTGGGAAAATTCTTGATCTAATTAACCAGTACATAGCAGATCATAAAGTAAATTTGGAAGGACAATCATTTGCAGCTATTCACCAATTGATTGTCACAATATTGCAGAAAGAATGTGCAGAGAGCAAAGCCAAGAAGAATTTTTCAAAACAGATGCACTTTAGCACAAAGCTTTGCAATAATTTCAAAGAAACCTATAATTTTGGTTGTCACAAGAAAAGTGAAAGAAAGGTTTCTAAAAAGGCAAAGTTTGATAACTCTTGCTCCTGCAAGGCTGATAAATACTTTCCTAAAAAGAAAAAATACTTTCCTTCTAAAAGATCACTTAAAGGACGAAGGGTAGTATTTAGGAAAAGATCAAAACCTTCTAAAAAAGGTGTGTGTTTTATTTGTGGTAAAGAAGGTCATTATGCTAACACTTGCAGAGAAAGAAAGGATAAAAAGCAGATGAAGATAATGAATATCTTTTCTACAATACATGATCCACAAGATTGGGATCTCATATCCCACTCTGATGGAGAATATTTTGAAGTTTCAAGTTCTTCTTCAGAATCTTCGGATAGTGAAATTCCTGAAATCAGGAAATTAACAATTGATTCAGAATCATCTGATTCTGATGAAACATTCATTCCTGATATTAAAATGTTTAGTTTGAGTTCCTCAGGAGAGATACAAGCAAAGATTGCAGCAGTCAAAGCTGATCTAGCACAGTTAGATCCAGTTCAGTTTACGGCAAGAAGAAGATTGACTGAAAAACTTGAAATTCTTGAGAAACAACTGCCATCCAAAAGGAAAGAAAAATTTTCAGAGGAAGAAATAGATGATGATGACTTCATCGGAAAAGAGTTCGATTCAATGTTCAGACCTTTGCAGATTTTAGTATCTCCAGGTATGAATCAAATTGATGCTCTTAAAAAGAAGATCACAGATTTGGAATCTTCAATTCACCATACAAGGTCAGAAATGATACAGTTGTCTTCCAAACTTCAAATACTTATTTCTGATTATGATGATTGTAATTCCAAATTAACCAGCCTAGTGATGAAAAATGTGCCAGTTATTGAAGAAATATCCCCAAAGAAAAATGTTGAGCTTTTTAATGTTATGGGCATAGGAGATAGAGTAGTTATTCCAATAAGAATTAAAGTCCCTAGCATTAAACAGTATACTTTGGATGCTCAAATAGATTCTGGTGCTATGAGTAGCTGCTGCAAATATAAAGCTATTCCTCATTATTATTGGCAGCCTACTAAACTCCAATTCAGGGCTATCACTGGTGATTTAATGGAAATAAGTCACATAGCTCCTGAATTTCCTATTTTCTTGAATGATGTCCAGGTTTTTGTCACTTTGTATAGTTTTGATACTGGTGCTGATGTTCTGTTAGGACAAGATTTTCTGAAGAAATATTTGCCAGTCACTTTTGGACAAGATTATGTTATATTCTCCACCACTGCTGGTCCTATCACAGTCCCTGCTTCTAGTGACTATAAAATTAATGTGCAACCTGAAGATCAGGATCCTCTCCAGTATAGTCTGCAAGATCTGACCAAGATTAATAAGATCGTAAAAAATGCAGAGTTACATGGTCCCAAAACTTTGCAACAAATTTCTGATAAACTTCGTGCAGATTGTACTTCAAGTAGGCCAGATGCCTTTTGGGCAAGAGAAAAGTATTTTGTTGCACTACCTTACCGAGAAGGATATATTCCTAGGCCACAAAAAGCCAGTGCAAATCATATGAGTCCAAAAGAGCAAGAATTATGCAAAGCAGAAATTGAACAATTGTTAGAACAAAAGCTTATTGAATCCTGCAAGAGCCCTTGGGCCTGCCCGGCTTTTTATGTCAATAAGCATAGTGAGCAAAAAAGAGGCAAGAAAAGGCTTCTGATTAATTATAAGGCTTTGAATGATGCTCTTCTTCCTATTCGATATCCTCTGCCTAACAAAGAATTATTACTTGCCAAAATTGCTAATGCTAATGTGTTTAGCAAGTTTGATCTTAAAAGTGGATTTTGGCAGATTGGTATTATTCCTGATGACAGGTATAAAACAGCCTTCACTGTTCCTCATGGCCAATATCAATGGACTGTGATGCCCTTTGGTTTGAAAAATGCTCCATCTGAATTCCAAAAAAGGATGGAAGACATTTTTGGTGGGGTAGAGTACATTATTGTATATATTGATGATTTGCTTTTATTTAGCAGAGATGTAAATATGCACAAGATCCATTTAGAACAATTCTACCAACTTGTATATAAGCATGGATTAGTACTTTCAGATTCAGAAGAGAAGTTTCAGATTGGAAAAGTCAAGATTGATTACTTGGGTTTACACATAGAAAAAGGACATGTAGAACTTCAGCCACATGTGCTAATCCATCTATTAAAGTTTCCTGATATAATTGCCGATGTAAAGACCCTGCAGAGATTTCTTGGATGTCTGAATTATATAAGAAAATTTTATGCTAAACAATCAGAGGATACAAATATACTGCAGAACAGACTAAAGAAGAAAGGTGTCAGTTGGACAGATGAAATGACAACAGCAGTAATTAGTATTAAGAGTAAGCTTAATGATTTGCCAAAACTCAAGCTTCCTGATACTAATCTTCCTTTTATACTTGAAACAGATGCTTCTTATCACACTTGGGCTGCAGTTTTGCTACAAAAGCATGGAAGAAAAGAATTGGTTTGTGCCTATTCCTCAGGATCTTTTAATGATACAGAGAAAAAGTATCCTTCTTCTCATAAAGAAATACTTGCAGTAAAGAGAGGAATAAAAAGATTTCGCTTGTTCTTGAAAAGTGTTAAATTTATTGTCAGAACAGATCTAAAGCATATGAAACAGATGTTGGCAAACAAAAGGTTGTTAGAAGAAGGTAGTACCAGAGTACTAAGATGGGCACTATGGCTAGAAGGTTTTGATTTTGATATTGTTTACAAATCTGGTGCAGAAAATTATCTTGCTGACATGCTTACCAGAGAGGGTGCTCAAGAAACCAAGGAGATCAAGATGTTCAGACCACTTAACCAGCACGAAGCTTCCACAAGTCAGTCCAGTCATGTCGAGTCTAAAAGAGTTAAGTATGTTACAGTCTGTAGTAACTGTCATTATGAGTTTTGTCTAGAATGTCTATCAAAACAGGTCCGAGTCTTGCCATTATGCTTAAGACAAATCATTCTGCAAAAATGGTTTGATTCCGAGGAGTCTAGATGGTCATATACAAAAGAGTTACCATATAGGATTAGGCCATGGCGTGTTTATTATGCATTGTCTAGGGAACCAGATCCTGTTTATTTTGGGTGTATTCAAAATACTGACTGGACATGGTCAGACTACTTTTCCATTCACCAAAGAGCTAGGATACATGGTTCGGTTAAGGTCATATTTTATGCTAATGCTATAGATCCCTCTAACAATTGGTGGAGTCCATGGTTTAAGCTATTCATGTTTAGATATTTGCCTAGAGCCAAAAGCATTTTTGATAGGACTTTTGCTGAGTTTGTCAGAATCTTTCATTGGGAAATGCATGTAGCTGTCCAAAATGATTTCGTCTTAGAGTTTGAATTCATCCACAAACACACAATTGTCATTCCTAATGAAGAAGATGAGTCCTTTAAGCTTTCTGTCAGATTCAGAGGATTGATATCAGTGGACCCACATGACAGGCCAACATTCATGTTCACATTTCCATTCTTTTGTTGTACCAGAGATGTAGCACCATATTGGCTAGATGAATCTGTCCCATACGAAGTGCTGGCTCCAAACAATGAAGAACTAATTGAAGAATTAATAGAACAAGACCAAATCAGGCTTGGCCATAATAATCCAGTTGTTCCAGATACTCATGCACATGATTATGACGACAGGGCTAACAGTGACTGATTGAAGGGATCAATCAAATGAAATCCTTTCATATCCTGCTTTATTTGTACATATACTGCTCTTCGGTTTCCGTGGGATTTAGTCCGAATAAAATCTCCACTGTGTAATTACTGTTCTTTGGTTTGCGTGGGATTTGGTCCGAATAAAATCTCCACTGTGTAATTACTTTTGTATAAGAGCCGACGTCCTAGATTCCGGCCATCTTTTCACTTCAGAGATGTCATGATTCGGTCCCCATATGGCTTAGCCTCCAAGGGATGAGATAACAAGTGGTTGTCCCCACTTGCCCGAATCTTTAGGACTATTCATTACTTTTGTACAAAGTTCTTTCGTGATTCGTGATAGACATCTTGCATGATGTTCTAACGAATCTTTTAAGTTTCAAGTTCCCGGTAAAACCTTTCACCGGATGACCTGCTAGGATATTATAAATACTAGCATTGTAAGCTCATTAGGGGCATTGGAGTCTTGAGAGTTTTGAGAGAGTCTGAGTAGTGTTGTAGTCTGAGTGAAGTCTCCCTGCTCTGCATCTGCGAGAAGTTTTCTCGATCTGCTTGCATCACGGAGTTTAACTCTATAGTCTGTATTGTGAAGTTCGAGTTCTTTGAGTTTAGACGAGACGAGATCTCCCTGCTCTGCATCTGCGAGAAGTTTTATCGATCTGCTTGCATACGGAGCGCTATATCATATCTGGAGTCTGTAATTATATGAGAAGCAATATATATATATATATATATATATATATATATCAAGTGATAAAGGATATTTTTTACCTTCATAAATTGATTTCTAATTGTAACTCTCAATTTTACATATATTGCCTATCTAATCAATTAATAACTTAAAGTCTTCCAATACTTATAAATATTTTTCTATTATTTTTTTCATAACACTATAAAATGTCTAAAACTAAATTATTTCTTTACTAACATCGTATTTCAAAATAATATAATGTATTGATATTTCAACATGCCTTTTCATAATTAACTATGTGTTAATTTAATATTATATAATTTTTTTATTTCAAACATTTCTACTTACCTTTAATAACTAGCTTGATTTTTAGGGCAACTTGTGTAGGAGTCATATAAGTCCTTGAAATATCAAGTTGTCAAATAATGCAGGGTAAAGACTTACAAGCATTTGTAGATACATTAGTTATTTAAGAATATAGACAATAAACAAAACTCAATTGATGTCATTTGTTGTGTAAATTTTTGTTATAAATGATTTTGATGAAAAACATAAATTTCAATGTTTTAACTAAACACTTATTGAATCTTAACTTTATGAATTCAACTATAAAAATACTCATTACTTAAAAACTTTAACAATTTTTTTTTAATATTCTAAAGTAGAAAACTAAATTCAAAAATTGAAGAAGATCTACACTATTATAACGTCACTTACAAAATAGAACCTTTCAAATCAGAAGTTTTAATAATTAAAAAAATTTAAGATCTTTATGCTTGGGCATGAAGGGAATTCGTATACTTCTACTATCAATTACATTTTGAATAAGACACAGGTACTAAGTAGAAACGCTGCATATTAGACTTGAAAGAATGGAGTAGAAGTTGAGTAACTAAAATTGATTTAAAAATCCTCCCAATTTGTGCTTCTCCTATTGTAGGCTTTGAATGTGGGTGTTACCGAAAGACGACAACTTGACTAACGAAATATGTTACCCTAAGTTTTTTCTTAAGGACCACTTTTATGTTGTGGTCTTAGTTTCATGTTTGCAAGTGTTTGATTTTGGAGCCCTTTTCTCCATTTAAACCAAGGCCCATCACTACCTCTTCAGGTATACTTCTTAAAATTGTCATGTGGCGCTAATAACCCCTCTTCTTATGCTACATTCGCCATTCTTGACACACTTTTCATATGTCTCTCTACCACTGATTATAATTTCAAAAATAGTAATCCACTAACCAGAAGTTTAAATGTAGACCTGTATCAACCATTTCATGGTTAGGAGGTATTCAAAGCAGAAGAATGGCCTCACTAGTTTTTTTCATGATAATTTAAAGATAATGTTTCTTCGCTTTTTATTTAGAGCGTGATATTTAATTATTATTTTCATATAACGAAATCTTGGTCCTCTTTGGTAAGTTTGGATAGAAATTTATGCTAGACATTTAAGGATTAACGTTGTTAAATTATTTCTTGAATTATGAAAAATATATTGAAAATCCCATTCCCAACTGTTGGGTTTAATTCCAAACACATTCGTCTATTAATCGAAATCCCAACATAGAGCTTTATTAATCAATTTAACAAAAATATGAAATTTGTAAAAACGAATATTTCACTAAACCGATCATAGCCCACTACTACCAATTAACATATTAATCCCTGGTACTAGTAATAATAATAGCTCAGACCAATAATAACATATTGCAGATTCACATAGGTCCTTGTACATTTGCACAAAGATGATATGGGATAGTCAAGTAGGATACCATGTCAACGTTTCTAGCTAGGCTATATGGGGCATCTAGATTGGAGGCAGGGACCATGTACCTAAGCTACCCACTAGTGAACTCATCCTCATATCCACCAGCAAATAACTAGTACCCTCCGCTACCTCATAAACCCCAGGTGAACTACCCTCTACCTCCTGCTAATTACCAGGCTTACCCTCCACCTCTCTAGACAATGACTATAAATAGATATTATGCATTTAATATGTGATGAGTGATAAGTTTATTGTTTATGTGATTCAACCCTAGATGTTAATCAAAACCTTCAATTATTTCTTTATTACTATGCAGTTGTTGGTGGTTATTGAGTTATTGATATTGGGTACCCAAGTGACAACGAGATAACATCCACTCCATTAATTCTATGCATTCATTTTTCCACTAGAGTTGAATTGCTAGACTTATGTGAAGCTTTGGAAAAGATTTGAACACTGCTTGTCCCTCATCCAAGAAATGGTGATATTTGTTCTAAGATTTTACCCTTTGGCTCTATCATAACTGTGCCAACTACTTTCTTTATGTCATATTGAGAAATTAAATCATGGTAGACACATTATGGAAAGTGACCTGGAAACATCCATCACCAAGTGACAGTGAGATAACTTCTACTTCATCAAGTCCATTTGTTAATTATTCTGTTAGAGTTGAATTTCTAGACTTTGTGGACGTTTTCTTGTGCAGGGCTTTCAATGTGTAAAAAGCTCCACACATTATAAAACAACCAGCCTACATGGAGCATTCCCTCATAGATAGGTTCCTACCATGGCTTCTTTCACACAATTGTCACATTCCAAGTATTCAATGCTTAGCTTACAACACTCAACATTTCTTTCATGGCTCCATGACTTCTTTCACACCCACACACTCCAACTTTGTACGAATTTCAACACGGGTTTGCAACAACTCTTTCTCAATAGTCAACTCTCTCATAATATTTCATATTTCTTTAACTCGATTTTGCCTCCATTTCTATCCACAACGAAAGCACTATATATTGGACCGATGGCTCATACACCAACGAAGCAAAATATAAAGTCGCTAGCTATTACACCAGTGGATTATGCACCAGGAAAGCAAATGACAAAGATGTTGGAAAGGTGGAGGAGGAAATGCACAAAATTTCACACACGCAAACAATAACATGAGTCTCGGATCTTCTATTGATCACACAAACTTTATGAGTACAATAAACTCAGTGACGGTTTGTTATGAATATAATTTATATATAAATAATGTAAATATAGTAATGACTAATTAGTGAAAATTAATGAGTAGTTAGTACTGAAGAGACATGTCTAATCGGACATGACCTTCCATGAAGAGCCAGTTGCCTAAATATATAAGCGGGCCTCATTTGTAACATCAAACATATTTTTACATTCAACAATTCTTATATAATATATTATTGTCCTATCATGGATATTTATATATTTCAGATGTTCTAAACTAGTTTACAGAGTATATGAATTGTGTTCCTTACATTGGTATGAGAGTTGTTCGATCTTTTGACTGCTCAACCACTATAGAAAGTCAGTTTGATCTAACCTTTGGCCACCAACTTTCCACGAACTTCTTGTCATTGTGATCAATGTGTTTCTCTATATTGTTCCTGGAGATTCTTCATTTCACTATCAGGCCCTTGGCTATTGGAAATAGGAAAAAAAACATCCAAAAAAATTAAAGAAAAAAAAAAAAAAGAGTAAATCTACAATTTTTTTTTTTTTAAATATAGTTTATATTAAATAAAAAAATAATTCAAAAAAATAATAAATAAATAAGAAAATTTTATAATTTTTTTTTTTCAAAAAAGAATCAACAAAAATATTTGAAACACAAAATATGTATGAAAAAAACAAATAAAAACAAAGTTTTTATATAAAAAATAAAACTATAACTAAAATTCAAAATTCAAAAAGTACGCGGCAATCCAAGCGCTACCGCCGCCTAAGCCGCAACCATCTCCCCGTCGACCGCTCCCACAGACAATCCTAGCTACCGTTTGCAGATGCAATCTAAAGAAGTCGCCAACAGGGTTCGAATTTGACGGGCAAAATGCCCATCAGAAGGCATTTTGACCGTAAAATACGTTTAATAATTTTACATTTTCATTTCATACGATGTGTTTTGAAACCTCCGGAACGTTTTTGACGGTCTACTTTTTTTCAAAAACGTATTTATACCTTGTCACCTATTTACCTATATTCTCCCACAATTGTCCTCTCACGCTCTGGCACGCTCCAACTCTGCGATGTAATTAATGAGATCTACCTATTTACATTCAATTCCACCCGTCATCAGTCGGTAGCTATCCAAGTTGGTCACTATGTTGTGTTGTATCTAATGAATTAATTAGATAGGCGAGTGACGCCATCATAGCATTTGAGATATTGGATTTTGACAGAGTCTAACTATTCTTTGGGTTATTACATGTGCATTCATTACCAAATCTCAACTACTCAAACCATTATTGATTGGTCATTTAACTAAAAAAATTAACCAATAAAAATATCGAAATTTGGTAGCAATGAAAACTAAATCAAAACGAGCGAACTAAATAAATCAAAACAAGGAACTAGCAAAGATGGTTTGAGATAGTTTGTGTTTAGGTTAGCAAATTTTATAACGGGTGACATTTGCCTTGTGTTTAGGTTAGGAAATTTTATAAAGGGCGAATTATATCTTTACATAAATTTTTGTGCCTTTTGGCAGGTAACATCTGGTGTATCTTTACCTTTGCTATCGTGTACTTATTAGATTTTTGTGTTTTTTTGGGTGGAAATATTTTATGTATTTTTACTTTTGGTGATGTGTATTTTTATTATAAATTTTGCAAATTATTATCTATTTTTATTATTAAAAAAATTCATAAGTTACCTTTAATTATGGTGTTTATTCATCACATATTGACCAATTATTTCATTTTTTAATACTACAACGAAATCTATTTATTTATTTTTTTTTTTTCATTCTTCTTCTTAAATTATATTTTTAACCATTAAAATTTTTAACATTTTTTTAATTGTGTTTATATAAAAAGCAAATATCGTTTATTATAACGTGTCTTGAAATGCCAACTATAAAGTAAAGTAACATCTTTTTGATATGCCAACTATAAAGTAA
Organism: Pinus tabuliformis; assembly: GCA_031772625.1. Lineage (NCBI taxonomy): Eukaryota > Viridiplantae > Streptophyta > Pinopsida > Pinales > Pinaceae > Pinus > Pinus tabuliformis. The sequence continues at coordinate 141,263,190 of CM062814.1, read as the reverse complement.
AGTAACATCTTTTTGATTCTGTTGAAATGATGTATGGTTTATTATAACATTGTCCTAAAGTGCCAATTATGAGGAGATGATTAACTTCTCTTGATTTATTATAATGCTGTGATTAAATCCCAATTCAAGTGATAAATTTCATTAGCCTTTGGTTTTTATTTTTATGTTAATTGTTTAATTTAAAATTTACTAAACATTTCATAATAATCTTTGGAAAAAAATAAAAATAATTTTAGTTTTAATTAATATTGCTTTGCCAAGAAATTCTCAATTAAATTTAGTCTCAATTTGATATGAGTTGTAATTATGACTAAGAAAGAACTAAATGAAGGAAAGGAGTTGAAAGTGTTACTCAAATGTAAGAGAAGGAAAATGAGTGAAAATGTGTTAGGAATAAAGTGTATATTATGGCATTTTATGAGATATAATTTTACATAAAAATATCTAGCAAAAATTAATTCCAACCTCCCAATTATGTTAAGAATTCACAATGTAAAATGAGATAAATTTACATAAGTTGCATTTTAGTGGAAGTATATCAATCTGTGCTCTAAAATGATGAGAATTCCAACATCCCAAATATGTTAAAAATTTACTATGTATAATGAGATAAATTTAGGTAAGTTTCATTTTAGAAGAAATATATCAATTTGTGCTCTAAAATGATGAGAAATTGACACATAAAACAAAGAAAGAAAGGGAGTTAGTTTAAAATGATAAGAAATTAGCACACAAAACAAAGAAAAAAAGGGAGTTAGTTTGAGGATAAGACATTAGGAGTGGAGTAGAGGCAAACCCTATATTTTCACATGAAAATTAGAATATGTGCAACATGAGATGACTAAAATTACATGAGGATGACATGATAGCCATGCCCAAGATAAATGGTAAGGATACTTTAAAAGATGAGGAAGAGGATATAGTATTTATTGACTATAGATTTACTACTACATATATGGGAAAGAGGGACATAAATTATTATCGAATATATAAACTTGTAATGTAGGATGGAAATCGAAAATGTAATTAATCAACTTTGCCTTGTACCAACTTTTTTGGGTGGAAATTTAAAATGTAATTTAATCAATTTTTCCTTAGACCAACATTTTAGGGTTGATTTCACTAGACTAGTTTTTGCTACAAGTTAATGATGTATGAATAATTTGTAATTGCATATCTATGTTAATAGTTTCACTAGCTTTAGTTTGGAAAGTGGTATAATGGGATATAACTTATTTTAAAAAGGGTTGTGCAATAGGATAAAACTTTATTTTCAAAAGGCGTTGTCTTCTTTAGCTGGGTGGAGTCGTCATAGTAGCCCTCATGAAGATTGGGATTTGACAACTTAGGTAAATAATGATACTTAATTGAGTCTAATTGGAATTAATAATAACAATTGTGTACAAATAATAATATTGCTATGTACAAAAATAAAAAATAATATGGTGACCTATAAAGTAAATGAGAGATAAACGGTTGTCTAAATATGTCCAAAATACCAAAAATTCACTTATGAAGAACTATATAATCTTTTGTACAAGACTTACAATGAAGTACTTTTATTTTAATTTTTAACAATTAATTTGATTTTCAATTTGGTTATTGAGAAATTTTGATATAAAAAGATATTTTAAAATAGAAAATATGTTATCATTATTAATTATATGGAAATAATCAGATTCAATAACTCATTTGTGTGTTATGGTCATTTTGTATTTTTTGTTATGATAAATATGTGAAATTTTTAACATAATTGTGTTATAGAAGGGTAATATTTACTCAAAACTTTTTTGGTGAATGGTTAATTTATTATCAAAGCATCACTGGTGAAGAGTAACATTTTTAACATAACGTTCTTTGACGGGTAGTATGAAGATCTAAAACGTAAAAAAAAATTTGTTTGACGGGTAAAGAGAAATCCAAATTCCAACCCTGTTGATACCAAATGTAGGTTTTAACCACGTAGAGAAATTACCTGCATATGAATTCTAAAACACAGAAAATAAACTATGCGAGAGCATAACACATAAAACACATATACAGAAAGATTTTCCCCTAGATCCCGAAACCGGGACTACTAGTTGGATTTTTCATTATGTTCATTTCAATGTTACAATACATATTTATACATGCCAGAGCATCCAATACCATGGACCGAAAACCATCGCGTCCAAAACCATGGACCGAAAAACCATCGTGTCCAAAACCATGTGCAAAAAATCATGTGCAAAACCATAGGTAGGTCTGCCCAACCTAATATAGGGTCCAACAACAAAATTTTATGGGGTGCTGCCCCAGACCCCATAGAGTGGGGTTACCTGCACCCCTCAAACCCCCTGTGACCCCCCCCACTACGTAATCGGTGCAACGAAGGGGGGGCTCCGCCCCCTTCCTAACTCCCCAGTTAACTACGTGGGCTAGTCGTGGAAAGAATATAACACAACCCAACACCTCCATGCTCTTTAAATAGAGATCATGGACCAATCGCACCTAAAATCCTCTTGAATGATAATGAATTCATGACTTATCTAGTGAATCAAATTCTTTTTCACCCATCGATCTTAATTTGTTTCATGTGTTTGTTGTACTGACATTTATTTTCACTTCTTTCAATGATTACAATGCTATTGCAGTATGTTACTAGTTACAAGGAAACGGGTTGTCAAATCTATCATGGGAGAAATACGATTCATTTGTTCAAGGAATTCATAAAGGTGTTTAAATTGATCCATCTTTGAACGGGGAATATCATGTTATAAGCAACCCATCTCATAATAATATTAACTCTCATTTGTTTTATAATTTTTCCAATAGTATATCCAATGACAATTTTTTTACATCCTTTGTAAATCATGGTTTAACATTTCATCCTTCAAGTACTTGTCAAATGGTTGAGGTACTTCATCCTCTATGGATTCTCATGTCAACTCCTCACTATCTTGACAAGACAGCTAAATATGATCAGATCAATTTTCTCTCACAATATTCTCATCGTGACTTTGTGCTTCTAATTGAAAATTCATATCTTCAAGGATTTTGGGGTTTTCAAGAGGATTTCTTCGAATTTCACGTTCCAATCTATGATTTCCTGGAAGCATCTTTCTTAGCAAGCCCTTTTTCTAATAACAAGTTTTGGTATTTTCTCATGCTTGCTAAGAAGGATGACATAGATGAAGGTGCATTCACAAGAAGCTTTCATGATTTGTCTACTTATAATGGTCATTAAAAAGGTAAGAATGTGAACCAGTTAGAAGTAGTGGCTATGTCCTACATTTATGTTGAAAGGAAAGACCTCATATTTTTTGTGCAAGTTATTCAAGCTCTTCTCTTTCCCTTGGCACACTATTTTATATATTTTTTTAATTCCTTGTATCTTTTTTAATGCAAGTCACAAGCACCTACAACGGATTCTTCGGAAATTTCATTATATATGACCTTGAACTTCTAAGATGGTTAGGTTATGAGTAGGTCTAGTTGCATATTAGTTTACCTGCACATTCATCCTACATTCATTTTCTATAGTTTATCTTGTGTTTTCTAAAATTTTTTTTTGCATCATGTTGTGGTTTAGCCTCCTTTTTTTCTTATGGTTTTGTTTCCTTATTGTGTGTTGTATTTTATTTCATTTTGTGAGACCTTGCAAGAAATGCTCTGTTGGCTCAAAAGGAAATGTGACAAAATAGAAAAGGGAATTCTGACACTACAACATTTGGGTAACTCTCTGTCCTTCTTCCTTGTCTTGATTACACCTTTTGGTCGATGATGTTCCAATGAAAAATATGATCCTTGTGGAAGGAAGTCCTTATGTCAAAAAATGATCTCCATGCCTATTCTAGAAACCTCATGACTACACTCAGGTCTTTATGTTCCAGTGTTTTTAGGTTGATCCAATAAGGTAGAGAAGGACAAAAGGAAAATCTAAATAAGCAAACTGGTATCAAAGGTCTTGTATATGCTTCTATGAAGGGATAACCGCCTCTTCTCTCAATAATTTAGGATCCCTCTTTCGCCAATGGAATAAATAAGTGTTGATGCACAGTCCTATATAAAATAAATAAATAAACGAAAAAAAAAAGAGAAAGGCTTCCCGTGCAGAGAGGTGAAGCAAGCGACTCTGCCAGGGTACTATCCAAGCCTACTGACATCATAGAAAAGTTTTCATCCCTGAAATGACTCCATTGGGTTACTTTTTAGGCCTGCTAGTAGTGGAGAAACACTGGAGATGAAAAAATACCCTCTGAAAATCTAGAGCTCGCAAACTTCATTTCCCTTTCCTAATTCGAAACATTGTGTGATTGTTGGCCTTATGTTTGTGTTTAACCGAGTAAAGGAGTGGATGGGACTATGTTTATGTACAGGGTAAGTGGGGAAGCTATGGAAATATAAACAATGGATCAATACTCCCTAAAGAATGAAACATTGCACGAAATAATTAACCAAGGTAGAGAAGTTGGAGTTCTACTAGTGTGTTTGTAACAGTTGTTGCTGCGAAAAACACCCTCCAGAATTTTACCAACGCTTGAATTTTGTAGCCTACTATGGATCATGGGATCGTTCGTTCGATGGTCACTCCTTCATCGGTCGAAGTCACTTGTTCACACAAGCTTAGTTGCAACAATTTTATGAGCGCATTCTTTTACGCAAGCTTAAACAAGCATAACAAAATCGATCAAGACAATCACTGCATAATGTTCAATCCATGTTGACAGTTAGTGTGCACTGTTATTGATATTCCCTCACTTTTGGCTACATTTGTACTTCTAGTTTGGTGATTTTTTCAAACTGTTGCTTTTGGGCACCTTCGCTTTCGTAAGTGTCGTTTTCATGCTTTTGACTGTCGATTTTGTTTTATTTCACTTTAATTAATGTATTTTTGTTGTTATCTTCTCTATGGCATGTGTCTCTTTCACTTTTGTTCGTGTATCACAAGTTTCATTCTCCCTTTTCTCTTCATATAATAAATGACGTCTTTTCGCATGTGGACTGTCACACAATGCACGAAAGCTAGTTTTGGTGTGTTTCAAGGGGTAATATTTCTATTAGTGTGTTGTACTTACCATGTAAACATGTATTGCACTCATTCTCAAAGTTTCAAGCAATGTCACACAAGTTTCGTCACACTCATAGAAAAGTGTATCTTTGGTGTCGCACTTGTCGTAAGTTGTCGCAAAGTTGTTGCACTAAGGGAATTATGATGCTGATGTGTTCTTGATGATCTATGTTATATCCTCAGTGATCAAAAACATGTCTTTTTAGTGTTCACATTAGTTTTACGGATCCCACACTTAGTCCAATTTTGTAAACTTCCTGACAAAACAACCTAACCTCATCTAGCCCTCCTAAACTGCGCATTGTGTAGTCTCAACCCTCAAGCTAAATCCCTGCACAATGCACAGTTCTTGCCTTCTAGGAATGTGCATTACACAATCATAGTGCTCAAGCTTAGCCTTTGACTTGAAAAACTATGTAATTTCTCTCTCCTTCCTAATCAGTACTGCACATTGCGTAGTTTGGAGGCTCAAGTGTTAGCCCTAAGCTGTGGAACTGTGCAATCACCTCACCTCGTCTACCTTCTAGAAACGTGTAGTGTGAAAAATCAATGCTCAATCCCTCCACCTAGCTCCCTAAGCTCCCCAACTATGTCATATTTTTTCTTGGTCAAATCCTGAATTGCACATTACACAGTCTCAAGGCTCAAGCCTAACCCTTGATTGCTTGAGATGCTCAATTATGCAGTCACTGAGCCTCTCCCTCAGCCTGCCACTGAGTTCCAACTTAGTCACTAGATCATCATGAAACATCTTAGACTAGGGGTTTATCAGATTGATGTCATCTTATCATGAGTGGATGTCATATATGGGTACTCTATCATGCTATTGCAAGATGATGAAGAAGGAAATGGAGAAGGAGGACATGCTAGAAGACACCTAAGGAGATGAGGAGATAAGATGATCATCGGGCATGAAGATGAAGGAACACTAGAATTATAATAGAAGATGTAAGATAAATACTGTATTGAAGACTCCTTATCTTCAAGTCATAAGGAGGAGGAAGAAGAAAAACATGCACCATATTTTCAAGAAGACTCAAAGAAAACAACAAAAAATGTGACTTGACATTGCCATGTCATCAGTGTCATGTCATGTCATTTCATGAGCCATCATGTGCCACATCATTCATGGATTATGTAATTCTATATTGGAAAATGTAATGTGAAGTGGAAGTCCAAGAGTCATCTATGTAATTTGAAGAATCATGTAGGAAGTTAAAAATCCATGAGAAGTTAAACAGTCATGAGGGCAGTCCAAGAGTCATAAGGGAGGTGAAGGATCACCCCATCTGTTATATATACATCCTCATTGTTTATGCAAATGAATTTTCACCTTTCCTTCTCCCATAAGGCATTAGAGAGACAAAATCAACACTTTCTGGGAGAAGGTTGTGTCTCCAACACTCCACTATTCAAGCTAGTGATGTTCATTGTATACATGTATCTTGTGACTTTTACTTAATACTTGAATCTTGATGGAAAACACATTTCCATGCATGGATTGTGAATATTTGTTATACTTTTCTATGAATTTTTATTATTCATTTTTGTTTTCACCTGTACTAAAGTAGTTAAACTATTTTAGTTATTTTAGTGCTTATCTTATTGACAATGTGTTGTAATATTTGTAACAATCACCACATCTATGTGTATTATTTTATTTGATGTTAGGTTATTATCTTTTCAGATTTTGTGTGCCTCTACTAGGGTGGTACTATTACCTCACTTTTAAGAGGCTCACTTCTCCTCCCTCTGCAATGGAAGAACCTTTATACACCTAAAACCGAACATTCACCAAGCACATTTACTTTCTTTTAACAAAGGAACATACATGTTTCTCTCTCTTGTTGACAACTAAAGCTAAGGAAAATATATAAGAATACATGACAAATGGACTAATACTCTCAATGGGCCTCCTACTCCAAATGGTGTGAGGTCTAATTGGGACTTCAAATCGGGGAGACCCCCTAGGTTGACGGATTTCCAATACCTGTCAACACTTCCTTATTAGTTTGTGGCTATATCTATCTCCTCAGTGCTTCTATGAGGGCACTTGATCACCCAAAAAACTCGCCAGATTTTGATAGCATAGCCATGTTCCACACATATCCCTCTACTTCACAAATTTCTTTGGATTCCCCCCACCCCTTGCCTCCTATTTCCTCACGCCTTCCATGTCCACATCGTTGTCTCTTGTAGTGTTACCTCTATGTTACTATACATTAATCTACACTTCTTTTAGTTTATCGTTGTACCATTTTTGTACAAATGCTATTACATCCATTAAATCACATTTACAAAGTAATTTCTTATTGTCATGTTTAAAATGAATATTGAATAAATGTAACAAAAAAATAATATTAGATGATAATTAATATTTTGTGGTTATCATGATGTTATAATGTGGAATTCATTTTATATCTTTCAAACATGGGGTAAGTTATTCATATAACATAATGTTTCTTTTTATAGTGACAAATGCAACATGAATGCAATATAAATTTTAGGTAGGACCAAACTTACACCATGATTCAAGTTCCATTGAAAAGGTAATACCTTATCCCTCTCGTTAGGGATAATTAGTAGTGACTTAATTGATGCATAACAAATATCCTCTTTGAATAAGGCCCCCTAGATAGTTGTTGTATGGTTAGTTAAAAGTGATATCCTTATTGAATAATTCTAAATAGGTAGTTGGTACTCATTCGTAATTGTGTTCAACTCATTATTGTTGGGGCCACTAGTGATTAGGTTTTGGGTAGATAATAACTATTAACAAATGGTAGAAAGAAATTTAATGCTTTTGTCAACAATTATCATTGTGTTGGAGCACTATCCATTTAGAGACTTCCCTGTCAAACAGGCACGTGAAAATTACTCATATTTTCTGAAAATTGTAGTTTTATTTTGTTTATATACTACCTATTATTTTCTCTATAAATACACTACAAATGTTATCAAAGAACTTTCTTGTACTGACATGCATCAAATTTTAGAGAATTTGTTTTAGGCTAGATATTTGTTATGACATGTATAAACATAGAACTTGGTCATTGAACCCTCAATATGACTAACCATAGTTTAAGTTTAAAAACCCTCTCCCTTTATTTCAAGAAAAAATTACAATCTCAATTCCGTTATAGAATTAAAAACACATTCTTCAAGAATAGATAGAACAATACAAATAAAATAACATATAGGTGCATATTGCACTTATAGGGTTAAATTAAATTAGTAAATGATTTAGAGAAAAATCCTTAGTAACATAGGGTGAATTACCTATAAACCAACAAGAAAACAGTTAAATTCTATCAAAAATTAGTTGGTTGTAAGTGTAAATATCAAGAAGGTGGGAAAGTAGGAAAATTTATGATTAACTGAATAATTTTCTTTATGTTTATTGGATGCAATTCTAGGTTTCTCTCAAGAAGGTGGGAAAGGAGTAAAATGTATGATTAACTGAATAATTTTCTTTATGTTTATTGGATGCAATTCTAGGTTTCTCTCAAGACCTGTTAGATAACAAACACTAACATATTATGGAAATGGAGAAAAGTAGCTCCATGCTTGAGAATATAAATTAGAATGAAAGATAAGCCTCTTTGTTGGGTAAATTTCCTTTAACAATAGAAAAAGTGTATAAGAATGAGATGATATGATCCTAAAACTAGGTATCCTTGCTCTATATATAGTAGATGAAAGGTACAATGACAACTAAGGGTCTATTTGACAAAAATAATATAAAAATATAGATATAACTCAATATCTAGGGTGATGCAGAGCTAGTACCTAACCTAGCAATCATGTAAGGTTAACACTAAACCTCGTTGTATAACCCAAGTTAATTCTCTAATTCCTTTCAATCAATTCTATAGGCGGAGACTTTTCAACTAAATTAATTTTATTAAATGAAATATTCTACAACCATTTTCTATGTGGCTTGTGGGACCTCCCGGTGTGAATACCCATAATATAAATTTATACCATAGATTAAGTGCTGAGCCAACACGTGTCCTCCTCTTTAGAACATTGCAAACAAATTTCTCTACTTTGTGATGACTTAACGCTTTTCTCATAAACCTTGCGAATTACGAAGTTGACTCCGGCACCAAGGTCTCCACCGTTCGTTCAGTGTTGATCCAATGACTATCGCGCTATCGTGCTTCAACTATCCCAATAGTTAGTATTTTATAATCACGTGAGATAAGTGGTTTTGGTCCCTCGTCTTTGTGCTAATTGGCATCACCATGGTTCATCATGCACTTCACACAAATACCATTTTCCATTTTATGACACACGCGATATACCACTTACCATTTTAATTTGAGCCTTAAACTCTTTTTAATAACCATATCGTGTTGGGTCCCTATAATACTAGTCATTACCCCATTACTATTGTAGTTGCATCCCTTATTGATATTGTTGTGCCCCTATTATCCCCATATTGTTATTATTGTGCCCCATAGAATCCCTCTATTGTTATTCTTGTGGCTTTATATTATTATTGTTAGGTTGGTTGGGTTATATTGTGACTCCTTAAACTCCTATATATAGAAAGGAGGTTTTGTCATTTGAATCATCTAAGAATTGTTCATTTATGTAATGTAAAGGATGTTGCCCCCTCGAAGAGGCTGAATTCTAAGGCGTTGATCTATCTTTTCTATCTTTTCTTGAGATGGTTTCATAACATTTGGTATCAGAGCTTTGGTTCTAGTGTTTCGCTGCTCCAAATAGGTCATCGTGGCATTTTTGCTATAATTTTTGTTTCTATGATGTTTCAGAAGCTAAAAAAAACCCATTTGAGAAGAAATCAAGTGGAACCTCGGGTCCAAATTTCAGAGCTTTTCACGCTATATTTGCGGAGATATGTTCTGAGGAAGTTGGTCTTTTTGTAGACTCCTGAATTACATTCCAAACAGGTGACCTTGGGAAAATCGTCATAACATTCTCTTTGAGCATCAGATTGAAATTTCGTAAGAAGGCATAGAAAGATGATGGACTATAGTTTCTTGTATATATTTTTCAGAGCCAAAGGTCGAAACAATGACTCGTGGCACATCGTACAAGTTCACTCTACTGAACTAGTCTATAATTAGGTCACTGTGGGAGATTTCGCATAACTCTTCCTTGGAGAATCCAATTTGGATCAAACTGGTGGCATTGGAAAGAGGACACAGAGGGCTACTGCAGGTCGCAATTTCAGAACTGGATGATCCAAAAGTACAGAGATACATCAGAGGCAATATCGAGCTCCTACAAAGTGAAAAATGGTGTGTAGATTCTTTTAAATTTTTGCTTAAGATTGGTTTGAAAATTTATTTTGAAGGAATTCAAAGGGCATAGTAGAGAATTATTATTGTTAACTGATGCCTCAAGGAAAGAAAATGCAAACACCTAGTAAGCAACCTGAAAGCTCTAGCATGACTCATGAAGAAAATGAAGATATGCTACATGATATATCAAAATTACAAGAACAAGTGCAAAAAATGTCACTCTCACAAAAAATAACAAAAGCTAAGATAAATGGCGTGGAATATAAGATAAAGGGAATGGAAGATAAGATGGATGATTTGAAGATAGATTTGAAGATAGATTTGAAGAGAGATATGGCAGATTTGAAGACAAATTTGAAGACAGACATGGCAGATTTGAAGACAGATTTGACAAATTTTCTACAAGAAATAATTACTAATGGTGAAAAGGTAGTAAAGGAAACTCATGATTGCGAACAAAGGAAATGTTAATCATGATTTCATAGACTCTAATGTGGGATCGAAGACCCACCATATTCGAAAAATCGATTTGAGGAAGTTTGATGGCAAGGATCCCGCAACATGGATATTACAGATGGAGCAATTTTTCGATCTCAATAATGTGCAAAACACACAAAAGGTACTTATTGCAACTTTATATTTAGAACCAAATCAGTCTGTATGGTATCAATGGCTTTTCTCTCGTAAACAAATTATCACTTGGGCAATTTTTACAGAAGAATTGACAGCACATTATGAGGATACAAAAAGCAACACTTTTTTTAGCCAATTGATAAGTCTCAAACAAAAGGGTTCAATAATGGAGCACATTGAGGAGTTCCAAAACTTGAACATAAGGGTCAAAAATATTCCAGAGGAGCATAGGATTATTGTGTTCACAGGGACTTTAAAGGATAATATCCAACATGATGTTCGCCTTTGGGAACCTGATTCATTAGAGAAGGCATTCAGGTTAGAAAGAAAAATGGAAAGCAAAATTATGGCAACCAGGAAGCATACCACTCACAACTATAAAGATTTAAGTGTTGTTGCCCCTAGTATTCCACAACCTATAATGTTGACACCACAACAATTGGAAGAAAAAAGAGAAAAAGGGCTTTGTTACAGTTATGATAGCAAATACACTAAAGTTCATAAGTGTGCTGAGAAGAAATTATTCTACATAGATTGCGAAGAGGAAGAAGAAAAGGAGTAAGAAAGGTCAAAAGAAGAGGATATACTCCAGGAACAAATCCTAGATAAAGAAGAAATGAATCCAACCATATCTTGTAATGCATTGGCGGGAATTACCACTCCTCAAACCATCAAGATAGAAGGACAAATCAAGAAGAAAAAGGTAATAGTGTTGATTCATTCAGGAAGTACCCACAATTTTATTCATTGTAAGGTAGCAAAAGAATTGAATTGCTTCTTATATCCAGTGCCAGAGTGTCAAGTGATGGTTGCAAATGGAGGAACAATAAATTTCTCGGGAAGGTGCCATAATATCAAGCTATCGATGGGAGAATATGTATTGACTAGCCTAATGCTTTCCATTCCAATGGGAGGTGCTGATGTTGTACTAGGAGTCCAATGGCTACAATCCTTGGGTACAATAGCTTTTAATTTTCAAGAACTTTTCATGAAATTTTTTGTGGAAGGAAAGGAAGTTGAATTAAGGGGTATTGCAAGGAAACCAGGAAAGATAATCAACTATAACGGTATGAGAAAACTTCTAAAAAAGGAACAAAGGGGTGTAATTGGACAATTATGTTCGCTAGATGTTTCTACATTGGAATCATCTATTTCTCCAGATCTCCAAAAATTCTTGGACAATCATTCCAAGGTATTTGAGACTCCCAAAGGTCTCCCACTTATTCTTGATCATGATCATGCTATTCATCTGAGTCCAGGAAGTGTTCCTCCAAACATCAAGCCATACAGATATCCCTATGCCCAAAAGAGTGAAATTGAATGTATGGTTGCAAAATGCTAGAGGCTGGTATAATTCAACCGAGTCAAAGTTCTTTCTTTGCTCCAGTAGTATTAGTGCACAAGAAGGATGGATCATGGCTCATGCGTCTGGATTATAGGGAGCTCAACAAGCTCACTATTAAAGATAAGTTTCCCATTCCTGTCATTGATGAATTACTGGATGAATTGCATGGATCAATTTACTTCACCAAGTTGGATATTTGTTCAAGATATCGTCAAATCAGAATGAAGACTGAAGACATTCTGAAAACAACATTTAGAACTCATGAGGGTCATTATGAATTTTTGGTCATGCCTTTTGGCCTTACCAATGCACCTTCAACATTTCAAGGTTTGATGAATTCCATTTTCAAACCATTCCTTAGAAAATTTGTGTTAGTATTTTTTGATGATATACTAATCTACATCAAGTCTTGGAAGGATCATGTTGAACATGTTGACAGGGTGCTACAACTATTGGAGGAGAAACAATTATATGCAAAAATATCCAAATGTTTCTTTGGAGTACAAGAGGTGGAATATCTGGGTCATATTGTATCTCATGAAGGAGTTAAGGTAGACCCCAGCAAAATTAAAGCCATTAAGGAATGGAAAATCCCCACATCCATAAAGCATCTGCAAGGATTTCTCGGGTTGATAGGGTATTATCGCAAGTTTGTTAAGAATGATGGGAGAATAGCAGCACCTCTAACAAAATTATTGAATAAAGATGCATTTTCATGGACTCCAGAAGCAACAAAGGCCTTCGAACATCTTAAAGAGGCAATGTGCCAAGCACCAGTCTTAGCTACACCGGACTTCACAAAAACCTTTATTGTGGAATGTGATGCTTCAGGAAATGGAATTAGTGTTGTTTTAATGCAAGATGAAAGACCCATTGCTTTTGAAAGTCGTCCAATCAAGGGAAATGTTTTACTCAAAGCTATTTATGAGAAGGAAATGTTGGCAATACTCTGTGCACTTAAGTAATGGCGACCCTACCTAATGGGAAAACACTTCAAGGTAAAAACGGATCATGGTAGCCTTAAATAATTTTTAGAACAAAGATTATCCTCAGAAGAGCAACAAAAGTGGGTCACAAAGATGTTGGGTTATGACTTTGAAATCATCTACAAAAAAGGGAAGAAAAATGTGGTGGCAGATGCACATTCAAGAAAGGATGAGGATATGGAAGCATTGTTGTGCGCCATTTCTATTATACAACCAGATTGGATAAACGAAGCAAGGGAGGAATGGAAGAATGACGAAGAGGTGTGGGCACTTATTCGAAATTTACAACAAGATTCCAGTACGTCTGATACATTTAGCTGTCAAAATGATTCTTTATGGTACAAAGATCGCATATACCTCTGTAAAAATTCCCAACTAAAAAAAAATATTCGTATGGAATTGCACACTTCTCCCTTAGGAGGGCACTCAGGATTTTTAAAAACTTACCACAGGGTTAAGAAGGAATTTTTTTGGGATGGCCTTAAATCAGATATTCAAAAATTTGTGGTGGAATGTTTGGTTTGCCAACAAAATAAATTTGAAACAATTAAGACACTGGGTCTATTACAACCTTTATCCATTCCAAGCCAACGTTGGGAGGAGGTTTCAATGGATTTTATCACAGGTTTACCCAAGTCTAAGGGAAAGACTGTCATCATGGTGGTAGTTGACAGACTTACCAAGTATGCACACTTTTGTGCATTATCACATCCATTTAAAGCCAGTACAGTTTCTACTGCATTTATGGAAATAATTCGAAAGCTACATGGAAACCCAAAGATTATTGTAAGTGATAGAGATCCCATTTTCACTGGAAATTTTTGGACAGAATTATTTTCTTGTCTTGGTACTCAGTTAGCTCATAGCTCATCTTATCATCCTCAATCTGATGGGAAAACTGAGATAGTAAACAAATGTTTGGAAGGATATCTTCGTTGCTTTGTATCTGATAAACAGACACAATGGGTCAAATGGTTGCCTCTGGATGAATGGTGGTATAACACTTCCTTCCATACAGCAACAAAAATGACCCCATTTATGGAACTTTAAGGATATCAGCCACCATCCATCACATCATATTTAAGAGAAAATTCTAAGGTTCAAGCAGTGGAACATCACATCGAACATCAATAACAAGTCCTCCAACTCTTAAAGGATAACCTCGTGTTGGCATAGAATAGAATGAAACAACACACAGATCAACATCGCATCAAAATAAGTTTTGATGTAGGTGATTGGGTATTCCTACGGCTACAACCATATAAGAAAATGTCCCTCAAGCAAGCTAATAAGGATAATAAATTATCACCAAAGTATTATGGTCCATACAAGGTGTTGCAAAAGATTGGTACTATGGCATACAAATTGGAGCTTCCTGCAGCTTCTCGATTGCACCCAGTTTTCCATGTTTCATGTTTAAAGAAGGTTATAAGTGACAAGCTCCTAGTTCAAACAATATTGCAAGAACTTGATGAGGAAGGAAAAATTATATTGGAATTGGAAGCAGTCATAGAAATAATAACTCGACAGCTACGAAATTGATCAATTTCGGAGTATCTTATCAAGTAGAAGAACTTATCCGCTGAATATTCCACAAGGGAGGATGAGAATTTTATATAGAAGCATCTAGAACTACTCAAGCGTTGAGGAAAACACTTTTTTGAAGGAGAGGGGCATGTTGGGTCCCTATAATACTTGTGATTACCCCATTACTATTGTAGTTGCATCCCTTATTAATATTGTTGTGCCCCTATTATCCCCATATTGTTATTACTGTGCCCCATCGAATCCCTCTATTGTTATTCTTGTGGCTTTATATTATTATTGTTAGGTAGGTTGGGTTATATTGTGACTCCTTATACTCCTATATATAGAAAGGAGGTTTTTTCATTTGAATCATCCAAGAATTGTTCATTTATGTAATGTAAAGGAGGTTGCCCCCTCGAAGAGGCTGAATTCTAAGGCGTTGATATATCTTTTCTATCTTTTCTTGAGCTGGTTTCATAACATATCATCTTTGTAAAAAGATTATAACCTTCTTGCATGTTCTGACGCGATATGCGTTGATCTCCTCTGATCGGACGATCACTGCTTCCTCGCGATTTCTGTCAATTTTAGCACTCTGCCAAATTTCTTTCTCATCCTCCACTTTTAGACTGTCAAGATTATTCTTTTACGGCTAACTAATAACCAGACATGAGTTTACAGAACATCCAACCACCAAGCCAAGGGTAGTTACCTGAATAAAGCTCTATCACCAAAAGGATAATTACATAATCAAAACATAACGAACACAAAATCGTATGAGTTCGAAACATAAGGAACATAGGTTCAATCATTTCACAGGGAATCTAAAACCTCCGGAATTCGACCATTCATGCATATAAATTATAGAGATGCAACAAGATACTAATTAGGAAATTAATAATCACAGACTCTCGCTACCAGTGCACAAATTCAACTATTCAAGCGAAGAAACCCTAATTGTCACACATATACATACAAATCCACACTGTTTTGGTATTTATAAAATATTTACAAACGAAACTATCACATTCGACTGTTTCAGCTCTTTTCCATAAAATCCCTCTACTACTCTTTCTAACCTATAGCTAACCTCCAATTCTCTTCCCAAAAGGAAGAACTCTTTATTTAAAAAAACCTCTCGAATGTTTATAAATATTACAATATGTAAAAGAAAAGGATTCATCAACCAATTTAGTTCAGATCCAACAATCTCTCACTCTCTCCTAAAGTATCTTTTCACCTCGATTTTTCCCTCAACAAAATCCTAAATTAGATATTTCAAATCCCTAAACTCCTCACTCTTTCTAGGATTACTCATTCATTCCTAAGATCTCTAAAACTCATGAGATATTCCCTATTAATCAAATTACATTCCAATCTCTTTAAACTCAAAATAAACTTAGGAAAATAAATAAATAATTAAGGGAACCCACTCCCTTTAGTAAATGTGTGATAAGACCTCTAGGTCTTATAAAACTTGAAGAAAGCTCCTGCATTAGACTCCACACGTTGAAATAATTCATGGACTCCTATTCATGAGTCACCCAACTGCTCCTGTTGAAAACTTCGTAAGATTTCATCTTCCAACTGGTTGTCTGACCTCTTTCAATTGCAGGTGTATTTACTGCCTTCTCTCTTTCTCCTGGATGCCAAACTCTACGTTGTGGATGTCCTTTTGCTTTGATTTTATAAGCATCTCCTTTGCATAATGTTTTAGTGTTGATATCCTGCATAAACAACTCCTCAAACAACATAAATTTCTGCTTCTCTGTCTGTTGTTGTCTTGTCATCATCTCAATAGAATTGAGCTCCAAATTTATGTATTTTCCACTGTCTTGTACCTAATTGTATATTTTGATTTCTGACTCATTCACCAACATATTCTCCTATCTATAAACCATTTCCTTTATGTTGTCTTTCATATCCTTCCATCTTTCCTTGACTTGCTGACTTTGACAATTTCTCATGCTTATCACCTTTGTATTTTTCATCATCCACCTATCGAATATCTTGAGTAGAATACTCTCAATCTCAAAATAATATTGGTTCTTGTTTGATACAAGAACATATAACCTTTCAACCACATACTATGCATCAGTTGCAAATATTTTAGTTATTGAACCTTGTTCAATTTCCTCCATATTCGTGTCAAATTTAACTGAACTCTTCATCCCAATTTTCAATTGCAAATTCAAAATAAACTCTCGATATTCAAATATTATTTGGATTAAAAAAAAAATTGTTTGTGGACTGTACTTTCACATTCTCTATAATTTTCTTTCTCTTCTGCAATGACTTGTTTAAGAGCTATGCCAACTCTCCTTCTTTCATTGCAAACTGGTGAGTCAACTAGTTTCTTACTCTCATCTTCTTGTTTCCATAAGGAAAACTGACTTTTTGCATTTCTAAAACTTAAATACTCCTTCATGTTTTCACAAATAATCATATCTCCAAGATCAATTTGTCCTTCATCCTGGAAACCACATTCAACAATTAATAATTCAAAATCAGAAAATACATTACATTTTCCACTAACACTGCTCCATAATTTCTCTGATTTATCATCCTCTTGATGCACATATGACATTTCAAACTTGTCATATGCTCCTCCATATTGTCTTGTCTCAAAAAATTCTTCTTTGTTTTTACTTTGCTTTGGATGTTGTCTAATTTTTGAATTATGTTTTTTGCTCTTCTCTTTGTCCTTCCTTCCTTTCACACTCCTTTTCATTCTTTGTGTTTCTTCCTTACAAATCTATAAGCCACTAAGTTGCCTTTTCCATTCCTCTTTCTTTTCAACCAAAATCGAACCTAAAGTTCTCTTTCTTTCTATACAGGAAACAAAATCACCATATAGATTTTTCATTCCACTGTAGAGTCCCTTGTACAACAGTAAAAATTACTGTCAACACCATGAATATCACCTTCCATTGAACCCCTTTGTTGCTCACTGCATATGCACTAGTTCATGAAAGCGTCCTTGTCTTCATCCTCTGAGATTGCCTGTCTCTTTCCAAGTTGCTGATTACATTCACCCTTACTCTTTTTGCAATTTGTACAAATAGCATTGTCTTCAATTTTTTGTTGTGCATCAGTCTCTACCAACATCTCTTTATGTTATTGGCTGTCCTCTTTTCCTCTCCTCTTCATAGCCTTTTCTTGACTAATTGTTCCTCCTTGGGCTGAATTCTCTTTATTAATATTTGCTCTACTATCTTCCATAGTACACTCTTTAGTAAGAGTCCTTTCCATTAATGTTCCACTATGTCCTTCGAGGACAATTTCTTGTCCATTAACTATCAATACAGGTTCATCATTTTTGAATAAAAATTGAAGAGATAATCCCATTACCTCAAGTGTTTGCACTGCCCATATACTCTTGTTTTCTCCTGTCATAAGGTTATCTTCATACCTCTTTTCTACTTCTTCTTTTGCAATCTGCAATTTCCTTTTGTCTTCAGGTCGTCTGCCATCTTTTTGCCAAGTCTTACTAGATTCATAATCTTCAGCTTCCTTAGTAGTCTTCAACATTTGTCCATCTTTAGTGTCTTTGAATATATTTTCAATCAAGAAATGTTCTATTACAACAATCTCTTCTAACAGTTTCATTTCTTCAGCAACCTGCATAAACATATCTTCTAAAGGTTTTTCATCACCTGCATACATACACAAATCATCAGTTTCAAAAACACTAGGCTTCTCTTTCTTTGATGCTTCAATCATCACATCTCTCTGCTAATATGAACTTGTACAAGAGTTCAGAAAATCATCAATGATTCCTTCCTCAACAAGGTAAACCTCTTGCTCACGTCTACAATAACTATCTTTCACTTCTAAATCCGTTTCTTTGAGTTCCTCACTTAATCTGATGTACATTACCCTCTTTATCTATCTCTGCAGCAGCTTCCATTTCATTTTGTTTCTTTTCATAGTCTAGCCATACCTTTGGTATTTCTCATTCCTCTGTAACAATTCCATTAGTACTTCAAGATGGACTACTATCTCAGCCTTCTCCCTCTCATATTCTTCATCAGTCAACTGCTTCCATATGCCATTTTCCTTGGAACCTTTCTTTCTTCTGTTGTGGCTTCTCTCTGAACCCCTGCTATGACTATCAGTAGTCATTTTCTCATCTCACTCTATGAGTTACTCACTCACTATGAACTGCACTAAGCCTCTTGCAACAGCAAGTCCTCCCTGCTGTCATTTACCTCACCAATCCCCTCTCTGGACTTGGTCTTTTGGTAAAAATTGGTTCTCTATCTCTGGAACCTCTTGAGCACTCTCTTATGCTCTCTTTAGGCTTATATCCTCAACTCACCTCTATTGATAACACTTTAACTATCCTCCCTGTCCAACTTTCAGCTGGAATATTTAGGTTCACTGCCACTAACACAACTCCTGTCTTTCTTTACACAGTCTGCTACTGTGTGTTGTTGTTATCATTCTCTTTCCCTATAAAAACAATTCAAATGAACAAAACATCAAAATATAACTCATAAATGAGAGATATTCAAATGATCTATCTCTTTAACCTTTCACTGGATTGGTTAATACACACGCTGCTTTTCTTTTAACTGTTTTCACTTAAGTTCTTCTTTCAACTAAATTCCTTTTCTTGCTGAGTACATCCATATTCACTTTATTTTCTGCAATTTCTTCATTCACTTTTTTGTCACAGCTACGTGCTGGAACATCTGTTGTTACTTTGCATTGTCATATATATCATTGAAATTTTAAAACCTGCACAACCTCTACCTGACTCTGACTTTCTCAAATATTTCCACAAACTGTCTTTGATGAAATGCTGAAGTCCTCATTGCTTGCAACATCTCAAGTTTCCTCTATGCATAAATCATTGTGTACTATTTTCCCTTTGTATTAGATCCATTACAATGCAAATTATATACACGCTGAGAATAAAATTCAATCTCTCAACTAATCTCCACAGAGCATTAGTCTCTAATCTAATACCAAAAATGATGTAGAGCTAGTACTTAACCCAACAATCATGTAAGGTTAACACTAAACCCCATTGTATAACCCGGGTTAATGCTCTGATTATTTTCAATCAATTTTATAGGCAGAGACTTTTCAACTAAATTAATTTTATTAAACGAAATATTCCGCAACCCTTTTCTACGTGGATTGTGGGACTTCCCAGCGTGAATACCCATAATAGAAATGTATACCATAGATTAAGCATTGAGCCAACATGTGTCCTCCTCTTTATAACATTGCAAACAAATTTGTTTACTTTGTGATGACTTAGCAATTTTCTCATAAACCTTACGAATTGTGAAGTTGACTCTGGCGCCAAGATCTCCACCGTTGGTTTAGTGTTGATCCAACAATGATCACGTTTCAACTAGCTCGATAGTTATCATTTTATAATCGCGCAAGATAAGTGGTTTTGGTCCCTTGTCCTTGTGCTACATGGCATAACCATGGTTGATTGCGCACTTCACACAAATACCATTTACCATTTTATGACCCACGCGATATACCAGTTACCATTTTAATTTGAGCCTTAAACTCTTTTTAATAACCACATTGCATCTGCTTAAAATATTAACCTACTTGCATGTTCTAACACGATAGGCGTTGATCTCCTCTGATCGGACGATCACCGCTTCCCCGTTATTTCCGTCAATTTTAGCAATATACCAAATTTATTTCTCATCTGCCACTTTTAGAATGTCACGATTATTCTTTTACGGCTAATCAATAACTAGACATGAGTTTACAAAATAGCCAACCACCAAGCCAAGGGTAGTTACCAGCATAAACCTCTATCAACAAAAGGATAGTCACAGAATCAAAACATATCGAACACAAAATCATATGAGTTCGAAACGTAAGGAACACAGGTTCAATCATTTCACAGGGAATCTAAAACCTCATGAATTCGACCATTCATGCGTATAAATTACTGATATGCAGCAAGATGCTAATTAGGAAATTAATAATCACAGACTCTCGCTAACAATGCACAAATTCAACTATTCAAGTGAAGAAACCCTGGTTGTCACACAGATACATACAAATCCACACCGTTTTTGTATTTATAAAATATTTACAAGGAAACCATCACATTCGACTATTTCAGATCTTTTCCATAAAATCCGTCTACTACTCTTTCTAACCTATAGCTAACCTCCAATTCGCTTCCCAAAAGGAAGAACTCTTTATTTAAAAAAACCTCTCGAATGTTTCTAAAGCTTACAATATATAAAAGAAAAGGATTCATGAACCAATTTAGTTCAAATCCAACAATCTCTCACTCTCTTCTAAAGTATCTTTTCAGCTCCATTTTTCCCTCAAAAAAATACTAAATTAGATATCTCAAATCCCTAAAATCCTCACTCTTTCTAGGATTACTCATTCATTCCTAAGATCTCTACAACTCACAAGATATTACCTATTAATCAAATTACATTCCAATCTCTTTAAAACTCAAAATAAACTTAGGAAAATAAATAAATAATTAAGGGAACCCACTCCCTTTAGTAAATGTGTGATAAGACTCCTAGGTCTTATAAACCTTGAAGAATGCTCTTGCATCATAGGGATTTACATGGATATTTCTTTGGGGATTAACATTCCCCTCCCTTTCAAACAAGTGTTGTCCTAAACACTTGATTAGTTATGGATGTTTCTACATGAAGAACTCATCTTCGCATGTCACCTCTTCTACTAAGAGGTTCCTCTATTTGATGAGGTAATTTGATATGGATAGGATCATTATATCATTTTTCATCCATATTGATGCTTTCAAAGTGGAAAAAGTGGAGGAATCATCTCATAGGACTATTTTTATTGGAGGGACCTAGTTTGACAAATTCATGTCTAAAACCTTCCAAGAGAAGTTTGAGGCATAAAATTTAAATTTTAAGGGGGTAAAAATTTGACTCTTGATTGTTACCCCTTTTTTTATATTCTACATAAAGAGAGCTTTATAATGACAAAAAAATCACCTCAATCGAAGTCCATATGCAAAATTTATGCCACTCAGAAGTTGACCTGCGTATTTGGACCATCATAATTCAAGAGGATGACATGTCAAACCCCATTACTCATGAAAAATGGACTAGGTACATGATCATGATGAATAATACTCTAGAAGAGTCAATATTGTAACTCTAGTTAAGAGTTGAAGGAGTCGAACCTAAGCACGAGTAGGCTATTGGTATGTGTTATAGTCAAGCGACTAGGAGGGAAAGGGGTTCCATTCCATTTGAGTGCATTTTGTTCCATATCTAAGAAGAGTAGATGAGAAGGATAGGGGGAGAGAAATCAAAGAGTATTTGTGCATTGTAGTAGCCCATGAGCCACATGCCTCACTTCCTTGTACTTGCATCCAATTCCCATTCAAAAAAAGAGAATAGAGCAGCCTCACCATCCAACTAGATTTTCATCGAAAAGGTTTCCCTGGATATATTTTGTTTCAATGAACACATTGAACTACACATGCCTTTCACTAACAATCTTACTGAGATGGCAGTATCAAAGGGTTCTTTTTCTCTATGGATGATCAAGTTGCAAATAATTTTAGAAAGTATCTTATAGAAGCAATTTTTTCTCAACTTCGATCTATGTTAAGAGTTGAAGGAGTTGTCATTAAGGGGAAATAGAATGTAATGTATCCTTACTTCCAATTTTGTGTCACCCTTTTAAATAATTTTTAGGGTTCTCAAGGAAAACTTGACTCGGTTAAGTTACCGGTGATTTTCGGGCTCTGGGTCTATGACAACCCATGATTTTTCCCATGGTATTTATCTTCAATGTTTCCTATTTAAAGTCTCAAAGGTCTCCATGTTAATACATCTCAATGGTCATTGGGAAGAAAATGTTGTTGTATTTTGACACCACTGCTTCTCTCGGCCCTCTGTAATTCTAACAATTGGTCTTAGATTCGAAGGAGAATGGGAATATTTAGAATGATAGATGTGAGAGACTAGAGCCTTGATCTCCAGTATTCCATGTAGCACAAAAGAGAAGAATCCACTTCCATGCAAACCAAAGTGTTGACCAAGTGAAGGCACAAAAATTAGGAAGAAGAGCATAGGTGTGTGCATAGCTGTGTGCAAATGAGGACACTTGAAATGAGAGGAGTGTTGCTGCAGCATCATTGAAGTGTGACCGTGTTGTGCTGTACAAAAACCCCCCATTTCATAAAATTTTTACTTTCAAAACTATAATATGAAATGGGTCCCTTTTAGATTAAATTGGTATCAACTTATCATTCCTCCAAAGGTCCAAAAAGAAATAAAACATTATAAAGCTTTCGAGACAATAATATAATCAGTCTTATAATATAAAATGAATAATCCTTTATTATTGCGATAAAGCGATCGCAAGATCGCATATCGTAATAACAAAGGATGCATAACAAAAGACCCATTGGTTTTCCCCGATGTGACAAGCGCGAATAACTATCGGATATCGGGAAGGTAAGCAAGCATAAAAAAAGGCCCCTCTCTTTGCTCCGATGCGATATCGCTATCGGCAATCGGGGAATGTAACATGCATGCAACTAAAAGCCCTTGTATAAAAGCTCCCGATGTGAATTGGCGATATCGCTATCGGTGATCGGGGATTCCGTAATGACACCAATATAACAACTTAAGCATTCCTCCGATTCCCGATTGCGATAAAGCTAAAGCGTGACTTTCAAAAAGGATTGATAAGGCTTGGGTATATTATGTTTAATTATTATTAAAAGCCTTTCTCTTCCTGATAGTGATTCACTTACGCCCAACCGCTAAAACATCAAATCCACGCTTAAATGAATTATTCGGCAAATAAACGATATGATGAGCATTTAAATGATTGACAGGTTTAAACGGCCAATTAATGGAGCAGTAATGCCAAAATCTCTTTAGAGATTGTATCCGCGGCCACCTTATGTTAATCCTCCATTATTCATTGATTGATATAACTCTTTCATACTCGGTTTGCGCCACCTATTCTCCGCATTACGTTCATTTTATCTCCTGTGCAGAGCTCCCCCGAAGCAGCGAATTTAGGCCAAATGGGGAAGAAGTCTAAGAAATCTGGAACAGCTTCAGCTTCAGCAGTAGCAGGACAACACACTGTCGATTCGGGACCAAGTAAAAAGGGATTAATATCGGACACCACATGTCTTGGTCTTGGTAATACTACTTGGCAGAGCATCTATAATCTGGTTGAGGCCGAAGAACCTCAGGAAACATCAGTACAAGCTACAGCAGACTCAACCCGGAAGTCCGATGCAACCCTAAAGGATTTGGCCGATTCTTACCTACACCAGATAGCTGCTCGAGAACAAATTCTTTCATACACAGATGTGGTAAGATGGGAAATTGAGGAAATCCCAATTACAAACAGAACATTTTGCACTATCGATGGGAGAGTGTTTGGCTCATTTCAACCCGATGATTTGAGACAAATGTACCATTTGCCCGCACCAGAGAAGAAGTATAACAAAGCGTTTCTGGAGAAGTTAAGAGATGAAAATGAGATTGGGTCAGCACCTATATGGGAATGGAGACAAAATCCAGTGAAACACAAGCATGAGTCCTCGGGTAAGTACTCTGTCGATTCTTTGTGTTCCCCTTATTGTTATGTTGGAGCGATGATGTGTAGGATTTGGGGGTTGCATGATTCTTCAAGCTTCACCATAGAGATGGTACCTTTAATGGAAGCAGCATGCAATAGCGAAATAATGGATTGGGGAATATATTATCTGATAAGTTAGCAACAACTATTCTTGAGTTCAGAAACAAATCCCACGTTACTGAAAGATTCATTCTTCCATTTTACTTTAGTGCCTACATCTTAGATACTCTCTGTTTTAACTCCGAATTTCTTGTGCTAGGGTGGAGATGGACTCCACAGGACCTCATCCCCATTCATATATATCACCAGAAGTTGTGGAAAGCCCACTATAAACACCACCTATATCAAGTTGGCAATGGATTTATGTTACCCATTTACTATGCAATTTTTGACAAACCTGCACCTAAGATTTCCTCACAAGCACAGATTGACTTGGCAGCCGTAGGAGCCTGGTTCAGAGAAGAAAAATTTACATATGTAAGAGTTTTTGGCAGTCATGCCAGGCCTCACGTCCTCCCCTTGTATATACCTAACAAACTATTGGCTCGAGAGATAGCATATCAGCTTACATCCGAAGGAGTTACACAGACTCTGAGGAATAAAAAGAAGCAAGTCTGACCTCCTTTTCCTCTAAGGTGTGGCGTTTACACTCTGCATGACTATAAGCATGCAGAGAAAGAAGCAGAAAAGATAAATACACTGAATCTCGCCACTCTTCCTAACAGACGATTCGATCCAAACAAAGTCGTCTATAATGCACTAGAACAGGCAAAACTCACTAAATTTGAACATAAAAAAGATGAGTTTGATGACCTATTCTCCTGGGCCGAGTCATTATTTCAGGTTCAAGCGCTAGCTAAAATGAGATATCACGACCATGGATTAGTCAAGTTTAACAGACTCAGAGAGCAGAGGTTGCAAACTCTGCCTCTAGATTTGTTAGCCACTGCCCCGATGACACAGTCAAGCGAGCCTGAAAAGTGACTTACCAATGAACCTCCTGCTACATCAGAAATTTTTGAAGAATTCCAGAGGAAAGAGCAGGAGGAACTCCAAAGGAAAGAGTAAGAGGAAGCGCAGAGGAAAGAACAAGAGAGAATATGTGAAGAGGAACAGAAAAGGCAGCAGGAGCAGAGCAGCAAGGATGTGAATGTCGATACCCAGATTGACCCAAGGTTGCTCCAGGAATGGCAGCAATTTGATTCAATCATAAGCAATCTAGAAAGCTCAAGAGAAGCTGATACATCCAAAGCGGCTGATACACAGGATACAGCATCAAAAGAGGTTCCAAGTGAAGGAACCAGCGGTCTACCCCCTACTACAGACATAGAAATAATTCCCAAAGATCCTTCGGATCAAATCATTTTGCAAGTGGAGGATATACCTCCATTTGATGTCTTTTACAGCCCGAAGCACAGGGCCGTAGTAAAGCAACAGCGGAAGAGGAGAAGGATTGATCAACCTTACTTGTTCCCTGAACAAACAGTGACAACCGACGTGGTTTGGAAGGAGGAGTTTGATCCTTCTGATGACCTAACAAAGTTGTCCCAATATGCTGGAGCCTATTCTGCGGCCACCATGGACAAGGCATTAGAAGTGAGTAATTTTTTAAAAGAAAAGGACCAGGCAATCGCTTCATTACAAGCACAACTATCAGAGGCACAACAAAAAGTAGAACAATTAGAACAGAAATTGTCCACGCAACAACAAATAAATAATCAATTGAGCAAGCAATTGCATGAAGAGAAACAGAGGATCGATTCGAGTGCGATTCAAAAGCAGAAAGAACTATCGGAGGCATTAGCAAAATTGAAAACAATAAATGAACAGATGGTAAAGAAAAAAGATGAGAAAATTGCTCAATTATCAGGTCAAATAGAGAAGTTCAAGAATCTTCTGCAGCCTGCCGATTTCAGAGCAGAAGCACTACAGATTAATAAGGCACTGGTAACACAAATAAGATTATTATGTCATAAAATTGCTCAAGTGGAACCCCTGCGTGACATAACAACATCAATAATCGATAAATCAGTCGATGCTAGACAAGACTTAGAGCAGGCCGATGAGACCTTGACAAATTTTCTTGATTGGCAGGACACTAATGAGGGACAGGAAGAAAATTTGCCTATAATCCTAGAATCCCATAAAGAAATCTTATTTATGGAGTGGCAGTCCCAGTTAATGAAGGCAGAGAGAGCAGTTTCTAGATGCAAATTAACCACAAGTAATTTGGTTGAATTAATTAATGATACTCTCTATTTATCTAATATGATCTCTCAGTGTACATCAGGTAAATTACTATTGGCCAAAACATTGGAGCAATCATGTTATCAAGAGCTGGAAAAGAATGGGAGATTGATTGCAGGTATTAAAAGTTTAACGTGGGACACCTATTGGTTGTTCCTAGTAAAACCATACAGCCATAGAGCCGCCCTCAAGTGCCTAACAGATGCAATCGGGTGTATCATTCACGATATACAAGATGCGACCTATGCTACTCAACTCAATTCTCGTCTTAGCCACCCTCAAGAAATGGAACCGATGTTAGCGATATGCCAACTCAGGTCTAAAGGCAAATAGCCAGAGTGATGAATCATGCTGCCGACTACCAGATTGCTATGGGGGAGATATGCAAGATCAAGTTGTGCTAATTGAGTAGCATTTTAATTTTGTAGTTAGTTAGTTTAATTAAGTATTTATAGACCCTTTCATGTATTTAGAAAGGGTCATAAATTTTTGTATATGACTTAAACCTGAAGTTGCACTACTGTACTTCAGGTATATTTTTTATAAAGACTGGGCCAATTATTCCAATTTTGATAGCGAAGTTTTCATGTGGATGTGCACTACTGCCTTTATTTAAAAGTATTTCTGAGTCGAAAGAAGGAATTCGAATTGCGATTGATGTGGGGAATGATTTGCAGCTCATATGGTACTACTATCTATGTCTGAGTTCATTCTTTTTATGTGAATTGTTATTTGATCATTTTTTCTATTATTGAATATATGCATGTGTTTTAACAACATTCTTTATACTTTCCACTATTGGATGTTTACAGCATGCTTTTCTTCTAATCATACATGTATCAGTAATATAAAAAGATAAGTGTAACAATGTTTTATTAATTACTTTGTTCAACTATTTGAACAAAGCAATTATTATATGAATGAATGTCTATGTTTATTGAATAGAGTCATCTATATGCCTATTGATGAACAGAGATTATCAAACGTTGCACTTAAGAATAGAAGCTTCCCAGGATAGAATAGTCATTTGTATTTTCACTTTTAGATTAAGTCATCCATTCATTATCACTTATTAGAAAACCAATCAATCATCCATCCATTTTTATTCATTACTGGGAAACTGGTCCCATTATATCCAGTCGGAGCCACCATCCCAAACGGAAAAGGAGTTGTATTAAGGTCCAGACCGGGTGGTTATCCCCCAATGTTGATGCAACGATTTTCTAGGCATCAACACTTTTGGCGCTAGGAGGAGGGCCTGAACTGTGAATGGCGAGCAAACCCAAATCTACAGCCCATTCTGAGAGTAAATCTCCCTCCACATCACCTCGTACTTCCCAATTGCATGCTGGTTCTCCAGTATCCAAGTGAGAAGAAGAGGAATCAACTACCATTGCTCAAGCTCATAATACTCCAGAACGATTAAGTCCTGAGTCTCCTGAAGTTCAGTTACTTATCCATAAAATTCAAGGCTTCTCGATATCACCACAGAAATCTGAGGTATCTGAAGGCAGTGAGACTTCGCAATTCAATCTACCTCACCCTCTCACCAGACTTCAGAGTGGAAAGCTCGGTATCAAACCTACTGAGTTGCCCTTACCTAAAAGGAAAAGGGAAAAGAAAAACACTGAAGGATCTGACAGTGAAGCATTCTCATCAACATCCTCCATCTCATCTTCCCAAGTGCGAAGTCAGCCATCCACTCCCTCATTACATATTGTTGTTCATCAAGGATTAGGATCTTCAACATCCCAACCTGCTCAATCCTCAATATCAATTCCTTCCCAAACATTTGGAATTTCATCAGCAATCTCATCCACTGCTGGTGTTTCAATGGCAAATCCATGGAATAGACCTGGTGCGGTCAATATGCCTGCACCATTACATGCATTTCATGATGCTTCTGAAAAATGGCTACCCAAGTTTAACCCAGATGATGGAATACAAGCTTAAGAACATATTAATAACTTCATGTTATCAGTTAATTTGAAAGGAGTAACAGAGGAAGATGTTGTCGTTAGGCTTTTCCCTTATACTTTGCAAGGATCAGCGGGATCTTGGTATTTTTCCCTGCCCTCTAGATCCATTACCAGTTGAAACATTTGCCAAGAACAATTTCTTACTAAGTATGGAGATGATAGATCTTTAGCCACATTAATCAGTGATCTCTCCAATCTTAGGATAGAGCATAAGGAACTGATTAAAGAATTCAACTCGTGATTCAATAAACTCTTAAATAAGATTCCAATGGCCTCCAAACCAAGTGAGCAAACAAAAGTGAATGGTATATAACCGCCCTACCCGCCAATATAGCTATCTTCGTAGACAGGACTGCAAAACCAACTTTAGCTGAAAACATGAAAGAAGCACTTGTTGTGGAGAAACGTATTAATGCTCTAGAAAAGAAAGCTGCTCTTGAAGATAGAAAATCCAAAAAAGTTTCTTTTAAAGATGATTCAAAGAAGAAAACCGCTAAAGATCCATATGATATAGAAGGTTTACAAAAGGTCCTCAAGACTGTGTCAAATGAAATGGTTGAAATCAAAAAACAAGTAGCTGAAACCTCAACAAAAAGGCCATTTAGGAATTTCAAGAAAACTAAATCAAAACCACCAAATGTTATATCTAATGCAGATTCTGATCTTGAAGAGGAAGAAGAAGATGAAACAATTCCACCATCCGATGAATTCGAAGAAGAGGAAGTTGTTGAATGCCATGGAATGTGGGATTTCATATTACCTAACTCCGATACAGAAAATGAACAAGAGGCTTTTCCTGTGACTACTAGGAGTAAAGGTGCCCCTGAACTTGTCCAGGCAAGTTCAAAGAAAAGGAGTGCAGGTACTACTACTACAAAGGAAAAGGTACCCACAAGAAAGCTGGCTGCAACAGTACCTCAAAATCAACCATCATCGTCAAATATACCTGTCAGGCGGAAAGAGTCGATAGTGCGGACACAACCAACCTCCCTAGGAGCCTAAGACTCTCTAGTGACAAACAAGACAAACAAGAGCAATCCTTCTCTAAACATGCCTTTACCATACAAGAAATCAAGTGTTTAGATCCTACCTGTAATCCAGCGCTGTTGTAGTAGTCCAGCCTTGCCGATCCAGATGAGCTCCTCCTTCACTTCGAAACCTGCATTCACTAACAATCAAACGATTAAATAGCACTCGATAATCTCATAAAATAAAACATATTTAACATATAGACCAAGGAGTACATGAAACAACTCATAGATAACAAGTTATTGAGAAGAATGGACTCATTTGCATTAATAGGAAACAAAAGGAACAATTACAACCTGAGCCTTGGTGTTGTGCAAGTCCCTCCCAGGGTCCATCAAGAGTTCTCCTGTACTTTGACAAAGCTCACCCACTTCCAAATAGAACAAGCAAAGATGGTAATCTCTCCTCACAAGCTTCTAAATGGGAGTCCTAATTCCAGCAGCATCTACCCTTAGAAATGTTTAGCTTTCAACCTCCCCTCCTTCTGGCCCAATGCCTGTATTTATAGTGCTCAAGAGGAAGTTAATCAGGTCCACCATCAATGGGATAATCCCCTCTTTGGATGGGATAGCTCCTTTCTTGATGGGATAAGTTCCTCTTTCATAGGGGTACATGAACCATCTGGAGGCGCTCAATACACGTCAAACAACCTTCTAGAATGCTCTAGAAATGATCACAAGTAACTTTTTAAAGATTAAACTCGCGCCTTTTGACCTTTACAGGGGTACGCACCTGCCCCTTTACATACAGAGCGTACAAGTACGCAGTTTTTGTGAACATTAGGTGCGTATACGCAGGTAAGGCCGAGAGAATCTGCGTACCCAGAGATAAACACATTTACAAAGACTTTCTCTCTTTTTTGGAGTTTGACATGGAGAGCAGAGGCATAAGACTTGCCCAGGAGGATAGCATGACTGTTGATAGAGCCATACTAACTGTAAATAGTCATGGTGACATTTTTTAGTGTAACAGATTGCCCCCTAAAGTGCGAAGCCTGTAGTAGATTAGGGTTTTGTTTTATCTAGGAAGGGTGAAGCGCTTTATCATTTCAAGGATTATCTCGTGGAGAGCCTGGTCAGAACCTGCAATTTTCAACACAAAATACATGTATAAGATTATATCATCGCTGAGGTAGGCATTCCCATACTCAGATCAAAACTTTAACTAACAGACTAACTATTCTGATACATGAATGATCTTGCAGTACATCATAATCATAGACTTTTGTAGACACAGTATAGACGCAGCCATTTGTTTATGATTAGTCTACTAGATAATGAATACAAAACTCCTCGCAGCCTGGATGGTGGGAACTAGATCCAGGGTCTTCATTTCTACTTCCCAAATTGGTACGATTCTAGCCATGCGAATAAATGAGTTGATGGCGAGCATGGTAGAAACCACTTGATTACCAGTCAATGATGTAAACCGTTAACAAGTGTGAGAGAGACCACCAGTGATGTCAATGGTTCTCAAAGTACCCAGTACAATCCATGAAATGTGAATGAATGAGTTGATGTCGAACATTTCACGGAATCCTTCGATCGAAAGTCAATGATGTAAACTGACGTCAAAGGCGAGAAATCTGCCATTGATGCATGCGGACTTCAAGGTACTGACGATTTCTAAGTCATCTTTCTAGATAATGTGCTGATGTCGATAGAAAGCGACCCGTTGCAGGCAAGCCTACAACACGAAATCATTGTTCAAGTTGAAGAAATGTTGCTGTAAGGACTGACTCAGGGATGGTCAAATGGATGACAAGTATTTTGTAGATGAAAGTTTTGTTTGCAGACCTCTTGAACACATAACGACACAACAGATGGCTTGGTAACAAATGACTCAAAGTTAATCCCCGGAACCCGGCTGAAGACTTTCAATGTGGTTTGATCAACTGTGAGGTAAAGGATTTCCCAACCCAGGTGAATGAAAAGTGTCGTGTTCAAGAGAGGTAATAAGGTTTCTTCTGAGACAAAGGATAACAAATAGGCTCATTCTTCTCTCTTTTCCCCCACCATTTCTGGCAAGTACCTCTTTATTTTTTACAAGCTTGAGGAGGATAACATATGCTTGATTATAAGCTCATCCTTCGGATGAGTCCAACCTAGTTTTGATTCGAACCCTAGGAAGGAGTGGTTCGTTCCTGTTTGTAATTGAACAGGCCCTTTACTATGAAATTTTAACGAGCCCAGTATAGGAGAAACTCGGCGTTTTTCAATTTTAGAGAGTCTGAAAAACTTAAGAAGACTCCAGGTTGAATTTTTTCGTAAATTTGTGTCCCCCAAGCCCGAAAAAGTATAAAATAATACCTGGGAGAACCGCTTGATCTTGCGACCAAGGAGTACTTTCATGATTAGTGCCACTGACCTGAAAAGTAAAAAGCGATCAAGGACACGTCGTTTTATTTCCGTATCGAGTTTGAAACGACAAAAACCCGGCAATCTTTTCCTGTTTTTACGGTCAGAAAAGAGCTATAAGGGGACCGTCTTTTAATTCCGTTTTAACGAGTGTAAAAGAAACGCTCGGCAATCTTTTCATGTTTTAGGAGTCAGAAAAGGGCTTAAAAGATGACTCTGATGTTTTGGTTCGTGGAAAATGACAATTTTACTCTAAAGTCCTTTTGTCCTGCACAAAAACGACACATTACTCATACCTGTTTAAGATGGGTAAAAATACATTGAAAAATGTCCTTTCATGGTGAAAAATAAACAAACTTAGCATTCATTCATCCAAAAAACCTATAAAAAGACTTTTTACCATGTCATTTTTACCATTTTACTGTTGAGGTTGAGAAAAGGGCTTTTGACAAGAAAACTTCCCGTGGACATTGCGGAGAATCCGACCGTCAGAATCGAGCGCCGTCTCTTTCAGGTATTCCACAACATCCTCCTCTTCAATTTCATCCATTTAAAATTCATTTTTAGGTTTTAGTTTGATTTTTTAGGGGGTTTAGGGTTTTAGGATATGTTTCTCGGGGTACGCAGGTGCCCCATGGGCGACCTGCGTACCCCGACCTTTTTTGTATATAGGAAAAAGGTCGGGGTACGCAGCCCGCCTTCAGACCAGCTGCGTACCGCCGCTCTGTGTTCTGAACGCGGGGTGCGTACCCCGTGAAACACGCATTTTGAAACCCCAAACTCCAAATTCAACCAACCAAAATTTATTTTATGAATTCTAACTATTGTTTTTTGGTGTGTAGGGCATTCACCATGCTAGATTGGAGAGAAAGAGAACACGAGGACGTTGATTTGGCCGCAATTGGTCATCAACCTTCTATTGATGCGTTAAAAGCATGCGGTTTGTACAAATACTGGGCCATACCTGGCATGAGGGGCCAGGTGCCATTCCTTGAGTGGCTGGTTGAAAGGTGGAACATTTAGGATCAATGCTTCTACATCGGAGAGAACCAGCTCGAGATAGAGCCCTCCGACATATATTTTCTCTCTGGCTTGCCTAATAGGGGTGAGCAACTGACTCTGTCCGGGACTAGGCCGGGTGGCCAATCCCTTGCTAGCCTCCGGCTAGAGTGGTGCAACAATCAGAACCAGGAGAGAGGGATAGAAATCAAGTACATAACCCTGCCCGAACTTATGGTGATAGCCTTTACTGTTACCAGACTCTGCGGCGCAACCGCCTTGCACATTGCCACCGGGTCCCAAATGCGGATGGTGATAGATTGCTACCGAGGCACCATTTTCAACTGGTGCGATGCTGTGTTGGGCAATATGAAGGGCCAACTAACCAGGGCAAAGAACGGACAACTGAAGACCTTTGGAAATGGGCCTTTAGTTGTGAGCTTTGCCCTAGAGAGAGTTCTGATGATGATCCCCCAACAACTTACTGTTCCAGTTGGGGCTCCTCGGGAGCCTAATTTGACGAGATGGGTTGCGGTAATGGCCCGGCATCCTGATGAGGGCGCGACAGTTGTTCGATCTCCTGATGGTTACTTTCACTGGCTAGAGAGCCAGGTCTTTGCTATTCAGGATTTTCCTTATGCCGGAATGGATTTTCGGAATGATCCGGACATGGTTCTTCCACAGGGAGAACAGTGGGACGACAGAGGTATTTCATTTTTCACAAGTTTTTAAATTATCTATTTTTTTTTTTGCTTTTTATATATCGTCTCAAAACTGACAGCACAAATTTCCAAAATGCAGATGTAGGTCCACGGCGTCCGGCCAACCTTCGGGCTTTTGAGAGGAGAGTACCAGCTGTACCAGCACCAGCCCCACAGGATGCGGCCGCAGAGACCTTAGCCGAGCTGGAACAAGATCTAGAGCGTCTAACGACGGGTATACCAGAGACCACCATAGATGACATTCCTATTCGACTTCAGCGCTATGTGGTCGCAGTCCCAGGACCTTTTAGGAGGTTCCTGTGTAGGGTAGCGCGGGCAGTGGTCTCATATAGAGAGCACCACCAGTGATTGGCTAGTCACTTTTGTAGACACATATGACATTTTTGGTTTTTTGTACTTATCATTTTTGCCGATCATAAGGTGTTTTCCAACCTATGATCGAAGACGATGTATATTTTTGAAACACTCCTATCTATATATATATATATATATATATATATATCATTATTACCGGCTTATCTTGTTTAACATATGTGATGAAATGTTTTTAAATTTACTTGCATGATTATCGCAAATGTCTGTCCAACATTCGAGAAGCAATTGCATCTGCTAATGTATTTAAAGACCTTGGAATATGCTGATATTCAATGTAATCAAATTCACGTTCCAAGAGACGCACTCTCAAAAACAACCTTAATAACACAGGATTTCTAATGGCATATACTCTATTAAGCTGTAATACAACGAGTTCAGAATCTAACCTCACTATCAAACGTCGAATTCCAAATGAAATAGATTCAGACAATAATTCAACCACTGCACTGTATTCTGCAATGTTGTTCGTTGTTTGACCGAGGCTCACCCCATGCATAGAAACTAACTCGTCAGAGGGCGAATAGATAACCCAAGTTGCGGAAGAGATATTCCGTGTACTACGACAAGCACCATCAGCAAATCCAATGTACGTTTGGAGAGGCGTCGACATCTGCAATATCAAGATTAAAACCAAGATAAGCCAGAATAACGACGAAAAACACACTTTCTAAGCTAAGCACACTATCTAAACTAACAAACATACTAGCTAGAAAGAAAACCTAAGCTAACTAAAAATTCTCCATACCCATCATTTAAGCATAATACCTCTTTAGGTAAAGTCCATTTCTGGGTTTACCCAAAGAGTCCCCATCAAAATCTACCAGCTCATAGGCCCCTTTTGCTAGCTTTCGCTTTACAATGTAGGGTCCATGCCACATAGGAACGAATTTTCCAGCACCTATCTTATCGTTAGCTTGATCATATAATAGCACTAGGTATCCCTCCGAAAAACTTCGAGGGGTCACATTTCTATCATACTGAGCTTTCATTTGCTTCGCGTGAGTCTCGATTGCCAATGCAGCGTCACGTCGAGTCTCATCTAATTGAGCTAAGTATAATAAACGTTTCTCCTCTTCGGAAGTAGCTGGGAGTAATTCGACAGCCATTTGAAGTGATAGGATTTCGCATTCAATGGGTAACACGGCTTCCAAGCCATAAACTAGCTGGAAAGGAGTGAACCCTGTTGAAGTTTTCACTGAAGTTCGGTATGCCCATAGCGCTGAAAATAACATGTTCAAAAAGAGTCAAGGGATCTCTACTTGAATGGTTCATGAGGCACAATACTTGCTAAGGTTTTGCAAATGGGGTAGCAAGCTAAGTGGGCTTGATTGTGGGGAAAACTCCACAGTTAAGCGCGCTTGAGCCAGAGGAGTTCTGGGATGAGTGACCTCCTGGGAAGTCCTAGTTATCGGGTGCAAGCCCCGGAAGTGATGATTGATGCTATGTGATTCATTTCACTAGTTTCAATCCCACTTCTTCACCCCTGTGAGCATCACCCGATGCAATGAGTGCTAAGTGAACTATTCAAAAATCATGAGAAATTAGTCAGTTACGACTACCTCTCATGGAAATGTTCATACGTGAATGACTTACTTAACGCAGTTGAATCCCAAAATGATATCTAAAATAACATGTTGTGCCAATTTGACCGATGAATACCAATGATTCGTCGGATCATGATAACTAGAACTTTGTTGATAGACTCAACCAAACCGTTGGCTTGCGGATAATAAGGAGTAGAGCTATCGTGGCGCAAACCAAGCTAGCTTGTAAGCTCAGTCATCATGATGTTTCGAAAATGGCTCCCATGGTCAGTGATGATCACTTGCGGGACACCAAACCTAGTTATAATGTGATTGAATACGAAAACTGCAGCTGTTTTGCCGCTTGCGTCGAATGTAGGCATCGCCTCGGCCCATTTAGTAAAATAATCAACCGCGAGGATGATATACGCATGCCCCCCGGCCGAGTGAGGGTTACAAGTAATAAAATCAATACCCCATTTAGCGAAAGGACCAACGACAATTATAGGATGGAGAGGAGCAGGTGGTGCGCGCATCTTACGATCAAACACTTGGCAGTTGTGGCATTTTCGGACCGCAATGATACAATCTTTAAACATGGACGGCCAGAAATAGCTAGCACGCAACACCTTCTGAGCTGTGGCATACCCAGACATATGACCGCCACACGCTCCAGAGTGACAATCATTCAAAACCCTCTCAGCCTCTTCGTGAGTTAAACAACGTCGAAAAACTAAGTCTGCCCCCTGGCGATAAAGTGTATCTCCAATAATTTTGTATTGCTGGGATTGAAACCGAATTTTTCGACGTTCCGACTTTGAAGCTTCAGGCCGAAAGGTTTGGGTTTGGAGATAGATGATTATATCCCCATACCACGGATCTAAAGTACTGATAAGAAACAAAGATTCGTCCGCAATGGACTCTTCTACCACAGTCTCTGTGTCAGTACGCGGGAAATCACACATCAATTCCGCAAAAACTAAGGATTTCTTAGACTTGGACTTCTCGAACTCCAAGTCGAACTCTTGCAGGATAACGATCCATTTAGAGTACTTGCCCCCTAGCAGTTGTTTAGTCAAAATATAAATCATAGGGTTGCAATCCGAAATAACTGTAGTTTTACGGAGAAGAATGTAGTGACGAAAACGCTGGACAGCTTGAACGGCTGCCAGGGCCAATTTCTCCACATGCGAATATTTTAGCTCAGTGGGGTTTAACGTCCTACTAAAATAATATATCACATGTTCCATTCCGAATTCATCTTCTTGGACTAACACCATTCCAATAGTGGAATGCAAAGCTGCGAGGTATAAGAAGTAGTCCTGGTTGTAGTTGGGAGGATGCAACAACGGTGCATGGGTCAACGCGTGCTTAAGTGCATCAAAAGATTGTTGGGCAATCTTGTCCCAAAAGAATTGAGCGTTCTGTTTCAACAACCGTGTAAAACCCTTAGTGACCTCGGCGTAGTTTGGAATGAATCGCCGTAAAAAGTTTGCTTTCCCTTGCAAAATTTGGAGTTGGCGCAAACTCGAAGGAGGAGGCAATTTGATTATAGCTTCGATCTTCGAGGGATCGACGCGAATGCCGGCTTTTGAAACAACAAATCCCAGCAATCGACCCGCTTCTATACAGAATACACACTTGTGCGGATTCAACCGAATACGATAATACCTACACCGCATAAAGATTGCTCGTAAGTGGACAAGGTGATCAGCTCGATGTAAAGAATGAGCAGGCAAATCATCGAGGTACGGTTGCACAATGTGCTTGATGTCATGAAATGCATAAGACATCGCCCGTTGAAAAGTGGCTCCGGCATTCTTAAGCCCAAAAGGTAATTTGCAGTAAGCAAATTTCCCCCACGGACAAATGAATGCCGTTTTTGGTTGATCGGCAGGTAGAATATTGATTTGATTATAGCCCGAAAAACCATCCATAAAGGAAAAAATTTCACTTCCGGCACAATCATCAATTATTTGATCGATATAGGGCGTAGGATAGTTGTCTTTTGGACAAGCTCGATTTATATCCCTATAGTCGATACAGATTCTTATTGTTCCTTGTTTCTTGTTAACTGGAACAATATTCGATACCCAATCTGTTAACGGGATTGGATAAATGAAACCTGCTTTCAACAGCTTTTCGACTTCTGCTTTAATCGCAGCCGCTTTTCTAGGGTGAATCTGACGCAACCGTTGCCGGACGGGTTTAGCGTCCGGGTAGGTCTTTATTTCATGAACAACAATGGCAGGATCGATTCCCGGCATTTCCTCGTAAGACCAGGCGAACACATCGCAGAATTCTTGGAATAGGGCCTTGTAAGCTTGAATTTCATCTTCTGTACATGAGGCACCTATATGAATGTTTTCCTCAATTCCGGACTTCACTGAAATGTCAATGGGAACAGTACGAGAAATATTCCCTAGATTCAACTCTGAATCAGGATGTTTCGTTGGATTCTGAGCGTCTTTGACATATTCAGTGGTAAAAATAGATGAAAAATCGTTTTCAAAAACATCACCCTCAGGTAAAAACGAAGATCGATGATGGAGATCTTCCCATGGTAGATCGTCTACACTTAGGATTTCGCGAAGTTGCTCGTCAGATGACACGACTTCGGGAAATGCTATCCGTTCTGAGGTTGATGTGAAAAGTGATTCCTCACTGACCACATTCATTTGGTCGATTTGGGTTGAACGCGAGTCGGTAAAAGACACGACGGCTTCATAAGCAATTTCATATGGACTCAAAGGCATAGCATCACCTAATGAGTCTATCTCAGATTCAGATGGGACAATCCAAGGATTGTCGTAAATAATGGTGTCTGATGTAATCATATGAATTGATGCAAATGAAGGGTCTGCGTTGATTGGAGGGAAAGGAAAAGTTCCCAGTAAACCGGAATCTTTAACTAAACCTACGCCAATGTCCCTATAAGGGATTGTCGTCTTACCGACATGCTGGATACTTTCTGAAGAGGCTGGGTCGGATGAAAAGTATGTCAGCTGATCAATTGTCACGATCTTGCCATTATGTGGAAACTTTATTACTCTGAAGACCGATGAAACGACCGCTGTCATAGCATATGACCAACTTCGACCCAAAAGAAGGTTGTAGTCTAGAGGGGCATCAACCACCTCCACATCCAGACTAACGGTTTTACCTTCTACCCTTATAGGCAATTCCTGTAGAATACCAAACGGATGGAACCCACGGCCATCAAAGGCCTTAAGGATGGTCGGGGATTGGTTCAGCGAAGGAGAACCAAGCGATCTCCAACACTGAATCGACATAATACACGTGGAAGCTCCCTCATCAATTACAGTCCGATGAATAGGCGTGTTCTTGACTATCACTGGAATCTGGAAAGCCATTTGATGGGGAAGGCGCGGTGTACTATTTTCTAGATCGAAGATTATCAGATTCGGGTCCTGAACATCAACAGCTCCGATAGCCGACAAAAGTAATTTTCGTTGTGATGGGCATGATTGCAGCACTTCTAAAGCCGACATTGTTGAGGGTGAAACAGCTAAATCCTCAACAATGTTGTAATTCTGGGCCGCTCTCGCATGTGGATTGAAAGCAGACCTTCGAAGAACACCCTTGGCGGGCGGTTTAATTACTAAGTCCGGGTTAGGTTTTTCGATCTGTAGTGGATCGGAACCAGGAGCTGAGGTTGATGGATTAGAATGAGAAGATTCTGCTTCCTTACCATCAACAGGATTCTTACTACCATAATCTTGCGACCGAGTCGCAATCCTCACATGAGACATCATCAAAATGGGTTCTTCACTGGTAGTCGAGGAAGAACCTATCATCTTACTCTCCTGCTTTGGAAATGGATCTTTCAACACAGCAGGAGTGGGAGAACCTTTGACTATTTTCACAACCTCGGCCCGATGAGGGCAATCTCTTGTAAAATGATCCTCTTCACAAATAAGACAAGGATATCGAGGTTTGCGCTTTTCGTCATTGGTTTCCGACTTTTCTGATTTCTCCTTCAGAGCCTTGTCTGCTTTAGCCTTCTTCTTTCCTTTCTTCTTTCCACCATTTTTTGATTTGGCCGTAGATGACTCTACAGCGTGAATATTGGCGGAAAGTTCAGGAGAAGACTCTCCCGTCGGGGAATCAGGCAAGGTGATTATAGGAGTAGTAGAATTCTTGGAAGACTTCTTCTTGCTCTTTGTGTTCACCGTACCAATCATACCATCAGCGGCATGAGATCCCGAAGGAGCAGCAACGATTTGATTCGATTTTGGAAGATCTGGGATCTTCTCGTGTAACGTACCCGACTGAGTATAAACTAAGTCAAGGTACTGCGCCTGAGCAATGACTTGCTCCTCAGTAACTACTCCGGCCTTAGCTACATCTTCAGTAATCTTCGGTAATAATTATTTAACAAACCATTCAGCTAAGATTTGGTCCGGAATAAAAGCTTTCACTAACCTTCTTCGACGTCTCCACTCATGAATGTGATCAGAAATATACGTGGACGTCGATTGTTTTAGTGAAGTTAATAACTCCGTGCCGTTATCGTATCTGATCGGCAACTGAAAATGAGTTAAGAACGAGGTAGCTAACTGGCTAAAATTGTAAAAAGAGGCCCGAGGTAACTCAATGTACCACTTGGCCGCGAGACCAATGAGTGTACGCTGGAAAAGACGTAAGCGGATCGAATCATCCGAGATAGAATTTGAAGCACACCAGAGGTGGTAAGTCATCACGTGATTGGACGGATCCTCTCCAGACTTACCTTCGAACTTGGGTATATCACTGGGCAACTTATTTGGAATTGGCGGCCAGAACGGAAGATATTGAATTGGATCGTTCGTTAGGCGCGTCAAGTCTGGTAAATCCAAAGTTGCGATAAACGGTAACTGCTGGTTAGGATCTTTGAAACTCTGGGTCACAAGACCAGCCCCAGGAGGAGGATATCCAGGATAACTTGGAACAGGAATCGCATTCGGGATATTATATCCTCCTGGAAAACCAGGATTAACCGGACCGTACTGGGGTTGTTGAGGTTGTTGATAAGTATACCCAGGATACGGTTGATACTGGTAAACCGGCTGCTGGACAGCTTGCCCATATTGGTACTGTCCCTGGTACGGTTGATGAACAAATTGCGGTTGAGTAGTGACAACCGTACTTATACCAGGCTGACCTACAGGCATCTGAACCGTAGTTTGAATCGTAGATCCAGATAAGGGTAAAGATGTCTGAGGAGTGGTCACAGAGACAGTAGAAACAGGAGCTGTCGATACTCCAGAAGTAAGTGCGGCAGATGTTGCGGTAGTTGCTGCAGCCGTTTGAGATGGAGTACTAGGTGCAATTGGCGGCTGAGTAACTACCGAAGTTACAGAAGTTTGAACATTTGACTGGACAGGTTGCGGTTGCTGGGGTGAACCAGAAACCACGGGTTGTCCAGTTTGAGGTACCAATTGTATACTTGGCTGCAACACTTGTTGACCCTGTGATGGATCCCACACTATCATTCCGGGGTATTGACCCGTAACAGGTTGAGGATACTGAGATCCATAACCGGATTGAGGATAGGATTGATAACTGAAAGGTACAGTTCCCATACCTTGAACATATGACTGACCTTGAGGTGGTTGATAACCTTGACTCGAGTATTGACCTTGAGGTTGATAACCTTGGGGTAAATACTGATACTGGGGTTGACCTTGACCTTGAGGTTGATACCCTTGAGGTTGCTACCCTTGGGGTTGATACCCTTGAGGTAAATACTGATACTGAGGTTGACCTTGGGGTACATATTGAGGCTGGGGTTGACCTTGAGGCATGTATTGCACCATAGGTACATACTGACCTTGAGGCTGCCCCCCAGACACAATTTGTGTACCTTGAGGTTGCCCCCCAGGCGTTAATTGAGGCTGCCCCCCAGGCGGTAATTGGCCACCTTGAGGTTGAGAAATGGGAACTGATCCTGACATCATGTAAATGTCTCCTACACCCAACGGTTTATTACCATTGTTTCCAGCTAATAACCCATGATCAATGGGTTGAGGAGATGCCCCCGCAAAGGTACCAGAAAGTGACTGATACCCGGTGGGAACAGAAGGACCGCCGTGTAAGAAAGATTCAGGAGATTGAGTGAACACGGACGACTGACCAGACATATTTACAGGAGTATAAATACCTCCAGGTGGAAAAGGAGTACGAGGTGGAGAAAAACCTACCCCTGAGTTGTCTAAGTAATTGGTTAACGAAAGGTACCAAGTAGTACTTCTAGGAGGACTGTAAAAGATAGATTCACGCTCTCTTAGATCAAGAGTAGGTTGATCTTCAAGGGTAGATACGCCTAATTCTTCCTCTGGAGCAAGTTCTTCAATAGCTATCAAACCAGTAGGAAGATTTTCGGTGATGACTCTTTCTACCCTGGGTGAATCTGGTACACTAGAAGTTGGAGTAACAGGTTCAGATATTTCAGGTTCTTCGCCTATATCACTAGTAGATGAAAAACTACCAGCAAGCTCAGAAACTGTAACAGCTTCAGGATTATAACCTGTTTCTAGACTTTGGTAATCTGGATGGACTACCAAGGAAGACTCTCCTTCTTCAGGTGAACCTACTCTACTGCCACTAGGAGGAGTTACAAGGACCTTCAATCCTTCGTACTGACCTGGGACGTCTTCAGGAGGCCCACCCCGTGATCTACGGAGTTTCCTCAACAAATCAGTTCCGGTAACAATTTCAGGTGACTTGCCCCGAAGTCTATGGGACTGTCTCGGTAATTCCGCCACAGCTAAAAACTTTTAACTACTACACACGAAAACAAAGTAAAATTTCAAATCAAAACACCTAAAGTCGCTAAAGAACCAAACAAATTTGAATCACACGCCTAAAGAATCTAGGGCGTCAAACCAAGCACAAACAGTAGCCTTCCAGACCGAAAACGCTAGTTGGAGATGAAACCCAACATCGCCGGATTCAGTACAGAAGAGGCGGGTGGAACAGTTACCCTGGCAACCTGCTTAATGAATAGACCGGCAAAAGTTCCTCCACTTTAACCGTCTCGAGTGAAGTGAACCCCTCGGAAAATCCAAGTGAGTCTAGCCGACGTCTGCTCCAGGTACAGTGGGATCTTCCCTCCACCGTCACCTCGGTAGAATCCTAAAGATAATGGTCACTAAGGTTACCAACCGCAACAAATGCACCTGGGGGAACAGTCTACACTCCGACAGCACGCAAGGGCAGAGTATCAAGCTCAATCCCCTTGTCGATTCCTTGACAATAATCCAAGGTTTACCGACAAGTGACCCCTGGCTCCTCGACAATGGTTAATCCGAGGTTTACCGTTTGTAATACGTGCGTGTCTGGCGTCGTTCCCAACGAGGGAGGATTGATCCCCTCACTGGTTCGGACACGAGCTCGTGCTTCTCCTTTAAGAGGAGCTTTCCCAGAGTACAAATGAGACAATTGGATTTATTCTATCACAAGATAAGCTACTTGTTTGGTTTTGTTGTCTTGGAGAGTTAATTACTCTCCTACTCCAAGACACTAGCCTGATCTAAATTGGTGTTTCAGAGCCCTAGTAAATAAAAGTTACTAAGTTGATTTTACTTTAAGCGTTAATTTTATGGTTTTCTTTAAAGACAAAAGGTAGCGGAAATGAAACCAATGGTGTGTAGACTCGACTCGCAACCACTACAAAGATGCACCTAAGATGATTTACGCTACTTTTCTTTTTCAATGAAATTCTTAGCTAAGAAAGTTTAGAGAATGCAAATTTATATAAAAACAACTCTCTTGGCAACGAAAATCAAAGAAATAAAACTCTTTATCTTTCCAAGCATACAAACATGACCACTCATTACGTGCACGAAAAATTCTTTCTCTTTCAAAATACTCCAAAAGCTACTTGAAACAAAACTTTTCAAAGGAGATGTTTTTGTATTTTTTGTTTAACAAAGCATATAAATCTATTTTAACGAAAATCAATCTCAAAATTCTATAAAATCTATGAAAAATTGACTCACAAGCAAATCAAAAGGAAATTTACTCTAAAGCAAACCTAACGAGGCAAAAGCCTACAAGGACGATTCTAGGTTGTTTTACTTGACCACAATCAAGCCAAGGACCAGCTAATGTAGAATCAAAAAACCAGTCAAAACAAAACTCAAATCTTTTTGTTCTTTTTGTAAAATGGAATTCAATACTCAATCAACAAGCACTTCGAAATTTGCCAAAGAGACAACTCAAAGATAAGTTG
Source organism: Pinus tabuliformis (assembly GCA_031772625.1). Lineage (NCBI taxonomy): Eukaryota > Viridiplantae > Streptophyta > Pinopsida > Pinales > Pinaceae > Pinus > Pinus tabuliformis. Next base: position 141,219,309 of record CM062814.1, on the reverse strand, counting down.
CTCTCACAGGTAGACTTTATGACAGGTCCGACTCCTAAGAAGGCTGACAAAACCAGAGAGATCTAAGGTTTGACAACTTCTACCGCCAAAGTCACTACAGGACCTACTCAAAAATCAAACCCTAGGGCTTAAACTTCTATGAAATCCACTAAAACACTCAATGCTATCGAAACAAGTTCAGGTGAAGATCTTTGACAGGAGACTAATGGATCTGGGCAGTAAAAACTAAGAAAAAGCAAAATCTAAAAAGAAAAATGTAAAAAATGGAAATTTCTTAATTTTTAGCAGGGTACGCAGGCAACCTGTTAAGACAGGTGCAGGCCCGCTCTGTGCACACAGCAACAGTGCGTACAGGTACGCACTGTGCAATACTCAGAGGGTGCGTACTACTGGAAAAACCAAGAAAAACTAAATTTAATCTAACCCTAAGCTAGCCTACCCAAATACAAAGTCACACAGGAAAAAACCAGAAAATAAATGACTTTTCTCAGATCAAAGTTGCATACAAAGGAAAAAACTTTCACATCAATGGAGTCCCCAGTGGAGTCGCCAATTTGTCAGGCGGAAAGAGTCGATAGTGCGGACACAACCAACCTCCCTAGGAGCCTAAGACTCTCTAGTGACAAACAAGACAAACAAGAGCAATCCTTCTCTAAACATGCCTTTACCATACAAGAAATCAAGTGTTTAGATCCTACCTGTAATCCAGCGCTGTTGTAGTAGTCCAGCCTCGCCAATCCGGATGAGCTCCTCCTTCACTTCGAAACCTGCATTCACTAACAATAAAACGATTAAATAGCACTTGATAATCTCATAAAATAAAACATATTTAACATATAGACCAAGGAGTACATGAAACAACTCATAGATAACAAGTTATTGAGAAGAATGGACTCATTTGCATTAATAGGAAACAAAAGGAACAATTACAACCTGAGCCTTGGTGTTGTGCAAGTCCCTCCCAGGGTCCATCAAGAGTTCTCCTTTACTTTGACAAAGCTCACCCACTTCCAAATAGAACAAGCAAAGATGGTAATCTCTCCTCACAAGCTTCTAAATGGGAGTCCTAATTCCAGCAGCATCTACCCTTAGAAATGTTTAGCTTTCAACCTCCCCTCCTTCTGGCCCAATGCCTGTATTTATAGTGCTCAAGAGGAAGTTAATCAGGTCCACCATCAATGGGATAATCCCCTCTTTGGATGGGATAGCTCCTTTCTTGATGGGATAAGTTCCTCTTTCATAGGGGTACATGAACCATCTGGAGGCGCTCAATACATGTCAAACAACCTTCTAGAATGCTCTAGAAATGACCACAAGTAACTTTTTAAAGATGAAACTCGCGCCTTTTGACCTTTACAGGGGTACGCACCTGCCCCTTTATATACAGAGCGTACAAGTACGCAGTTTTTGTGAACATTAGGTGCGTATACGCAGGTAAGGCCGAGAGAATCTGCGTACCCAGAGATAAACACATTTACAAAGACTTTCTCTCTTTTTTGGAGTTTGACATGGAGAGCAGAGGCATAAGACTTGCCCAGGAGGATAGCATGACTGTTGATAGAGCCATACTAACTGTAAATAGTCATGGTGACATTTTTTAGTGTAACAATACCTTCAACATCTAAAACGTTGGTAGTATCGGATTCAATGGATTATAATATTGTTGATGATATGAAGAAGACTAAGGCAAACATCACCATTGTTACACTAAAATTTGTCACCATGACTGTTTGCAGTTAGTATGGCTCTATCAACTGTCATACTATCCTCCTTAGCAAGTCTCATACCTCTGCTCTTCATGTCAAACTCCAAGAAAGAGAGAAAGTCTTTAAAAATCTATATATCTCTGGGTACGCAGTTTCTCTTAGCCTTACCTGCGTGTACGCACCTCAAGTTCACAATACTTGCGTACTTGTACGCTCTGTCTGTAAAGGGGTGGGTACGTACCCCTGTAAAGGTCAAAAGGCGCGAGTTTTACTTCAAAAAAGTTACTTGTGGTCGATTCTAGAGCATTCTAGAAGTTTGTTTGTCGTGTATTGAGCGCCTCCAGATGGTTCACGTATCCCTATGAAAGAGGAACTTATCCCATCAAGAGGGGAGCTATCCCATTCAAAGAGGGGCTTATCCCATTGATGGTGGACCTGATTAAATTCCTCTAAAGCACTATAAATACAGGCTTTGGGCCAGAGGGAGGGGAGGTTGAAAGCTAAACATTCCTAAGGGTAGATGCTTCTGGAATTAAGACTCCCTTATAGAGCTTGAGAGAAGAGATTCCCATCCTTTCTTAGCTTCATTTGGAAGTGGGTGAGCTGATCAAAGTAAAGGAGAACTCTTGCTGGACCCTGGGAGGAACCTGCATAACACCAAGGCACAAGTTGTAATGGTTTCTTTTGTTTCCACTTAATACAATTAAGCTCATTTTTCTCAACAGATTGTTATACATGATTTGTTTCATATACTCCTTGGTCTGTATGATGAATATGTTTTATTTTATGAGTTATTCAGGTGCTATGTAATCCTTTGCTTGTTAGTGAATGCAGGTTTCGAAGAGAAGGAGGAGCTCATCCAGATCGGCGAGGCTAGACTACTACAAAGTGTTGGACTAAAGGTATGTTATAATCACCTGATTACTTGTATTCTAAATGCATATTTAGAGAAAGGTAGTGTTTAGTTGTCTTGTTTGTCACTAGAAAGCCTTAGCTTCTAGGGAGGTCGGTTTTGTCCGCAAAATTGACTCTTTTCGCATGACAACCATGTTTGAACTTACAAAATTAAAACATCAGCAGAAATTACTTCTTAAGTAACTGAATGCAGTTCCTTCTTCGCCTCTTCCTAGTGCTAGAGCTGCAAATGATTCAGGTCAACCACCTTCTGGTAGGGTTGAAACTACTGATATGATTCTAATTGGAGATAGATCAAATTCTCATACTCCACCTTTCCTCTTAACCTACGAGATCTACAATAGAAACCTACACAACTGTTTGATTGACTCAGGGGCATCCTCTAATATAATGCTAGCTTCAGTTTGTTCCAAACTAAACATTGAACCCCAAAAGTCTGCAATTCATATTGTACAGTTAGATAGAACTAAGGTCCAGGTTTTAGGGGAAATTAACTCAGTAACTATCAGGTTATCAGCTGATCCTAGAGTAGTTCAAAGAATTGATATTTTGATCGCTGATATACCTAAATTTTATGGGTTGATTTTAAGTAGAGATTGGTCTGAAAAACTCCACGGTTATATTTCCATCGATTGGTCCCATATGTGGTTACCTTACAAAGGAAAACCTAATCATATCAAGATTGATCGGGAGAAACACATGACCCATACTGTTACAGAATTTGAACAGGAGAATCAACCAATAGCATTTAATAACAATATCTTAGGGAATTATTCATCTGAATCATTCTTTGGCGACTTCACTGCCCAACCATCTCCTTTCCCAGTTAACAATTTCACATCTCAAATCGAAAATTTTTCATAAACAGATAGGTCAAGATGTTTTAATGTTACTGAGGAAACTGTAAATAAAATTGTTGATAATTCTTTATTTTGGTCACTATATTTTGATGGGTCTAAGTCCAGTGAAGGTTTGGGAGGAGGATGTATTTTGGTTAGCCCTTTGGGAGAAAAAATATGTTATCATGCAGATTGGAATTTGAATGCACGAATAATACAGCTGAGAATGAGGCCTTAGTTCAAGGACTATATAAAGCTATTGGCCTTAATGTTCAACATTTGAAAGTGTTTGGTGATTCAGAGATTATCATAAAACAGGTTAGAAACACAATTCATTGTCTTTCTAGTCATCTCAAACACTATCAGTCTCTGGTACAAGAACTCACCTCTCAATTTTTAGGATTCAATATTTCTCCCATCCCTAGGTCTCAGAATTCAGCAGCAGACCTATTAGCTAATGTTGCCTCCAAACTCCTACCTTCCGAAGATTATAGCCCAAATAGATTTTCAGTAGAGTTAATTTTTAGACCATCGATTCCTGACAATGTTACCAATTGGCAAGTGTTCAATCATGATGAAGACATCTTACATTTTTTGACTTCCGACAAGTCCTACGATGATCAGATCATTGAGGAAAGCGATCATGATCTTCAGATGAAAGAAAAACATGAGGAAAACTCAATACCAAAACCTGTGGTTAAACTTGAGGATCTCTACGATATTAAAGACAGGTTTAAACAGGTGACCAATGCAAAGCTCCAAAGTTCCACCTTAAGATTTGAATTGATAAACCTTGGTACTGAGCAGAACCCTCAAAACATTAATTTGGGATTAGGACTTTCTGTGGAAGAAAGGATAGCATTCATTAGATTATTAAGAAAAAATAAACATGTCTTCGCTTGGAAATATGATGATTTAAAAACATACGATACATCAATCATCCAGCATACCATTCCAATGCTTTCTGAACAAAAACTAGTTCAACAAAAGTTGAGGAAAATACATCCGAACTTAGAGAGTCAAATAAAATCAGAACTTAATAAACTCTTGAAAGCTAAGATTATTTTTCCCGTTCGGCACTCAAACTGGGTCTCCAATATGGTGCTTGTTAGGAAGAAAAATGGTGACATCAGGATTTGTATAGATTTCAGAAATCTGAATAAGGCAAGCTAAAAATATAATTTCCCATTACCTACCATGGAGAAGATACTTCATTCAGTAGCAGGTTCTGAGTTGATGTCCTTTTTAGATGGTTTTTCAGGATATAACCAAATTTTGGTCCATCCTGATGACAGACTCAAAACTACCTTCAGAACAAAATGGGGAACTTATGCTTATCAGAAAATGCCTTTTGGACTTATTAACGCATGAGCTACATTCCAAAGAGCAATGGATATAGCCTTTAAAGGATTGATCAACAAAACAGTAGTTGTCTATTTAGATGATATTACTGTATTTTCCAAGAAGAGATCCAATCATTTACATGATTTGAATCAAATATTTAAACGCTGCAGAAGGTATGGTATTTCACTCAATCCCAAAAAATCCTTCTTTGCTCTTAATCAAGGAAAGCTCTTAGGCTTTATCGTTTCCAAAGATGGTATTTATATTGATCCGAATAGGATTAAAGAGATTTCTGAAATTCCATTTCCTCATAACAAAAAATCCATGCAGTCATTTTTAGGTCAAATTAACTTTGTCAAGAGATTTGTTCCCGATTTTTCCCACATCATTTTACCATTACAAAATATGATTAAAAAAAATTCAGTGTTTAGATGGGGATTGCAGAAAAGGAAGCATTTCATTCAATCAAACAATCAATAATCAATGCCCCTGCTTTAAACACTCCTAATTTTTCTAATCATTTCATATTGTACACTATCGCGTCTGATTCATCTTATGCAGCAATACTCACTCAGATCAATGATCACAATTTGGAAGCACCGATTTTATTTTATAGTTCAAATCTGCAGGGTGCTGAACTAAATTATTCCAAAGTTGAAAAACAAGCTTTTGCTGTGTATAAAGCTGTCAAACATTACAGACCCTTCCTTTTAAAAACCCATACAAAAGTTATAGTTCCTTTTCCTGTAGTAAGGCAATTACTAATCCAAAGGGAATTAGGTGAAAAAAGGGCAAACTGGGTTACAACTCTTCAAGAATATGACTTGGAAATTAAGCCAGCAAAGATTGTTAGAGGCCAAGTTTTTTGCAGGCTATTAGAGGGAGCATCCAACATTCAAGAACCAGGTGATACAGAACATATTGAAGAAATCAACCAGATAAGTATCACTGATTCTGAATCGCAATATGCAGACTTAACCTTTTATTTGAAAAATAGATATGCACCTCCTAACCTTTCTTATAAAAACAAACGGGCCATTAGATTAAAAGCAAAAAACTTCATAATCATTGATGATGTACTTTTTAGGCAAAATTATTATTCAATTTTATTAAGATTCCTAGAAAAACCTAAAGCACAGAAGGTTTTGCAGGAACTACATGATGGACCAGCAGGAGGACATTTTGGCGCTGACACAAGAGCCCACAAAATCATTCATGTTGGATACTATTGGCCCACCTTGTTCAGAGATGCTCATGAATATGTAAGGAAATGCGAAGTTGTCAAACCTCCAGTGGAACACAAAGAAAGCCAACTTTCCCTTTGCAACCAGTCAACATTGAACAACCATTTGAGCAATGGGGATTGGACATCATTGGAGAAATTACTCCACATTCATCCAAACAGCATAAGTATATCCTTACTGCCACTGATTACTTTACTAAGTGGGTTGAAGCGATTCATTTAAAGACAACAAATTCTGAGGAAATTATGGAATTCATAGATCAATTCATCATTACCATGTTTGGTGTCCCAAATGCTCTTGTTTTCGATAATGCATCTTATTTCTCTGGAAATGCTATGTTTGAGTTCGCTATTAAAAGAGGATTTAAATTGAAATATTCTGCAAATTACTATCCCCAGGGTAATGGTTTAACAAAGTCTACCAATAAAAATCTAGTTAAGATTATTAAGCGAACTATTGAACAGAATCATAAAAACTGCATAAATCTTTAATATTCGCACTATGGGCTGATAGAATAACGCAGAAGGCTTCCATAGGTACTTCTCCATTCAACCTTGTATATGGGAAAGAAGCAGTGCTACCAACCAATCTAGTGCTTCCTTCTCTAGCCCTAGTTCAGTTTATTGAAGAAAGCCCCTCTTCTTCTATTCAACTTACACATGATCAAATCATAAAATTATAAGAGGAAAGAGAAAAGGCCAAAATTACTCATGCAAAACATCAGCAAATTATCAAGTCATCTTTTGATTCAACTTCATCCAGTTCAAAACAGTTACAGGTTGGTGATCTATTTCTGAAATGGGACAAAGCCCATGAGGATAAAGGAAAACACACCAAGTTTCAGAAAATGTGGCTTGGACCATTTCAGATCCATGAGAAGATAGGCCATTCAACATTCATATTACAAGATTTATCAGGAAAGAGAGATTCTCTTCCTGTTAATGGCCTCATCTTAAAGAAATTCTTCAATTGAGGAGGTAACCCTTTCTCTATTTTTAAATTTAGTAGAATTTGTAGTTTTTAGGACCATTAAGAAATAAAGTTGTAAGATATCTTCCATTGGCCTTTGCTATATTGAAAAGTTGCTCAAAAGAAGTAGTTTTGATATTTACTTTTAAAATATAAGCCTTAAACAAAAGGGACAATTTCTAGGAAATTAGTTATATTCACATTCTGAAACCCCATTTCATTTTTGTGAAATCTTCTCAAGATTTAGAAGTACTGTAAATCATTTTATGGTTTTCAAACTGGCCACAAAAGGTTATCAATATCAAAGCAAAAACTAATTCAATCTTAACATCTTCAACTCTTACCCTGTCATCCATTCTCTCTTAAGGAGAAAATTGTCCATCCCATTCATCCAAGTTGATGATTACTCAGAGTAATTCTAAAATATTTGATATAAAAGATAAGGGGTCTTATTACAAGCCTGCTTACCATGATCATTAGGAAATAGTTTAACCGACATTACCAACACTGCATACCAAAACAGGGTAATGGCTTATAATCATAAGACAAGGGGTCTCATCACGAGCCAGCTTGTTGGGTTAGATTACAACTGGTGAATGGCATTGTCAAATAGCTGGCCACCAAACCAGGAAAATGGCTTTTTATCTTACAAAATTATAGAAAAGAAAAAAAAAAGAAATACAAAATATGAAAGCATGTTTTGAATTCATTCTTTTAATCATACTATGAAATGGATGGGATAATGGACAGTCAAATGGTTAAAAGGTATCCCTGTCGAAACTATGAACGTTTGTTGGCAGCAGAGGCTCTACCTATGACAAAGGAGTCAATTAAAAAGGCTAAGTTGGAAAGGTTTTTTGTTTTATCATTACCAACCAATAGAGGCCAATTTAAAACTTAGAATGTATCTAATTTAAACATGAGAAGAAATTAGAAAAAATAGCTCTTATTATATTCAGAATGTATGTATACCTAGTTATATTAGAATTTTCCTCTTTGATAAGATTTCTATACAAAGAAAGTCTAAGTATTTCAATATTTCTCAAAGATAACTATTTCTCCCATCGAATCACCAATTGTTGTGCTGTACAACAACCCCCCATTTCATAAAATTTTTACTTTCAAAACTATAATATGAAATGGGTCCCTTTTAGATTAAATTGGTATCAACTTATCATTCCTCCAAAGGTCCGAAAAGAAATAAAACATTATAAAAATTTCAAGACAATAATATAATCGGTCTTATAATAAAAAATGAATAATCCTTTATTATTGCGATAAAGCGATCGCAAGATCGCATATCGCAATAAGAAAGTATGCATAACAAAAGACCCATTGGTTTTCCCCGATGCGACAAGCGCGAATAACTATCGGATATCAGGAAGGTAAGAAAGCATAACAAAAGGCCCCTCTCTTTGCTCCGATGCGATATCGCTATCAGCGATTGGGGAATGTAACATGCATGCAACTAAAAGCCCTCGTACAAAAGCTCCCGATGCGAATTGGCAACATCGCTATCGGTGATCGGGGATTCTGTAATGACACCAATATAACAACTTAAGCATTCCTCCGATTCCCAATTGCGATAAAGCTAAAGCGCGACTTTCAAAAAGGATTGATAAGGCTTGGGTATATTATGTTTAATTATTATTAAAAGCATTTCTCTTCCCGATAGTGATTCTGTTATAGACATTTTTGTGCCTTACAGCATTGAGCATGAAATGTCCATAATCTAAGGGATCCAAAGTCCCTAAACATGTTGTTCCTACCCCTAGAGGAACAAGGCTAACAAACCACAGTAATTCACAGAAGTTCTCCACCTGAAACCGCTCAAAAAAAGGTCAATTCAGGATCATTTCAGTGGCTACACTAGCTGTTTGCACTGAATGTCAAAGCCAACACTAGCTACCTGCGTTGAATGTCAACTGGAACACTGGCTACCTGCGCTGAACGAGAGTGGACAAGTGGCAGGCTCATTTCTCAAGGTGTCAAAACCCAGGAAGCTTCCAAAATGACACTTACCTCAGGGAATTCGACTGGTGATGAGTAAGAGGTTCCAAATCTCCAAGTGGAAGCAAGAACCTCCAAGTGGACTCAAGAACTGATAGAGGGAGAGGACACTAGTCACATCTCAAGCTGACTCATCCTCTCTCCAAACATCTATATATGGTCTCTCTTCCATGAGATCTAGAGGCTGGAATTTTGTTATTGCAAAGAATTGCTATTGGTTTGAGACTGGAACTATTGGGTGCTTAATGCTTTGAAAGGGGTGAAGATAGGAATTCCATTTGCTGGGAAGGAGATGCTGGATTGGAGCCCTCTGGGTTGTATCTCTTCCTGAACCTTGTTATTCATCAATAAAGCTATCTTGGTTTCTCCTATATGCTGGTGTATTCTTAATGTATGATTGCATTAGTGTATTTGGTTTATTTCTAATCCCGAACTAGTTATGAATATGAATCCATGTCTTGTGTAGTGTTCTCTTCTTGTGATCTTGCAGAAACCTCTTGAAGCTGGGCGAGCGAGAAGGCAAGTAGCTGGGAACTCTCCAAGAGAAGAGAAGCCAGATCGACGGAAAAACGAAAGACACCTGTTAGTCCATTCATCTCTTTCTCTTCATTCTTAATTCATAAAGGAAAGAATACTAGAATAGCTGTCTCTGTTTGTTGCTAAGGCACTGTCACACCTTAGGTGGATAGGATCGTCCTGCATAGGCATTTTTCCCCACAACAAATTGGTGACTCCGCTGGGAAAATTTGTTTAGTCATTTTATTTGTGTTTCTATCATTGTTTACTTCATAGACTTGACAGCAACAATCAAACTGCATCTGCTTTTCCCGGATGCAAAATAGACAGTTGTTGCCTTGATCCATCACTGGACTTGTCTATGATCTGAACAATGGATTCAAAAATGATTTGATGATCCTTGTGATAGACCTTAGTCACCCCTCAAAGCATCCCTTTAGTTGTACCTTGCTTGTTGCTTTTATTTGGCCTGAAACAGTTGATTAAATAGCAATCTGTGACCCAGAACCTGAGGGAAACAAAAGTTTCTCCTTCAGCGCAGACCCAGTGAAGGGATTCTGCATTTCAACACAGGTCCCGTGAAGGCTACCTGCGTTGAATGTCAAAACCCCTGTGTTGAGGTTGCGCTGAACCAGTTTGCTCTTGTGCAGCTGGGGTTCTCTGCTCTGTTTTGCCTTGTTTTGATCTCTGATTTTTGCAACCTGTAACCAGCATAGGTACCAGTCTGATAACTCCTTTTCTCTGCTTAGATTCCGCCTCCTTTTGTACAAAAAGACTGTGAGTGTTTTTATGTGTTTGTGGCGTCATTTACAGTCTTCCTTTGCATGAGTGAAGTAATCATCCTGTAGCCCTTGATTCAGATCTGTTGATTGTGATCTTAGAAGAGAGTTCATTGGCTGTTTGTAGATTGATTATACATTTACTTTTTCTTATTGGTTTGAGTTGGTCTCTTTTAAAGTGTTGAAACAAAAGTTTATTTCGAAAATCGTTAAGTGTTGTAATCTCTTCTACCCTTTCTGATTTCGAAAAAGTAAACTTGTTTGTATTGGTCATTTAAAAGCAAATTCAAAGTTGTGCAAAAAGCTTTCTTTTGTAGGCATCGACACTAAGAAAGCGGAAAACAAACACCTGCATTGTGCATTTGCATTTTGATAGTTTGCATGTTTGATTTAGGAAAAGTGCATTAGAGTGTGTTGATTGCTCTTTGAGAAAAGATGGTGTCTTTCTTTTCCCTTAGTAGCTAGGATTTTCAAAGTTGAAAAGATAAAAAGCTTGCTTATCATCTTTAGACTGCATTTAGGAATTTGTATCATACATCTCGTGGTGAAGCTTGAAAGGCAAACTTTAAAAAGATCAACCTAAAATAAATTGAATGAACTTAACAACGCTTTGCAACATAAGGCACAACATAGAGGTCTAGGCTAGAGACGTGTTCCGGCGTCGTTAAACCTCGTGACTGTCGATCTCGTGGATGGTGGGTGATTCCTCCTGAGGGACGATAGTGCCAGTATGGATTGTGCTCCCACGTACCGTCACATATATATTGGGAGACCCCTATAGGCATAAAACCTTTATCCTTAGGAAGCCGTGTCGGCCGCCCTACTGATCGCAATGCACTGAACACAGCATTCAGGAAGATTGACCGCCCGTACCCTAAAAAGTATTCTGCGGTTTTGCGAAAAGTTTGGCACACCCTCTGCCTAGAACTCCAGAGCAGTTCCTTTTGGCCTTTTTCAGACTCTATAACAGAAAAAGTCCATCCGAGCATTTGTCACTTCAGGCTCGTTAAAATATCGAAGGAGACTAGAGTCATCTTTAGCTTTTTCTCGACTCTTTAAAAGTGAAAAAGCAAGTTGTGTCTAAAAGCGTCTAAAAAATTCATTTAATTCGGAAAAACACTTTCCCCTTTTGTATTTTGGTTGATCGAGTAATCCGCAATCGTGGAAGAAAGTCAATTAAAACCCCGTCGTTCGCGGAGGCTTACGAGTGAACCGTCTTTGTCTCCGGAATCGAAAACAGTACGGACAAAGCGAACTCGTTTAACTGGTTCGAAATCTCCTATCAAAGTTAGAACAAGTGTTCCAACAACATCTGAGATTCCGGTTACTCCAAACATTTCTGGAAACCCTGCCTCTATAGAAGAAGTTCAACAGCCGCAGAGGGACAGTAACACTGATCCTAGTCTGGGGGAAAATACTTGCGTTACTGAACCAGTTCCATCTGTGACCGGTTCGGAGAGTCTTGCTCCTCAAACAACTGTCGCTGTCGATTCAACCCCTTCTTCGGCACCAGAAATATTTTACGGACCTGACGGTCTTCCTCTTCCACCTGGTTTGATTGCGATAGAGGAAATTGTAGAGGATCCGCAAGCAAGTACTCCAACACAGTTTGGAGTCGGGGTCACTCTATTTCCTTCATCAGAAGTTAGCCTACCACAAGTGGAAGTTCCTATAGAATCGCTAGGCAATCTATTGGATAGACTCAAAATGTCTGAACAACCGTCAACATCTAGGACTGTGTCAAATGACACAGCGACAGCAGAAGCCCCTGCCGTCACTCCGACAATGTTTGCCGGCATACCATTTGTCCCAACTAGCTCACAACCGCTAGAAGGAGTCCACCAAGGGACTATTTCGACAGTGTGGTCTGTTCCAGTTTGTTCATCCGGAATAATATCCGGCAACTCTTATGTTGAAACTCGCCAGATTGATCCATTTGGAGGTCAATTTGGGCAATCCAGTCCCCAAGGACAAACAATCCCCTTGAGTTCCGGATTGCTACCGTATGGGGGGCAGTATGCCCTTTCACTACCCCCTCCGGGAGGGTACCCATACGGGAGTTCACAACAGTATTCAGGTTATACTGGAATTACATCAAGTGGTTGGGTACCTATGCTACCTCAACAACCAAGGGTTGTGTATTCTATGCAACAATGTGTACCTATGTCGAACATCCCGACCACACCGGCTATTGTAACAGTGTCGCAAGTTCAAACGTTGCCTGTTGTATGTCAACCTCAGATTTCTCAGGTTGTAATGCAACAGCCCCTTGACCCTGTGACTCAACCACAATCGCCAACTCGTGGGGCGACACAGGTCCAAACGTGTACAATTACCCCACACCTTGGTCCAACAGTTATTATAGCACAACAGAACATGGCCTCACAACCATGGCTGGTGCAATACTAACAACCACAATTCCAGCAAGTGTACCAAGGTTCTGAGCAGCAGATCTTTGCGAATAGTGGACAACCGTATATTCAAAACGGTCAAAACCAACCGCTTTACAGTGGTCAAGTCCACCAACCGTATCAGTCATACCAACATCAATTACATTATGTTGGTATGCAAAGGCCCACTGCTCAGGCGATTCCATCGTACCCTGGATATGCTTCACCTAACCTGAATCAACAGTTACCATTCGTGGCAACTTTAGAGTTACCCGATTTACATCGGTTAACAAACGATCCGATTGCTTACGCCCCTTGGTGGCCAGCGATTCCTCACAAACTTCCATCTGACATTCCTAAATTCAATGGAAATCCAGGTGAAGACCCATCGAATCACGTGATGACTTTTCATCTGTGGTGTTCATCAAATACCCTGAACGATGATTCGATAAGGCTTCGCCTTTTCCAGAGGACGTTAACGGGTCCAACGGCAAAATGGTATATTGAATTACCTAGAGCCTCGTTCGACAATTTCAACTCCCTAGCCACGACTTTCTTAACCCACTTTCAATTACCAATAAGGTATGAAATGGGAACGGAAATATTGACCAACTTCAAGCAGACAACTGCCACTCATATATCCGATCATATACATGAGTGGCGTCGTCGTCGTAAGATGGTGAAAACATACGTTCCCGATCAGCTGTTAGCTGAATGGTTTATCAAGTCGTTACTTCCTGCCATAACGGAAGATGTGGCCAAGGGGGGAGTCGTAACGGAGGAGCAGGTTATTGCTCGTGCACAATATCTAGACTTAGTTTATACTTAGTCTGGCATGCTCTACGACAAAATACCTGACGCCCCTAGACCGGAATTCTCAATTCCTCCTCCTCCTAAATCAAATAGTGACTCTCATGCCGGCGATGGCGTGATTGGCACGGCAAACACGAAATCGACAAAGGCTTCGTCTAAGAAAGCCCGTAAGAATTCAGATCAAAATGCAAAAGAAGAAATTCTTGCTTCGGAAGTAAATGCCGTATCAGCAGATAAGGGCAAAGAAACCAAACAACCAGGGAGCAAGAAGAAGCAAAACAAAGGGAAGAAGAAGAAACAGGGTGAGTCATCCCCTGGAAAAACTTCTTCAAACCCTCCTGGAAATAGGAAAAATCCATGTCAAATATGTGATGAGGATCATTGGACAAACAAATGTCCGTACAAAGCTGAGCTTAAGAGATTCTTCAAAAGTTCACAAACCTCAGCTGTGTTAACTGATCCATTTCCCAATCCAGGTCAAAATATGGTTGATAGTGGAAATGCTTCCCCATCGCAAGTGCTCATGTTGTCGGTTTCAAAATAGCAGAATGATGTTTTGATTTCGACAAGGAACAAAGATTACGGGAATCCGCAGCTGTCGAACGGCAAAGGTAAAGATCAACCAAGTAGTTCGACAACAACTTCGACAGAAGTTGTACCGCCCATCATTCCTGAATTAACAATAAAACCGCCGAAGGGAGTACTACACAAGTCGACATTTAATCCTCGCGCCAGAGCAGCGCAGCATTATAATATAGTGGAAGATTTGGCCCAATCGCCATCCGCTATGTCGACTCTTGAAGTACTACAAAATTGCCCATCCCAAAGGAAGGCTTTGTTATCGGCTATTGGTGGGGTTGATCCTAAGGATTCCAATCTTGTATCCTTCGACCATAAAGGATACGATCCTCAGTTACCAGCTCAACTAGCTTTCCTTATTCAAGTGAAAGCCCTCAACAAAACTGTTCACCGAACAATTATTGATGAGGGGGCATCTACATGTATTATGTCGATGAGTTGCTGGAAAACTTTAGGGTCTCCAAGCTTGTCGCGATCTTCGACAACATTGAAAGCATTCGACGGAAGGACCTATACCCCGTGTGGTATCCTTAATAACTTGAAAGTTGAACTAGGAGGAAAAGCAGTAGAAATAGATGTTGAAGTCAGCGATGGGAATCTTGACTATAACATCCTACTGGGAAGACCATGGATCTATGCCATGGCAGCTGTTGTGTCGACTTATTTTAGGAAGATCGCATTCCCATTTGAAGGAGGGATTACGATCGTTGACCAACAAGACTTCCTCCCTAATGGTTCACAAGTTACAGGAAGCATTCCCATGATCCATGGAAACAACCATTCGCTTCAAGACATCGGAGTAGGCCTACTGAAAGACCCCACATTAATGGGAACTTTCGCACTTCCACCTCCATTCTATATAGGGGAAGTAGCAATGGTAAGAGCCTGCAACATGATATCTTCCAGGAAGATCTCAGAAGACGATATCAACATGGATCATGCAATGGTTTTGCCCCCAAGCCCTATAGAAATATTGTAGCAATCAATGTTTCGGGCATGGGAGGCGAACCCAAATCAACGCTCGTCAAGCGTTTGGGTAGATAGGTCTAGAGAATATGGTACCCCATTAGATCCTTGGTCGAAAGTACATGGGACTGACGAAGGAATTCTACAATCAATGTTGATTGAGGGGGCACCATGGAATGATTGCCACCATCGTTCCCTTCTTCCAGAATACGAAGAAGATACTCAACATGACCTTTATCACCCTTCAGTTTTTGAATTCCTATCAAATACTGTAAATACGGTGGATTCCGAGCGAAACTTATCCAATATTGAAGAGACTATAGCCATAAATATCTCGACTAAAAAAAATGTTGTAGAGAATATTTATGTTGGCAAAGGTTGTTCTCCTTCAGAACTGGAAATATATAACGCTCTTTTTCGCGAGTTCAGAGATGTCTTTGCTTGGTCATATGATGAAATCCCAGGCATTGACTCGAGTATCGTTGAACGTGAAATTAAAATATATCCTGATGTCAAACCAGTAAGACAACGGCTTCGGCAGGTGCACCCCAAGAAAGCCGCTGCCATTAAAGCAGAAGTTGAAAAGCTCCTCCATGCTGGTTTCATCTACCCGGTTCCTCTAACTGATTGGGTATCGAATATTGTCCTTGTTATGAAGAAACAAGGGACGATTAGAGTGTGTGTCGATTATAGGGATGTAAACCAAGCTTGTCCGAAGGACAACTACCCTACACCCTTCATCGACCAGATAATTGATGAATGCGCCGGATGTGAAATCTTTTCATTTATGGATGGATTTTCCGGGTATAATCAAATAAATATCCGCCCACAGGACCAGTCAAAGACTGCATTCATCTGTCTGTGGGGCACATTCGCTTATCGAAAATTACCCTTTGGTTTAAAGAACGCAGGGGCGACGTTTCAGAGAGCAATGAATTATGCCTTCCATGACATCAAGAACATCATTCAACCTTATCTCGACGACCTTCCGGCTCATTCGCGAAAGCGGACTGATCATCCGTAGCATTTAAGAGCGATATTTCTACGTTGCCGACACTACAAGATAAGACTCAATCCGCACAAATGTGTGTTTTGCGTCAGTTCTGGTCGTTTACTTGGCTTTGTAGTCTCTAAGGATGGGATTCGTCTCGACCCTTGCAAGGTTTAGGCAATCATTAATTTGCCTCCGTCTTCAAATTTTCTTCAGATTCAGAAACTCCAAGGGAAAGCAAACTTTCTGAGGAGGTTCATTCCAAATTACGCAGAACTTGTTAAAGGTTATACTTGTCTTTTGAAAAAGGATGTACCTTTTGTCTGGGATCAGGTGGCGCAAGCTTCCTTTGATGCTCTGAAAGATTCTCTAGTAAAAGCATCATTAATGTATGCCCTGGACTATCAAAGAGATTTTAACCTGTATCTGGCTACAGCAGATACGACCATTGCGATGGTTTTAGTTCAAGAAGTTGATGGAATTGAACATCCTATATATTATTTAAGTAAAAACTTGAATGATACAAAAAGCAAATATTCTTATGTTGAAAAGCTAGCAATCGCTGCTGTTCAAGCGATACAAAGATTTCGACATTATGTCCTCTTTTAGAAAACTACCATTCTATCAGATTGCAACCCCATGACTTATATATTGTCGCGACAGTTGCTGGGGGGCAAATATTCAAAATGGATAGCGATCCTTCAAGAGTTTGATTTGGAATTTGTAAAATCCAAATCAAAGAAAGCTTTAGTCTTCGCAGAATTATTGTGCGATCTCCCATCGTCGTCCAACGATGAAACATCAGAAGAGTCAATCGTGGACGAAAGTTTGTTCTTGATATCTGCAAGCAATGAGTGGTATGGAGATATAATAATTTATCTCCAAACCCAAAAATTCAGGCCTGACACCTCTCACTCAGAATAGAAACGTATACGATACCAAGAAAAAGACTACATGATCGTCGGTGATACGCTGTACCGTCGTGGTATCGATACAGTTCTGAGGAGGTGCCTCACCCATGAAGAGGCCGAAAAAGCCCTGAATGAATGTCATTCAGGCGCGTGTGGGGGGCATCAATCTGGATATGCTACATCACAAAAAATCTTACGAGCAGGATACTTCTGGCCAACCATGTTCAAAGATTGCATAACCCCAGTCAGAAGTTGCCATGCTTGTCAAATTTTTGATAGCAAAACCAGAAGACCACCCGTACCTTTACAGCCAATAGTTGCTGTTGGGCCTTTCGCCAAATGGGGCATCGATTTCATGCAATGTAACCCCACCTCGACCGGGGGGCATGGGTATATTATAGTCGTCGTTGACTATTTTACCAAATGGGCCGAGGCGATGCCTACATTAGATAACACTGGTGAAACAGCTGCCCTTTTCTTTTTCAATCATGTAGTCGCCAGGTTCGGCGTACCTCAGGCTATAGTTACAGATCATGGGTCGCATTTTCGCAATCACATGATGGTTGAATTAGCTGCCAAGCTAGGGCTATCTCACGACAGCTCTACCCCGTATTATCCACAAGCCAACGGACAAGTTGAAGCAATCAACAAGGTCCTGAAGCGTATGTTGCAAAGGATGATCGGGGTTCACAAAAGAAGGTGGCACCTAATCCTGTACTCAGCCTTGTGGGCTTACCGAACATCGGTAAAGAACGCGACCGGGTTCACACCTTTCCAACTGGTGTATGGCCTGGAAGCAGTCTTGCCAATCCAGTGTGAAATCTCGTCTCTTAAACTCGCAATTGATCTCCTCCCCGGAACTTCGGAAGAAGAGGCTCGTTTCTTGGAATTAATCCAATTGGATGAAACCCGTCGTGATGCCTCTTTGGCTAACGAAGCCCATAAGAAACGAGTCAAGGTGCAGTTCGACAAAAATGTCAAACCCTGTGTCTTCTCAGAAGCTGACTTGGTCTTGCTTTATGACCAAGAATCCGATAAATTGGGAGCAGGTAAATTTAATTCTTTATGGATGGGCCCCTATATTGTTAAACGAGTGTTAGCAAAAGGAGCCTACGAGTTAATGGATTATGACGGAATTCCACTAGCGCAACCCCGTAATGGGTTGTACCTCAAGCGTTACTATGCTTAAATAGTAACCTGTGTGCTTTTGTTGTATTTTGTTTTCGCTAAAAGTGTTTGTTTTGGTCGAGTAATCCACCTTTTTACATTTATTGCAGATGTCAAACCTTCTGGAGACATGTGTTGGATATGCCGATGGAGCGAGTCGTAGTTCGCGGAACCTATCCTCCGCAGCCTGGGCCATTTATGATCCAAGCGGCGAGTTAGTAAGTTTCAGAGGAGCATGTATTGGGCCATCAACGAATAACATCGCTGAGTATAGCGTGTTGATAGAACTACTCTCTGATGCCATCACCCATGGTATACACCGACTAATTGTCAGGCTAGACTCACAACTCGTAATACTACAACTCAATGGTATATATTCCGTTCGCAATCCAGCTATTTATCGCATGTTCCTAAGAGTTAAGATTTTGGAAAGACAATTTGATTTAATTCAATACCAGCATATTTCCAGAAACTTAAACACATTAACCGACTCATTAGCAAACTATGTGTTAGATAGACATTTGTGACATTTATAAAAAGAGACACATCATCAATGTTGTACATATGGATCATATAACTCAACCAAAATAAACCCCGAAAATCAAAATATATATATATATATATATATATATATATATATATATATATATATATATATATATATATATATATATATATATATATATATATATATATATATATATATATATATATATAGTTGTTTATCGTTCATACATAATGTTCTGTAACCAAGACAAAAATCGATCATATGACCCAAAAACTCAAAATGCTAGGAGGCACCCTAGCCTAGTGATGTTCATGATAGCACGTCACGGCCTGTGCAATCATGCGCAAGAGACGAGTCCATCGTCTAGGCACACAAGTAGTATGCCGCTGCAACTGTAAAGGTAACTCATCAATCCTCACATCGGGAATGCCGAGAGTAAGGCTCTAAACCTGCTCCTGCACAGCTGTAAGGGTCTCGACTACGTCAAGGTCGCGGAGAATAACTCTCCCAACAGTCTCCCCTGCTGGGGCAGCAACTGGCGCTCTCGGGCGAACTGCTGGATGAACAGGACCAACATCTGCATGCACACATGAGTTTGATTAAAGTCTTGATAGAATAAAGCACAAGGACATTATAAATAAGAACAGTAAACAGTAATATGGTCAAAGATTTTACCAATAGCGCCCCACTGTTCGCCATCCGGCAGTACCAAGTCCGGATCACCTCGGAAATCCATACCAACATATGGATACTCGGAATAGACCATCTCCTGACGCTCGAACCACCTGAAGAAGGTATCAGTGAAAGAAATCTGAGATTGACCAGCATGCCTAGACATGTGATCAACCCATCTCTGCATGCGTGGCTCGGTAGGAGAAGGCAAGTCGAGTGCGATATACTGAGGCTGCATCAGTGGTATTTTCTCCAAGGCAAAGGCAGTCAGAATAGAACCATATCCAAAGTTCTTCAGCTTCCCGTCCTTTACCTTGTTCAACTGACTTTTCATCTGAAGAAGTACTGCATCACACCAGTTGAATACTTTCAGTTGGAGACACTCCAAGGCATGCTGCACATAAGACCTGTTGGCAACATGAAGAGATGCACTACCGGCCATCCTACCAATAGTATACAGAATAGACCTGAGAGACCTGTCAGTAATCTCACGGATAACAACCTTGCCGTCTCTACTCGGCTGGGACCCCTCCCTGCAATACTGGCGGACATAATCTCTCACGGAGTCATTCCCTCGGGCCGAACCTGACAAAGAAATGGGGCCACCCCGCCTCGACAAACCAGTCAAGAAGTAAATGTCTACCACGGTCAAAGGGATGGATTTGCTCCTGATCTGAAATACTTGCTTAATAGGATCCCAAGCATCAAGCATATACTACAGTAAAGAGATCTGTGCTCTCATACTAGAGATACGGAAGAACTTCAGCAGGCCACAGTTCCGCAGCACGTTCACCGTGACAGGGTCATGGAGGGCAATCATGTCCTCTTCTTCATGTTCTCGTTCTCGCAATGTGAGGGTCATTTTGCTCAAAAGTCCCTGTTACACAGTAATTTGTCACCATCCCTATTACTCCTCTTGTCGTACCTTGGAGGACACATCCCGGGAGTTATAAGAAGTGACAAAGGCTAAAAACACTTGCATTATGTTCCCCTGAGTATGTACTCCATGTTCCCTAAAGACACCTTCTGCAGATCATCCCTAAAAAGTGCTATTTTTCCATTGGCGCAAGTCCACAGTATTCTACCCGCGCCAATGATGGAGATCCTCAAAAGGGGGCGCGACCATTGGCGCTCTGTCTTAGAGCAACAGTCGCGCCAACCAAATTTAGTCGTGCTTTTTGCCTTAATGCACGTCCGACTGTTGTTTCCTTCATTACATGGAGCTTTTCTGGGGATAGAAAATCAGTGTTTTGTCGAGCTTTATCCATCTTTATGGCTTTTTCTAATCCGCGAAAGGTGTCCAGGTTCATTGCATCCTCCTCCCTTCTCCATCTATATAAGCTTGTCATTATGCATTGGGCAGGCTAGAGTGTTGGTGTTAGTGTTATGCTAGTGATTTGGTGATTGAGTTATAGTAGTGATGATTATTGGTCATGGAGTGTTATATGTTGAGTTCTTGGAGGAATGCTAATGAGTTCTAGAGAGGTTATGCTGCCGGAGAGGAGATGCATGTCAAGACACATATAGTTACTCCCCCAGCCAGGAGAAGGGTCGACGTCAGAACAATGGTTGTAACGTTTCCTGTTTATTAATTGATGAGCGACTGCTATTATAGTTCCAATGTCATTATCTGTCATGGTGATATGTTGATTTATTTCCTTTCTGACTGAAATATAGTTGTGCCTTGGTAGTTTCTATGTTGGTATCTGTCTCTTCCTTTGCATGTGCAGGTGTTCGTTTATGATCTGTTGGAGCAAGGGAGCGAGGATATCAACTCTGCTTCAATCATAGCGTTGGACTCCAGGTTAGTCTTCTTGATTCACCCTTGATGCATAACTAGGAACTTGCGTAGCAGCGTGGTTTGTTTGTGGCTAGTTCTGGGATAGGCTAGTGGGATCGCCTCTGTCTGCAGAGGGGATTTACCTTACCAACAAATTGGCGACTCCACTGGGGAAGTAACTCTTTGATTTCTGTCTTGCATGTTAATTTTCTTCTGCTTGCTTGAGTGCATGAGCTTCCTGAGTCAGTTTTGAGTTGATTCTTTACTATTTGACCCATCTGAGCACTGTCAACCCGACCTGAGGTCGTATCTTTTATCTTTTTAGTTGGCAAGCTTAATTGGCGCGGTTATTTCTCTGACAGTCGCGCCAGTTGGCGCACGTTGCTCAAAAGCAACTCGCGCCAATTCTGTGGTAGCGCAAGTTGCAGGCTGACAGTCGCGCCAGCTCTGTAAATTTTGCCTGTGTGTGGGTGGAAAGCTCATTCAGTCTCTTTATATATCTCTTTCAGCCTCTGGAATTGTGTTGAACCTCTGCTTGACTGGTCTTAGCCTGTATCCCTCAACTGTGTGCTTATTTCCAGTGACTTTGCATGTCTAGCCTTCTGTGGGAAGTTTCGGTCTCTTGATTATCCAGTCAGCTTGTTGATTGTGTTCTGCACTTATTCAGTGATTTGTTAAAGCTTGATCTTCTATACTCTGAATACTTCACTTCTAGCTTCTTTGGATTTCACTAGTCTTTGTGTTTTTCCTTGCTTGCATGGTTCATTTTGTGTTTTAGAATTGGTTCTATTTCATTGACTGAACTTGGATTGTGCATATCTCTTAGAATTTGGTTACATGCATCATGCCATCTTAAAGGAAAGAAAAACAAAAAATCTCTTGCATCATAGTAGTTAGCATTTATTGTTATTTGTTGCTATTAAAAAGAAAAAGACAAAATTTCGTTTCTTGTTATTAGCTGCATTAGGATCCTTTTTGAAGTGATCATTTCGTTTGTGAAAAAGATCTCAACCTTCCTGTAGATAGAATTCATTGAATCAAATGATTTAATTTTGGCATATAGTTTGCATGTAAGAAGTTTTTGAGATATCACATACGGTAGGACCAAAAAACTGAAACATAATCAAAGATAAACTTTAAAATGAACTCAATGAACATAACAACGCATTGGAACATAACACAAACACTCTAGACGTCTAGGTTAGAGATGTGTTCCGGCGTCGCTAAACCTGGTAGTTTATCGTCGAGTGGTTGGGTGATTCCTCCACAGTGAAACGATAGGTGCCAATACAGACTGTGCTCCCACGTACCGTCGAATATATATTGGGGGACCCCTATAGGAATAAAGCCTTTATCCATAGGAAGCCGTGTCAGCCGCCCTACGATTCGCAATGCAGTGAACACAGCATTCACGAAGATTGACCACCCGTACCCTAAAAAGTATTCTGTGGTTTTGCGAAAAGTTTGGCACACCCTCTACCTAGAATTCCAAAGCAGTCACTTTTGATCCTTTTCGGACTCCTTAAACGAAAAGGTGCCTGTGAGCGTCTTGTCACTTCGTGCTCATTAAACATTCGAAGGAGACTAGAGTCATCTTTTGTCCTTTTCTCGACTCTTAAAACATGAAAAGGTCGAGTCGTGTCTTTGCATCTTAAAATTTATTTGGCTACGATAACATCTACCCAATTAGATTTTGTTTGCGTTAGCTTGAGTAGGGTTATTTCTCGTTCAATGGCAGTCTTTCCGGTGCCCACCGGCCAAGGTGTTCCTCCTGATGGGAACCCTCGCCCATTTCCTTCCGTTGGAAATGTTGGTGTTCAGTATATCGCAACTTTGTCTTTGCCTAGGTTAACCATCGGTTTGCCCGTATGGTTGTTTTCAAACTCGGTGGTCTCGAGTGTGATCACTTCTACTCCGAATGAACCCACCTCCCTGGTAATACCCACTTCGAATGTTACTTCCGAGGTCAATGCCGTCCAAACCACCACGGCAAACAAACCCTCGAAAGAAAAGAAGAAAGGGAAACCGAAGAATAAGCCAGATCAACCCAAGCAGGAAGCCCCTAACCCTCCGCCCGAGGATGGTGCCAAATGCAAACCCAAGTATCCTTGTCTTATCTGTGATGAGGATCACTATACGAAGGACTGCCCCAGGCGGTCCGAAGCTAGTCGTTTGTTGAAAGGCACTCCCGGGAATCCTGCGGTGCTTAAAGAACCCTTTCCCTCACATCAAACTCAAAAACCTCAAATGGTCGCTGACCCATCTCAGCCTCCCTCTTCCGTTGGTTCTCCGGTGTTTATGGCTGGAACGATACCCATCAATATCAGTACTCGAACAAAAGATTACCCGCCATCTACCGGGAAGGAGCCTGAGATACCCTCTAGGGCTCCTCCGTTCAGTTCGGGTCCACCAGCACCTCCTCCACCCGAACAACGTCTTGCTGATTCCAAGGTGGACCCTTCCCCTTCTTCGCCTAATGCTGCGTCCTGATCTTCTACTTCGCCTGGTGAAACTCTGGATTCAAGTAACCAGGTGGCTAAGAAGAAAAAGAAGAAGAACACCAAGAATAAGAAGACTCCTAAACCAGAGGTTAAAGGTATAACCCAAGTCGAGCCACCTTGTGCTCCTCCGCGGAAGGTCAAATTTCCTTGTAAGTTGTGCAAGGAAGACCACCTTCTCCGCGATTGTCCTGGCATTCCCAGGGTTTTAGAAGTATTGTCTCATGATCCGGACCGCCCTGCATCGTCCTCTGGAGATAATGGCAATGTTACCTTATCACCTGGAAACGGTAAGGGAAAGGAGAAGATTCAAATCCCTTGTAAACTTTGTGAAGGCAATCATCCCCTTCACCTTTGTCCATTCATGGATAGAGCCTCTATTGTATTGGAAAGTCTTACAACTCCCTCACCCCAACTTCCCGTTGGTTATCAACGTCTTTCTGCAACTGCAGAACGTTCCCCTGATGACAAAGAAATCAACCAAGATTCCTCTCTTGTCCAGCCTCCTCTTCCTGAATCTGGTTCTGCCAAGCCTGTTCCAAACCAACCATTGGTCGGAAAGAGTGTCGACTCCAGTTCATCACCCGCCGACCACTCTATTTCGGAAGAGCATCATTCTCCTGTTCTTCTCGTCTCCTCAGATTCTCCTACATCTGAGAGTCCTACTGCGCTCTCTCCCGAGCAGGGGGGCAATCATACGATTCCCCCACCAAGTAATTCAGTCGCTTCCTTCGACTGGAGACGTTTGACTACCTTCCGCCTCCCATCTCATGTGCCTTTTTGGGTCACGGTACACGCCTATGACAAGGCAATACCAGGCACTGTTTTGGATGAGGGTGCATCTGTTAGTCTTCTATCTGCCACTATTTGGCAAGCTTTGGGTTCCCCACAGCTTGTGCCCGTAGCATCGAATCTAACTGCTTTTAACGGAAGAACTAGCCAACCATTAGGGCTCCTTCCAAAGTTCCCTATTACTTTGGGAGGCAAGACCGTCTATCTAGACGTATGGGTTACCCAAGGTGCTTTAGACTTCAATCTTCTCCTTGGTCGTGACTATGTTCATGCCATGGGGGCCCTTGTCTCTTCACTTTTCCGTGTGGTTTGCTTTCCACACGATGGAAGAATTGTGACTATCGATCAATTATCGTTCGTTCGTCCACGGATCCCTCCTGCGCAGTCGTCATCCGCTCCTGGTTGTCATCCACCAGTTGCATCTGCCCCACCGCAGGTCAACTACGTGGCCACCTATCCCATGCCTGTATCCAGCGATGCCGCCGTCGTGCATAGTGTCCTGGGGGCATTGGGTCCTGACTTCCGAGATGTTGACCTCCCACCGGGAGAGGCACTCTTGGAAGCCCCGACTTCCTGTTCATTATGATGAAGGTCGGGTGGAGCATAGTTCATTTTCCTATGTCAAGCTCCTTAAAAAATGAAACTAGGTCTGTGGAGCATAGTTCGTTTTCCTATGTCAAGCTCCTTAAAAAATGAAACTAGGTCTGTGGAGCATAGTTCGTTTTCCTATGTCAAGCTCCTTAAAAAATGAAACTAGGTCTGTCGGAGCATAGTTCGTTTTCCTATGTCAAGCTCCTTAAAAAATGAAACTAGGTCTGTCAGAGCATAGTTCCTTGTCTTGTGTCAAGCTCGTTAAAAAATGAAACAAGGGTTATGAGGATAGTTCTTTTACTGTGTCAACCTCATTAAAAAAATGAAACAACTCCCTTTCCAAATCGAGTCTTTTGATTAAGATCTCGTAAAATACAAGTCGAGTCTTTCACAGATCTCGAGAGTGAACCTTCATTCCATCCACTCCGTGAATGCCATGAAGCTTGGGGGGCATGTACCTCGATTTGCATTATCATGCTGGGGGCATGCAAAGTTATAGCAAGCATAGTTTTTTCGTTTCAAGCTTGTGTAAACATGAAACCAAATCCAAGCAGAGTTCTCCATGGTTCAAGCTTGTGTAAAAATGAACCCATACCTAATTTACATCTCGTGATTGCCTTTTATCTGCTAAATTCTGCTAGATGAGCCTTGGTTGTTTCATTCCATCGCCACCATCTCTTCGGCCGATCATATGCTTTCACCTGGTTCTTTATCCTTTCCTGAGGAACCGCAGTGATGAGTGGTCTTATTAGCCAGCCTCTTGACCATTACATGTTTCGAGTGAGTTCCACCATTACCGGAACCAGTTGCTATCCCTTATACCACTCGTTCCTTCAGGACGAGTCGCCTTTACGCTCTTTTCTGACTCGTAAAATATGAAAAGATTGCCGAGTATTTTTCCCTTTTTGACTCGTTAAAGAAAATAAAAATGGAGGTCCGCTTTCAGCTCTTTTCTGACCATTTAAAGAGGAAAAGATTGCCGAGTCGCTCCTCTTGACTCGTTAAATGGTGATAAGGGGCGGTCGTTTTAAGTTCTTTTTGTCGACCGTTAAAACATAAAAAGATTACCGGGTTTTTGTCGTTTCAAACTCATTAGTGGTTACGAAACGACGCGATTTTGATCGCTTTTTTACTTTTTCAGGTCAAAGTCACTAATCATGAAAAGTACTCCTCGATCGTAATGATCGGGCGGTTCTTTCGGGTATTGTTTTATACTTTTTCGGGCCCGAGAGACACAACTTTACGAAAAAGGACATCCCTGGAGTTTCCTTTTCTGTTGTCTTTCAAACTCTCTAAACATGAAAAGACGC
Organism: Pinus tabuliformis; assembly: GCA_031772625.1. Taxonomy (NCBI): domain Eukaryota; kingdom Viridiplantae; phylum Streptophyta; class Pinopsida; order Pinales; family Pinaceae; genus Pinus; species Pinus tabuliformis. The sequence continues at coordinate 141,193,019 of CM062814.1, read as the reverse complement.
CGAGTTCTTCCTTTGTCAGACTTGTTAAAACTTAATGACATCGGATTTTATCACAATACAAGCATATGCTATCCCCATCAAGCTTGTTAAAAATAACTGGGGTACTCGCCAGAAATGGTGGGGGGAAAAGAAAATTTTGAACCATAGTTATTACCGTAAAGGCAGTATGTCGCTCTTGAACATGGCACTTTTTGCTTTCGTGTCCGGGGTGGGGATATCTCATCTCATATTTTTCACTTGCTTCCATGGACTTGGGTACCTTATTTGGCCTCTCATCCATTCATTGCCTCGTCATCATGACCTTTGATACCTTGATGCCAAATACCGCCAATTCCGTTAATGTGCCGCCGATATGTTCAAGAGAAGTTGACCTCTGCAAATAAACAACCTCCCTCTGATAGTTCGTACAATCTTGATTCACGACATTATCTCTCTGTCTCGTGTCGATGATGTGGGAAACATTATGGCCCACCTTCGATCAAGGTCACTCCCTGTCGACTTCAGCTCATTATCCAGGAAGTTGACCTAGAGACTCCCTTCCGGTGCCTTGGAGCCTGCATGCCTCAATGGCAGGTTCTTCGTGTTCGACGTGAGGTTTTCATCATTGGCCTCTGATCGAATGATTCTACGGGTGTTCGACTTTAGCTCATTGATTCACACGCCGTAGATTGTACCTATAGTACCTTGAGGGCCATTGTCATTATTGGTGGTACCTCTCGCGTTTGTTAACAGTTTCCATTATTGACTGGTAATCAGACGATGTTCATGCATGTTCGACTTCAGCTCATAAATTCACATGCTTGAACTTGTACTCTTGTTTGGGTCGAGATGGAGCGCAAGACCCTGGATTGTGTCTGTTGTAATCCAGGCGTGATTCTTGATACTTGACTCATTCACTGGATGGCTGCGACCATACCTGAGTCAAATCATTGATCCTAACCAGATGGCTGCGTCCATACTATGGATCCAGATTATTTATGTACTCTCTTATGGATTGCTGCGACCATACCATGTACATCATGTAATTGAACTATCAGTCATGTCTCTTAATACAGCTCCTCGGTGACAGTAACTATATGTGCTCTTATGTGCTCTTATGTGTGTGTTCTTGTAAAGCATTTCACCCCTCTCCACCTCTCGGACTTCATGCTTTAGGGGGCATCTGTTACATAGCAATTTGTCACCATCCCTGTTACTCCTCTTGTCGTACCTTGGAGGACACATCCCGGGAGTTATAAGAAGTGACAAAGGCTAAAAACACTTGCATTATGTTCCCCTGAGTATGTACTCCATGTTCCCTAAAGACACCTTCTGCAGATCATCCCTAAAAAGTGCTATTTTTCCATTGGTGCAAGTCCACAGTATTCTACCCACGCCAATGATGGAGATCCTCAAAAGGGGGTGCGACCATTGGCGCTCTGTCTTAGAGCAACAGTCGCGCCAACCAAATTTAGTCGTGCTTTTTGCCTTAATGCACGTCCGACTGTTGTTTCCTTCATTACATGGAGCTTTTCTGAGGATAGAAAATCAGTCTTTTGTCGAGCTTTATCCATCTTTATGGCTTTTGCTAATCCGCGAAAGGTGTCCAGGTTCATTGCATCCTCCTCCCTTCTCCATCTATATAAGCTTGTCATTATGCATTGGACAGGCTAGAGTGTTGGTGTTAGTGTTATGTTAGTGATTTGGTGATTGAGTTATAGTAGTGATGATTATTGGTCATGGAGTGTTAGATGTTGAGTTCTTGGAGGAATGCTAATGAGTGCTAGAGAGGTTATGCTGCCGGAGAGGAGATGCATGTCAAGACACATATAGTTACTCACCCAGCCAGGAGAAGGGTCGATGTCAGAACAATGGTTGTAACTTTTCCTGTTTATTAATTGATGAGAGACTGCTATTATAGTTCCAATCTCATTATCTGTCATGGTGATATGTTGATTTATTTCCTTTCTGACTGAAATATAGTTGTGCCTTGGTAGTTTCTATGTTGGCATCTGTCTCTTCCTTTGCATGTGGAGGTGTTCGTTTATGATCTGTTGGAGCAAGGGAGCGAGGATATCAACTCTGCTTCAATCATAGCGTTGGACTCCAGGTTAGTCTTCTTGATTCACCCTTGATGCATAACTAGGAACTTGCGTAGCAGCGTGGTTTGTTTGTGGCTAGTTCTGTGATAGGCTAGTGGGATCGCCTCTGTCCGCAGAGGGGATTTACGTTACCAACAGTCCCTGCAAAACAAACAAGAGAAAGAGTAAGATCCTGGATTTGATGAGAAACTGGCAAAATTTCATCAAAAACTGTGCAATAGAGCTGTTTTTCTATGATCAATGCAACTGGCTAGTGTCCTACCTGCGTTGAAGGTCAAACTGCCTTCATGCAGCATGACATTCAACACAGGTTTCGAATGGACTGCCTGCACTGATGGCAGAGCGCCCTAGCAAAACCCCAGGGGCTCATGGGAACAGGAAAACAGGCACAGAATGGAAAAAGGAAACCATGAAAAGAAAGAGCTAGAGTTTAGCTCCTACCTGGTCTAGACGGTGCCGAAAATCATCCGCAGAATCTCCCGGAATCAGCTGGTGAAAATCAAGGGGGAAGAGGCACCTCCAAAGCTCCAACAAACCAAGTTCAAATGAAATGGTGAAATGAGAGGTAAAAACACCTTTTAATTACTTTTTACGTAGTTCAAAGTGAAATATTAGGGTTCTAATCTCATTTTCATGCAAATGTTATTCATTTCTAACTAGTTTGATGCAGCAATTGAGGATACAGTACTATCTTTGAAAAGGGCAAAGCTAGTGATAGTAAAAATAAAAAATTTGACCATATAATATTGAGCAGTTTTAGCACAAAGTTCATGCTCGTTAAAAAATAAATGCAAGATCCGAGCAGTTTTAACGCGGACTTCATGCTCGTTAAAAAATAAACATAAGCAATGAGCAAGTGTTTCCACCAGCATTTAAGCTCATTTTAAAATAAAAAATGAACCTTCCCGGTAAATAACCACTGTGAATGTAATATCATCAGCCATTAAAGCCTTGGTCATGTTTGCACCGTCACCTCCACTTTTCATTTGGCCGATCATTCACCTCCATATGATTGTTTACCCATTTTGAGGAACAGCTGCGAAGAGTGATTTCACCTAGCCATCCTTATGACACTGCCGTGATTGGAAAATTCCAACCTGTACCTGGAATCAGCTGCTAACCTTGTTTATCACTCGTTCCTCAAAAGACGAGTCTTCTTTAAGCTCTTTTCATCTGACTCGTAAAATATGAAAAGATTGCCGAGTTTTGGCCTTCCAGCTCGTTAAAGCGACCGGAAGAGCTATCCCTCCTCTAGATTTTAATCTTTTTGGACCTGAGGGATTATTGCACAAAAAGATCGAGCGCTTGTTTTATTCGGCTCGTTAAAACTATCGAAAACTCATCCCTTCTGTATTGTTTTATACTTTTTCGGACTTAAGGGATTAGATGACGAAAAAGGACTTTTGGAGTTAACTTTATGTACCTTTTCAGACTCTCTAAAAATGAAAAGGACCAAGTTATCCTTGTCGTTAGACTCGTTAAAATCATTAAATAGCGACAAACTTGTCTTTAGACGAGAACGAGTTTCACTATCGCTAGGCTCGTTAAAACATAGCGATGGGCTTGCTCGAAGGGCAGGTTATAGAACAAGCATATGTTATCCTCCTCAAGCTTGACAAAAATAAAAAGGTACTGGTCAACAATGACTGGGAAAAATTGGGAGAAACTAAAGAAAACTTTGATGGTAGCAAGTCGCTCTTGAACATGACACTTTTCCTCCGTACCACAATCGGGTTGGGTTGTTTCATTCACCGGTCACATCCATGGTCTCACCATACCATCCATATTTGGGGTAATGCTACAAATCCATCGCATCAGTGTCGCCATATGTTCAAGAGAAGTCGTTCAGAAAAGTCAACCATGTCCCATCCACTACCATACATTATCCTTCATCCTTTCATGACCGCCACCCTGAATCATATGTCACAGATCGTTTTCACCTCCATTAAAATCATTAGCTCCGTTCCGTGTCACTGATGTGGGATTCATTAAGGCCCTCCTTTGACGGATCGCTTCTTGTCGACATCAGCTCATTATCCAAGAAGTTGATCTAGGAACAACCCCTTCAGTACTTTGAAGCTTGCATGCCTCAATGGCAAGTTTCTCACTTCCGGCGACAGGTATACATCAATGACCTTCGACCGAAAGATTTTGCGTGGTGTTCAACGCCAAGTCCTTTATTCACACCACGTGAATTGTACTGCAGTACCTTGAGGGTCATTATCATTATCGGTGATTCCTCTCGCGCTTGTTAACGGTTTACATCATTGACCGGTAATCAAGCGATGTCTTTCCATGTTCGACTTCAGAACAATTCTCACATGGATCGACTTGTACTTAGAGTGAAGATCGAACGAGTTTGAAGACCCCGGATCTAGTTTCATCCATCCGGGCTGCGATATATATTCAGGAAAGATAAAGACGTTGACATGTACATCATTGCAGCAGATGATCATCCTACTCAAAGGATGATAATTTCATCAAAATTATCAGTCTACCATCACACGATTGTCTGTTCTATGTACAGAAAAATGAATTTATAAAGCTGAGCATGGGAATGCCCGCCTCAGCTAGATCATGAAAGCAGTATGAAAAATAATGTATTGTATTGTATCTTATTATAGGTCTCCTCCCAGCATTGGATGAACTTCAGATCCCCCTGATAAAGCATTTCACCCGATAAACAACCTCATACTTTAGGGGGCAACTGTTATAGACATTTTTGTGCCTTACAGCATTGAGCATGAAATGTCCATAATCTAAGGGATCCAAAGTCCCTAAACATGTTGTTCCTACCCCTAGAGGAACAAGGCTAACAAACCACAGCAATTCACAGAAGTTCTCCACTTGAAACCGCTCAAAAACAAGTCAATTCAGGATCATTTCAGTGGCTACACTAGCTGTTTGCCCTGAATTTCAAAGCCAACACTGGCTACCTGCGTTGAATGTCAACTGGAACACTGGCTACCTGCGCTGAACGAGAGTGGACAAGTGGTAGGCTCATTTCTCAAGGTGTCAAAACCCAGAAAGCTTCCAAAATGACACTTGCCTCAGGGAATTCGACTGGTGATGAGTAAGAGGTTCCAAATCTCCAAGTGGAAGCAAGAACCTCCAAGTGGACTCAAGAACTGACAGAGGGAGAGGACACTAGTCACATCTCAAGCTGACTCATCCTCTCTCCAAACATCTATATATGGTCTCTCTTCCATGAGATCTAAAGGCTGGAATTTTGTTATTGCAAAGAATTGCTGTTGGTTTGAGACTGGAACTATTGGGTGCTTAATGCTTTGAAAGGGGTGAAGATAGGAATTCCATTTGCTGGGAAGGAGATGCTGGATTGGAGCCCTCTGGGTTGTATCTCTTCCTGAACCTTGTTATTCATCAATAAAGCTATCTTGGTTTCTCCTATATGCTGGTTTATTCTTGATGTATGATTGCATTAGTGTATTTGGTTTATTTCTAATCCTGAACTAGTTATGAATATGAATCCATGTCTTGTGTATTGTTCTCTTCTTGTGATCTTGCAGAAACCTCTTGAAGCTGGGCGAGCGAGAAGGCAAGTAGCTGGGAACTCTCCAAGAGAAGAGAAGCCGGATCGAGGGACAAACGGAAGACACCGGTTAGTCCATTCATCTCTTTCTCTTCATTCTTAATTCATAAAGGAAAGAATACTAGAATAGCTGTCTCTATTTGTTGCTAAGGCACTGTCACACCTTAGGTGGATAGGATCGTCCTGCATAGGCATTTTTCCCCACAACAGATTCACTTACGCCCAACCGCCAAAACATCAAAGCCACGCTTAAATGAATTATTCGACCAATAAACGATATGATGAGCATTTGAATGATTGACAGGTTTAAACGGCCAATTAATGGAGCAGTAATGCCAAAATCTCTTTAGAGATTGCATCCGCAGCCACCTTATGTTAATCCTCCATTATTCATTGATTGATATAACTCTTTCATACTCAGTTTGCGCCACCTATTCTCCGCATTACGTTCATTTTATCTCCTGTGCAGAGCTCCCCCGAAGCAACGAATTTAGGCAAAATGGGGAAGAAGTCTAAAAAATCTGGAACAGCTTTAGCTTCCGCAGTAACAGGACAACACACTGCCGATCCGGGACCAAGTGAAAAGGGATTAATATCGGACACCACATGTTTGGTCTTGGTAATACTACTTGGCAGAGCATCTATAATCTGGTTGAGGCCGAAGAACCTCAAGAAACATCAGTACAAGTTACAACAGACTCAACCCGGAAGTCCGATGCAACCCTAAAGGATTTGGCCGATTCTTACCTACATCGGATAGCTGCTCGAGAAAAAATTCTTCCATACACAGATGTGGTAAGATGGGCAATTGAGGAAATCCCAATTACAAGCAGAACATTTTGCACTATCGACAGGAGAGTGTTCGGTTCGTTTCAACCCGATGATTTGAGACAAATGTACCGTTTGCCCGCACCAGAGAAGAAGTATAACAAAGTGTTTCTAGAGAAGTTCAGAGATGAAAATGAGATTGAGTCAGCACCTATACGAGAATGGAGACAAAATCTAGCGAAACGCAAGCATGAGTCCTCGGGTAAGTACTCTGTCGATTCTTTGTGTTCCCCTTATTGTTACGCTGGAGCGATGATGTGTACGATTTGGGGGTTGCATGATTCTTCAAGCTTCACCATAGAGATGGTACCTTTAATGGAAGCAGCATGCAATAACGAAATAATGGATTGGGGGAATATATTATCTGATAAGTTAGCAACAGCTATTCTTGAGTTCAGAAACAAATCCCGTGTTACTGAAAGATTCATTCCTCCATTTTACTTTAGTGCCTACATCTTAGATACTCTCTGTTTTAACTCCGAATTTCCTGTGCTAGGGTGGAGATGGACACCACAGGACGCCATGCCCATTCATATCTATCACCAGAAGTTGTGGAAAGCCCACTATAAACACCACCTATATCAAGTTGGCAATGGATCTATATTACCCATTTACTATGCAATTTTTGACAAACCTGCTCCTAAGATTTCCTCACAAGCACAGATTGACTTGACTGCCGTAGGAGCCTGGTTCGGAGAAGAAAAATTTACATATGTAAGAGTTTTTGGCAGTCATTCCAGGCCTCACGTCCTCCCCTTGTATATACCCAACAAACTATTAGCTCGAGAGATAGCATATCAGCTTACATCCGAAGGAGTTACACAGACTCTAAGGAATAAAAAGAAGCAAGTCTGGCCTCCTTTTCCTCTAAGGCGTGGCGTTTTCACTCTGCATGACTATAAGCATGCAGAGAAAGAAGCAGAAAAGATAAATACACTGAATCTCACCACTCTTCCTAACAGATGATTCGATCCAAACAAAGTCGTCTATAATGCACTAGAACCGGAAAAACTCACTAAATTTGAACATAAAAAAGATGAGTTTGATGACCTATTCTCCTAGGCCGGGTCATTATTTCAGGTTCAAGCACTAGCTAAAATGAGATATCACGACGACGGTTTAGTCAAATTTAACAGACTTAGAGAGCAGAGGTTGCAAAATCTGCCTCTAGATTTGTTAGCCACTGCCCCGATGACATAGTCAAGCGAGCCTGAACAACGACTTACCAATGAACCTCCTGCTACATCAGAAATTTTTGAAGAAGTCCAGAGGAAAGAGCAGGAGGAACTCTAGAGGAAAGAACAAGAGAGAATATGTGAAGAGGAACAGAAAAGGTAGCAGGAGCAGAGCAACAAGGATGTGAATGTCAATACCCAGATTGACCCAAGGTTTCTCCAGGAATGGCAACAATTTGATTCAATCATAAGCAATCTAGAAAGCTCTAGAGAAGCCGATACATCCAAAGCGGCTGATACACAGGATACAACATCAAAAGAGGTTACAAGCGAAGGAACCAGCGGTCTACCCCCTACTACAAATGTAGAAATAATTCCCAAAGATCCTTCGGATCAAATCGTTTTGCAAGTGGAGGATATACCTCCATTGGATGTCTTTTACAGCCCGAAGCACAGGGCCGTAGTAAAGCGACAGCGGAAAAGGAGAAGGATTGATCAACCTTCCCTGTTCCCTGAACAAACAGTGACAGCCAACGTGGTTTGGAAGGAGGAGTTTGATCCTTCTGATGACCTAACAAAGTTGTCCCAATATGCTGGAGCCTATTCAGCGGCCACCATGGACAAGGCATCGGAAGTGAGTAATGTTTTAAAAGAAAAGGACCAGGCAATCGCTTCATTACAAGCACAACTATCAGAGGCACAGCAGAAAGCAGAACAATTAGAACAATAATTGTCCACGCAGCAACAGATAAATAATCAATTGAGCAAGCAGTTGCATGAAGAGAAACAGAGGATCGATTCGAGTGTGATTCAAAAGCAGAAAGAACTATCGGAGGCATTAGCAAAATTGAAAACAATAAATGAACAGATGGTAAAGACAAAGAATGAGAAAATTGCTAAGTTATCAGGTCAAATAGAGAAGCTCAAGAATCTTCCGCAGCCTGCCGATTTCAAAGCAGAAGCACTACAGATTAATAAGGCACTGGTAACACAAATAATATTATTATGTCATAAAATTGCTCAAGTGGAACCCCTGTGTGACATAACAACATCAAAATCGATAAATCAGTCGATGCTAGACAAGACTTAGAGCAAGCCGATGAGACCTTGACAAATTTTCTTGATTGGCAGGACACTAATGAGGGACATGAAGCAAATTTGCCTAAAATCCTAGAATCCCATAAAGAAATCCTATTTATGGAGTGGAAGTCCCAGTTAATGAAGGCAGAGAGAGCAGTTTCTAGATGCAAATTTACCACAAGTAATTTGGTTGAATTAATTATTGACACTCTCTATTTATCTAATATGATCTCTCAATGTACACCAGGTAAATTACTATCGGCCAAAACATTGGAGCAATCATGTTATCAAGAGTTGGAAAAGAATGGGAGATGGATCGTAGGTATTAAAAGTTTAACGTGGGACACCTATTGGTTGTTCCTAGTAAAACCATACAGCCAGAGAGCCGCCCTCAAGGGCCTAACAAATGCAATCGGGTGTATCATTCCCGATATACAAGATGCCACCTATGTTGCTCAACTCAATTCTCGTCTCAACCGCCCTCAAGAAGTGGAACTGATGCTAGCGATATACCAACTCATGTATAAAGGCAAATAGCCAGAGTGATGAATCATGCTGCCGACTACCAGATTGCTATGGAGGAGATATGCAAGATCAAGTTGTGCCAATTTAGTATAATTTTAATTTTGTAGTTAGTTAGTTTAATTAAGTATTTATAGACCCTTTCATGTATTTGTATATGACTTAAACCTGAAGTTGCACTACTATACTTCAGGTATATTTTTTATAAAGACTGGGCCAATTATTCCAATTTTGATAACGAAGCTTTTATGTGGATGTGCACTACTACCTTTATTTAAAAGTATTTCTGAGTCGAAAGAAGGAATTCGAATTGCGATTGATGTGGGGAATGATTTGCAACTCATATGGTACTACTATCTATGTCTGAGTTCATTCTTTTTATGTGAATTGTTATTTGATCATTCTTGCTATTATTGAATATATGCATGTGTTTTAACAGCATTCTTTATATTGTCCACTATTGGATGTTTACAGCATGCTTTTCTTCTAATCATACATGTATCAGTAATATAAAAAGATAAGTGTAACAATGTTTTATTAATTACTTTGTTCAACTATTTGAACAAAGCAATTATTATATGAATGAATGTCTATGTTTATTGAATAGAGTCATCTATATGCCTATTGATGAACAGAGATCATCAAACGTTGCACTTAAGAATAGAAGCTTCCCGGGATAGAATAGTCATTTGTATTTTCGCTTTTAGATTAAGTCATCCATTCATTATCACTTATTAGAAAACCAATCACTCATCCATCCCTTTTTATTCATTACTGGGAAACTGGTCCCATTATATCCAGTCGGAGCCACCATCCCAAACGGAAAAGGAGTTGTATTAAGGTCCGGACCGGGTGGTTATCCCCCAATGCTGATGCAACGATTTTCAAGGCATCAACAGACCAGAAAGGCCAAGAATAAGAGCCATGATTGTATGTTTTTGTTGTTGGTAAAGATGCAGTGAAAAATGGTGCTAAGGCCATATGCTTATGTGAATGAAGAGCTAAGAAAAATTTCCATAGATGAGGAAACTCCATAGAAAAATATGTGGAAAAATAGAACTAGCTATGAATGAATTTTTTTGTGGGATTGAGCCGACGAATAAGGTGTGACTAGCAAAGGCATCATTTACTGACTACAATGTTGGTGAGGTCAATGAAGCATAAGGCTTTGAAACATTGACCCAAGAGACATCCATTGTAAAGGACGAGGGTTTGCTTGGAGGAAACATAGAGATCAACTTGAGGTCACGTAGAGACCACAGAAACAATGTGGCTTGATCAGATGAAAAATGATATTAAATGTCATGAGGAAATAGTTTACATGGTGGTATTAGAGATGGTTTTTCTGAAGAAATGCACTAAACGATTGGGTTGTCAACACAACCTTGCAGAACATGAATAAAAAAAAAGGAACCATATATTTCCCATGTTTGATGAGTGTAGGAATTTCATGCCTGTGGAGATCACTGAGCAATGGTCAAATGTGATGGAAATTTTGTATTCACTGTGGATGAAAGAGACATCAGTGGTATCAACATCCACCTGAAAATATTGTTGGGCACAACACTCATGACCTTGGCATAGGCGATCTGTTTGAGAGTCACAATGTACATTACAAAAGAGTGTGAATATCGTCAAGCTAGATGGTAATGGTTGGGCCTTATGACATGGTCAAGATAGTCATGAGTGAAGTTATCAATGCAATGGTTATTTTGTTTGATAACCCTAATTTTTCATGTTGTCCAGTGACTCTAGTGTAGGGCCACACGAAGGCATGGGAGTGCCCTAAGATGTTGAAGAAAATGATGAAGCATTCTTATTTTGGTTGTACATGCTGATATTGGTAAAGAAAATTCTAAAATACATGTTAAGGATGACGTGTTTGTGATCAATGACTAAAGAGAATTAGAGGAGTTGAAATGAAATTGTTGGACACCTAATCCTCAATGGGTTAGTGTGGAAGCTGAATAGACAAAAGGAAGTCTAAGAGACCTTGGGATGTGAAACCCACTAGTCAAACCATGCACTATAAATGTATATGTTTTATTAATAAAATTGTACTCTCATGTTTTATCTTTCCTATTTGTCTTTGCCATGTGTGTGGTTAACATGGTATGAGAGCAGGCGTATTCCTGCCCTACATAATCACTTTGAGCCATTTGTTTTATGGCCTTTATGTGCAGGTCATTTCTACCATCACTTATGCATTTCAGGAATATTTTCTCAGCTAAATTCTAGCTGCAACCTTTGTCATTTCTCCAGCCCTATTTTTAGCATTCCTACCCTTGTAACTCCCTTTTCTACCTATTTGCCTATTCTGCCTATGTTCTACCCATATTGCAGAAACTGACATCACTAACATAGTATGGTGCGATGAGTGCATATTTGGTGATATTGCATAAGTTAATTGACCTCTGGCATAACGTTCCATTGCAGCTTGTTTGCAGCACGCATACGCTGCTCTCTCCCTTCCCCATAACATTGGCCTCTGGCATAATGTATGGCCTACATTGAACGTTGAATAACTGTCGCACTGTGTGAATGTTGTCATACAATGCTCCCTCTCACCTCTTCTCTCATACGTTTCCATAGGAACTATTTGAACATCGCCATATGCTCCATAATCTCCCCCATCCAGGCAGTACGCCAGATCAAAATTGACTGGTCTTCTCAGCCGGAGCAGAAGCTGGCTTTGGGAACAATGCAGCAGAAGCTCATGGAATCCATCAAGAAGACGAGCATCTAAGGGAGGATTTTCGCTATGAGATTCGAACGTTGGAGCGACTAACTCTCTGGTTGTGTGCTGATATTGTCTGTATTAGAAGTTTGTTGATTCACCCTCTGAAAATATGCCTTTGATTACCTGCGTTGTGCATTGAATTCTCTATCTCCTCACCATTCACTAATTTCTATGTTGAGAACTGTTGATATTCACCAAAGCAACATTACAGGGCAGTAATTGATACAATGGTGGAGGCTCGTTGCAGGCAGATAGAAAATTATTGTGGGCTCTTAAAATTCACTGAGATCGAAGGAGTTGAATATGAACAATGAACTCGTGTTGTTCGCTCTTAGAACTGCAGTAAACACTGACTACATTAAATTGAACACCGTACAAAGATGGTATGTTTTAAAATTTGTTGAAGTTTTCAATGTGCTAGTTGTTTTGTTTCAATGACTGAGTTCAAGCCCGAGCAGTACACCACATTGCGGTGAAGCCGATAGATTGACTCGAATGCTAGGTTCCTACATTGGTTGAAGGGAAAACAATTGTCATTGGATTGAATTGACATTGGAACATAGAGTGAAACATTGATCATTGTTGCATTGTTCATGAATTTTATGAATTATGAATCGATCATTGCTACTTGTGAAATGAACCTGAACCTGAGTTGAATCTTTCTTTAAAGATTTGAAGGTCGAAGGAATACAAAACAATGTGTGATCTCCATGCATGACTCCTGGTATTTTGTGTTGAAATTTTAAAGGGCCACATTTGGTATTGGTAAAATTGACTGTGCATTAGCCATTTTTGAGGACCGCAGATGCATATATATAATCATTGAGGTTTTCAACATGGTACCAGATGTATCCTGGTCTCAGTTCCCAAGCTCGCATTTGATCTGGTAAGCTCATCTCTTTTGACAAGAATCCTGACTGGATTATTCATGAACTTCCTAGTAATCTTCAAAGCTTCAGGAGGCATGGTAGCCGAGAAAACACCGACTTGGAGATTTGAAGGTAGCAATTGAAAGATATCATATATCTGGTCCTTAAACCTACATGATAGCATTTCATCTCCTTCATCGAGTACAAACATTGTGATTGAATCAGGATGCAAGGCACGATGCTACAGCATGTCATAGACTCTACTTGGCATCCCCACAACGGCATGAATACCTACGGATTGGAAGCAAACTGTCCCATCCTCTGAACTTGTGATAACCTAGTTTTGTGATGAGTGTGCAATAATACAATGCAAGTAATCTGAATGTGTTGAATGGTTAAGGGTTTCAAGAGTGAGCACTTCATCATCTACATTGTATGCATATATCTTGTATCGATGAATCAAGTACTCCAGCATCTTGTGAGAAAGGTCACAAAGAAGCAGACATCCAGACAGTAAATGTGAGAATGTGGCAATAAATTTATCTAGTTTTCATTGTATTCTCTATTCTGAAGCTCCTGGTCTATCTGTAGGCTTTCTGAATTGAACAAAGTCTTCTTAAATGTAGCAAAGGATCTCTCAATTGTGGAGAGTTCATGAAGCCCTTTCAGAGCAATATCATAAACGCTTTCCAAACTAACGTCTGCTGCTTCAGTGGGATCGAAAAGACTTGATGGCTGCGTGAAAGGCCTCTTTTTCAAATCCTCAACTTGAACATGGGTGGAGGCAATAGCTTTAAGTTATGATTCCAGAGAAATTTTTGCGAAAATAATAGCACCCAGATTGTCTCCTATATGAAAAAAAAATGTGGGGACGATTCTCAGATGAATGGGATGCTAATTCCTATTATTAAACCTTTAAATCAGTGGGACGAAATTTATCAAGTTCTGGTGCAGACTTAACAGTGGACAATTTTATGAAGTTTACTATCATTCCCTTGGCATAGCAGGCAATCCTAGGGCTGTAGCAGACTCTCTAGAAGTTGAATTTGTTATACAAGTGGCCGGGTTAGGTTCCTTTTCACTTTGCACACTGTATTTCTTGAATAGATGACTATGTAAAGCTTGCATCCTTGCTGATATATATTTCTGAGTATTCATAATGGAGAAACAATTATTTTATTTGTTGTAACATTTGAGCCTCATTGTTTGGGAATGTACAATATACTTTCGTTGTATATGAATGCAACCAACCATTGTTGTGTGTGGATTTGGAGAATAATTGTAGAGTTAAAACCTTGCTTTTGGTTCATTCCTCAAGGAATAGTATCACTTGATTGTTGTAGTTTTTTGGGAGAACAAACTTTGAGAATACCTTATAGTGACATTGGTTCATAGTTTTTTTAAAGTGTAAGCATTGGAGAAAATGGGCAGAATCAATGAAGTATTAGAGTTCCTCAAAACTCTGATATTGTCTACTACTCATGATACATTAAAAGTCAACAAAGTTTCTCTCACAGACATTCAGATCTGTCTAAAAAATTCACAAGAGAAAATTGGTTTTTGGCAACTCGAATCTCAGCTACATCAAGAAGAATTAAAACAGAGGAGTCATTCCGAACCTATTTCTGTTCAGAGGATTGAAACACACTCCCATAAAGCAGCAAGGCTACATGCAGATGCAAAAGTTCAGCTTGCACTTCCCAAGCCCATCATCAGACCTTGGGAAGAGCTTGTCCACAACAAACACAAAACTGGTCTCGGATATGAGAAGGACTTGTCCTTTCATATTCCAGACTACTCAAATCCCATTCAGTTTCAGAGTGATGGATTCATTCATTACAGTTCACCTCCATCTGTTCTAGATTCTACCCCTCTTCCATAGCATAGCAACAATAGCAAATTGTGAAATGCCAACACTTTGACTGAGTTGGCCATCTGAAAGATCATTGTTTTGATCTTCATCCATGTAAGAACAGTCATAAAACCAATCATTCTTCAAACAGATGCTTCAAAAATAAACTTCTTGCAAGAACAAAGATTCATCTTGGATGAATCGATACTTGGAAATGGGCATCAATAGCGAAGAAGATATTATACTCACATGTCAGAACTTGTTCTATAGTATTGAACAGCCTTGCAGTTGAGTTTTCTCCATCATCTCACATTGTATTTGACAGGGGGGGGAATAATGGTCATCTACAAGCTTCAAAGTCACATCAAGCGAGCTTGAGCCACAACCTACCACACCAGTTTCAGTGTTGTAGCCAAAGACAAATATGCCCCTGAGCATGCCTTTATTTGGTAATGCCTCTTCAAAGAATCTGGGACACTACCTCTAGCAGAAGACTTCAGCTTCTTGCCAGTTTCGGAAGAATTCTGGGAACAAAATTGGAAACGCTTCCTCTAGCAGAAGACTTCTGCTTCTTGCCAGTTTTGGAAGAGTTCCAGGAATTGCATTAAGCATTCCAGAGTTGTTGGTCATCCTTAAACCATCACAGGTTGAGACTTCCCTTTCCAGGTTGAAGTTCTCCATTTTATGCGGGGTCAGACCTCCCTTTCATGGTTGAAGGTTTCCCTCTTCAAAACAATAGGAGCACTTCCTCTAGCAGAAGACTTCAGAGTCTTGCCAGTTTTGGAAGAGTTATGGGAACTACACTAAGTGTTCCAGTGTTGGTGGTCATCCTTAAACCACCGCCTTTTATACTAGCATTTCAGAGAGAACATTCAGCCTAGTGCTGCCATGCATCTTTTGCACATTTTGTATTACAGCTCTATTCTTAGACTCATACATAACCCTTCAGATTAAGGGGGGGAATATTGGACACCTAATCCTCAATGGTTTAGTGTGGAAGCCGAATAGACAAAAGGAAGTCCAAGAGACCTTGGGATGTGAAACCCAACGGTCAAACCATGTACGATAAATGTATATGTTTTGTTAATAAAATTGTACTCTCATGTTTTATCTTTCCTATTTGTCTTTGCCATGTGTGTGTTTAACAGAAATAATAAGGTTCACCTCCCTGAGGATGTGTTCGATGATTGAAGTAATGGTCCATGTTTATGGGCCATGGTTTTTGGCCATGACGCACACATAAAATAGCATGCTATGTAGAGTAGTGATGGTGTTAAGGGATGTCATCAATAATTGAGGAGGCAAGTGTGCAGCTGTTTCAAGAGCCACCTTAGGAAATTTTCCATGTGAAAATTCTCGAACTATGTTATAGGAGATGACCTTGTAGGTATTTATTTCTTGAAGTAAGAGGAATGTGGCCATATGGTTGAGAAATATCTTGTTCATTCTGGTAAAGTAGCATGGAAAACATGCTTTGGAGGCCACAAAGAAGCTACCTTGAAGAGTTTGTGCATGTGTTGTGCATGGTTGTGGTTGTTGTGGTAAAAGAGAATGATTCCCACTAAATTGATGGAAGTTGTGCAAATGAGAGATTGTGTGGAATAGACAAGTGCAAGTCATGTTAAAATAATAGAGTGAAAGATCCACTTTGTGATATGTGAACACCCTAAGGGTTTTGGTCTAAGTTTTGAAATCCTTTCATAGGTAGGTGTGCTCACATAGGAAGTTGTAAGATCTAATGTTCAGGCATACATGTTGCGTGAGAGAAGAATTGTAATAAGTCCTTAAGAGTTTGTTGAGGCATGCATGTAGTGTAATGGCAAATGGTGTCGTCAAGTTGTGGAATGGACCACTTAGAGATGTACCAAGGTGGCAGGTATATTGGTATCTGGCTTGAGCGAGGGAATGTGAGACATAGGTGTGATATGGTTGATGAATGATTGGGACTAGGTCAATCTCCTTGAGTCAAGTTTAAGGGGGGATTGTTAGGGTGGTTTAGGTAGACTTCATTCGGTCAATTTATCGGTGGTTTTAAGATCCAAGTATATGAAAAACCATGGTATTTATCTTTAATGTGGTTTATTTAAAGGCTCAAAAGTCTCCATGTTAAGATGATCCAGTGGCCATTGGGAACATAGTAACAGTGTCTTTAAACACCACCACTTCTCTTAGTGATTTGTAATCGTAGCAATCATTTAGTTTTATCTCAAAATGGATGTTGGGATATTTAGATACTTAGAAGTTAGTTAACATCTACTTGGTTTGGCAGGGAGAAGCCAATGCAAGCACATCCCGCCCATGAAAACAAACAAGAAAAGAAGCAGACAGAAGAAGAAGAAGGGGCTTTGGATAAAGATAAGGAGGAAGAAGGAGACAAAACAGAAACATTCAATGGTAAAAAGACTCCAGGCCCATGTAAAACTAAGGCAGCAGAAACCCTAAGGGTGGTGATAACAGACCCAGCCATTCAAGCCTACCGGGATCACATGATCGAACATGCAATGATCTGCAAGTTCATGGGACTCTGGCCAATAGAAAGGGCGATGTGCCAATGGATAAAGCAGCAATGGAAACCCAAAGGTGATGTTAGACTGCACTTAGGAGCCAAAGGTTTTTTCACTGTTGTTTTCTCAAATATAGAGGATAAGGATAGAATATTTGATGGCGGACCTTATTTCTTCGCTTTTGCGGGCCTATACATTAGGCCTTGGAAGCCCAATTTTGTGCCAGAAAAAGAAACCTTCAAGTAGGTGCCTGTCTGGATACGCTTCTTCTCCCTGCCAATAGACTATTGGGGATATGCAGCTCTAAAACAAATAGGTGATAAATTAGGGACCTTCATCAAAGCTTCAGAAGCTACTTTGCAGACAAGATACACCTCCTGTGCCAGAATCTGTGTGGAAATGGATGTGTCGGGGGCACTGCATGAGGTACTGTGGCTGGAATATAGGGATGAAGACTATTTCCAAGCCATTGATTATGAGCAAATTCCATTCCGATGCAGAAAATGTCATGAGCATGGAAATTTAATCAGAGAATGCCCATTAAATAAAACACCAGAAGACCTTAAGGTAGACAAGGCAGAGAAGAACATGGACTTCTTTACTCGACCAAGAGCGAGACAAAGAGCTAACAGGAAACACCCGACCAAAGCAAGCACATCACAAGGTAATACTAGCAATGCTTTCGAAATTCTAGAAACTGAAACCGAATCAGAGGACAACAATAAGGAACAAAACACCTCTGAAGCAAACAAAACTACAACAGAGCCTGAAACTAAAACAATGGAAAAAAATCCTCCAAGCATTACGCTACAGAATCAAGAGGTAACAGAAGGGGTAGATGAAGACTCCGAAATGCTCATAAGTGACATCGGAAGTGATGACATGGAACTTACTGACATACTAGAGCAAGAAGGAGTTAATCTACCAGACATGGTGGAAAACTGGAAAAAGAAGGGGATGGAACACATATCGGAAGAGGAAGTTAAGAGAATTAATGATATACTAATAGCACGAAAAAGAGCAGAAATAGAAATGCAAAGCAAGAACCTGAGCATAGCCGAAGGAATGGGACTCTGAACAAAAGGTCTACTTCAAACCTCCACAACTTCCAAACAAAGGAAAAAGAGAGGACGCAGAACCAATAATGAGGCACTTCAGGAATTGGGACAAATGCTCTTAAACTCTGGTAAGATGAAAGCTCTAGAAGCTTTTTCTCTAAACTACTAAATCTTGTTTTAAAATGAAAGTCATCTCTTGGAATGCTAGAGGGCTTAATAGCCAAATAAAACAGTGACTTTTAAAGAAGAAGGTCCAAAAGGAAAAACCAGACATTATATTTGTGCAAGAAACCAAATGTGTAAGTAGTACTATTCATAATGTAAGAAAAAAATTAGGCAAACACATGGAATACCTGGAAACTGCCAGCAGTGGATGGGAAGGAGGCTTAATCACCCTGTGGGATCCGCAAGTAATCAAAATCCTCTCCTCTGAAGCGACCAGATATTTCATAGTTGTAGAAGCTCAGGTGGTAGAAAATTCGGAAACCTATTTGTGTACTAATGTCAATGGGCCTCAGAAACTAGAAGAGAAGTTTCTTTTTCTGAGAACTCTGCTGAATCTGAAGCTAAGATATCCCAGAGCAAAGGTAGTCATAGGAGGGGATTTCAATATGATAACTACCCTCATGGAAAAGAAAGGAGGGATAAGGAAACTCAACAAACATTCTGAAGCTTTCTTAGACTTGATCAAAACAGCTAATCTAGTGGATGTTGACCCCAAGAGTGGGGCTTACACTTGGAATAACAAAAGGGGAGGTGAAAGAAAAATTGCTTCTCAACTAGACAGATTTCTAATCTCTGAAAGTATTCTGTTGGAGGAAGTTATAGTAGAATCAGATATACTCCCCAGTGGAGGGTCAAACCATTGGCCCATTTCTCTGATTGCTGCTATCCAGGGCACTCCAAGAAACAAGCTATTTAAATTTGAGAAATTTTGGCTTACCCATCCGAACTTCATTCAACTTATTGAAAAATGGTGGAATGAACCGGTGGGCATCAGAGGTACCAAAATGTAAAGAGTACAAGGCAAACTGAGATGTATCAAAAACAAGATGAAAATTTGGAACAAAACTGTCTTTGGAAACATATTCAAAGAAAAAGCCAAATTAGAGGAGTAATTAGAGCAGATACACAAAGGTTGGATCACTGGGGATACTAATCCAGAAATAGTAAACAAAGAAAAAATGTTGATGCAGCAATGGCAGCTTCGTTGCCAACAAGAGGAAACCCTATGGAAACAAAAGTCTCGTATTCAGTGGCTTAAGGAAGGGGAACAAAATAAAAAATTCTTCCATAGATCAGCAATGGACCATAGGGGAGCTAACCAAATCCTTAGTCTCAAAAATGAACAGGGAGCCATTCTACAGACACATCAAGAAATTTCAACCCTTCTTACTACGCATTTCAGCAGCACAGCTCAAGAGCCAGAGGTTGACAGAACAGAAGCAATTGATGAACTCATCAACTCCATCCCCAAGATAATCACTAATGATCAAAACCTGGCACTAACTCAAGAAATTTCTTTGGAAGAGGTGGAAGAAGCGGTGAAGTATATGCCTAATGATAAAGCTTCTGGGCCTGATGGTTTTACCATGAACTTCTACAAGGCTTGCTGGGACATTGTTAAAACAGAGGTCTGGGAAGTTTTGGAAGACTCTCGGCATTCTGCCTCATTCCTCAAGTCCCTGAACTCTACATTCCTTGCCCTGATTCCAAAAGAAGAGGAAGCCAACACCCCTGCAAAATTTCGGCCTATAGCTCTGCGCAATGTTATATAAAAAATTATCTCTAAAGTCATAGCTAACAGAATGAAACCCATTCTTCCAGGCCTCATCTCTGAAGAGAAATCTGGATATGTTGAGGGGAGATAAATTCTGGACAATATTTTACTAGCTCAAGAAATGATTCATACTCTTCAATCTAGAAAGATTGCAGGTATGATGATGCAACTTGATTTGTCAAAGGCTTATGACAAGGTCAACTGGAATTACTTGGAAGCAATTTTAAAAGCTTTTGGCTTTGCTAGTCAATGGATAGTGTGGATTTTAGCTCTGATCAAATCTACTAAATTTTCTATTCTGGTAAATGGTGCCCCTTCTGATCGATTCTCCCCCTCACGAGGGCTCAGGCAAGGTGACCCATTATCACCATTCCTTTTTGTAATCCTGATGGAAGGTTTAAGTAGACTCATTCACAGCGCTAAAGAGGAAGGGAATATCAAAGGATTGCAGCCCCTGCCTTCCATTCTAGTGACCACTCACCAACAATTTGTTGATGATACGATGTTACATGGTACTCCCATAGTCAAAGAAGCCTTGGGCTACAAAAGGATCCTCAATCTTTATAGCAAAGCTTCAGGTATGGAAGTTAATCTATCTCAATCCACCATATTCTTTTTCAATACTCATTTAGCAGTGCAAAAAAATCTTTCTACCATCCTAGGCTTCTGGAGAAGCAACCTGCCCTCTAGGTACCTAGGAGCTCCTCCAATTGATAAACCCTAGCAAAAAAACCATTGGGAAAAGATCCTAGCAAACCTGGAGAAAAGATGCCACCACTAGACCCATAGGGCCCTCAATTTTGCTGGTAGGCTAGTCTTAACCAAAGCAGTCCTTCAAGCTATTCCTCAATATATGCTCTCCATAATTCCTACTCCCAAAGGAGTCCTTTAGCAAATGAGGATAATTCAGAGAACTTTCTTATGGTCAGGGAATTCAGAGAAGAAAAAGTGGGCACTAGTGGCATGGAATAAAATGTGTAAGCCCAAACAACTAGGATGGTTAAACTTGCACGACCCCTGCACCATCAATAGGGCTTGTGGTGCTAAATTGTGGTGGAAATGGCTGAAGGAACCCAAACTTCCTTGGGCTAGACATTGGAAGGAAAAATACGCTCCAATGCATAGTATATAGTATCTGATCAGAATGCAAGAGAACCCAGAAGGTTCACCGATCTGGAACCTAGCAAGAAAAAACTGACACATTATACAGGAGAATAGCTTCTGGGAAATTCGCAATGGAGAAACTGCCCTTTTTTGGGAGGATGCCTAGCAAAAACTCCCCAAGTTGGAAAGGCCTGAGTTTGCAGGTCTTCAAAGAAATTACCAGGAGCTTGGGAGAATGATGGTGAATCACTATTGGAATCCTAATAATAGGGACAAGCAGTGGACAACTTAGGTATTCAATGAAACAGAGCACATGACCGAAGCAAACAATGACATTAGGAACTTGCAAACACTATTAAACAAAAGAAAAATTAGAATTGCGGAAGACGATGACCAACTAAGATGGGGAAAGCAAGGAGGGGGCAATTTTATGCTCAAAGAAGGCAGAAACTTCATTGAAGATTCGAAGCAAGAAGAAAAAGTTAAATGGAGCAACAAGGTTTGGGATTCACAGTTCTAGCTGAAAATTAAAACCTTCCTTTGGCTCCTAATGCACAGGAAAACTCTCACTTGGCAGAATCTCCGAAAGAAAGGGTTCTGTGGCCCATCTAGATGCCCCATGTGTGGAAAGGAAGAAGAAACAATGAATCATCTCTTCAACACATGTGATTTGGCAGACCTTCTGTGGAATTGGGCGGAAACCACTTTGCAACAAATGGATAGAATAAGAGACTCCATTCAAGAAACCATCGAGAATTAGCGAGGCAATTTCTCCAGCAATCAATTGGTTAACATCATTTGGAAAACCATGCCAGGATTCATTACATGGTCAATCTGGAAGGAAAGGAATAGAAGAGTATTCTTAAACGAAACCAAAAATATAAATCACTCTATAGATATTATTATAAAAAATATCAGGAAATTGCTTCTTGTCAAAGGAAGGGCAGAACAAGATACTAAAGAATCAATTGGGGACTTACAAATCTTGAAAGATTTCAACCTGGATAAAGGAACCTTCGCGGCTACCATGAATCTCCAACAGGAGATAAATACCACTTTAAGTATCTGGAAACGACCACCTTCAGGCTTCCTTAAACTAAATTTCGATGGGGCTTCTCGGGGTAATCCAGGTCTGGCCAACATCGGAGGCATTCTCAGGAACATCGAAGGAGAAATTCAGTACATCTATAGCAGAGCCTTAGGGGAAGGAACCAATAATGAGATGGATTTCGCAGCGTTAGAACAGGGTCTGAGAACTCTTCGGAAATTATAGGCGGGCGCAGCAGTGGTAGAAGGGGACTCTCAGCTCGCAATCATAGCAGCGAGAAGGATGTATGCGGGAGCCAAAGCAAGCAAAGTCACTCAGCATTGGAGACTGTCCAAGGTGACAGAGAGTATTGCCAAACATCTTGTGCGCTTGAATGGTTTAATCTTTTAGGTAGTTCGCCGCAAAGCTAATACCGTAGCGGATCATCTGGAAAATTATGGTATAGAGAACCCCACTATCATCATGGACAGCTCTTGGCAGGACGTCACCTGCCCGAAAGTTAGAAACAAGTGTACTCTGCTCTCAAGGTAGGACATGGTTAACGAAATACAAGGCCAAAGGGACGTCGCTCTTTGCAGGTATTAGGATATGATTATTATCAATCGTACTGCTATGAAAATTAAGGGTCGGCAGAAGAATGAAGGACAGGCAAGAAATGGGCATTCAATGCACAAGCAGGCAGGAGGTACTCCCTTCAGCTCCATGAATGAAAAGTATGAGTTCTGCCGACACCCATTTAAAATTATGGACACTTGGCACTCATCGGAGAGGTTCAAGCAGGGAAAACTTAAGAGCAAAAATCCGATACATCATCGAAAGTGTGAACCACGAAGCAAGGATAATTATGAAAGGATTTGCGGTCAGCAAGGGACAAGATGGAACACAACAAGTGACTCACCCTCTCTCTCCTCTATATCTTCAGTCCCCAATAACAGTAGCACCACTGTGTATTCTGTTAGTCTACAGAAACTCATTTTCTCGGCCCTCAAAATACGGTGTTGTTCGGTGCTTAATTTCAAGACAATGGCAGGCAAGGGCAGCAAAAATGCTTCTGCCAACCGAGATCTCAAGCAAGCTCGGGAAAATTATGAAACAAGGACCTCTCAAAGGGAAAAACATAAGATTGAGGAGTTGGAGGCTATAGTGGTTGAGGAAGAGGAGAACTTGGAGGAGCATGAACTGGAGAAGGATATGGAGTGGGTCCAGAACCCTGGAACATCTACAACTCGGGCCACCCACTATGTCCGCACGCAGATGGAAATGTGGCAGATCAAGACGATGCTGGCAAAAGCCATAAGCATGCAAGGTGATTATATCAGCCAAGCACGACAGGGTCAACAACCTATTTCTGTAACTTCTGCGGAGCATGAGGTGATCTTGGAAACCTTGGACTTTAAAATCAGCGGTCTGGAGCAGTAATTCGATAGCATTTCCAAAAAGCTAACAATCTTGATCGGCCTTCTTCGTCACTCCATTTGTTAGGAAGATGTGAGTGCTGGGGAAAGGGCAGAGGAGAAAACAAGCACCAGTCAGGGCACACTCTCATCGCTACCTCAGGTGGGCAGAGCCAAGGCTCCAACAGGTCAGGAATCCTCAAAGAATTATGTGGTTCTCGAGATGTAATGGGTCTTTGCTACAAGCACTGGGTGAGTTATTGGGGCATGGGTCTATGCATTCGATCACTGACCTTGGAACTTATCCGTTTTGTCAGTTTTCTGGTTTTTTTTTCTCTCAGTAGTTGTCTAAGGCTCTATGTGGGTCTCAGTGAACCTCGGATTTGGATATACTATGGTTTTGTTGTTATTCTGTTGGTTCACATTTGTTTTTTTGTCAACCCCTGACTTTCTCTACCGCCCTGCGTGGCGTGCCCTGGGGTTCTTCAGGTCATTTTGGTCATGATTGGTTGTATTCGGACTGGGAAAGCAGTGTTTTGTCTGCACGAGCAGACCTTTTGTAAATATGTATTATTGTCTTAATATAAAATGTTGATTTACACAAAAAAACATCTACTTGGTTTAATGAATATTAGTGTGTTAATTTAGTTGTGGCAACATGAGCTTTACAACTGGATATGGGGAAATGTTGTAGTGTCAACTATATGTAAATTATGCATTCTAGTAACTACAAAATGAATATAACATAATAATATTAAATAATAAATCCATTAAATTTAATTTTTTTTTGTAAGCTAGGATGGTACTCTTTCTATTACTTGATCAACAGAACATTACATCATTTCAAACATGTTGCAGCCCACCCACATGGGGAAACCGGGTCAGAAATCCACCTATAGTTTTTAATTGCAGCCCAAAAATAGAAGGTCCACAGTCTGGTAGTCTTAGCTAAATAAACGAGGCAGTCTTGTGACTTACTAATACTACTAATCTGCACTACTTGCTTTTCCCTATCTATAACATGTAAAAAGCCATAACCAAAAAAACTATTGCAGCTTCTAAACATATCTTATATCAATCGTTGTCCATATCTGGTTGCTGGTTGGCTGCTCCCGCTGGTTCTGGATGGTCCCGCTTCAGCATTTGCTGGATTGCATCCAGCTTCTCCTCCTGCCTCGCCATTGCTATGCGTATGAAGCTCAATTCTCTGCGTATGTCAGGATTTCCTTGGGCCAACTCTACCATCTCCTTTGCCACTTGCTCAAGAGCCTTTGCCATTAGCCCCTTCATCACCCAATATATATGCAGAGACTGTTTGAACAATGACATTCGCCCCCTGGTGTGACCAGGGTCATGGAGCAGAAACTCCCACTCTTCCATCTCCTCTGCAGATTGATCCTGTAACGATTCCTCTTCAAGATACTGCATGACTCTACGCACAGCAGGATTGGAGTTGCAGTGATAAGCCTGTTCAGCCCTTCGAATCCTGTGGTTCACAGTCCTCCTTTGACTTTTATCTTTATATAAATCCATTAAATTTAATTTATTATATTGTAATTTTATTATTATTAATAAAATTACAAACAATTTTTTTGAGATCATAATATGTGTTAATTTTATTATTATTAATAAAATTACAATTTTATATTGTAATTTTATTATTAATAATGATTCATATTTATAACTATGATGTTTTAGAATATGTAATTAATAAACATATAAAAACTTAACAAGTTTAATTAATAAATTTCTCGTTAGATTGAAGTGAAGTAGATTTCCATGCACAATTATTCCATGGATGTAGCGGTCACGGTTAAGAAATATATATATATATATATATATATATAAACATTGATTTTGGTTCATAAATATGAAACATAAAAAAATTTAATATTTACAATGTTTTTTTTAATAAGGTAGTTAGCTGAAATGAACTGCATTCAGAGGTGGTCAGAGGTATGAGGAAGGCACAGGGTTAGACCCTGAAACCCTAGGCTTCGGGCCTGGGTGACACTGACAGGCTACCCTTCGACGAGCAGGTACGGGCAGGACTGATGGCAGACCCTCCATGGGTTTGCGGCTTCGAGGTAACCTAGCTGTTGACAGATGGGCGGTCTCCCCTTTTTGGTCTCTACGGTTAGGTTCTCGGGGGCATAGCGCTGGCGGTTTTGGTGTTGACAGCATTACCCTGAGGTTTTACTTCTGAAAATTTGTCCCGAGACGGTTTTGAACAGGTTTTTACCCTAAACAAACTGGTGCTTTATCCCCAGGCGTTTCAAGGAGCGAGCTTTGTGGTAACGGGTTTCTGTGAGGTGTCAGGTTTTAACGCGGTTTAGCGATCATGGTTTACCACAGCGAGGCGGTGGAATTAGACCCAGCCCCTGAAGACATACTCTCGGTCTGGGGAAAGGAGGTCACGGATCAAAACCTGGACAAGTTTTTCGGTCAAGAGGGCATTTTCGTACCCGACAATTTTCCAGCAGGAGGTCCTTGGAGAAGTAAACTGCCTAGGGTTTCGTTGGAGGAGAGTTTAGTCCCGGCCGGGGAGCTTGGCAATATTGGTGGTCGCTTAGAAGCTTCAGGAGCGCGACAGGAAGTCTGCACTCAGAAAGAAAAAGGTTTACTAGATGGTAAGGTTCTTTCCCCTTCAAAGATTTTCAGTCCGTCGGGTGGGTTAGAAGATATTATAAACTTTAATTCCAGACAGGGGTTATGGAGGACTATAGGGGGTTTTCAAGGATCAGATAGAGAAGTCAGGGATAGAAGCAGCTCCTTGACGGTTAATCGACCCTTTTCATCAGCTGTATTGCCTTCAGGCGGCCCGATTACTAAGGGGGTCTTTCCCGATCTTGACAAGGTTTCTATTCAGGGGAAGAATGACAAAAACCCTGTCACTGGAAGGTCGGAAGAGAAGGGGGATCAGGCTAATGGCAAGGAAGGAACTGCAGCAGGAGGTCCGAGCCTTTTTCCCCCAGGAAAGGAAGGTAACCCTCTTGCGGGCAATGTGCATGGAGCACTAAGGGCACCAGACACTTCAGGCATTGACAGTGAGGCGGATCTGGAACGAGGAAGGGTCGGGGAAAAGCGTAAGAAGGCAAAATCCCTAAAATCGAGAAGGTTAGCCGGGAACTTGTTACTGGGAATGGATGTTCAAGTAGAGGACGCATTGGATGTGGCAGAATGTACGCTTGTGGGCCGTGTAAGGGGGCGTTCGGTCTCTGGCAAGTCTCTTCAGCAATGGGCGGAGCGTCTATGGATGGAGACTCCGGCAAAGTCTTTCAAAACGGCCACTCTGGTAAAAGGGTGGTTCATGATCAAGTTTGATAGCAAAGAAGCCATGGAGTGGGTTGAAGGAAGGAATTGGGCTTTTGGGAAACGCCCAGTATTTTTCAAAAGGTGGTCACCACTCTTCGACGCGTCCAAGGAAAAAGTGGAGGAATTCCCCGTCTGGGTAAGGGCACCTGGTCTTCCACCGTTCCTCTGGGTGGAGTCTGTTTTCTCTTCAATTGGGAATTCACTGGGTACGTTTTTGGAAGCGGATATGTCCTTTCTAGACACTCATGAAAGGGCAGTGGCAAGGATATTGGTGCGTCTGAATCCAAGTGAAGGGCTTGTGGACTCGATAAACCTGCAATATAGAGAGTATGTCTTTGAACAATTGTTAGATTATGAATTACTACCTTTTAGGTGCCATAGATGCCATGAGCTCGGACATCTGGCGAGGGATTGTCCTATGGGGCGGCGCAGAAGGAGGATCCAAAAACCTATCGAGCAGAGGGAGAGGAGCATGGGTGACGATATAAATATGGCGAGGAAGAATAGCTCAGAGGACAAGCCCATGGAAGGGGTTCAATATCAGGAGGATGAAGCTCTGGCCCAGACTGAAGGAGTCGCGATCCAAGCGGCCGAGAATCTGAGCGAAGTCGAAAAGCCCCCTGGCGGAATTACTGAGGCCATTGCAAATGATCCATCCGGTAAGCAATCAATCCCACCAAACTCTGTCTGCTTTCCTGAGTTAAATATTGTCCCCTCTTCTATGGAGTCCCCTCTGACTTCAAACTGCAAAGATATATGTACAAACATTGAACAATTAACTGCTGATATTCCTTCCATTGATCTGAATAGTGAAGGCGTTTCTTTAGTTAACCCGGTCTCAGGCGGCTCCACCCCTGCCCGCACTTATAACCTTAGATCTCTCAGCAAAAAGTCTGACCCTTCCCTGATTTGGGGGATCCTGTGGGTGGATTGGGTCCTTCATCATCTATACCCTCTCAGAAAAAGGGTAGAGGGAGAAAGTCAGATCTGTCAAAAGCCCAAGTTAAAGCTAAACTGGATGTGGCTGACGGCAAACAAAGGTTGATTTCTGGGGCGCTTAGAGCAGCAAAACCCCCTGAGGCGGTTATAAAATGATCTGTTTATCATGGAACTGCAGGGGTTTAACCAGTAAACCCAAAAAACTGGCTTTGAAGGAATTAATCTCTCGCTATAACCCGGATCTGGTTTTTCTACAAGAAACCCTGGGAAGGGGTGTAGATATTGAACCTGTCCTAAATTCTCTCCTCCCGGGATGGACCTTTGTAGCCCTTGATGCAGTAGGTCATTCGGGGGGTCTCGCCATCGGTTGCAGGGATGGCAGACTGAAAATTTTGAGTTTTTGGGGTATGCACAATGTGATTGGTATGGAGGTTATCTACCCAGATTTCGATTTCTCCTTCCTGATAGTAAATGTTTAGGGGCCATGTCAGGCAAGGGTTTTTTTCTGGAACGCTTTCATGTCTAAAGATTTCTTAAAAGGAAAAAATCTGATAATCGGAGGTGACTTAAACTTCTCCTTAGGGAATGCAGAGGCTTGGGGACCCAAGGCTAGAATTGACCCTCTATCAGATTATTTTGCTCAACTTCTCCTATCCCGCAAGCTGATAGATGTAAATTATATAAAGGCAAAGCCCACCTGGCGGAATAGGAGAACTGGGGAAGAGAGGATAGCAAAACGGCTTGACCGCTTCCTAATAAATGACTTGATGGCGTCCAATGTCCCGATGTTCAGGCAATGGGTGGGTGAAGGGGGAAATTCTGATCACTTCCCCATCCTCTTAGAACTCTCCAAGCCTCCCCCAAAACCTGCAGCTCCCTTCAAATTCAATGCTTCATGGCTGCAAGAAGAGTCTTTTAATCTGTTGTTCAGGAATACTTGGAGACATACGGGTAGAGACTTTTCTGGAAACAAAGGAGCTCTCTTTATGGAAAATCTTAAAAGACTAAAGAAAGCAACTGTAGAGTGGGCATCTGAAAGAAGGAAAACAAAAAATGAGGCCTTGATTAAAATTGATGATGAACTCTGAGCGCTAGAAGATCCTGAGGTGGACGCTTATGCTTCTCAGGAGTCAAAACAAAGGATTGTGGCCCTTGAGAAAACGCGAGCTAAGATCCTACTAGACAAAGAGGAAGAATGGAGATTAAAGAGTAGGGCAATTTGGTTGAAAGCAGGGGATGAGAATACAAAATTTTTCCACAATTATGCAAAAGGCCGGAAAAATGCAAATACAATCTGGAAGCTAAAAGACCAAGAGGGCAGAGAGGTCTCGTCTTTTGAGGCTTTGTCAAACTTAGGGAAGAATCATTTTAAATCTTTGTTCTCAGACCCAGGAGGGCTTTCTTTAGCCGAAATTATCAGAACAGCTCAAGCTTTCCCTCGTTTTGTGGAGGGGGATGAGGCTAAAGACCTTTTTAGAGAGGTGACAAAAGAGGAAGTAGAAAGTATTGTTAAATCAATGGCAAAAGACAAAAGTCCGGGGCCGGATGGATGGACTGTTGAACTCTTCACTCATTTCTTCGAGCTGATTGGCGAAGAGTTAATGGAAGTGGTGGAGGAATCAAGGAGAAAAGGAGAGGTTTATCCCCCTTTCAATGCTACCTTCATTGCTCTTATACCTAAAAAGGAGGATCCAGAAACTTTCGAGGATTTTAGGCTGATCTCACTGTGCAATTGCATTTACAAAATCATTGCAAAAACCATTGCAGTTCGCCTGAAACCGGTCCTATCAAACTGCATTTCCCCAGAACAATTCGGTTTTTTAGACGGTCGCCAAATCCATGAAGCTATAGGGGTGGCTCAGGAGACCATTCATAGCATCAGGGTCTCAAAAGCAAAAGGGGCTGTGCTAAAAATTGACCTGTCCAAAGCTTATGACAGAATCAGCTGGAATTATCTAAGGATGTTGCTGACCCACCTGGGTTTCAAGGTGGATTTCATAAGCTGGATCATGGGATGTATCTCAAATGCAAGTTTTGCAGTATTAATAAACGAGGGTGCATCCCAATTCTTCAGAGGACAAAGGGGATTGAGGCAAGGGTGTCCCCTTTCCCCTCTGCTTTTTCTTCTAGCTGCTGAAGGCCTCAGCAGATTGATATCAAATGCCAAAAGATCAGGTTTGGTAAAAGGTTTGGAAGTAGTTGTAATTTTTTTTATTACCCATCTCCTATTTGTAGATGATATTTTATTATTTACAAATGGAAGCTTAAATGAAATTAGAGAGCTTAAAAGTATTCTTGACTTGTTCTTGAAAGCAACAGGCCTTCAAATAAACTCTAGAAAATCCCAGCTTATTCTGGAGGGTTTCAACAGACAGGAGGAACTCCTGATTTTATCATAGTTACCTTTTGAGGCCTGTAAAATGGAGAATCCTTTCAAATATCTTGGTTTTTGGTTAAAACCTCAATTGTACAGAAAGCAGGATTGGAACTGGCTGGTGGCAAAAATTGAACAAAGAATATCCCATTGGAGTTTCAAGTGGCTATCTCGAGCAGGCAGGTTGACTCTGGTGAATTCAGTCCTCCAGGCCATGCCTGTGTTCTAGGCAGCTCTGACATGGATCCCAAAAGGCATTCTTCACAAGATTAAACAACTATGTAGCAGATTCCTTTGGTCAGGGTCAAAGGAGGACTCAGTGCTTCCTTGGGTGTCATGGGACAAAATTGCAAGGCCAAAAGACTGGGGTGGCTGGGGCATTAAAAATCTCATTGACTTCAGCTCCTCCTTAGCAGCAAAATCCGGATGGCGTTTAATCACTGCTGAGAACCTATGGACCAGAGTAGTAAAGAGGAAATATATAGATCCCATGCCCCTAGAAGATTGGATAAGGAACACAAACAAGAAAGGAAGGAATTTCTCTGTGATATGGAAAGCCACAGTAGAGGCATTCAAGGTAATCGAACAGGGTCTGGCCTGGCAGGTAGGAAACGGTGAAAATGTAAGGATTGGAAGAGACCCTTGGGTGGGATGCAACGAATCTTTCGCTCTTTCTCTTGAACAGAATGCCCATCTGGATTCGAAGGGGATTCTTGGCTTAAATCAGATTGCTAATATGGGTCAGTCAACCATTTGGGGTCAAGCATGGAAATCAAAAGAAGAGTTAGGAATCAACCCCAGGTGAAGGAATGAGTGGCGGAGTTTTCTTCAAGAGCTAAAGAGATCAAATGTCAGAATTCAGGACAGACCGGATCAATTGGTGTGGGCTCATGCTGAAAATGGAGCCTACTCCCCAAAGGCGGGGTATGCTTTCTTGATGAAGAAGAAAGGGTGGGTTAATCCAGAATGGTGGGCAAAACCTCTACTAAAATTGAAGTGCCCCAAGAAAGCAAGATTATTTTTCTGGTGTGTTTTAAGAAAGAAAATCCCTACCTGGGACATCCTTCAATCCATATTCAAACAGGGCCCAGGTAGGTGCCCCCTATGCTTCTTAGACTCTGAATCCATTTACCACTTGTTCATTGCTTGTCCTTTTGCAAGGAAAGTTTGGGAAGAAATGCAAAAGCTTTTGGGGAGAAATGTTCGCTGGGAAGGGGATTCTTTTCTCGCTGCTTGGGAATATTGGTGGAACCATTACTCAGAAAGGAACCTTAGGAATCTTCCCCCCATCCTCTGTTGGGGTATCTGGATAGCTAGAAACAAAAGCATTTTCAGAGATCATCTCACTCCAGCGGAGGTGATTGCAATACAAAGTTCAGCCATTCTTTCTAGTATCCCGGAGTTTGAAGAACCACGAAACTCAGTCCCTAAAAAGGAAGAACGGATTAGGGAAGGAATTTCGTGGGCCTATTTTGACGGGGTAGCACAAAACAATATTGCGGGTGCTGGAATCGCCATTCATATAAACCCCTCTCACTCTCTCAAAGCCGTTGTGGGATTGGGTCCCGACACCAACAATTTTGCTGAACTTCTTGCCCTTAAACTTCTTATTTGCTGGCTCATAAACATAAATATCTTCACTATTCAGATCTTTGGTGATTCTCTGAATGTAATTAACTGGGTCATTGGGAAATACAGATGTCAAAATTATATGTTGAGACCGCTTCTGGAAGAGATTCAAAACTTAAAATTACATTTTAATATTTTCTCCATTGAACATATCTACAGGGACAGGAACGAAGAGGCAGATAGGCTTTCTAAAGAGGGTTTGCAGCTCACTGTGGACTCGTGGAGGATAACTGAACAGATGAACGAACAGATCCGTGTGTCGGATCTCCCTCCCCACACTTAATTTTGCTGTTACAGGATGTATAGATATCTACAACTCTTCTATTCTGTTTCGGTCAAAGAAAAACTCTGCTGGTTACTATTTTCTTGTTTTCATCGGGTTTGCTTCAGAAAACTTTTCTATGAAAAACAGATCCGTGGGTTGTTTTCCTGCTATAAAAGGAGGCCCACGTTATTTTTTGACATGTATAAAATCTTTTGACAGAGTTGTCCATAGTAGACAACGATCAAGTGCTGAAAGTAAGCGGAAAAAACTGCTTATGGTTTATTTTATGCTTGGATCTTGGTGATTCAAAGGGGAGTATGTCTCTCTCCTTGAGGACTGATGGTGGTCTCAAGATCACAGAAGCTGCTGGAATGTTAACTCATGTGCTTGTAACTTTTTTATTTCTTATAAAAAGGTTCGTTTTTTTCCTCGGGAAAAAAAAAAAAGGTAGTTAGCTATCTATGTAAGAAGAATGTTGTGTATTTCAGTAAAAATTTATAAAACATGTGATATATATATATGAATTGCAATTTTTTATTTAAATTTTGCACTCATTTAATTTTTGTTCGTCATTCATAAATTCAGAGTTAAAATAAATTTATCTTTATATATATTTATAGTTATATAGTCTCATAAACTTGATTTAAATAGTGTAAAAAATCAATTGTTAGTAGTTATTTAATTATAAAGAATTAGTAATTAATTAATTAAAAATAATTTTTTTATAATTTAAAAATTTCCATTTACAATTTTATCAATTTCTAATTAAATTTCAACAATTTGCTTAAAAAAAAATTAATACATCAAAATGTATGGCTTACTGCAATAAGCTACATTGAAATGGAATTTAATTGCATCAAAAGACCCTCGAACACAATACTAAAGAGATGTTGTAATCATATATTATGTAAATATAAAAACAAAATAAATAAGAAAACAAAATAAATAAGAAGTGTTGTCCATGCTAGTATGGAAAAGATGTGAAAATGTTATGTAAATACAAAGATGAAAATAACATAAAAATAATATTTATAATTAATAATGACTCCTTTTTAATCTTTACAAAATAATAAAAAATAAAAAAATAAAATTGGAGATGTCAAATTATTTAAAATAAAATTTAATTTAAAAAATTATATCTAACTAATGTTTATAAGTATTGTTATTCTATTTCTAAGTTAAATTGAGATTATAGAGTTAATTTTGGAGTTTAGTTTTTGATAAAATTTTGAATGTAAAAACTCTTTGGTGATTTAACTTTGCACTATAAATGATCACCAAAATAAAATTATATATATATAATAAAAATTTTCAATCAAATTAGTTATAGGATTTCAAGAAAAATGTGATTTTTTTTGTTGTTAAAATATATTTCTGAACGCAGAAATAGATGAATCTTGATCCACTATCAAGCACTTTGAAAAAATAAATTTATTAATGTGCAATCTTTTCTTCCTATTTTACGTTGAAAAAAAAATTCGATCCCTCCTCATGACAATTAAGATAAATCAAATATGATCCCGTTCCATATTTGGACGTCCACAACTCGAACCACATTAATGAATAGTAAAAAAATAATTTATAAACGAAAAATTAGAGTAAAATAAAGTTTACCTTGGAAGCTCTGGCTAGCAGTTAAAAAGGTCATATCAGAGAAATGAAATATTGTTACCGTTGTAGAAAAGCGATGGAATTCAACACTCCACATCCTCACCAACAGTTACTGATAATATGAGTGTTAAAGAAACTGCAAGGCCGAGCGGTTTCAATGGTGCAGAAAGGCTTTGCTTCCGCTGCTCAGCCCATGGTGGATCTCGACAACCTTCCAATTTTTTCAGCCCCTTCTTCAAACACCACTCCCATTCCCAGGGAAAAATGCGCTTCTATATGACAATGCAAAGTCCACACTCCCGGATTGTCAGCTATAAACCCTATTGCAGTCCAGCCGAACGGAAAGAGAGGCACTATGGTTTCCTTGGGCAGAGTTATCAGACTGAACTTCTCTGTATTCTTAAGCGGATCGAACATCCAGTTTCCATGAGCAAGAGCCCAGAAATCATGGCCGTGAAAATGCCATGGATGAATCTCGCTCATACTTTCCAGTTTCTTGTCGTTCCGCAAAATTACATCCAGTGTGTTGTTGAATTCCAATCTATATACTGGATTTCCATATCTGGCGTTTGAGTTGGATTCAGTGATTAAGTACTCTCAAGTACTCTCGGGAACCGGGAATGTTAATAATCGAAGACGCACTTTTATTAATCAAAGTGAGCAGCTCTTAGGCGAGGGATCGACTTGGAGACTGTCTCTTTCATGGGAGGGATTCACCTTGAGACTGCCTCTCTCATGGGATTCATGGGATTCACCTGGAGATTGCCTCCAGAGAACCCTCTAAGTCAATCACATTACAAATCATGAATATATAATTTACAAGAAAATAGAGAAGTTAGAACAGATAACTAAAAAATAAGAACTAATTCCTAATCTAAGGTTCCAGGAACCGACTCTCTCCTAAGTTACATTTATCCATTATCTGCAACACTCCCCCTTAATGGAGAAAGGGGTTCACAAGTATCTCTAACATTTCTCTAAACAATTCAAACTTGATTCCACTCATAGGTTTAGTGAAAATATCAGTAGCATTGTCACATGTATTACAATATTCAATATGGATTTCCTTTGAATGAACTTTCTCCCTAACAAAATGAAACTGTGTATCAATGTGCTTTGTGTTTTTATGAAACACTGGATTATT
Organism: Pinus tabuliformis; assembly: GCA_031772625.1. Classification (NCBI taxonomy): domain Eukaryota; kingdom Viridiplantae; phylum Streptophyta; class Pinopsida; order Pinales; family Pinaceae; genus Pinus; species Pinus tabuliformis. Next base: position 141,158,157 of record CM062814.1, on the reverse strand, counting down.
TGCAAGTTTGATAGAGCTCTCATTGTCACATTTGATAACGGTTGCAACTTTTTGGTCTTCTTGAGCGTCATGGAGAAGTCCCCCCAACCAAATTGCTTCACACGCTGTTGCACACATCACTTGATACTCAGCTTTTGATGAAGACAATGATATTGTGTTCTTCTTTTTGTTGATCCATTCAGTGACCCCAGACCCAATGTTAAATTCATAACCTATTATGAATCATTTGTCATCTACATTTCCAGCACAATTGGAGTTTGAAAAACTTGTCAATTTAACATCACACGAATTAGTATATTTAATACCATAGTCTAAGGTTCCTTGAAGATAGCTTAAGACATCTTTCGCTGCAACCCAATGACTCTCAAGAGACTTTGACATAAATTGGATCAATACCCTGACTGCATAAGCCAAATCCGGCCTAGTTGTAGTCAAGTAGATTAAACTCCCAACCAGTTGTCTATGCAATGTTGCATCTACCTCCTTATAACCATAATCATTCTGAAGTTTGGTATTCTTCTATCTTTATAACTAGAGTGTTCAACAACATTTAACATACTAGTTATAAAAGAATTCTCCTTATATATTGTTGGCAATTGAATTTTCCTACTTGATCTCCTGAGTGGCAGAGTGGTTTCAAACCTATTCTAATCATCCCTTGGTGGGTTTTGCTTGGAAATTGCATAAGTACCATCCACTTCCTTTTTTTGTTGCTACTTCTCATGGTTGTCTCATGTTTCATCACTCCCTTCTTCCATCAGCAAAGTCATGTGCCACTCTTCATTGGAACTCTCATGGTTTCCATCATTAACCTGCTCATGACATACTACATCTCTAGTTGCAAATACTTTATGAGTAGAGGAATTAAACAATTTATAATCTTTAAACTCTGTACAATACCCAACAAAAATGCATTTAATGGCTTTTGAATCTAGTTTCTTCCTATCCTCCTTTGGAACATGAGCAAACGCTTTGGAGCCAAAAATTCTTAAATGATTAACTGCAGGCTTAAAACTTAGTAAAGCTTTGAAAGGAGTTTTAAAATAAAGACTTTTTATTTTACTCCTATTCTTCAAATATACTGTGGTATTTATTGCTTCAACCCAAAATCAATTAGACAAATTTTTACCTTTTAGCATGTTGCATGCACACTCCACAAGGGTTCTGTTTTTCCTCTCTGCAACCCCATTCTGTTGAGGAGTGTGGGGTATTGTGAATTGTTGCAGTATCCCATGATATTTACAGTATTTGATGAAACCAGCGTTCTTGTATTTTCTCGCTTGGTCCGAGCAAAGAATCTTGATGAATTTTTCTGTTTGCTTCTCAATCATGCTTATAAACTCCTTAAAGTATTCAAAAGTCTGACTCTTTTTTCTGATATAAAATATACCCAAGTGAATCTCGTATAGACATCAACAAATAATAATAAATAATAGGCACCTCCCAATGACCTCGTTTGCATTGGGCCACATAAATCAGTGTACACTAGCTCTAATATATCTCTCTTATCTGTATCTACATTTACACGAAACTCATCTTTGTGCATCTTCCCAAGAGCACATGCTTCACAATCAACATGATCATTCTTTAAAATAGGGAGACCATTGACCATACCTCGTTTTTTTATTGAAATTAATATGGCTGAATGTTTGATGCCATAAATCTTCTACAATCATAGATGATGATGTCAATGCTTGGTGTGGCACACTTCTCACATTCATCTTGTACAAACCTTCCACAAGAACACCTGATGCAATTGCCTTCATACAATCAAGCAGATCTTTGATAACACAATAAGATTTAAAAAACTCTACCTTACGATTATGATCTGTTATAATAGAAACACAAGTCAGATTCTTTTTGTATTCTAGGTACATACATTACATTTTGAACATGCCTAATATTTCCATCAAGAAAAACGTCAGGAACATGACCATATCCTTTGATTTGGTACCCTCTATCATCGTAAAGATATATGTTTACTCCACTATTGGTCTCTTTGAAATTATAAAACCAATGCATGTTTCCTGTCATGTGGGTGGAAGCTCCTGAGTCCACAAACCAAGTTTTTGCTTCATCATCCTCAACAGTCTGAGATTTTGATTATATTCTTCATCAACAAAATGACCTGCATGGTTCTTGTGTATATGTTGACCTTTATCAAACTTCTTCTTCTGACAATATTTGGCTATATTACCAACTCTACCACAATAAAAACATTTGGTTGCTGAATCATTTCTATTGGAAGCCATACCTTGAGATGGAGGGGACTTTCTGTGTGGGGCTCCTCCTCTTTTGTGTGCTGCATTTTCCTTTCCTATGAACAACTTTTTCTTCGCCATGAGAGAAAAGTCTGAACTTTGGGGTTTGAGTGTCAATCGTCTTTCCTCCTCTTGCATTAGAATCCCTATCGATTCTTAAAAATTAGGGGATTTTTCTCTCGCGTTCAACCCAATGATGAACATCTAATAGTCGCCAGTCATACCATTCATGGTAATGGTGACCAGATCAGTGTCTGACACAGTTTCACCAATGTCGTCCAACTTATCCTTGAGCTCCTTGATACGAGATATGAACATTGCTACTGATTCATTCTCCTCCATTTTAATGGAGAGAATCTTGCTCTTTAGAAACAACAGGTGATTTGTGTACTTTATTTCAAACAAGTCTTTGAGAATTTTCCAAATGTCTGTTGCAGATTTACATTCTTGGATATGAGGGATAATGAGATCCTTCACAGACAACTTGAGCAACACCTTTGCCTTATTCTCCCTCTTTTCCCATTCTTGGATTGCTACTTTTGTTTCGCCTATAGCTAGGGTCAACTTCAACTCATCACCCATTGCAATCGCCCATGCATTTTCTCCTCCAACTAGGTCTACAACTTAAATTTCCAATTAGAATAATTGGATCCGTTAAGTGTGTTTCTTTCATTCCAGTATGCCTTTGCCATCTGGTTATTCATCTTGACACTAAAAAAAATGGACCTCCGGTAATTAAAAAACCAGTCATGTCCTAGATCCACAACAGATGATCTCAAGGCACCTTCTCAAAAATGCTTAATCTTGATTGCACAAGCTAATATGCCCCAATTCAATTTAATTCAAAGCACCCCTTTTAAATTCAATTAAAAAAAATGAGCCCCTTTGTTCTTTTTAATAAAAACAAAACTCTCCTTTCTTTAAAAGAATGAATCCTTTTTGAATGCGCCCCCAACAAAATATGACCTCGAAAAAATATTTTAGATCGAAGAAAAAAAATGATCACATACCATGGCCAACGATCACATTTTAGATCACAATTTAGATCGAGAATACCCTTCTCCTTAATGTGGCCAAACCACTATTCAAAACAAAAAATTTCATATTTTTGAAATACACAATTCCTACATCTAAATTATCAAACCATTCAGACTCGTTACATTTTAAAGTAGTCCATGCTCACCACACGTGCCATCGATCCCTATTTGGCAATGATGGTGAGAATGGGACTATCAACAACAAATAACGCGCTCCAACATGCAGACCACACATCGCAGCTCCACCTCGCAATGCCACTTCGCAGCCCCACGCTCACACATTGCGCCACCCAGAGAGCTACCAAATCCTCTAATTCGCAGGTTCACACAACCTTAACACATGTTGCCACCAATCCTGATGCTACTAACCGAGGAGGAATTCACCTCACCACACGCATCCTCCGCTCATCGATTAAGGCCACCTCGATCTGTTGAGGAGAAGAAGATGGCTCAAATTACTTCAAATTTCTAGCAGAATATCACACCTGTCAAACAACGTCCATGAATCACACAACTAGAAGTTTGGTGAAAACTCTAGAAGTGCGGTCAAATAGAGCAGAGCCCCTCCAATGAGAAAATCTACGTTGAGAGCCCACATTGAAGGAAATCACTCTAAGGAAAGGATCCAATAGTGTCTCTTTGCCTCTAGAATGGGCATTGAATAACGCTACATTGAACCTGAATAAAGCGTTGAACCAATTCCTCTTCAGGAAAAAAAAATCGTGCTCTACCTCCTCACCAGGCTTTCTTTGCAATTACCAAAAGGGGCCACTCTTCTGCCACCTAGGCACTCACTTAGGGATCAAAGCATACTAACTTTGACTCACCAATCCTAGAGCTCTGAAACAATGTTAACAATTGAAGAACCAACTTTATTAAACAAACTGAGCAGCTCTCAGGTGAGGGTTTCATCTAGACTGCCTCGGCAGAACGCTCTACCTCAATCACGTTACAAATCATGAATATATAATTTACAAGCAAATAGGGAAGTTATAACAGATGCCGAAGAAATAGGAATTAATTCCTAATCTATGGCTCCATTGAACCGACTCTCTCCTAAGTTACATTTCTCCATTATCTTCAACAAGGAACTGGTCGAAGGCCTTGTTCAATCTGTACTTGATGGCTATGAGAAATGGTGTCTAAGGACGCACAAACAAAATATTGTTTATTGCCAAACAGATGTAACCATTGATTATGTTCTATGTGCTCAGAAGCACGATCACATGGTATCCTGCTCTACCCTTGTACTCTTTGGCCCGATTAAGGGTGTAAGTAGTATCATTCTAGAGCTGGCCTTTTGGAGGCATGGAGGAAGGCAGCATCAAGGATTCATATTAGGATATTCGGACACATAGGAAACAACTAAGTATAACTTGGTCTAGTGTAGAGTTCGGTAAAGTGTGTTTCTTTACTATGTACTTTTGTAACTTACAATCTAATGGTCACGATATGTTGTAGACACGAAGTGATCGATAGTTCATTCTCTCCTCGGTATTACCAACACTTGATCTGTGGCTTAACACCTAATTGGTCCATGATCTCTATTTAAAGAGCATGGAGTTTCATTTGTAAGGTGATCGTTCATGATAGAATCTTATGTAAATTTTCTTTCCTTTTTTAATAAATTTCCTGAAGTGGTCGCGTTGGCTCAAGCCATGGACTGTTTCGATTTTTTAGGGTTTTAACCACATCAAGAATACTAGTGTATTAATCTATGATCTGTTTGTGAGCGGTGTCCTTTGGTGTTTGATTTGAGTAACTTACCTAGTATATTTCTACATGCTATCAGATCTATTTGAGGTCCACATCCATTGGTGATCCAAATCTGAAGTCGGTACAACTCCATCTGACTCTCGTTCCCTAGATCTATTGTTTCTCACTGCTTTTGGGCTAAGAAAAATGCTCTATTGTGTTAGAAACATCTGTTCCAGTGAGGAACCCCTTTCATTTTATGCAAAAAGGTTTCCGGTAGCCCTAGCTACATCATTTTTAAGATTTGGAGGTATACAATCTTTATTTGTAGTTTTAGTTATTCATCTCTCTGTTTATTTCCGTTTATTTAGCTCTTTATTTTTTATTACCGAATATATACCTTTAGTTTCTACATATGCTCTTTGCCCCACGACTCTGTGCGATCTAGGAAAATTAGAAATGGAAAGGAAGGATTTTTCTCATGCATATGCTCTTTTCCACCACGCCTTAGTATGATCTCACAAAATCAGAAACATTGAGTAAAATATTTAGTTTCTGGCAAAAGCTAACTTCAAGCCATACGGTTTGGTTTTTTTTGCATGTCCGTGTTGGGTTGTGTGTTTTTTTGTTTTATAGGAAAACATGTTTTTTTCAAATAATCACGCATTCAAAAGCTTTAATCACTAAAAAAAAAACCCTTCCTCTTTTCCAAAAATTACTAACTTTTTAAACTAGCTCACTTGGTCCAAAGTTACTTTATGAGAATAGAGGTCTTCGGTTCAAGTTTTTCTTTTTGTTGAGTTACTTATCAAAAAGCACATGTAACTTATGTTTTAAAGCTACTTTATGTAAAAGTGCTCTCACCCATTATAAAAGGTGAGCCACTTAATTCTAAATTCTCTTTATTTTTTATTTAAGTTACAAATTAGTGGGTAGCTCATAAAGTACCATTGTAAAATTGACTTTCACTTATTTATAAAAGTGGGTCACATAATTTTTTTTTTAAATGTGAGCTAATTAGATTAAGCTTGGAAAGAGGGGTTTTGTCCTTTTAAATATAACATTAACATTCACTTCTGCACATTAACGTAGTACGTCAACATCTTCAACAACGTTTCTTCAAAAAGCCATAACTTATCCATCTGAAAGCCGTTTTTAGAGCCATTTTTTTAATTAGCCTAATTTTTCGAGATCTTTCCTTGGAAAACTTATTTTTAACATCTACAGCTTCAGTTTCTGTTAAAATGGAAATTCCATGCCAAGTTATTCTTGACAGCACCAACTACTTCCAGTGGGTGTCCTACATGGAGGATTTACTTAGAAGTAAAGGTCTTTATAGAATACCCACAGGCCAAGAGTCTACACCTAAAGATGAGGATAAGGCAGTCAAATGGGGAAATAAGAAAGATCAATCACGTGGGTTGATAGGGAATTCTATTTCTCCAGACCTTAGATTCCATATCGCAGAACTTGATACCCCTGATGAAGCAACAAAATAGCACAATAAAGTTTTTGGAATTAAAAATGAAATTAAAGTCGATCAACTCAAAAATGAGTTGCTTATGTTGGACACCAATAATTTTTATTCCATTGAAGATTTTTTTTCCAAGTTCAAGACACTTAGACTTCTCTTTGGAGGTGTTAAGGTTAAGAAATAAGATGGTAGCCTTATCTATTCCATTCTTACTAAGTTAGGACCATCCTACTCTGTGTTTGTTTCCACCTTCCATTTTACTAGAGAAGCCTTCATTTCTCAAGGACAAGCCTACAAGTCCCCCTCTTTTGATGCCTTTCGTTATTCTTTAATAAGAAAACAAGAAAAACTCTTACGTCTTGGTCTTCTTAATCTTGGAAACTCTTCTAAGAAAGCCTTAGCCGCCCAACAGCAACCAAGTTTAAAGAATCCTAAGAAGAAGCGTCCTAAAAATAATGGTCCTAAACCAACGAAGGGTCCTAAGCACTTTTAGTCTCAAAATGAAAAATCAATTCAACAAAATAATAAGGCGAATAAAAACAAAGGGAAGAATACTGATAGACAATGCGACCTTTGTAATCAAAATGGCCACTTAGAATCCAAATGCTTTAAGAAGATGGAAGCCTTGGAAGCAACAATGAAGAAGCGTAACATCCATTTGAAGAACTCTTCAACTTCAAATTAATCTTCAAGAAGAACATTTTCTGCATGTGGTTGTCAAGAATCTCGTTCCTGTTATGCACTAAATGTATCTTCTTCTTCTCATTCTCATGAGTGGCTCATTGATTTTTGAGCTTCGTATCACATGGCCAAAAACAAAGCCATGTTTTCTTCTTTAAATGATTGTAACACTAAAAATATATATGTTGGTGTTGATAGATCTCTTATTATTGTAGGGACTGGAACTATTCATCTAGACAATAGTCAATTTAATGATGTATTATGTGTTCCAACCTTATCCTGCAACCTTCTATCTGTATATCGGATAACTCATTCAGGTGAAGGTAAAATCATTGAATTTTCACCTCATGATGTTGTAATTAAGGACCTAAGAGATCCTAGATAGATTTTAGCTACTGTAATTGCTGATGATTCTACAACGTTGTATAAGTTTAACAACTTTGGGTTATCAACTTTTCCCTCGGTATTTTTTGTTCATAATGATGAAGTGGGTAAACTTTGGCATGACAATTTGGTCCCTTAAACTATCGCTCCCTTCAAAAACTATGTAAAGAAAATATGGTGATAGGTCTTCCTATGGTATCTTGCAGAGATGGTGTTTGTGCTGGATGTGTACTCGGGAAACATCATTGGAATAGTTTTTAAAAACGTGCCTCTTGGCATGCCTCAACCCCTTTACAGCTTATGCATAGTGATTTATGTGGTCCACTTCCAATTGTTTTATTCTCTGGCTATAAGTATTTCTTAACTTTCATTGATGATTTCTCCAGATGCACTTGGGTATACCTCTTAAAACTCAAAAGTAAATTATTTAACATGTTCTTGGCCTTTAAGGCATTTGTTGAGAAACAATTTGGACATCAAATTCTTAAGTTAAGATCTGATAATGGCAGAGAATATGTTAACAAAAAATTCATTAACTTTTGCACTGAGCATGGAATTCAAATGCAACATACTATTCCATAGAGTCCACAAAAAAATGGTGTAGCTGAAAGGAAGAATCACACCTTAAATGAAATGGCTAATTGTATGCTTGAATCTAAAGGACTTAGTCTCATTTTTTGGGCAAAAGCAATTAACTGTGCGAATTACATAGTAAATTGCACTCCTACTAAGGTTTTAAAGAATATCACTCCAGAAGAAGCATGGAGCTCAATTAAACCAGATGTAAGTCACTTTCATGTTTTTGGAAGTGAAGCATGGGCCCATATTTCTGATGAGAAACATAAAGCCTTAGAACCTAAGAGTGAAAAATGTATTTTTGTTGGATATTTTGGAGATGTCAAAGGATATAGACTTCTTTCACCTAAATTCAAAAATGTTATCATTAGAAGAGATGTAAAGTTTACTGAAAATATATCGGTCTATGAGCCTAGCTTGGCAGATGTGCCACCTCTCTCTATCCCTTCTACTTCTGAAAATATTTCTCCTTGAGCTCCTCAGCTTCCAAAATGGGTTTGAGATACTCAAGATGCAGCAGGTTCTCTTGTAGGTGATCCTACAGATCAGTGATGTACATGTTCTTAGTTTGATAGAGCCTCTTCTTTAGTGGCTCAAGCTTCAATGTATTATGATCCTAACACCTTTGTAGAAGCTTTAGGCCATCCAGATTGGGATGCAGCTATGAATGAAGAATATCGTTCATTATTGGAAAATGATACATGGGATCTTGTTCCTCTTCCAAAGGGAAGAAAACTTGTTAGATGTAAATGGGTTTACAGAACCAAGTTTGGACGAGATGGAAAAGTTGATAAACATAAAGCTCATCTTGTTGCTAAGGGGATTTCACAAGTCGAAGGCATTTACTATACTGCAACCTTCTCCCATGTTTCCAAAATGAAATATATATGCCTTATTCTTTCCCTTGCTGCTTCTTTCAAATGGGAAGTCCATCAGATGGATGTTAAATCTGCCTTCTTCCTTGGGGACTTGCATGAAGAAAACTATATGGAACAACCTCTTGGCTTTATACAAACAGACTCCAGCCTTTTATGTTGGCTTAAGAAATCCCTTTATGGTCTCAAGAAAGCCCTTGGGGCATGGTATGCCAAAATGGATAGCTTTATTTTAGATACTGGCTTTTCTAGGTGTCATTCTGACAATATTGTCTACACCAAGAAAGTGGGTAAGTCACTTATCATTCTTGTTCTTTATATTGATGATCTTATCCTTACTGGTAGTGATCTCAACCTTATAAACCATGTGAAGTCTAGTCTTAAAAAGAAGTTGAAATGACAGACTTAGGACACTTGCATTATTTTCTTGGTCTTCAAGTCTTGCAATCCAAGGAAGGTATTTCCCTTTCCCAGTCCAAGTATGCATGTGATCTTCTACGCCACTTTCACATGGAAGACTGTAATCCAACCCCTCCTCCCTTTTATTTTGGAGCCAAACTTTGAGTCACTTGTACTTCCCCTGAAGTTGACGCTACCTTATACCATTAGCTTGTAGGAAAACTTTTGTATCTGACCCATACCCGTCCTGACCTTTCCTTTGTCGTTGGCCCTATTGCTCGGTTTACCCACATGAAATTCATTGGAAAGAAGATAAAAGAATACTTATTTATGTTTAAGGTATAGTTTAGTTTAGGATTCATTACAGTGCATAAGCATCTCCTCTATTGGTTGGTTTCACTGATTCCGATTGGGTTGGTGACCCTGATGATCATAAGTCTATTGCAGGTTGTCTTCACTCTTGGTTATGGACCTATTACATGGGCTTGCAAGAAATAAAGTGACATTTCTCAGCAGAAGCAGAGTATTGTGGCATCGTAGAATATAGTAAGGAAGCCCTATGGCTTCATCAGATCCTGTAAGAGTTTGGCTTTCAGTAGCAACATCTGACTACACTTTGGTGTGATAATCAAAGTGTCATTCAACTATGCAAAGATCCAGTCCAACATCAGTGTAGAAAACACATTGAACTACACATGCACTTCATCAGAAAGCTCATTCATGACCATGTTCTTGAAGTGTAATATTGTTCAACCGATGATCAAGTTGCAGACATCTTTACAAAGGCTCTCACAGAGGCGAAGTTTACTAAAATTCGATTCATGGTTGGAGTTCTGGAAGTTGTCACTAAGGGGGAATAGGCTCTAATGTCTCCATCCTTCTTCTATTGTGTCATATTTGTACATCCTTCAATCCTATCCCAAGTTGTTATTTAGAGGGGATGTTAGGATATTCCGACACATAGGAAATAGTTAAGTATAACTTGGTCTAGTGTAGGGTTAGGTAAAGTGTGTTTCTTTACTATGTACTTTTGTAACTTAGAATCCAACAGTCACGATATGTTCTATACAAGAAGTGATCCGATGATTTATTCTCTGCTCGGTATTACTGACACTTGATCTATGGCTTAACACCCGATTGGTCCATGATCTCTATTTAAAGAGTATGGAGGTGTTGGGTTGTGTTATATTCTTTCCACGACTAGCACACGTGGTTAACTGGGGGTTAGAATGGGGGCGAAGCCCCCCTTTTGTTGCGTCGATTGCGTAGCGGGGGGGATGGGGTCACAGGGGGTCTGAGGGGTGCAGGTAACCCCACTCTATGGGGTCCGGGCAGCGCCCCAGAAAATTTTGTTTTTGGACCCTATATTAGGTTGGGCGGACCTACCTATGGTTTTGTGCATGCTTTTTCACACATGGTTTTGGAAACGATGGTTTTTCGGACCATGGTTTTGGATGCGATGGCTTTCGGTCCATGGTATTGGATGCTTCAACATGTATAAATATGTATTGTAACATTGAAAGGAACATAATGAAAAATCCAGCTGGTAGTCCTAGTTTTGGGATCCACAGGAAAATCCGTGTATATGTGTTTTATGTGTTATTCTCTCACATTGTTTATTTTCTGTGTTTTAGAATTCGTATGCAGATAATTTCTGTACAGGGTTAAAACCTACATTTGGTATCAGTAGGGTTGGAATTTGGATTTATCTTTACCTGTCAAAAAATTTTCTTTTGACGTTTTAGATCTTCACACTACCCGTCAAAGAACGTTATGTTTAAAATGTTACCCTTCACCAGTGATGCTTTGATAATAAATTAACCATTCAACAAAAAAGTTTTGAGTAAACGATTACCCTTCTATAACACAATTATTGTAAAAATTTCACATATTTATCATAACAAAAAATACAAAATGACCATAACACACAAATCAGTTATTGAATCTGATTATTTCCATATAATTAATAACGATAACATATTTTATATTTTAAAATATCTTTTTATATCAAAATTTCTCAATAACCAAATTGAAAATCAAATTAATTGTTAAAAATTAAAATAAAAGTACTTCATTGTAAGTCTTGTACACAAAATTATATAGTTCTTCATAAGTGAATTTTTGGTATTTTGGACATTTTTAGACAACCATTTATCTTTTATTTACTTTATAGGTCACCATATTATTTTTTATTTTTGTACATAGCAATATTATTATTTGTACACAATTGTTATTATTAATTCCAATTATACTTAATTAAGTACCATTATTTACCTAAGTTGTCAAATACCAACCCTCATGAGGGCTACTATGAGGACTCCACCCAACTAAAGAAAGCAACACCTTTTGAAAATAAAGTTTTATCCTATTACACAACCCTTTTGAAAATAAGTTCTATCCCATTATACCACTTTCCAAACTGAAGCTAGTGAAACTATTAACATAGATATGCAATTACAAATGATTCATACATCATTAACTTGTAGAAAAAACTAGTCCAGTGAAATCAACCCTAAAATGTTGGTCTAAGGAAAAATTGATTAAATTACATTTTAAATTTCCACCCAAAAAAGTTGGTACAAGGCAAAGTTGATTAAATTACATTTTCGATTTCCATCCTACATTACAAGTTTATAGATTCTCTAATAATTTATGTCCCTCTTTCCCATATATGTAATAGTAAATCTATAGTCAATAAATACTATATCCTCTTCCTCATCTTTTAAAGTATCCTTACCCTTTACCTTAGGCATGGCTATCATGTCACCCTCATGTAATTTCAGTCATCTCATGGTGCACATATTCTAATTTTCATGTGAAATTATAGGGTTTGCCTCTACTCCACTCCTAATGTCTCATCCTCAAACTAACTCCCTTTTTTTCTTTGTTTTGTGTGCTAATTTCTTATCATTTTAAACTAACTCCCTTTCTTTCTTTGTTTTATGTGTCAATTTCTCATCATTTTAGAGCACATATTGATATACTTCTTCTAAAATGCAACTTATGTAAATTTATCTCATTTTACATAGTAAATTTTTAACATATTTGGGATGTTGGAATTCTCATCATTTTAGAGCACAGATTGATATACTTCCACTAAAATGCAACTTATGTAAATTTATCTCATTTTACATCGTAAATTCTTAACATATTTGGGAGGTTGGAATTATTTTTTCCTAGTTATTTTTATGTAAAATTATATCTCATAAAATGCCATAATATACACTTTATTCCTAACACATTTTCACTCATTTTCCTTCTCTTACATTTGAATAACACTTTCAACTCCTTTCCTTCATTTAGTTTTTTCTTAGTCATAATTATAGCTCATACCAATTTGAGACTAAATTTAATTGAGAATTTCTTCGCAAAACAATATTTTTATTTATTTATTTATTTATTTATTTATTTTTTATTTTTTTCTACGTAATTCTAATCTATTATATTAACAAATAGGTGGTAAATATACAACATCACCGTAGTCAAGCACTCTGCTCCTGCGGGAGGCAGTTCTATCCAGCATATACATATTTGAAAAATGTCTGATATTGTTTCCCACGCAGGGGAATAATCTCTGAAGCCTGAGACAAGTCAAAAACTCAAAAAGAAAAGACCAGAGGAGAGTGAACACTGAAACACAAGACAGTAACAAAAACCCATGACCATTCTGCCTTACATCCTTGCCCTGTGGACAGGGGCATTCTACAAAAAGAGAAGCATGGTTGGCCTTCCTATTCATCAATGGGCTCTTCAGTAATTTGACACCAGCCCATATTAGGTGGTTCCTCTAACTGTGTCACATTCTGGGCATCAGTACCCAGATCTACCATCATCGGGTCCTGCGCGCTGCTTCTTTGCTCCTTAATTTCCTGCTGAGGCGTGGTCTCCGTAGCTATTTGAAAAGATGAAGAGGGGTCCTGCATAGCCCTTGAATTTTTCGTTTGTGTCCTTAAATCAACTGCTAAACTTTCCTCCTGAAACACCACAGTAAAATAGGCTGTGATCCTGGGCCTATTGAGAGCACTGTCAAAGGTGAAAATGGCGGAGCCTGTGGCAGGAATCGAACCAGGTCAAGAGTCAGAGGCTCGAGACCTTCCTCTTCTGCTGCGAGAAGAAAGCCCTCTTCTTGGATGATTGTTCAAATCGCAAGAGGATGAGTTCGTTGGGGCTCTTCTCGCCTGCCCTCTGTGATTGCCTACTCTCAGTCTCAATCGAGGCGTCCTGCGGCTGATAGTGGCCCAAATCCAGAGATTTTTCTGTGGGGCGATAGCTTGGATGTGGCGATGCCTCCCAATTGAGCCTCCTCTGCCTAAAATGAACACGTTCTTTGGGTTTTCCAAGTCCCTGCGCCTTTGCTTAAACCAAAACCAAACACAGATATCAGATGCCAAGAGAAAAGAGCGAGAGGGCTGACTAGCAATACCTGAGCGATATTCGGGGAGGGGAGCGACCAACCTCGCAGAGAGGACCAAGATAATCACCACCCAAGTCCATTTCCCTACGTGCTCTATGAGATTCCTATCACACGTAAGGAGTGCTGGCAGAGCAGCAGCGCTAACGAATTTACCATCCCCCTCGCCCTGCCTCCGGTTTTAAGATTACAGGCTTTGTCTTGGGAGTCGTCTCCCATTACTGCTCCCTTAATGGCTTGATCCCTCCGCTGCACGCTGATGCATGTGAAACTTAATTCCCTCACTATGAACTTGACGTTCCAGCCGAACCAGCAAAATAACGTACCCTGAGTGATGGTCATGCAGGTGTGCCACGCGCTTTGAAGTGTTGCCCATCCACGTATCCTGTGCAGGTCGGGCAAGTGGCGATCCGCCCCGCCCAACCACTGTCTTATCACTTTAACTCTCGTCTCCAGCACCCGCATCCGGGGTTCACAAAGCAATATTAATTAAAACTAAAATTATTTTTATTTTTTTTCCAAAGATTATTATGAAATGTTTAGTAAATTTTAAATTAAACAATTAACATAAAAATAAAAGCCAAAGGCTAATGAAATTTATCACTTCAATTGGGATTTAATCACAACATTATAATAAATCAGGCAAAGTTAATCATCTCCTCATAATTGGCACTTCATGACAACGTTATAATAAACCATACATCATTTCAACATAATAAAAAAGATGTTACTTTGATTTATAGTTGGCATATCAAAAAGATGTTACTTTACTTTATAGTTGGCATTTCAAGACACGTTATAATAAACGATATTTGCTTTTCATATAAACACAATTAAAAAAATGTTAAAAATTTTAATCATTAAAAATATAATTTTAGAAGAAGAAAGCAAAAAAAAAAAAAAAAGATTTCGTTGTAGTATTAAAAGATGAAATAATTGGTCAATATGTAATAAATAAATACCATCTCGCAATTAAATATAACTTATAAAAAATATTTTTTATTTTTAATAACAAAAATAAATAATAATTTACAAAGTGTTTATAATAAAAATACACTTCACCAGAAATAAAAATACATAAGATATTTCCAGCCAAAAAAAACACAAAAATCTAATAAGTACATGACAACAAAAGTAAAAATACCCCAGATGTTACCTGCCAAAAGGCACAAAAATTTATGTAAAGATATAATTTGCCCTTTATAAAATTTCCTAACCTAAACACAACCCAAACATCACCCGTTATAAAATTTGCTAACCTAAACACAAACCATCTCAAACCAACTTTGCTAGTTCCTCATTTTGATTTATTTAGTTTGCTCGTTTTGATTTAGTTTTCATTGCTACCAAATTTCCATATTTTTATTGGTTAATTTTTCTGTTAAATAACCAATCAATAATGGTTTGAGTAGTTGAGATTTGGTAACATGTAATAACCCAAAGAATAGATAGACTCTGTAGAAATCCAATATCTCAAATTCTATGATGGCGTCACTCGCCTACCTAATTAATTCATTAGATACAACACAACACAGTGACTGACTTGGATAGCCACCGACTGTTGATGGGTGGAATTGAATGTAAATGGGTGGATCTCATTAATTACATCGCCGAGTTGGAGCCTACCAGAGTGTGAGAGGACAGCTGTGGAAGAATATAGGTAAATAGGTGACTAGGTATAAAGACGTTTTTGAAAAAAAATAAACCATCAAAAAAACGTTCCGGAGGTTTCAAAACACATCGTGTGAAACGATAATGTAAAATTATTAAACGTATTTTACGGTCAAAATGCCTTCTGATGGGCATTTTGCCCGTCAAATTCCAACCCTGGGTATCAGAGTTGTTTTGGCTTCAAGGGGACGCCTTTGTTGCTGATGGGTTTCACTCATGCCTACGGTAGACTCTGTTCAGTGGGAGATCTGCGAAATCGATTCTGGTGGTGAAAGAAGATGGTGAGAAGTGGAAAGATAGAGATCGAGAAATTTAATGGTCGGAGTTTTGAGTTGTGGAAACTCAATATGGAGGATCTTTTGGTGGATAAAGATCAATGGATCACAGTAGATCTAGGCACTAAACCAATGAGAGTGTTCGATGAAGAATGGAAGAATTCTGATCAGAAGGCAAAGAGCACAATATGATTGTGTGTCTCAGATTCAGTATTGTTAAATGTATCAGGGGAAGCTACAATGAAGGCTTTGTGGGACAAGTTAGGGACTTTGTACCAATCTAAGTCTCTGGTGAATAAATTGTTCCTGCGGAAAAAGCTGTATAACCTGAGGACGAAAGATGGAGACTTGGTGACAGAGCATCTGAACACATTTAATATTGTGGTAAGTAAGTTACTATCTGTTGATATTAAAATTTCAAATGAAGGTAATTGCATTTTTTTTTTGTGTTCTCTACAAAATTCGTGGGATAGTCTAGTTATTGCAATAGGTAGCAATACAACTGCCTTGTAGTTTGATGAAATATTCTCCTCCTTGTTGACAGTGGAGATGAGACGGAAAAATATGGAGAGCCAGAATGGTGATGCCTTGTCTGTATGAGGAAAATCCCAAAATAGAAACAAAAATAAGTCATCGAGTGAAAGATCTAAATCTAGAGGGAGATCTAAATCTCCAAGAAAACCTGTAAAGGTGGTGTCCTGGAAATGCAGAAAGGAAGGGCACTACAAAAGGGATTGTAAATCTAAAGCTCTTGATAAAGGAAAGGGATTTGATGATGCTCCTTCTGCAAAAGCAAAAACCACCTCAGATGAAGGTGGGGATGTGTACTTGACTTCTTCAAGTACACATGTAGATCATGAGGCATGGTTGATTGACTCAGGTGCATCCTTTCACTTTACTCCCCATAGACAGTGGTTCTGCGAGTATGAGAAATACGATGGTGGTGATGTATTCTTAGGGGATGATAGGAAGGTTAGAATCGTTGGTCACGGAAAAATAAAGTTGAAGTTGCAAGGTGTAAGGGTTAGAACACTTCTAGGCGTTCTGCATATTCCTGCATTGGCTAGAAATCTAATTTCCATAAGCAAGTTGGATGATGCATGTGTAAAAACAATGTTCGAGAAGGATACCCGCAAGATGGTTCGAGGAGCACTGGTATTAATGTGGGGAGTTCGGATTGGAACTTTGTAAAAGCTGCAAGGTAGCACTCTTGTTGATGGGTGCAACAACTTTGTGGTTTCTGAAAGTGGAGCAGAAAATATAGTGGTCTTTGGAGAGAAGACCATGTTGTGGCATCAAAGGCTTGGACATATTGGATAGAAGGGCCTTCAAATACTTCCTGGTAAAGGTATGGTAGAAGGTGTGAGTAATAGCTCTCTGGATTTTGAATTCTATGAAAATTGTGTATATGGGAAGCAAAATCGGGTGAGTTTCCCCTCTGGTGGTAAAAGGGAGAAACATATATTAGAACTTGTTTACAGTGATGTGTTTGGACTTGTGAGAGTTCCATCATTAGGTAAGTCTGTGTACTATGTATCATTAATAGATGACTTCTCAAAGAATACATGGATATATTTCCTTAATAAGAAATCTGAAGTCTTTGACAGGTTTAAAGAATTTAAGGCTCTGGTGGAAAACTAGACAGAAAATAAGATAAAGATGTTGAGGACAGATAACGGTGGAGAGTTTTAGAGCAAGGAATTTGAAGAATTCTCTAAGAAGTATGGTATAGCATGGCAGAAGACTAATCTATATACACCTTAGCAAAATGGAGTTGCAGAAAGAATGAACAAAACATTGATGGAAAGGGTAGGAAGCACGCTGAGTGGTGTCGGGTCAAGACAGGAATTCTGGGTAGAGGCGGTGGAGACAACATGTTACCTGGTCAATAGATCACCTTCATCAGCGTTGGAGGATAAGCCTCCACAATAGGTATGGACTGGTAAGAAACCCTCTCTTTCATATTTGAAGGTATTTGGATGTGATGCATATGTACATGTTTCAAAGGAAGAAAGAACCAAGTTGGATAGTAAATCTAAAAAGTGCATCTTTATTGGGTATAAGGATGGTTTAAAGGGTTATAAGCTTTGGAACCCAGTAACAAGGAAGTTTGTGTACAGCCGAGATGTGGTGTTCAGAGAGGTGAAATATGTTATTAAACATGAAGTCCAACAAAAGGAACCTGAGAAGATAAAGTTTGAGCTTAAGGAGGAAGAATCAGACTCTACAGCAGAGGAGGAATCAAAAGATGAAGAGCCACAAACTCCAGGTGTGAGAAGATCAGTTCGAGAAAGAAGGCAGCCGGAAAGGTATAGTCCGTCAGAAAATTTTCTTTATCTGTTACTGATGATGATCCCAGAACTGTGAAGGAAACAGAAGATTCAGAGGATGGAAAACTCTGGAAAGAGGCCATGGTTGATGAACTGGCATCTTTGCACAAAAATGAGGCTTGGGATCTGGTGGAGTCGCCAGCTGGAAGGAAACCCATTGGCAGCAAATGGGTGTTCAAGAAGAAGACAAATGCAAAACGAAAGGTGGAGAAATACAAAGCTCGGTTGGTAGCAAAAGGTTATTCCCAGGTGCCAAGAATTGATTTTGGTGACATTTTTTCTCCTGTTGCCAAGGTAGCTTCTACTAGATTACTTTTATATGTTGCTACTGCTTTTGATTTTGAGGTAGAATAGATGGATGCGAAGACAAAATTTCTTCACAGGGATCTGGAAAAGGAGATCTACATGAAGCATCCTCAATGTTTTGTGGTGAAGGGTAAGAAAGAAATGGTATGCAAGTTAAAGAAGTATCTGTATGGGTTAAAACTGTCACCAAGGATGTGGTATCAGAAATTTGATACAATTATACGGGGACTTGGCTTCACCAGAAGCAAAGAAAATCGTTGTGTGTATTTTAAATTAATTGGTGACCGTGTTATTTATCGGTTCTTGTATGTGGATGATATGTTGTTGGTTGGAAATGACAAAGAAATTATCCAGGATTTGAAGACCCAATTTCCTCCAAATTCGACATGAAAGATCTTGGTGCTACAAACTATATTTTGGGCATGGAAATTAAAAGAGATCGGGAAAAGAGGAAGCTCTGGTTAAACCAGAGGAAGTATGTCGAGACAATACTGGAGAGGTTTAATATGCAGGATAATAAACCGGTGAAGGTTCCTATTCCTGTAGGTGTGAGGTTATCTATTGAACAGTGACCCAAGACACAAGAAGAGGAAGAGAACATGTCCTGTGTTCCATATGCAAGTGCAGTCGGTAGCCTGATGTATGCAATGGTCTGTACTAGACCAAACATTGCAGATGCAGTGGGAGTATTGAGCAGGTTTATGTCAAAACCAGGGAAGGAGCACTGGACAATAGTGAAGCGGGCTTTCAGGTATTTGCATGGCACTAGTGATTATGGTTTGTGCTACCAAGGAAGACCAGGATTGGATAGAGTGTTGGATATTTGTGGCTTTGTTGATGCAGACTGGGTAGAGATCTGGATCAGAGAAGATCTACAAGTGGGTATGTGTTTAACCTATTTGGAGGTGCAGTCAGTTGGATGAGTAAGAAACAATCTGTAGTGACACTATCAACTATAGAGGCAGAATACATGGTAGTCACTCATGCAAGCAAGGAAGCAGTTTGGTTGCAGAAATTGTGTTCAAGTATGGGGTTAGTATATGGAACTATAAGGATACACTATGAAAGCCAAAGTGAAATTTTCTTGGTAAAGAACCCTACATATCATTCAAAGACAAAGCACATTAATTTTCAGTATCACTTTGCGAGGGATATGATGGAATACAAAAAGGTGTTGCTGGTAAAGGTGGACACTTTGAAGAACACTGCAGATGCATTGACAAAATCTATGAGCTCTGAGAAATTCTCTTGGTGTAGAGAAACAATGGGCGTTGCAGGGTTGGATAAATGACCAAGATCTCTTGTGGCCCCCTATGGAAAGAAAACAACAAGTGGGAGAATGTTGGGTTGTGTTATATTCTTTCCATGACTAGCCCACGTAGTTAACCAGGGGGTTAGAAGGGGGGCAGGGCCCCCACTTTGTTGCATTGATTGCATAGCCGGGGGGGGTTACAGGGGGTTTGAGGGGTACAGGTAACCCTACTCTATGGGTTTTGGGACAGCGCCCAGAAAAATTTTGTTTTTGGACCCTATATTAGGTTGGGCGGATCTACCTATGGTTTTGTGGATGATTTTTTGCACATGGTTTTGGACACAATGGTTTTTCGGTCCATGGTTTTGGACGCAATGGTTTTCAGTCCATGGTATTTGATGTTTTGGCATGTATAAATATGTATTGTAACATTGAAAGGAACATAATGAAAAATCAAGCTGGTAGTCTCGGTTTTAGGATCGAGGGGAAAATATTGTGTATATGTGTTTTATGTGTTATGCTCTCACATTGTTTATTTTTTGTGTTTTATAATTCGTATGCAGGTAATTTCTGTATGGGGTTAAAACCTACAGGAGCGTCATTTGTAAGGTCACCATTCATGAGAGAAGCTTATGTAATTTTATTTTATTTTATTAATAAATTCCCTGAAGTAGCCATGTTGGCTCGGGCCATGGACTATTTCCCTCTTTGAGTTTTAACCACGTCAATAATACTGGTTTATTGATCTGTAATCTATTTTTGAGCAGTGTCCTTTAGTGTTCTATCTAAGGAACTTACCCTGTATATTCCTACAATTCATAATATATGCTAAGATGGCACGCCCTGTTGGTGTCTTCGATGCGCCACTACCCCCCACATTCACTGGTATCTAGTAATATCTTGAAGAATTTTGATGTGTTTCTATCAGTATTGAATATGTCTCTCATGGGTATACATTCAGATCCTCAACAATGACCCTCAATGAGAAATCATTGTCGACAACATCATTGTTAATTAGTCCAAATAGATTCTCATCATCAAATTAAACTTGTAGTATTACTATACAGGTTAGGGCATCTTTATTTAGATTGTGATTTGAGGGATAAGAGTTAGGTTAGATGTTTGATCTCATTTTTGGTTTCCTACATAAAATTTAGGAATATTTTTTAAAATCAGGTTAAGATAAATTCAAAAATATTATTAATAGTAGTAAAAATTTATATTAAATTTAGATTGATAAAAAAATATTATGAATCAATAGAATTTAATAAAAACAAAATGGCAATATTTACTATGTTAAAAAAAAAAAGTATTACCATTGTGCCAAGTCAAATATGTTAAGATAAATTTATCTCCTTTGGATGCCTTCAATATTTTGTTTGGGAAACTAGTATTATAATTATTAATAATGTTAAATTTATATTATTGTTATATTATTAATTTATTTTTTTATATAAAGTAGCTTAATTGAAAAGACTCATAAAAATGAAATGCCTTGTATCAAGAGATTTTAGGTTCAAATCCCTTACTTGTTGGAAATGGCATAACCTAGCCCAATTGCTTACTCCTCTAGTCTCTCTCACAAAAACTTATGATAAGCATCAAAACACTTATGATGCATCATAAATTGTTAAAATTAAGAAGTACATAAAAAATAATCAAATTATAGATTTAATATTGTTATTATTATTTATAAAAAAAATTAATATATAAATTTTTATTTTTATTTTTTTATTTGTTCTTCTATGTGGTTCATATATGAATGATGGGCATGGAGAGAATTGAACTGGTGACCTCACAATAGCAAAGGTTCTTTAATGATGAACACTCTGTTAGAGCCTAGATTTACCTCAGGCTGAAAATGTAAGATTCTAGGTCCACATCAAACCATGCTCAACCTTGTAGCTAGCCCTACGAGGACAGGAGAGGGCTCTCTCTTGGTCAATCTCAGCAAAAGACAATCAAATGGGGCTTCAGATGACTGATTTAACAACTAATCTTAGGCTAGGTATGAAGTACAAGGATTTGATTTGATTTTTTGAGAGTTGTGTTGGAATCAAGGGAAAGGCAAATTTGGGTCCGAGGATGAGGCCAAATTTTTGCAAACTTCCGGTTGGGGCAAGGTAGACAGTGGTTTTGATGCTTTAGATTAAATGAATGGATAGAAAAAACCATTGAGGAGCTGAAGAGGGCAAGAGGGTACCAAGAATCCTCTTCAAATTGAAGAAAACATTGAAAATTAAACAAACTAACAGGCAGAGCACAGAAAGCTAATGAATTCTACCTTTTGTCACTCATTTGTTTAATTTCAGAAGCAAAGAGAAGGGAAATGGCATACATGAAACATCAATGAACTTACAATTGCATGAAGAAAAACACCATCAAAACACAGAGCCACAAGGATCCCAACAAGAGCTGCAAAATCCTTGTCTTTCCTTTGCCAAAAATGCAGAAATCAGATGTACAATGGAGTGCCAAGCAATCCCAAGTGTCCAACCCTGAAAATGACTGAGAAATTACATGATATAGACAAGCCTAACTCCTTCCCATGCCTCTAGGGGTCGAGATCATCATTTTAGGAGCTGTTTCAACCATATCTAAACAAGGAACTGAAAAATAGCTAAAGAAACAACTTGCCTCTATATGCTAGGAAACTCATCCATTCACTCACATATCACCTTTTGGTGAATGAATCTACTAAAACAAGTAAAATGTGCCAAAATTACATCATGGTCATGCAATTATATCAAGTTAGATCAAGAGTAACATCAAAAAGTGAAACTAGTCAAAACTGGCCGAAATTCTAAGCTGGAGAGTGAAAAATAGGCCAAAATTCTCTATGTGCCGCGCCCAAAATCTCTATGTTTAGCGCAAATTTGGAGCTGAGTTTGAGGCCCTTCTCGAAGTCCAAATTGAGCTCACGATAGCTCGTTGGAAACCCCTTCCTGTCTACCTTCCAACCCAAGTGGAATTTCTGGAATTGGTGTCCATTTGCCACTCCAAATGTCCAATCTCCCAAGACTGCTTCCTGTGTGTCAAAATAGGGGCAGTGAGGTCATTTTTTGAGGGTTTTTTGACCTTTTGAGGGCTCAAAACTTGCCCAAATTTCTTTGCCATAGGTAGGAAAACATAATTTATCATGAAAAATCCAGAAATGCAAAGTTTTTTTGATTTGGAGCCCTCTAGCAAAAGCGAGCACCATGTGGCGCAGCGCATAGAGAGGAAAACTCTGTGTTTTGTGCAAAAATTTCCAAAATGAAAAAATTCCTCCAAATTTCTTGAAATTTGGGCTGAGTCTTCTCTATCAATTGCTTTGATGGGCCAAAGAAGCCTTGGCCAATGTCTGAAGTCGATCATGCTCCTTTTGCCTCTTTTGCCTCTTTGATGCCTTCCTTGATTTTGCCTTTAAATTCCTGATTCGCACGTTGCAAACCTTGTTTCTCGCCATGTAATGAAAAGCCATGTGTCTCAGCAATGCCTTCTCCTTGTCGGCCTTGTCTAGAAGTCTCTCTAAGTGGATGTTGGATCTTTCAAGCCATGACTATCGATCGACATTAACCTCCTGCTCAAATGAAGTGAACTCCACCCTCCTCCTTTAGGCAGCTTGGCAATTCTCCCGAATGTTTTGCCACCTTTATGAGGTCTCCTCGATGCATGTACTCATGTTGGTGAGTCAATGTGTGTCTCCTCTTCATACTCAGATGAAGTATTAGATGCCATCACTGCTAGTGGATGAACTGTCTTGGAGCTGCCTTGATGAGAAATAGGTGAGCTGTGATGTATTGAACTGTCTTGATGGTGTGTTTTGACTTTTTCCACCAAGGGGAAGAGTGATACAACTATAGGGGGAAGAACAAATAATGAGGGATTTAGGGACTGCTGGGGGTAGGGTTTAATCAAGGGAACAGGGGTTAGGGATTAGTTTGGGAGTTTTTAGTATGGGACTAGGGTTTGGGAGTTTGAGTTTGTGGCTTTGGGAATGGGGAGAGGGGATTAGCGAATTTGGGGAATAGGGAAATCAAGGGAAAATGGAGTAGGGAGTGATTGAAGAATGATAAATTTGGTAGCAAAATGGTTATTCAAACCCTAGGCAGCAAGTATCTTAAAATGTCAAATGGTAGGGTTTGATTTTGTGTTTAAAACAATTACCATTCTTGAACCACCATGATATAAGCACAAACTTGGATAAAGCACAATGACGGAAGCTCTACCTACTTGTCACAAGGCAAATCCGTGCGATTTGATGAAATTTTGAGAAAATCGGGCTTGGAAGCTCTATGCACCGCACCTCAAGCCCAACGCGCTGCGCCAGTGTATTTTTACACTAGAAATTTGAGCCCAATGCGTCGCGCCAGTTATGTGCGCCGCGCCACCTGCCCTATGCGTAGTGCTTTTTACAGGAGACTTTTGGAGGCCTTCCCGAT
This sequence comes from Pinus tabuliformis, assembly GCA_031772625.1. Lineage (NCBI taxonomy): Eukaryota > Viridiplantae > Streptophyta > Pinopsida > Pinales > Pinaceae > Pinus > Pinus tabuliformis. Next base: position 141,134,106 of record CM062814.1, on the reverse strand, counting down.
GTCCAAATTGGACACAGGATAGCTCGTTGGAAATTTATTTGAGTATAATTTCCAACTCAACTGGAATTTTTCAATTTCAAGTTTATTTTCCATGTCAAAAATTAAATCTCCCAAGACTGGTCAAAATGTGTCAAATGAGGCTGCTTAAAGCCAGAGTGCTGTTGCAGTCAACTTTTGAAGGTCTTCCTCAACTCCAAATTGAGCTCATGATAGCTCATTGGAAATCTCTTTGTGTCACGTTATCATTTAACTCATCAAGCAATTCATTTGGCCAACCAAGCTAGGAGAAAACTTGATTTTCCCAAGGTCACTTCAGAGGTGCATCAATCCTCCTGAGGCAACTGTATTTTTGACATTTCTCCAAAACCATGACACTTGTGTAAAAAGGGAAGGAGGTTTTCCTTCCTTGGCCTGTTGTGGACAAACACCTCTCTCAAGTTTCCCAAATTCATCTTTTCTTGCTCAGAAACATCATTGGAGTAAAACCTATCCCGATGTGTGGAACAAGGGATTTGTCGAAAAGAAGCGAAATGAAGGGGATAAGGGGCTTCTAAATTCTTGAGAAAATTTTGGGAAGTAGGGAGGGATGTTAGGAAGTAGGGGAAAGTGTAATCTCAGAAATTGAGTGAGGGGAAGGGGTCCAAAAGGGCAAAACACAGACCTAGCCTAAAAAATTGCCAAGTTGTAGCAAGAAATTAGGGTTTGTGCAAAAATGAGGAATTTGGGAGATCTCAGTGATGGGAAGTGTTTAATAAGGTACATTAAGGATAGGGGAAGGTGTATGAACATCAGGATACAAGTTTTGCTGATGATTTTACCATCCAAGAGAAATTACCTTCAAAACCCTAGGAGAGGGAAATGAACTTTACCTAGGTGCAACTGAAGCATGAACAAAGTGTAAAATGACCCAGTGGAACTTGATATGATGATGAAAATCCTCTGAATGATGGTACACTCCGCTGAATGGTGACATGGACCGTCATTTGGACAACTTTGAAAGGAGTAAAATCAAACCCTAGACCTAATACCTAGTGACCAAATTTTGCTTGAAGACTCACTAAAATGACAAAATTTGACCTTGACACCTTAAAATCACTTTGTAAGAGCATGTTTGATCACTGGAGGAAGGCTGCAAAAACTGACACTAACACACTCAACTAATTGAACTAAATTTAGTTAAGTCTTAGTCATTAAAGAACTTTTATTTAAGAGATCATAGGTTCAATTCTCAAGACACGGGGTCAAGCTCTTTGGAGGAAGTGTCTTTGTGGTTGAACCAACATGAAGTGACTCTTTAGGGTAGATTAGCATGGTCCAAATATTCAGTAGAAGTCACCATCTGTGCCCCATGAATCACATAGAAAAAAAATAAGTACTAACTAAACAATCACCTAATATATAATTGAATTTCAAAATAAAATATATAATTTATTAATAAAAGTCTTGTAAAGAAAATTATTTATATGCTCAATAACAACAGACAATATAGAAGATTTCCTTTGCATCAAATTAATGATGTTAGAAATATTCATACTAAATAGTAAAATGATTTATAATTCAATTAAATTACCAAAATATATTATTATATATTAATATAAATTACATTTAAAAAATAAAAAAAATAAAAAAAATATAGTCGATAATATTTAAAAAAATTATATATTAAAAAAATAATGAATTTAATATAATTAGTTTAATAAATTAAAAATAATATAAAATTTGTTTTTTAAATTAAAATATACAATATAAAAAAATTATATAGGTAAGTCCTCTGAACTTTGTCAATGGATATAAAGATATATGCTAGCATATAAAAACAAACAGAAGTGAAACCATTTTACGAAAGTCCAGTTGTTTCGTTTGTCTGCAAATCCTATACTCAAAGATTTGATAAGATCTTATTTCATCTATTGTATATTAAACCACTGATTTGGAGAACTGACTTGTCCCCTGGATCCTTAACCCACACGAAACTGCTGTTAGACAAAGACAACCCTGCGGCTCGTTCGGTATGACTTTTATGCCACGAATCATTGAGGTTCAGATCTCCGTGGTAAGAGAGATCCATGCAAGCCTGCTGACCTTTGCATTCCGTAATGAGAATGGTAGAAATATGGTCCAGGCTGCACGATATCATGATATTATAATATAAAAGAATTTGAACATGAGCTAGGTCAAACAAGGATTTTCCTGTCAGATTTTTGCAAAAAAAATTATATATATATTTTGTTGGTTGGATTTTGAAATATTTTTGAAATCTACCTCACAATGATTTAAATTCAAAAAATTGATATCTCTTTAAGGTTTTGAAATCATTCACACATCTTTCTTTTTCTTTCAGAATTTGGAATATTTTTTAAATCTGCAATACAATAAGTTAAATTCAACTAACTATTATATGATAAGCCATCTTTAATTCCATAGCACATTTTAGGAATATTCCTCAATTGACTTTATCATAATTCTGAGTTTTTGAATCTGCAATCAAATTAGTGAAAGTTTAATGTTTATTTAATGTAACTGTGATATGATATGTCATACTTATTTCTAGGGAAGACTTCCAGAATATTACCTTACGTCATATTCTATTTAACTTGTTAAAATTGGCAACTAGGGGCAAACTCCATGTGGGTCATCTTATTTATGGCAGCTGATAATTTTCTTGGATCCCTCTCATTGAGATGTGTAGTACTGATCTAAATATCATCGGATTCCGATAAGTATTCATGGAGTTATGAATTTAGTTGCGTTATAAAACAATTCGTCAAGGTCGGCCAACGACCAAATAAACCCCAGATGTGCTCAACGTTTTAGTATAAATAGATATGGTCTTTATGTCATTTCAACACACTTGGGATCTCTTCCTCTCTCTACTTGTCTTTGGGTTTTAGTAGGAGGAGAGATCCTAAGGAATAACGTTGCCCTGATCTAGAGAGCGTAAAGCCAGAAAATCCGGAACTATTGGAAAAGCCAAAAAAGCCGGAAAATCTGGAACTGTCGGAAAAGCCAGAAAAGCTAGAACTGCCGGGACTATCGAAACTGCCGGGAAAAACCGAAACTGTCGAAACTGCCGGGAACAGCCGAAACTGCCAAAACTATCTGGAACTGCCAAAACAACCAGAGCATCTGTCTCCGAAGAAAAGAAACATGCAAGGGATAACTAACTAACATTGGGATAATTCTATGGTACTTAATAGCAAATACACCAAGCATGCAATGTTACAGCTAGCATGCAAGGGACAACTAGCATGCAACAACAAGCATGCTAAGGACAATAAGCATGCAAGGGACAACAAGCAAGCAAGGTGTAGCTGCCACATAGGTCAGGATGACAACATGGTGGAGCAATGGCACATAATGCAGTACAGTGATGGGTACAGTCATGATTAATGAAGCGTGATGAGTTGCAGCATAGTGATGATGGGTGCAGCATGGTGCAACGTGGTGAGGTGCAACACAACAATAAGTGAAGGAGTCACCTTGGAGAATTAGTTGAAGCAGCATGTCTTCAACTAATCTCGTGTATGATCTTCTTAAAGATGATCTATGCTCTTATCTAGATAATTCAAAGTGTTGACTTCTACTGTAAACGTACTATCTCTCTCTCTCTCTCTCTCTGCTAAACTATTGAAGAACATATAAGAAGAATTGATCAAGGGTTTCCCAACATTGGGGTTTGTCCGTGGCTACCACCACATCTTGTGTCCTTTCGTCTTGGCTTGTCTTCTGCGATTTATGTTTATGTTCTATTTGCAATTTACTTTAATGCTGATGTGATTGCTAATCTGGAAAAGATATGGAGCTAATTGTGAGAATTGAAATAAAGTGCTTTAAGCATAGAACATACCTAAAATTAACATAACCTAACATAGAAGAGAAGGTTGAAACGATTGGCTATAGTATTTTCGATACTAGAATATTCCTAAAATCTAAAATAGAGATAATGAAACTTTAAAAGACTTTATAGAGATAAGAACAATATCTTGGTATTCCTGAGTGGGAGCATCCCAATGAATACCCCATTCAAATTGCCACCACTTGTTTGAAAATGTAACTCCTACTTGTCTCAGTTGTGATTGTTACTAAGTAAAGGAGTTTGTTCCTAGTAGTTAGGATCCATTTCCTACATTGGTGTGTGGTTTAGATATTCTCTCAACCAACAGATTGTGTGTGCATGTATATATGTAATTGTATTTGATTAATGAAACAATTGACATTATCAGATTTTATCATGGTATTAGAGCCCTGAGGGCCGGCCCATCCTGGGTTGAGGGAAATAATTGAGAAGTATATTTTTGTTTTATTTTTTTTAAGTGTCCATCATTCGTTGAAACCTGTGGTTATTTTTTGTGGTCTGCACGTGGACAAAGAATCTCTGTTGCTAGATCCATGGAGGAGTTGGAGAGGTTGTTATAGATCTCTATTTGCGGATCTGTTTGCTTATAGATCTTTGTTTGCTCATGGATATTGAAAGTGATATGCTGGAAGCGTAGAAGCATGGAGCAACCTGTTCGTGTCTACAGTCCACAGCAAACCAAGAAAGGGATTTGGAGTGTGCATTGATGAGGGCGGCAACATCGGTGCTAGTGCGGATTTGAGATCGTGGCATCATGGTCGAAGGTCGAAGGTATTGGTGCAGTGAGCATGGATCCAGCATGAACAGGGTCCGAGCATCGAAGTGGCAATGCTGATCATTTGAGCATGGCTATCTGCACTTTTGGGTGAGGTTTTCGCTTTGCGAGCAATCAAAGTTCAATGAAGCAGCGCATAAAGAGTGGAGCGCATACCCCATTAACATGCTGGTATTAGAGGCGTACTGTAGTATCTCTACTTTCCATCACTACTCACCATCCATATGCTTCTGAGCCTGGTTTTGAGGCACTATCGTTTATTATGGCAGATCGTACATGCTTAACCCATGAAAACTATGTATTATGCCTTGATGCTACTCGTTCTTTTGCAGAATCTCCGATTGGTACAACTGAGAGGTTTATGTGAGCATTGGACTTGATTGGTAGGTCAGTTAAATCTTAGGTGCAGTGGTCAAAAACTGACTCCCATGCTTCCATAGTTGTTAGTCTCTCATAAGAAGATACATCAAAGTCCTCCCAAGAAGTAGGAGACATGTGGTTGCGACTTGTACATTATTTCCGAAAGGTTTGCATAGATCCAAGAGAAGACATCAGAAATCATGCCATATTATCACTGCAGCGGTGCTTGTCAGCAACAAAGGTCATTCACGTAACACCATCAACATAGTGGCATCGGAGTGTCGCAACGATGAAGGTGGTGGCATCCCCTACTGTAGTGGTAAACTGTGGCCTGCAACTCATGGGCGGTGAGCTCTACTAGTTCGCGGGTTTTGCTATTTGTTGTGCATATTGAAAGTAATTTAAAGGTGGCAGCATCAGATTAGTGAGGAGGTCAAGCTAAATCTGGTGAGAAGGAATTGTTGTGCGGTGTGAGCAAATGTTATTTGAATTTGCTCAATGAAATGCGTGTCCAGTCTCTGCTACGTCCGATAGAGAAAAGAATGTATAGGAACTACCTATAGGAGGATGTGAGATTGATTTTCATCATATTTCCAAAATGTTCTGATGTTCCAACGTGGGTACCACAAACCTCCAAGTCATGGAAGAAGATATTGAGCGTTGAATTCATGGAAGAAGAATGTCGTGCATGATCTGGTCATCTCGTCATTGAAGAAGAACACATTCTTATAGGAAAATGGGATGTTTGCTTAGCATACATTCTCTTCACATTTGTAATGACCAGAGAATATAGACAAAAAGGAAGTGCCCCCCAGATTGTCATTGTTTAAATTTTTTTAGAAAGTATTATGTCATTAATGTAATTCTGGTTAAAATTAGATGTTGACATTTAGTTTGGCCAACTATTTTCAGACATTTGTGTCTATGCTGGAATTGGCCATTCGAGCAATAGACAAATTTTTTGTAGGAATTCTTAACAACCAGATATAATGAAGACATGACAGTGAAGATGGCATTAGAGGATTTGTATCAAAGATTGGAAAATGATGGACAATCGAGTTTGTGTGAATTAGTGTGATTTTTTGGAACACATGCATGATGTATTATGAGTCACACATTGTAATTATAACAAATCTACATGTCATAGATTTCTTTGTAATGGTTAGGTTGTGGTCTTGAAATGTTGTATGTACCTGTTGTAAAACCCAAAAAGGCATGCATACTCTTTGCTATGTGTTCCCTCTGTAAGAGAGTTTTAACACGCTGGAAGAATGTGTCATGCGAGATGGATACACTTGGGTGGACCATATTGGTTTTAGACTCCAAGTGGTGAAATTTTATATTTAGGGGGAGTTCATCGATAAGTTAGATGAACCATGTATGTGAAGGACTTCGTAGTAGACTGGCGGTTGCAGCGGTTGGGAACCCATGCATTCTGGTGGATGGTTATTCCTTTATATGGACATTGACAATTGGATAAACAAGGTACAAGGTGTAAATACGAGACTGGACCAAATGCATATTTTGCATATTGATATTCAGACAAGTAGTCACTAAGGGGGAGTGTTGGAAAATGTAACTCCTACTTGTCTCAGTTGTGATTCTTACTAAGTAAAGGATTATGTTCTTAGTAGTTATGATCTATTTCCTACATTGGTGTATGGTTGAGATATTCTCTCAACAAACAGATTGTGTGTGCATGTATATATGTAATTGTATTTGATTAATGAAACAATTGACATTATCAGATTTTATCACCACTAACTTTGATCCCTATACTTAATCCTATGTTATGCTTCAGCTTATTTTGCACTCTATTTCACAATTCATTTTAATGGCTAACTCCACCAACTTTTCAATAAATGTATCATCTTTTAGTCTTTTCAAAGTTATGATTTCCTATGCTTCCTTACAAAAAAATACATTTTTAACTATGATCTAGTTTCCTTAATGAAAATTTTGATTTAAAATATCTAGTATATTCATATAAGAAGCAAATTTATTTTTTTTTAACTATAATCTAGTTTCTTTAATGAAAAAACTGATTTAAAATATCTAGTATATTTATATATATTTGAATTTAGAAAACAATACAATGTAAAATAAATTCAAATCAATTAAATTAATATTTTAAATATTTCAAAAATAATAAAAATATAAATTTAGTATTTTATTTATCCTATAAGAGGAAAAAATAATATATGGTGAAATTTTATAAATTAAGAAAATAAAAACTATTACATATTAATAAATGTAAATAAAAATTATATTTTTTAAAATTTTAACAGGATTTTCTAAAATTTAGTATTTTAATATAGTTTAAAAGAGTTATATCATCTAAATAATCACAATTTTGAGAAAAGTAAATGTAAATTTTTACCTTTACAAACTGGAAAACCCATGTAAATTTTTACCTTTTCAAACTGGAAAACCCATATTAAATCCATGGAGCATCGAGCTTGATCCTTGCACTTCCCAAAATTGGAGAGTGACCATCATGGGTTGTAACTGTGCAAAATTTTATGTTATTTCATGTTATTTTAATGTACGTGCAAGTAGGTATAAAAAGAATTAGCGATAGGATTTGAAGGCCTACCTACTGATAATCTATGTTAATTTAAACGCATGCTATAATTAAAACTGGGGCTCGACATTTGGTAAAACATGTATTCATTATTAAAACAGAAAAATGGGGTCGAACTTTTGAGCAAACATGTAAGTCATTATTAAAAATTATAGATAAAATTTGAAAGGTTTATTTTAATTATTATTAAAAATTAATGGTAAAATTGGAAAGCCCAATGTTTGATATTTTAGGTTAATTTAAACTTATGTTGTTGATGATGTCTATTGGATCTAAAGAAACAAATTATTTAGTTTAATTTAAGATTTTATTCTTATGCTCAAAAAGCTTGGAGAGAAGCATTCCGAGCTCACTATAATTTTAACAACTTAAAAAACTAGGAAGGTCAGTGTTGCAACAAAGATTTATCAAATATGTAATCATTACAAAATAAAATTAGTTATAAATTTTGAACCTATTACTTTGTTTATGTTATTAATATTTAATTATAAATAAAATTTTATTATTGGAATAGAACTTTTTGTTTATATATATATAGAGTTTAGTATATTAAATTATTTTGAGTAATTAAATATTATGAATTAATACCGTTTAAATATAATAATGGAAGATTTGAATATTAAATTATCTGTTTACACAAGACCCATATTATTTTAATTACCATTTGAATTGCCTCTATAATTTTATTTTAATTATTTTAATATTTTTTTATATTATATTTATTCATAAAGTCGTTATATTCTAACTAAAATTATATATAAATTTTAATTCAATAATTTTTATATAATATATTATTTTTTATATTAAATAATTATTACCTTATAATTTAAAAAATATAATCTTTAATATTTAATAAATTAATTTGTAGTTTTCTGATGTTTTAAACATAACTCTAATGTGTGATTAAAATGAAACTATAAACATTTTTTTAAATTAATCAAACATTACACTCTTAACAAAGTAATACCATAAAAAAATTATAATTATATTAAAGATTTTAAAACACATATTAATATTATTTTTTAATAATATCACGGTAAAATTTCATGCAACTCACTAGTATAATGGTTTACATTCAATGTTTTGACTGATGTTAAATGTTGTCACAGCATATTAGTTAAGTGTTTGTGATCTATTTTGCATTGACTTTAAATAATTTTTCTTCCATTATAGAAATAATGGATTATTGCTATTCTACGCAAGTAATTCAAAGACATCGTATTGTTATGAGTTGGATATTACGCTAGGTGATATATTTTGCATTGACTTGAAATAGTTTTTCTAGAAATAATGGATTATTGCCATTCTACGCTGTCGTAAATCAAAGACATTATATTGTTATGAGTTGGATATTACGTTAGTATATATGGGAGATTAAATTATTGGCATAAATTTTAAGACCATTGTGGTTTATAGAATTTCAAGAAAAGAGTTTAATTGTTATTTTTCAAAATCTTGTTTATGTTATCAAAAAGCAGGGAAAGAAGCGTTCCAAGATTGCTATAGTTGGGTCGGCTTAATAAGTCAAGAAGATTGGATGTGTGGTCGATGATAGAGAATTAAGAGTGCATGTGGGAAAGAGACCGACAGTCTAAAAGAAAATGCTTTTCATCTTTCTCCTTCCTAGTATCACAAATTTGACAAATTCTATAGTCTCAGGGAGTCTTGGGAGTACACCACTGCCGAGTCTCACTCTAAAGCTCATGAGAGTTAGTTCTAATCCTAGCGATGTTCATTTTCTTCTTGGTGCTAGTCAACATAGATAAATAATTCTGCTATCGAGGGCGGGGTTGATCACCTCCTTATAGCATCTTAGCTTCTTTTTACCCTCTAGCTCTTTAGGATCCCCAATCTTGTCTTTAAAACTGGAGATAATAATGACTAGATGTTTGACCATATAACATTTAACACGATTATGTTTAAGTTGACTTTAAGTTGGTGTGATTGTAAAAGCTCTTATAAAATATTATTATTATTATTATTGTTTGTAGATTTTTCTATGGACCAGTGGGATTTATATGTGGTTTTGGAAAATTATTATTTAAAGGTATATAAGTTGATCACACTTTAATGTAGTGAGTTAATAAAACATATTTTTAGTTATTATTATATATTTTTTGGGTAAAATATTATTAAAATAAAAGTTTTATTGTAATTTATACTAGTATATTTTCTTATTAGAAACATTTATGGCAAGTTATATTGCAATTGTTTTATATTCAAAATGTTTGGTTTTTAATTAGTTTTGAAAATTTTAAAAAGATTTTATAAACTATGTTAAAATTTTGAAAAAAATTAAATTGAATATTTTGAAAATAAAATATTTATTTTTGAAATTTGAATTTCTAATTTATTGTTCATGACTAATTTTATGGGGTTATAAATAGAATATATCAGAAATACCAATTATTTAAAAAAAAAATATCTATATTCCACCAAATGTCATAATATTGTACACTTATTAAAAAAATTCTATATTCTACCCACTATCATAATATTACACACTTATTAAATATTTAATTATTTGTTCATAATAATAATTTAAATTATTATAAAGCTACAATTATTATTATTAATTATTATTTGTAAATTTAAAAAACAATAATAATAATTATTATTAACTTTTAATTTAGGTTTTAAATTCATTATTAACCGATGTTTCATATAACTATTTATCATCCACTCAAGCTCTTCTATCATCATTCAAAAACCCTGATGATGGATACCTTTTGGGATTCGTAATGTCGACAAAGTATGATTATTACTGTGCATGCTCTTAAATTCAACTCAATAGAAATTAACCACAGAAGTCTGAAATCCAGAATATTACACACATCAAATCTCAATATTTATGGAAATTTCATATATATATGATGATGATGATGATGGTTAATGTCCACTGAGACCAAACTTTGGTCTATCGGACCTAAAGAAACGAATTATTTAGTTTGATTTAAGATTGTATTCCTATGCTCAAAAGGCTTGGAGAGAAGCCTTCTTAACTCACTATAATTTTGACATCGTAAAAGGCTAGGAAGGTCAGTATTGCAACAGAGATTTTGAAATTGAGATCTAATGTAGTTATACGTGGGGCACTTTAAGAGGATGTGATTTTCATCCTCCATGTTCATATTCTCATAGAGATGGCAGAACCTTTGCATCCATGATGTTTTAGGAATTGTCCAATGACCTGTTTCACTATGGAGCTCATGAAATGTGAAATTAATTTATATATAGATTCACTTTTATATATAATATTAACATATATAATCTACTTTAAAAAAAAACCATTTAAAATTATTATGGGACTACTTAAATGAAATATTCCTAAGTTATAATGGGAAACATTTAACAAAATCTATTTTAAGTCTTACTACTAGGACTCTAATACTATTGCAACAACTACAAAAAAATCCAACAAACACATTTGTGATTTCTATCACTTGCTATATCAATATAAAGATATTTTTGAAAATGTAATCTAATTTCTTCCTCTAAACTCTTGATGCATTTGAGTCCCTTCTTACAATAATACAATTTCTTTACATAGATGATCAAAATTTGAGTTGAATTTTATATATATGTGAAAAAGGTTATCAAAATTGTTTTTTACCTTCATAAATTGATTTCTAATTGGTACTCTCAATTTTACATTTATTTCCTATCTAATCTATTAATAATTTAAAGTCTCCCAATACTTATAAATAATTTTCTATTGTCTTTTACATAAAACTATAAAATGCCTAAAACTTAAGTATTCCTTTACTAATGTCATATTTCAAAATAATATAATGTATTGATATTTCAACATGCATTTTCATAAATAATTATGTGTTCATTAAATATTATATAATGTCTTTCTTTCAAACATTTTTACCTACCTTTAATAGCTAGATTGATTTTATGGCAACTTTGGTAGGAGTCATATAAGTCCTTGAAATAACAAGTTGTCAAATAATGCAAGGTAAAGACTTATAAGAATTTGTATATGAATTAGTTAGTTAAGAATATAGACAAAAAACAAACTCAATTGATGTCATATGTTGTGTAAATATTTGTTATAAATGATTTTGATGCAAAATAGGAATTTCATTGTTTTAACTAAACACTTATTGAATCTTAACTTTTTGAATTCAACAATAAGAATCTCCCTACTTAAAAACTTTAACAATTTTATTTGTTTTAATATTCTAAAGAAGAAAATTAAATTCAATAGTTGAAGAAGATCTAAACTATTATAATGTTGCTTACAAAATGGAACCTTGCAAATTAGAAGTTTTAATAATTAAAAAAATTTAAGATCTTTATGCATGGGCCTGAGAGGAATTTTTATACCTCTGCTATCAATTACATTTTGAATAAAAGACGAGTACTAAGAAACAACGTTTCATATTAGACTTGGAAATATTGTTGAGAATGAGACAATAACATATTATTTAGTTACCCTTTAATTTAAGAGTTTAAATTTTTGAGGGCTTGAGAATGCACTCTTAGGGCTCACGTTTCTTCACTAGCGACAGAGGTATGGCGAGATTTGCCAGTCTGCGGAGGAAAAGCCCATCACGGTCGAAGCCAAGCTCCCCACACCTAAGACTTTCATCTGCTTCTGATTGATGCTCATGCCCATGTGCTCAGTCAAGGCCCCTTAGCTCATTTTATTCTCCTTGCATACTCAGGCCCAGGAGGTGTAGCTATATGCTGCTCAGGGAAAGCCCAATGCCGAGAGGAACGACATCACTAATGCGTAATCCAGAAGCGAGAGATCTGAGGGTGAGGGCAGCCCGAATACCCTCTTGCACTAAAGTGGCTTCTCTGCCTGGCAGCCGGGGGAGATACGGCAGATCCGGACAGGGTTTTCACCTCCCAGATAATAGAAACAAAGGCAGCCATGTAGAATACGCTAGACAAATGCTGATCTGAAACAACCATCATTCAAAAACAGACAGATCCATTCATGGGCAAGGATTGATTGCTCTTGAGCCAAATCGGAATTTTATCCATGGATGGAGACACAGCCCATCAGATCTAAACTACCAGAAGAGAGATCTGCCCTTGATCTGGCGAGATCTGGAAGGATTTACCCGAATCAACAATGCCCAATATCGTTTTGCTAGCGCTAAAATAAATGGAGACAAAGGGCATTAAAAATCTGGCAGCTTGCTTTTTGATCTTTTGCTACAAGCATCTAGGCTTTTAACAACTGATCCCCATCCCATATTAAGAGAAAATCTCTACATAATGACGGTCCTGGATTATCTACGGGTTATACCAGAACATGTGGGAATACTACGAGCCTGCAAACAAATTAGACTAGATACACAACAAGTTTTAGCGCTTGGACAAGAACAACAGGAAGACGTGATCATCCCATCACTGAATCTTGAAGCCCCGATAGCAGAGATGCTAGAAGGTAAAAAAATTACCCTTTTTATTAGAACTATGGAAGGAAACACAATATGCATAAAAATAGGGAGCTGGGAGGAGATCAAAACCCTCAAACAGAAGATACAAGAAAGGTTGGGCATTCCACCTTGCAAACAACTCTTGATTCACACAGGAAAAGTACTGCAGGAGGAACACAAGATAAAAGAATACAACATAGGCAGAGACTCTACTATCTACCTCTACACAAGATTCATTAGTGGCTACTCTGGAACAAGCTCCAAAGGACTAGTTTCTTTCAAAGATGCAGTAAAGGGGAAAATGGGGTCTCAAATACAATCGTAACAGTAAGCCACGACTTCTGGTGCCTACATTGTCGAGCAGACAACTCATAACCCAACGCTATCAGTCGCTATACCTGAGGTAAATGAAATACATGATGATTATTTATCAAAAGTAGTGATATGTAGATTTAACAGGTTTTGGCCTAAACCGGAAGCCCTAAGTCAATGGATTTACTCCATATGGACAGAAAACTATGATATACACCTGTGCTCTAAAGGTTTTTTCATTGTCAAATTCTACACAGTATATGACAAGGAATATGCATTGAATGAGGAACCATGGTTCTGGCGTAACATTGGACTTTTCTTGACATCATGGTTTCCGGAATTTGATCCAAATACCATGGTGATCTCCAAAATTCCTATGTGGGTTAAACTATATAACCTACTGCTACATTTTTGGCACATCAAAGTATTAGTAGGCGTTGGAAATGCTCTCGGGAAGTTTTTAAAGGTAGACAGTGAGCGTCTTACCAAGGACATCCACACCTTCGCCAAAATCTGCGTGGAGGTTGATCTCAGTCAAGGGTTACTAGATCGCATCCTCTTATTCCACAATGAAAAGCAATGGTCCTGGCCTCTTGATTATGAAAACACTACCTTCAAATGCCACATTTGTCATCAAATTGGTCATCTACGAAGTTCTTGTCCACAAAACAAAAAGATAGGAAAATAATAACCCCTCTTTCTGCCGCTAATTATAATTTCGAGAACAGTGATCCATTAACCAGAAGTTCAACGCAATGTTAGATCATTCATTTCATGGTTAGGAGGTATTCAGAGTGAAATAATGGCCTGGTTAGTTTTTTGGGTGATAATTTAAAGCTGATGTTTCTTCACTTTTTATTTAGTGTGTGATATTTAATTATTGGTTTCATTAACGAAATATTTGTCCTGTTTGTTGACTTTGTGTAGAAATTTATGCTAGACATTTAAGGATTAATGTTGTTAAATTATTTCTTGAGTTATGAAAAATATATTGAAAATCCCATTCCCAACTATTAGGTTTAATTCCGAAAACATTCATGAATTACAGCATAGGGCTTTATCCATCAATTTAATAAAAATGTGAAATTTGTGAAAACATATATTTCATTAGACCTCTCGTAGCCTACTATTACCAATTAACATATTAATACCTGGTACTAGTAATAATAATAGCTCAGACCAATAATAACATATTTTAGATTAACATAGGTCCTTGCAGACCCCCATAAAGGTCATATGGGATAGTCAAGGAGGAGACCATGACAACGTTTCTATCTAGGCTATATGGGGCATCTAGGTCGGAGCCACGGACGGTGTACCTAAGCTACCCATCAACGAACTCATCCTCATATCCCCCAACAAATAACCAGTACCCTTTGCTACCTTATACACCCCAGGTGGTCTACCCTCTCCTCCTTGTTGATTACTAGGCTTAACCTCCACCTCAGTGGACAACGACTATAAATAAATATTATGCATTGAATATGTGATGAGTGGTAGGTTTACCATTTATGTGATTCAAACCCTAGATATTAATCTACACCTTCACCAGGGAAAATTTTAAGAACCACCCCTAAATTTATAAATATAATAAATGGGCGAATCTCCATGGTATATATGAAAAATGGAAGGCGATTTTATCAATAATATAATATGTATATATAATTTTTTGGCGAATCTCTCACCAGGCATGGCGAATATTTTACTCAATTATAAAATCTTGTAAGATCTTGGCAAGTCTTTCACTAAATAATAAAACTTTGTAAAGGCCTAGTGAATCTTAGCATAGGCTACATGCTCGTTTAATTCCCCCATTTAAATAGGCTACATTCCAGGTGAATACCATGGGTCAATACCTTGTGCCATTTTGGTGAATACCATGGGTCAATACCATGTGCCATTTTTATTTTTATTAATTCTAATATTAGGGTTAATAATGGTTTTTTGCATGGTATTAATAACAATCTAGTCCATGGTATTTTGGCCATAGGTTTCACCTAAATATAACCCATTTTTTGAGTGTTCGTAAATATAAGGTGACTTATGGAGTAAATATAAAAAAATGTTTTATTTGTTTACCATACCTTATGGACTAAATATAAAAAGAGGTTTTATTTATTTACGATACGTCTAGTTTATTTATATTTTTATTTATTACCATACCTTTTGAGTAAGTATAAAAAGACGTTTTATTTATTTACCATACCTCCACTTTACTTATATTTTTATTTGTTTACACCCTTACATGTATATAAGGTGACTTATGGAGTAAATATAAAAAATGTTTTATTTATTTACCATACCTATCATTTATTTATGTTTTTATTAATTTACCATACCTCTTTTATAAATATGGTATTTGGCCCATAGGATTCACTTAAATAAAACCTATTCTTGAAAATGGGCGAATGGATTCACTTAAATAAAACCTATTCTTGAAAATGGGCGAATGGAAGGTTGTAAGTCCTAAATTTACCTTTTTTACCCTCTCCCTTAAAATAAGGTGGGCTATTTGAGGTGATTTGTAAAAATGTACTATGATACAAAAATTCGCCCACTAAAAATTTAAAACCCCTTAATTTCGCCAAAGGGCGAACATTCGCCCCTAAAATTATCCTTGACCTTCACTTATTTCTTTAGTATTATGCATCTGTTGGTGGTTATTGATATTTGGTACCCATGTGAATATCAGATAACATCCACTCCATTAATTCCATGCGTTCATTATTCCGCTAGAGTTGAATTGCTAGACTTAGAAGTTTTTCTTGTGTTGAGATTTCCGCATGAGCAAAGCTCCGAATACGGCTTGTCCCTCATCTGAGAAATGGGGACATTTGTTCTAAGATTTTACCCTTTGGCTCTATCGTAACCATGCCAACTACCTTCTTTTTGTCGTATTGAGAAATGAAATCATAATAGACACACTATGGACAGTGACCTGGAAACATCCATCACCAAGTGAGAGTGAGATAACATCCACTGCATCAAGTCCATTTGTTCATTATTCCATTAGAGTTAAACTGTTAGACTTGTGTGGAGCTTTTCTTATGTAGAGCTTTCACTGTGTAGAAAGCTCCACACATTATAAAACAACCAACGTACATGGAGTGTTCCCTCATGTGCAAGTTCTAGCCATGGCTTCTTTCACACAACGTTCACATTCCAATAATTCAATGCTTAGCTTACAACACTCAACACTTATGTCACAGCGACAGGACTTCTTTCACACACACACACTCCAAGTTTGTACGAATTTCCACATTGGTTTGCAACAACTCTATCTCAATAATCAAGTCTCTCATAATCTTTCATATTTCTTTAACTCAAATTTGCATCCATTTCTATTCACAACGAAAGCACTATATATTGGACCAATGGATCATACACCAACAAAGAAAAATACAAAGTCACGAGCTATTACACCAGTGGCTTATGCATAAGGAAAGCAAATGACAGAGTTGTTGGAAAGGCAAAAGTGGAAATGCACAAAATTTCACACACACAAACAATAACTTGAGCCGCAGCTCTTCTATTGATCACACAAACTTTATGATTACAATAAACCCGGTGAGAGATTGTTATGAATATAATTTATATAAAAATAATGTAAATATAGTAATGATTAATTAGTGAAAATTAATTAGTAGTTGATATTGAAGAGACATGTCTAATGGGACATGACCTTCCATGAAAAGGAACTTGCCTAAATATATAAGTGGGTCTCATTTGTAACAATCATATATCCTGGGTCTCCTATAGATTAGGACTGGTGGTTACCGATTCACCAATGTGGTTAAAAAAAAAAAAACAATCATATATCTTTTTACATTCAACAATTATGATATAATATATTATTTTCTTGTCATGGATATTTATATATTTAAGATTTTCTTAACTAGTTTACCATGTATACAAGCTTTGTTCCTTACATTGGTATCAGAGTTGTTTGATCCTTTAGTCGCTCAACCACTGCAGAGAGCCAGTTTGATCTGACATTTGGCCAGCAAATTTCTGCGAACTTCTTGTTGTTGTGATCGAAGTGCTTCTCTATATTTTTTATGGATATTCTTCATTCCACTATGAGGCCCTTGGTCATTAAAAAAGAAAAAGAATTATAAAAAAAATACAAAACAAAGAAAAATAAAGTAAATCTATAAAAGATTAAAAATATATATATATAAATTATATATTATATAAAAACATAATTTAAAAAAAAAAAAGAAAAATGAAATTAAAAAAATAAAAAATTAAAGAAAAAAATTAAAACACAAAATATATATAACAAAAAACCAAATATTTATATATAAAAAAAAAACTTTACTAAAATTAAAAATTAATAAAGTATGTGGCAATCCAAGCGGTATCGCTGCCCAGCCTCCTTGTAAATGGAGAAACTTTCCATATATATTGCACGACGTTTCCTTGTACAAAAACAAAAGAGGACTCTTTATCGTGAAGAGATCATAAGAGTATTTGGTTTAGCAGAATAACATTTTTCCAAGATGATATCATATATCAGCCTTTGTGGAGGCACCAACTAGCATGACCTAATGCCAAAAGTTAACTATATTTGGATGCAGAACTACGGCCATATTCATTGGATGAGATTTGGTTAGGTAACTTACTTTTAATGTGAATATGCAGTTAGTGGAAATGAAATATTTTGTCATCATAAAGAGCTCAGGTAAGGTCCTAATCTTACCTTCAATGTAGAGAAATGTTTGAAAGGTCTTATTTGACCAACATTTGTTCCAAGTATGGTCTTGAATGTTTGAGTAGAATAATTATGAAACAAATCTATATGGTTAGTAGACACCATACATGATAGTGTAACATTTAATTTTTTCACATTGCTTGTGTTAAAAGTTTTACGTTTTATCAATAATTACATTTTTGTTAGGTATGAAAATTTTTTTTTGCAAACATGGCACTTAAAGATCATTTTGAATAAGATGAGTAGTGAGCTTTTCCAATTTCTATCATGAACAATTGTGCATTCTCAAAAGTAGAAGGTACACACATGAATTTAGACAGTGACAATAGTTAGATATGTAACTCAAATGAGCAATGCTCTTTATGCAAACAGCTGAAGGTATAAAGACAAAGAAACTATGAATAGTAGAATTATTAGTGTGTATATATCATTACATTTGAATGGTGTGAATTATTGAATTTTATTACTTGAATTGGACTACTCCTATCCTTGTTGTTTTGATATGATTCACAATGTTTTGATATAATAATAATTAATGGACCTCAATGGGTGCCACTTTGATGTGATTGCTAATGTGCAAGAAACCCCCAGTTCCATTGGCTCTATCTTGAAGTGACTAACACTTCATTGGAATGCCCTGAGAGGTCATCAAATATTTCAGACCTCCACACTTCCACGAATCTGATTGTGCTAGTGACCTATTTATATTCTGAAAATAATTGTTGTCAATATTTATATGAAAACTGTGGAATATGCTATAGAAGAGACTAAGCCAGTTGGTACAAGGAGAAAAGTTTTAACATGATAATTCCACTCCAAAGGGTCTATTTGAGCCATTCAATTTTTTAACATATAGAATTGTGCAATCAAATTAGGAAGAATCTCCCTCCCTATATATTTCCCTCTCCCCTGCATTTTGAATCCATCAATTTTTTTCTCTTGCATTTTGCGAAGCGCTGCAGAGTATTTATCCATATTCTTTGAATCCTAGAGTTCTTCATTTTGAAACAAATAACGTTCATGTCAAATCAGGACATCCATATCCCCACCTTTCGTAAGCCTTTGGACCTCCTCTTTGTTGATTTAACTACCGATTATTATATTCTCTAAATTTTGGGTTTATTGCCTCGTTCTTAAGATGTGTATTAGTTGCCCTAAGTTTAGAGGTGCTTGAGGTTATTCAACAATCAAGATGTGCATACTAGGCCTCCTCTTAGGAAGGGTTAGGGTTTTCTTTCCCTTTGGGGAAACGATATGATGTCCTTGTATTTTCATCACCAGGGGAGATTTGTTGGTTCCTTTTGCGAAGGACGATTTCAAGACTTCTTTGGGTCACTAATATTGATATGGTTGAAATTGTAAATGTTAAGATTCATGATGAAATTCTTGTAAGTGGACGGTACATACCTCCCATACCTCCCCATCTAAGGTAACATGGGTTCGTAATAAGCACCGGGTTATGTTTGACTTCTTAGCTTCACTATCCCAATATTAGAATTATCACTGATGCCTTATCTTTATCTCGATATGGATATAGTAAATTTCATTATGTGTGGTCCTTTTTGGCGATCTTTCGTTTTTTAGACATGAGGATATGCCCCATAAATTTTATTCTATTTATAATCTTTTGTTTAAAAATTATGAATAGAGATTAAATTAGGCTTTATTTTCCTGTCACATCTAACTTCATTATAAGGGCTTATATGTTGTAATGAATTCATGTGCTTTGATTACTTTCAGTATTATATGACACCCTTTTGGCCCATAAGAGTGGAATATCTCTGAATTTTTGTTTGAAATGCTTGGAGAAGCATGACTAACTTCCTTCACATCTTTCATGGAAAACCTGGTAGGTAGATTGTTGTGGGGAAAAGTATCCGACTCGGATGACCCTATCCCTACTCTAAGGGTGACAGTCCTTAGCAACAACTGAAAGTAAAGCTTTGATATTTTCCTTTATGAAAGTACAGAGAAGGAAGAAAAGATTGACCAACCGGTGTCTTTCGCTTTTGTCGATCCTGTCCTCTCTCTTTGTCTCTTGTTCTCAGCTCCTTGCTCCCTTTGCCGGTCCAGCTACACCAAGATCCTGCACAAACAAGAGAAGGAAAACTACAAGAAACATGTACTCATAACTGATGCATGGATTAGAGTGAATCAGATATACCAGTAAATACAATACATCAATGCAATACAAGTATATAGGAGAACATTCAAAGCTTTATTGATAGAAGTAAAAGGGTTCTGAGAAGGTTACAACCATCAATGGCTCCAATCCAGCAGCACCTCCCCAGCAGCAAGAAATCTCCTCTTCACCTCTATAAAAGTAATCACCCAATAGCTCTAACTGTAAACCAACAGCACTTCCTTGCTTTGCACAAAATTCCAGCCTCCCTAGACCTCATAGAAGAGCTCTATATATAGGAGAGAAGAAGAGAGGATGAGTCAGCTTGAGGCTGGCATGAAGCTGACTAGTGTCCCCTCCCTCTTCATTTAAACTTCAGTTCTTGAGTCCACTTGGAGATCCTTGCTTACACATGGAGATCAAGTACCTCTTACTCATCACAGGGCGAATCCCATGAACCAAGTGTCAGTTTGGAAGCTTCCTGGGCAATTGACACCTTGCAGAATGACTGTGCCACTTGGCCAATCTCGCCCAGCACAGGTAGCCTTCATTAGATTTGACTTTCAGCGCAGGTACAAGGAGGAGCAGTTGCATTCCAGCGCAGATGCTCAGTGGAGCAGCTGACATGATCCAAAAATAGCCTGTTTTTGAGTGTTTTCAGGTGGAGAACTGATGGGAAGTGCTGTGGTTTGCTGACCTTGTTCTTCTAGGGGTAAGAACAACATGTTTAGGGACTGAGGATCCCTGTAATTATTGACATTTCATGCTCCATGCTGCGAGGCACAAAAATGTCTATAACAGTTGCCCCCTAAAATATGAGGCCGTTTATCGGGTGAAATGCTTTATCTAGAGGGTCCGAAGTTCATTCCAGTGCTGAGGAGGCGCCCTGTAATATAATACAATACAATACATTATTTTTCATTTTGTTTTCATGATCTAGCTGAGGCGGGCATTCCCATGCTCAGCTTTATAAATACATTTTGGTACATAGAACAGACGATCGTCTGATGGTAGACTGATAATTCTCTGCTGAAATTATCATCCTTTGAGTAGGATGATCATCTGCTGCAATGATGTACATGACAAATGCTTTTATATTTCCTGAATATGTATCGCAGCCCGGATGGATGAAACTAGATCCGGGGTCTTCAAACTCGTTCGATCTTCACTCTAAGTACAAGTCGATCCATGTGAGAATTTCGCTGAAGTCGAACATGGAAAGACATCGCTTGATTACCGGTCAATGATGAAAACCGTTAACAAGCGCGAGAGGAATCACCGATAATGATAATGACCCTCAAGGTACTGCAGTACAATTCACGTGGCGTGAATAAAGGACTTGGCGTCGAACGCCACGCAAAATCTTCTGGTCGAAGGTCATTGATGTATACCTGTCGCCGGAAGTGAGAAACTTGCCATTGAGGCATGCAAGCTTCAAAGTACTGATGGGGTTGTTCCTAGATCAACTTCTTGGATAATGAGCTGAAGTCGACAAGAAGCGATCCGTCAAAGGAGGGCCTTAATGAATCCCACATCAATGACACGGAACGGAGCTAATGATTTTAGTGGAGGTGAAAACAAACTGTGATATATGATTCAGGGTGGCGATCATGAATGGATGAAGGATAATGTATGGCAGTGGATGGGACACGGTTGACACTTTCAGAATGACCTCTCTTGAACATATAACGACACTGATGCGATGGATCGGTAGCATTACCCCAAGTGTGGATGGTTTGGCGAGGACCATGGTGATGAGACCGGTGAATGAAACAACCCAACCCGATGTGGTACGGAGGAAAAGTGTCATGTTCAAGAGTGACTTGCTACCATTAAACTTTGATGTTCTCCCAATTTTTCCCCAGTCATTTCTGACCAGTACCTCTTTATTTTTGTCAAGCTTGAGGAGGATAACATATGCTTGTTCTATAACCTGCCCTTCGGGCAAGCCCATCGCTATGATTTAATGAGCTTAGCGATAGGGAAACTCGTTCTCGTCTAAAGACAAGTTTGTCGCTATTTAATCATTTTAACGAGTCTAACGACAAAGAAAACTCGGTCCTTTTCATTTTTAGAGAGTCTGAAAAGGTACAGAAAGTTAACTCCATAATTCCTTTTTCGTCATCTAATCCCTTAAGTCCGAAAAAGTATAAAACAATACAGAAGGGATGAGTTTTCGATTGCTTTAACGAGCCGAACAAAACAAGCGCTCGATCTTTTTGTGCAATAATCCCTCAGGTCCAAAAAAGATTAAAATCTAGAGGAGGGATAGCGTTCCGGTCGTTTAACGAGCTGGAAGGCCAAAACTCGGCAAACTTTTCATATTTTACGAGTCAGTGAAAAGAGCTCAAAGAAGACTCGTCTTTTGAGGAACGAGTGATAAACAGGGATAGCAGCAGATTCCAGGTACAAATTGGAATTTTCCAATCACGGTAGTGTCACAAGGATGGCTAGATGAAATCGCTCTTCGCAGATGCTCCTCAAAATGGGTAAACACACATATGGGGGTGAACGACCGGCCAAATGACAGTGGAGGTGATGGATGAAAACACGACCAAGGCTTTTAAGGCTGATAAATCTACGATCGCAATGGTTATTTACCGAGATAGGTTCATTTTTTAATGAGCTTGAACTCTGGTGGAAACTTTTGCTCACACTTTTCTATTTTTTAACGAGCATAAATTCCGTGGTAAAACTGCTCGATTCATGGTCAATTTGATTTTTTACTTTTACTAGCTTTTCTCTTTTCAAATGTAGTACTTCACCATCAATTGCTGCAACAAATTTTGTTAGAAATGGACAACATTTGCATGAAAATGAGATTATAACCCTAATATTTAACTTTAAACTGTGTAAAAAGTCATAAAAAGGTGTTTTTACCTCTCATTTACCATTTCATTTGCATTTTGCTTGTTGGAGCTCTGGAGGTGCCTCTTCTTCCTTGATTTTTACCAGCTGATTTCGGGAGATTCTGTGGACGATTTTCAGCGCCGTTTGGACCAGGTAGGAGCTAAACCTTAGCCCTTCACTTTCATGGTTTCCTTTTTCAGTTTCATGCACATTTTTCAGGGTTTCTGGGCCCCAGGGGTTTCATCAGGGCGCCCTGGTATCAGCGCAGGTTCTCCTTTCGAAACTTGCGTTGTATTTCAGGTAGTCTTAAGGCAGACTGCGCCTCAGCGCAAGGGGGAGACTCTCTGCCTGCGCTGGGCCTAGAAAAACTGATCCTGCATGTGTTTTTTTGATGATTTTTCGCCAGTTTTTCATCAAAATTAGGAACTTACTCCTTCTCTTGTTTGCTTGCAGGGAACTTTGAACAAAATGTCCCTTACATGGCGAGAACGAGAACATGAAGCAGAGGACATGGTTGCACTCCATGATCCGGTCACGGTGAACGCGCTTCGGAACTGTGGCCTACTGAAGTTCTTCCGTATCTCTAGCATGAGAGCACAGATTTCCTTACTGCAGTACATGCTTGATGCTTGGGATCCTGTTAACCAAGTATTCCAGATTAGGGGGAAAACCATCCCCTTGACCATAGAGGACATGTACTTCTTGACTGGGTTGTCAAGGCGGGGTGCTCCCATTTCTTTGTCAGGTACGGTTCGAGGGACTGATTCCACCAGAGACTACATTCGTCAGTATTGCCGGGAAGGTTCACAGCCAAGCAAAGACGACAAGATCAATATCCGTGACATCACTGACAGGTCTCTTAGGTCCATTCTATTTACCATTGGTAGGATGGCCGGTAGCGCAGCTTTGCATGTTGCCAACAGATCTTATATGCAGCACGCCTTGGAGTGTCTCCAACCGAAAGTGTTTAACTGGTGTGATGCAGTACTTGTTCAGATGAAAAGTCAATTGACCAAGGTAAAGGACGGGAGGCTGAAGAACTTTGGATTTGGTTCTATTCTGATTGCCTTCGCCTTGGAGAAAATCCCATTGATGCAGCCTCAGTACATCATACTTGACTTGCCTTCTCCGACCGAGCCACGCATGCAGAGGTGGGTTGACCACATGTCCCGACATGCTGGTCAACCTCAGATTATTTTCACTGAGGCCTTCTTTAGGTGGTTCGAGCGTCAGGAGATGGCGTTTTCTGAGTATCCATATGTGGGTATGGACTACCGAGGCGACCCGGACTTAGTGCTACCGGATGGCGAGCAATGGGGCGCTATTGGTAAAATTTCTGACCATATCACTGTTTATTGTTTTTACTCATGATGTTACTGTGCAAAACTGATCAAACTCTTGGGTGCATGCAGATGTTGGTCCTGTTCGTCCAGCAGCTCGTCCACGATCGCCAGTTGTTGCCCCAGCAGCAGAGCCTGCTAGGCGAGTTGTTATTCGCGACCTTGGTGATACTAAGATACTTGCAGCTGTGCAGGAGCAGGTTGAGAGCCTTACTCGTGGTCTTCCGGATGTACAGATTGACGAGTTACCTTTACAGTTGCAGCGGCACACTATTGGCGTGCCTAGACGATGGACTCGTCTCTTGCGCATGATTGCACAGACCGTGACGTACTATCATGAGCACCACTAGGCTATGGTGCCCCCTAGCATCTTTTTGAGTTCTAGGTCATACGACCAATTTTGTTTTGATTACAACACATTATGTACAAACTATAAACAGCTTTATATATTTTGATTTTCGGGGTTTATTTTGGTTTATTTGTGATCCACTTGCATAGCACCGATGCATCTCTTTTTATATATGTTGCAAATGTCTATCTAATACATAGTTTGCTAATGAATCTGTTAATGTGTTCAAGTTTCTGGAAATATGCTGGTATTGAATTGAATCAAACTCTCTTTCCAAAATCTTAACCCTTAGAAACATTCGATAAATGGCTGGATTGCGGACTGAATACATACCAGTGAGTTGTGGTATCACAAGTTGTGAGTCTAGCCTAACAATTAGTCGGCGTATACCATGAGCGACGGTATCAGAGAGGAGTTCAATCAACGCGCTATACTCAGCGATGTTGTTCGTCGACTGTCCAATACACACACCTCTGAAACTCACTAACTCGCCGCTTGGATCAAAAATGGCCCAGGCTGCGGAGGACAAATTCTGCGTACTACGACTCGCTCCGTCGGCATATCCCACATATGTTTCAGAATAATTCGACATCTGCAACAAACGAGAAGGGTGGATTACTAAACCGAAACAAACACTTTAGCGAAAACAAAATACAACAAAAGCACTCAGGTTACTATTCAGGCATAGTAACGCTTGAGGTACAACCCGTTGCGGGGTTGCGCCAGTGGTATCCCGTCATAATCCATTAACTCGTAGGCTCCTTTTGCTAACACCCTTTTAACAATATAAGGACCCATCCATAAGGACTTAAATTTTCCTGCTCCTAATTTGTCGGATTCTTGGTCGTAAAGCAAAACCAAGTCACCCTCAGAGAAGATACGAGGTTTGACATTTTTGTCGAACTGTGCCTTGACTCGTTTCTTATGGGCTTCGTTCGCCAAAGCGGCGTCACGACGGTTTTCATCCAACTGGATCAATTCCAAGAAACGAGCCTCTTCTTCTGAGGTTCCGGGGAGGAGGTCAATTGCGAGTTTAAGAGACGAAATTTCACACTGGATCGGTAAGACTGCCTCCAGGCCATACACCAATTGGAATGGTGTGAACCCAGTGGCGTTCTTTACCGAGGTTCGGTAAGCCCACAATGCTGAGTATAGGAGTAGGTGCCATCTTCTTTTGTGAACCCCGATCATCCTTTGCAACATACGCTTCAGGACCTTGTTGATTGCCTCAACTTGTCCGTTGGCTTGTGGATAATACGGGGTAGAGCTATCGTGTGATAGCCCTAGTTTGGCAGCTAACTCAACCATCATGTGATTGCGAAAATGCGATCCATGATCTGTCACTATAGCCTGCGGAACGCCGAACCTGGCGACTACATGATTAAAAAAGAAAAGGGCAGCTGTTTCACCAGTGTTATCCAATGTAGGCATCGCCTCGGCCCATTTGGTAAAATAGTCAACAGCGACTATAATATACCCATGCCCCCCGGTCGAGGTGGGGTTACATTGCATGAAATCGATGCCCCACTTGGCGAAAGGCCCAACAACAACTATAGGCTGCAAAGGTGCGGGCGGTCTCCTGGTTTTGCTATCAAAGATCTGACATGCATGGCAACTTCTGACAGCTATTATGCAATCTTTAAACATAGTTGGCCAGAAATATCCTGCTCGTAAGATTCTTTGTGCTGTTGCATATCCAGATTGATGCCCCCCGCACGCGCCTGAATGACAATCATTCAGGGCTTTCTCGGCCTCCTCATGGGTAAGGCACCTCCTCAGAACCGTATCGACACCACGACGGTAAAGTGTATCACCGACGATCATGTAATCTTTAGATTGGTATCGTATACGCTTTCGTTCCGAGTGTGAGGTATTAGGCCTAAATTTTTGGGTTTTGGAGATAAACAATGATGTCTCCATACCACTCATCGCTTACTGATATCAGAAACAAATTTTCGTCCACGATTGACTCTTCTGATGTTTCATCGTTGGACGACGATGGGAGATCGCACAATAATTCCGCAAAAACTAGAGCTTTCTTTGATTTGGATTTTACAAAATCCAGATCAAACTCTTGAAGGATCGCTATCCATTTTGAATATTTGCCCCCAAGCAACTGTCGCGACAGTATATACGTCATGGGGTTGCAATCTGACAGAACGGTAGTTTTCCTAAAGAGGACATAATGTCGAAATCTTTGAATCGCTTGAACAGCAGCAAGCGCTAGTTTTTCAACATAGGAATATTTACTTTCTGTGTCATTTAAGTTTTTACTTAAATAATAAATAGGATGTTCAATTCCATCGACTTCTTGCACTAAGACCATCGCAATGGTCGTATCTGCTGCAGCTAGATACAGGTTAAAATCTCTTTGATAGTCCGGGGCGTACATTAATGATGCTCTTACTAGAGAATCTTTCAGAGCGTCAAAGGAAGCTTGCGCAACCTGGTCCCAGACAAAAGGTACATCCTTTTTCAAAAGACGAGTATAACCTTTGGCAAGTTCTGCGTAATTTGGAATGAACCTCCTCAGAAAGTTTGCTTTCCCTTGGAGCTTCTGAATCTGAAGCAAATTTGAAGGTGGAGGCAAATTAATGATTGCCTGAACCTTACAGGGGTCGAGACGAATCCCATCCTTAGAGACTACAAAGCCAAGTAAACGACCAGAACCGACGCAAAACACACACTTGTGCGGATTGAGTCTTATCTTGTAGTGTCGGCAACGTAGAAATATTGCTCTCAAATGCCGCGGATGATCAGTCCGCTTCCGCGAATGAGCCGGAAGATCGTCGAGATAAGGTTGAATGATGTTCTTGATGTCATGGAAGGCATAATTCATTGCCCTCTGAAACGTCGCCCCTGCGTTCTTTAAACCAAAGGGTAATTTTCGATAAGCGAATGTGCCCCACGGACAAATAAATGCAGTCTTAGACTGGTCCTGTGGGCGGATATTTATTTGATTATACCCGGAAAATCCATCCATAAAGGAAAAGATTTCACATCCGGCGCATTCATCAATTATCTGGTCGATGAAGGGTGTAGGGTAGTTGTCCTTTGGACAAGCTTTGTTTACATCCCTATAGTCGACGCACACTCTTATCGTCCCTTGTTTTTTCATAACAGGGACAATATTCGATACCCAATCGGTTAGAGGAACCGGGTAGATGAATCCAGCATGGAGAAGTTTTTCAACTTCTGCCTTAATGGCAGCGGCTTTCTTGGGGTGCACCTGCCGAAGCCGTTGTCTTACTGGTTTGACATCAGGATACATTTTAATCTCATGTTCAACTATGCTCGAGTCAATGCCTGGCATTTCATCATATGACCATGCAAAGACATCTCTAAATTCGCGAAAGAGAGCACCATATATTTCCAGTTCTGAAGGGGAACAACTTTTGCCGACATGAATATTCTCTACAACATCAGATTTTGTCGAGATGTTTATGGCCACGGTCTCTTCAATATTGGATAGGTTTCACTCTGAATCCACCGTATTTACAGTATTTGTTAGGAATTCAAACACTGAAGGGTGATATAAGTCGTGATGAGTTTCTTCTTCACACTCTGGAAGAAGGGAACGATGGTGGTGATCATTCCATGGTGCCCCCTCAATCATCATTGATTGTAAGATTCCTTCGTCAGTCCCATGAACTTTTGACCATGGATCTAGTGGGGTACCATATTCTCCAGACCTATCTACCCAAACGCTTGACGAGCGTTGATTTGGGCTCGCCTCCCATGCCTGAAACATTGATTGCTACAATATTTCTATGGGGCTAGGTGACAAAACCACTTGATAATCCATGGCGACTTTGTCTCCTGCGACTTTCGAAGAAGATACCATGTTGCATGTTGCTACAAACGGGATATCCCCTACATGGAAAGGAGGTGGCAACGCGAAAGTTCCCATCATTGTGGGATCTTTTAGCAAGCCTACTCCGATATCTTGTATTGAATGGTCGCTCCCATGGATCAGGGGAATGCTTCCAGTAACTTGTGAACCATTAGGGAGGAAATTCTGTTGGTCGACGACCGTAATCCCTCCTTCAAACGGGAATGCGATCTTCCTAAAATATGTCGACACTACAGCTGCCATGGCATATATCCATGGTCTTCCCAGTAGGATGTTATAGTCAAGATTGCCATCAATGACTTCAACATCAATTTCCACTGTTTTTCCTCCTAGTTCAATCTTAAAGTTATTTAGGATACCGTACGGAGTGTACGTCCTTCCGTCAAATGCTTTCAATGTCGTCGAAGATCGCGACAAGGTTGGAGATCCAAGAGTTTTCCAGCAACTCATCGACATGATACATGTCGATGCTCCCTCATCAATAATCGTTCTATGAACAGTTTTGTTGAGTGCTTTCACTTGAATAAGGAAAGCTAGTTGCGCTGGTAACTGAGGATCATATCCTTTGTGATCAAAGGATACAAGATTGGAATCTTTAGGATCCACTCCACCAATTGCTGATAACAATGCCTGCCTTTGGGATGGACAATTTTGCAGTACCTCAAGAGTCGACATAGCAGATGGCGATTGGGCCAAATCTTCCACTATGTTATAATGCTGCGCCGCTCTGGCACGAGGATTAAATGTCGACTTGTGTACTACTCCCTTAGGTGGCTTTATTGTTAATTCATGCGTGAGGGGGGGTACAACTTCTGCCGAAGTTGTTGTCGAACTACTGGGTTGATCTTTCCCTTTGTCGTTCGACACCGGCGGATTCCCATAATCTTTATTCCTGGTCGAGATCAAAGCATCATTTTGCTTAGAAACCGACAACATGAGCACTTGAGACGGGGAAGCATTTCCACTATCAACCATATTTTGACCTGGGGTAGGAAATGGATCAGTCAACACAGCTGAAGTTTGTGAACTTTTAAAGAACCTCTTTAACTCAGCTTTGAACGGACAGTCCTTTGTCGAATGATCCTCATCGCATATATGACATGGATAAATTTGTTTCCTTTGCCCAGGAGGGTTTGAAGAAGTTTTTTGAGGGGATGACTCACCCTGTTTCTTCTTCTTCCCTTTGTTTTGTTTCTTCTTGCTTCCTGGTTGATTGGAGTTTTTGCCTTTATCCGTAGATACAGCATTTACCTCCGAAGCAAGAACCTCTTGATTTGCTTTTTGATTCGAAGTCTTACGGGCTTTATTATTTGAATCCCTTGTCGACTTAGCGTTTGCAGTTCCAATCACGCCATCACCGGCATGAGAGTCACTATTCGATCCGGGAGGAGGAGGGATTGAAAATTCCGGTCTGGGGGCGTCGGGTATCTTATCATAGAGCGTGCCCGACTGAGTATATACTAAGTCCAAATATTGAGCACGAGCAATAACCTGCTCCTCTGTTACGACGCCTCCCTTGGCCACATCTTCTGTTATAGCAGGAAGAAGCGACTTTATAAACCACTCAGCTAATAGCTGATCTGGAACGTAGGTCTTTACCATTCTGCGATGATGACGCCACTCATGTATATGATCTGATATATGTGTGGCTATTGTCTGCTTGAAATTGGTCAAGATCTCTGTTCCAGTTTCGTACCTTATAGGTAACTGAAAGTGTGTTAATAAAGTCGTAGCTAGGGAACTGAAATTGTCGAAAGAGGCTCTAGGTAATTCAATATACCATTTAGCCGCCGGACCAGTCAATGTCCTCTGGAAAAGGCGAAGCCTTATCGAATCATCATTCAAGGTATTCGACGAACACCACAGATGGAATGTCATCACATGATTCGACGGGTCTTCGCCAGGATTTCCATTGAATTTAGGAATGTCCGAAGGAAGTTTGTGAGGAATCGCTGGCCACCAATGGGCATAGGTGATTGGATCGTTCGTTAATCGATGTAAATCTGGTAATTCTAGGGTCACCACGAATGGCAACTGCTGATTCAGGTTTGGTGAGGCGTACCCAGGATACGATGGAATTGCCTGAGCTGTAGGCCTTTGCATACCAGCATAATGCAACTGATGTTGATATGACTGATATGGCTGGTGGGCTTGGCCACTGTAAAGTGGTTGATTTAACCCGTTCTGAATATAGGGTTGCCCACTATTCGCAAAGATCTGTTGCTCAGATCCCTGGTACACCTGTTGAAACTGAGGTTGTTGGTATTGCACCATCCATGGTTGTGAAGCCATGTTCTGCTGTGCGACACTAACCGACGGACCAAGATGCGGGGTTATGGTTCCCGTTTGTATCTGTGTCGTCCCGGCAGTTGGCGATTGTGGTTGTGTTGCAGGGTCAATGGGCTGTTGCATTACAACTTGGGGTTGACATACAACAGGCATCGATTGAACTTGCGACACGGTTACAATTGCTGGCGTCGTCGGGATACTAGACATAGGTACACACTGTTGCATGGAATATACAACCCTTGGTTGTTGGGGTAACATAGGTACCCAACCACTCGTCGTTACTTCAGTCAAACCTGAATGTTGTTGAAAACTGCCGTATGGGTATCCCCCCGGAAGGGGAAGTGAAAGGGCATATTGCCCCCCATACGGTAACAATCCGGAGCTCAAGGGTATAGATTGCCTTTGAGGACTGGATGGCCCAAACTGATTTCCAAAGGGATCAATTTGTCTAGTTTCAACATAAGAATTACCGGGTATTATACCGGAAGAACAAACTGGAACAGACCAAGTTGTCGTAATAGTCCCTGGGTGGACTCCTTCCAGCTGATGAGGGCTAGTCGGGACAACTGGTATGCCGGCAAACATCGTTGGATTGACAGCAGGAGCTTCTGCTGTCGCTGTGTCGTTTGGCACAGTCCTAGATGTCGACGGTTGCTCAGACATTTTAAGTCTATCCAATAAACTGCCTAACGATTCTACAGGAACTTCCAGTGGCGATGGACAAACTTCTGATGCAGAAGGAAAAAGAGTGGCACCTACTCCAAAATGAGTTGGAGTATTTGCTTGCTGGTCCTCTACGATTTGTTCTATTGCGATCAGACCAGGAGGAAGAGGAAGACCGTCAGGTCCGTAAAAGATTTCTGGTGCCGAAGAAGGGGTTGCTTCGACAGCGACAGTTGTTTGAACAAAAAGACTCTGTGGACCGGTTTCAGATGGAACTGGTTCAGTTATGCAAGTACTTGTCTTCAGACTAGGATCAGTACAACTGTCCCTCTGTTGCTGTTGAACTTCTTCAATAGAGGCAGGGATTCCAGAAATATTAGGAGTGACCAGAATCTCAGATGTTGTCGGAACTGTTGTTCCAACTTTAATGGGAGATTTTGACCCGGTCAAGCGAGTTCGCTTTGTCCGTACTACTCTCGATTCCGGAGACAAAGACGGTTGACTCGCGAGTCTCCTCGAACGACGGAGTTTTGATTGACTTTCCTCCACGGTTGCGGATTACTTGATCAACTAAAATACAAAAAGGGAATTATGTTTCCGTATTGAATGAATTTTATTAGACGCTTTTAGACACAACTTTGCTTTTTCATGTTTTAAGAGTCGAGAAAAAGTTAAAGATGACTCTAGTCGCCTTCGATGTATTAATGAGCCCGAAGTGACAAATGCTCGGTTGGACCTTTTCAGTTATAGAGTTTGAAAAGGGCCAAAATAAACTGCTCTGGAGATCTAGGCAGAGGGTGTGCCAAACCTCTCGCGAAACCACAGAATACGTTTTACGGTACGGGTGGTCGATCTTCGTGAATGTTGTGTTCACTGCATCGCGATCAGTAGGGCGGCCGACACGGCTTCCTAAGGATAAAGGATAAATGCCTATAGGGGTCTCCCAATATACGCGACGGTACGCGGGAGCACAAGTCCGTATTAGTGCTATCGTCCCTCAGGAGGAATCACCCACCTTCGTAGAGATCGACAGTCACTACGTTTAACGACGCCAGAACTGAGCGTTATGTTACAATGCGTTTTTAGATTCATTCAATATATTTTAAGTTGATCTTGCTTAGCAGTTTGTCTTTCAGGATCACCACGAGATGTATTGGTACAAATTCCTAAATGCAGCTAAAATGATAAGCAAGCTTTACAATCTTTTTAGCTTTGAAAATCCTAACTACTGAGGGGAGAGAAAAGCATTATCT
This sequence comes from Pinus tabuliformis, assembly GCA_031772625.1. Taxonomy (NCBI): domain Eukaryota; kingdom Viridiplantae; phylum Streptophyta; class Pinopsida; order Pinales; family Pinaceae; genus Pinus; species Pinus tabuliformis. The sequence continues at coordinate 141,101,384 of CM062814.1, read as the reverse complement.
TTCCACACAGAGCACAAAGCACAAACTAATGCACTTTCTCCTAGATCAATCATGCAAACTTATCAAAATGCAAATGCAAGATGCATGTATTTCTTTTCTTTTCCCTTAATGTTGATGTAGACAAAAGGAAATTGTTGTATAATTTTCGAATTCAATTTGAAGCGTAAACAAACAAGTTTTGTCTAAAATGAAAAGACGCCTTACAAGCACTTGTTTTGACACTAAAAATATATGAATTCAAACCATAAGATAAAAAACAAACAAACTCAAACAGCCATGAACAGTAATAAAACTAGCTCTTAAGATCACAAAGACACTTTTACAGTTCAAGATCTAAGAGGTCACAGCTATACTGGTTTGCTTTTCACAATGGGAAACTGTAACTGAAACAAGAAATACTGAAAGAACAATCACAGTTTCATCACACAACTGAGGCGGAATAATGTCAAGGAAAGTTGGTTTACAGCAAGTACAATGACAAGCAATCAGCAGCAAAATAACAGTGAAAACAGGGCTCAGACACAGTGGGAAACCTCAGGAGGACATAGCCTAACTGGATCAGCGCAGGCTCTGGTCTGTCAAATTGACTCTCAGCGCAGTTCCCGAAGGGAGTACCTGCGCTAGAATGCAGACTGCCTGTGGACAGCCTGCACTGAGACACGAGAGTTGCGTTTACAAGGATTTCCGGGTCATAAAAAGCTCAAAAATGCACTGTTTTTGCTGAAATAAAAAGCTATAGGTCAAGTACAAGCTAAGGGATGATCAAGAGGATGAAAAGCTATCACAAAGAGTACAAGAGTATTTTGTAGATCAGCTCTTCAAATCATGAATCTGCTCAGTAAATGAGCAAGAGTAGCAGCCCCTCTACTTCGCTTTTGATATAGTCAAAAGCTTTTCGATTTGGTACTCTTTGATTCAGGAAATGAATAGAAAAGATACTACAAACACCAACAAGATACTAGGCTCCCCAGCGGAGTCGCCAGTTTGTTGTGGGGAAAAGTATCCGACTCGGATGACCCTATCCCTACTCTAAGGGTGACAGTCCTTAGCAACAACTGAAAGTAAAGCTTTGATATTTTCCTTTATGAAAGTACAGAGAAGGAAGAAAAGATTGACCAACCGGTGTCTTTCGCTTTTGTCGATCCTGTCCTCTCTCTTTGTCTCTTGTTCTCAGCTCCTTGCTCCCTTTGCCGGTCCAGCTACACCAAGATCCTGCACAAACAAGAGAAGGAAAACTACAAGAAACATGTACTCATAACTGATGCATGGATTAGATTGAATCAGATATACCAGTAAATACAATACATCAATGCAATACAAGTATATAGGAGAACATTCAAAGCTTTATTGATAGAAGTAAAAGGGTTCTGAGAAGGTTACAACCATCAATGGCTCCAATCCAGCAGCACCTCCCCAGCAGCAAGAAATCTCCTCTTCACCTCTATAAAAGCAATCACCCAATAGCTCTAACTGTAAACCAACAGCACTTCCTTGCTTTGCACAAAATTCCAGCCTCCCTAGACCTCATAGAAGAGCTCTATATATAGGAGAGAAGAAGAGAGGATGAGTCAGCTTGAGGCTGGCATGAAGCTGACTAGTGTCCCCTCCCTCTTCAGTTAAACTTCAGTTCTTGAGTCCACTTGGAGATCCTTGCTTACACATGGAGATCAAGTACCTCTTACTCATCACAGGGCGAATCCCATGAACCAAGTGTCAGTTTGGAAGCTTCCTGGGCAATTGACACCTTGCAGAATGACTGTGCCACTTGGCCAATCTCGCCCAGCGCAGGTAGCCTTCATTAGATTTGACTTTCAGCGCAGGTACAAGGAGGAGCAGTTGCATTCCAGCGCAGATGCTCAGTGGAGCAGCTGACATGATCCAAAAATAGCCTGTTTTTGAGTGTTTTCAGGTGGAGAACTGATGGGAAGTGCTGTGGTTTGCTGACCTTGTTCTTCTAGGGGTAAGAACAACATGTTTAGGGACTGAGGATCCCTGTAATTATTGACATTTCATGCTCCATGCTGCGAGGCACAAAAATGTCTATAACATAGATATTCTGTGAAATTTGATGGGGGTTTCAACCCGGTCTTGTTCCTTTCAATCACACTATAGAGGTGGTGTAGTTTGCTGAGAAAATTGAGGCTTCGTTGAGATTAATTTTCTATCAACCTCATTAGCTTTGCATTTTGTTGTGGATATTTTCCTTTATATTTTTTGATCATGTTTCTCTGCACAAATGAGTTATTCCATACTTTGAAAACTATGTTTTTTGTATGATTGGATTTGGCTAGTTAGATGAGATATCTCCCTTTAATTTTTTGAATGCATTTGAACCTTGTTCTTTAAGGCCCATTTTATTATCAAATGTGAAACGATCCACATTCAATGAGTCATCTCTTGCTTGAGGTCTGGAATCTTGTTATGCTAAAATTTATTTTGGGTTCCAGATTTAATGTTGATTGTGAAAAAGGAAATCCTTAGGACAATTATATAATATTTTACAATTAAAAGCTCGTTGACACTCACTTAATGAAATGTTGAAGCCTTATTCCATTTTCCCTGTCACAAACCCATTTAAGGATTTGGAAGCGGAAGATGTTGGATTGGGTACAAAGGATTATGTACATGTTCATATAAAATAGAGGAATGGAAGAAAGTGACTAACTACAATTCAAGGGATTCAAAAGGATTACAATTATAATAATATTGTTAAAGATTTCAAGAAAGTGTTATGTTGCAATGGTACAACTGTGTAGGATCTAGAGTTGGGGCAGGTATTGCACATGTCGTCTTATGATCCATTTCAATTAAAGATTTTGGAAGATACTTCTGTTTTTGTTCTTCATACAAGTTTACTTGTTTTTTAGGTTATCTAGCTTAAAGGTGATCAAAGGAAGAACATTTCTCAGTTATTTATCAATGCAATTTCCTAACCATATATAATTGCAACTTCTTTTATAGTTTAAAACATGGTCGTTGTGTGTTTTAAAAGAGTATTACCATTTTTTCTGATTGATAATTGTTTCTTACAGGTTTGTTTGGTGAAGAAAGACAAGATCAAGATTCATGGTTTTGAAAATACTTATTTGTTGAAGACATAGATTAGTTAAAAATGTATTAATTTGTTGTTTTTAGGTTTCAATTTCCACTTTTAATAGTACATATGTATTGTTACTACTATGTTGGTGATCACCTTATGTATAGGTGGCAGACAAATTATTTTCCTTCTTTTCTTAGGGATTTTAATGTTGTAAGAAATGTTCTCCCCTGAGTCAAATTACGTAACATATATTGTCCATAAACCTCTATACTCTTCAAATTATAAATATGAGAAAAGATGGCAAATTCTTTTTCCAATAATTTCTTCTTTAGTGATATTTGATTTGTGTGACATGACATTATTGTTTGCATGAAAAATTTTATCGCCTCATGTATTGGTGGCAGAGATTTTTTTTTTCCACGTTTTGTCGAGACTTTAATTTTGTAAGGAATGTTCTGTCCTAACTCAAATTGGGTAAACATATTGTTTGTAAAACAGTGTTCTCTTTAAATTATAAATGTCAAAAAAATTGTGAAATTGTGTTTCCATTTTTTTTTCTTTACGTGATATTTGATTTTTAGTTTGCGAGATGATATGGATGACATCAAAATATTAAGAAAATGAAGATGTCACTTAAGTGCACAAAATGAAGTAGAATGATATGAATTGTAAATTATCTTAAAATATAGAAGGATTATTTTTCAATCCATCCATCTTAATCAGATGGATAATTAAGACTTTTTTTTCCTTGGGCATTGCATGATATTAAATTCAACTCATTAGGATGGATTTTATTACTGTAGTTTCTTTGGCTCACTGTTAGGTGAACTTTAACTTCGTTAAGGGTAATTGTGACTAGTAAATAAGCATGTGGTATTTGGTGTGATCAAACCTATTTTCAATTGCAAGATGGTTCACACCGATTGTATTTTTGAATTATTTGGCTACATTTCTATGCATGATGTTAAAGCTAAATATGCATGTATTGTTCAAGCGGCTTGTATTTTTGAACAATTTGGTTAGATTTGTTATACATGATATCAAATCCTAACATGCCTCAAATATCACTATACATGATGTCAAATCCAAACATGATTGGACTCTCTAGTGAGGGGGTGAGAACTCATCATGTTAAATTTAAAATGCAAGGAAAAACTTTTCCTGGGATAAAATAATGCATCGAAATTTCTTTACTAGAAAAGGTTTTGGACAAAAACGATGCATTAGAATTTAATAGTAGGATTTCATCCTTGCGGATGGAAAAATGTAGTTATAAGCACATAAATTCAATCCTTTGTTTTGATATATGTTGGATCAGGTTACTTTCAGAGATGCATGTATTTACATGTGAGACATGCCACGTGAGAATCCAATTCAGATTCCCTGGTGCATGTGGTTTTTTTTGAGGGAGAGTTGAGATTCGAGAGCATGTTGTATTTGTGCTTGGTTGTGAACTTGAAAGTAGGTAATACAATTGTGTATTTATATTCTATAAGCAAGGAGTGATGAAAATTCAAGAGAACATGTTCAATATATATGTTGTTGGCAAATGATATCATTGTGTGTTGTAAGATTATGTGTGTGGATCAATCTTATTAGAGATGGTGTAGTGATGAAAGCTCAAGATAACATGTTTAATATATGTATGTTCAATTGATACCATTGTGTGGTGTAGGTTGACAGCTATCAGGAACCATGTTCTCCTGCTTCTACATGTGGACCAAGTTTATCATAGATGTTGGAGCGTTGTACTTTGTATTCTAGATATAGAAAACTTGATGAAGGATTGGATAACATAGAGATGAAAATGAATACATTATTGTGATTGGAAGTTTACAATTTTTCTATATATGTATCTATGGTTTAGTGATCCCAAAAATATTTTCCTTGTGATGCATTAAAGAATTACATATTAAGCTTGCAGTTAACCATGAAATTACAAGTACATAAAATAAGAGGAAGAGAAGATTAGCAAGTCATGCATAGAAGACATAGGATTGATATCGAAGTTTGTCCAGGAGGGACTACGACTCCAGGCTCTACTCAAATTAGTGGGGAGACCCTGTTTTCATTAGATGGAAAAATAACGAAAGTACATCAAAAATCAAAATGACGACCTTATACCTCCAAAATTGAAGAAGCCCAAAAATTACAGACCTCTAATGGAGAAATGGACAACACCGTTGAGTTCGTGGCATCGAGAAATGCTAAAACCATATAAAATTTGTCGAAAACTGACAAAATGAAAATCTAGCCCCTTGGAGAAATTGCTCAGATCATGGTTTGGTCCTCTCTCTGCACTGCTCAAGGTTCCACCTACATAGAAAGTCATTCCCGCTCATGGCCTCCTCCTGGCGCACTACGCAAAAGGACTGATATATTTCTTGGTAGGCAGATTACCCAATGAGGGTTGTTGGGCGCAATGACTAATTAAAATTTTCGTTGAGGAGGGGTCGGGTGGTCAAACCCCACCGCTCCCATTTCTCATACATGGTTGGTTTTAAATTGTGGGGCATATTGCAAAAAACATTGCGCATAGGATTGGGTCGTTGCTTATTAAATGCATTCATGGGGTCGCTCACTTGGGGGTTCGCCACGTGGGCCGGGTGGGTTCAACCCCCGCCAACACCCTTAAAAAAATATTTGGGAAATATTTTGGGTTTCGTTTATGTTTTTTTGGGTGGTGGTTCCACCGTGGGTGGTGGGTCTGCTGGGGCCCGCACCCCCTTAACATGGTATATGGTGGTTGTGGGGGGCAGCGGGATCATGGTCGTCGACCTATTAATGTTTTATGGAGGTTGATCGGAGGGTTCGACAGGGTCATGGCTGCCGACCCAAAAAAAAAATTCGTTTTATATTTTAATATGTGCGGTTGGGAAGGGAGGTGGCAGGGGTCATGGCGTGCCACCTCATAATATATATTTTTGTTTTATAATAAATCTATGGTCCTTTTTGAAAAATAGGAAAATTGACCGAAGGAGACGATTTAAACAGGCCACAAACTCACCCAGAATTTGGTCCAGGTTGGTCGGAATCCGATGGCTGGATTTTATCCAAAGTGTTGCCTCCTTAAGCCTACCCAGTCAGCCAAGTCAACCCTAAAATTTGACTGCTCTTATTTTTCGCATGCAGACTCAGTTTGACGAACCGTTTGCACCACCACGATCACGACGACGAGATCTTCAAAATGAACCTAGTTCGAGCACAATCCAAACACTTTGAATTTTTACCCTTCCTAAGCGCTCTTGGACTTCTGCATGTGTTTGGATCAATACTCCCCACTGAGGAGTTTTTGGACCCCAAAAGAATTTACAATTAGCACATTTTTGTATCCTTTTCAATCCACACTTTCAATCACCTGCATGTGAAACTAGTACATTCTTTGCAATCATGCACACCACACATGACTTAAAAACCCTTCCTTGCCAAGAGTTTATAACACACACTCCTTGGCCAAGGATTACATAAAAAGTAATCAATACCTCAACTACTAATAAAGAAAGGCCAAAATATCATCGTTTCATTTTGAAGTGATAGGAAACACACCATCACTTTTACATTTACTTGCAACGTATGATTTACAATGGTGGTCATAACAAGATACTACCTTAAAAAAATGAACTTAATAAATTAGACCACTATGAATGGGTCGGATTCATTTGTTGAACATGTTCACCTTTCACCTCCTCTGATGATGTTTCCGGAGCATGGAGAATTGGACACGTGGTTTTTTGGTGTCCCTCTTTGTTGCAAGGACTACAACAATTATTTTTCCTCCAAACTTTCGGGGATTCATTGGGGCGCTTTCCCCAGGTATTCCTCTGATAAGTTTTCATTGATCCCTCACTATCGCTGGAATGTGAGGAAGGAGTTTCATCGTGTCGTTGGCTGGTTACTAGGTGTGTCACACGGAATAAGTCGATCTTGCGGACAAGATAGACCTTCCTAGAATCTAAAGAAGACCTAATGACAAGCAAATCAACCAGACACTATCTTTCTCTAAATATGATTTAATAAACAATAGCAAACAAGTGTTTTTAGGGCCTACCTTAGGTCCAACGCAAGCTTGTGGATGCCCTCGCTCCTTTGGTCCAAATGAGCTCCTTTTCGCGAATCTGCAAACACAAACAAGGCAAAAAAATTAAATAGCACCTGAAAAGCCAATTGCATAAAACATATTTAACATGAAAGTCAAGGAGTCCATGAAACAAATAACATAAGATACTTGTTGAGAAAAATGAGTTTGATTGTATTAATTCAAAAGAAGAAGAACTTTACAACCTTTGCCTTGACGTTGTACAAGCTCCTCCCAGGGTCCAGCAAGAAGTCTCCTCTACTTCGACAAGTTTCACTCACTCTCCAATGAAGCCAAAAAGATGTGTGATCTCTCCTCTTAAGCTCAACTAGGAAGTCTTGATTTCACCAGCATTTACCCTAAAAAATGTTCAGCTTCTAACCTCTCCAGCAACCAACCCAATGCCTATATTTATAATGCAATGGAGGGAGGTTACTAGGTCCTCCTTCAAAGGGATAACTCCTCTCATCAAGGGATTAGCTCCTTCTCTTTTGGGATGCATGAACCACCTCAGAGTGAACAATCCACTTCAAAATTCCTTCTAGAAACCTCTAGAATTAACCCAAAGTGAGTTTTTTAAGATAAAACTTGTGCCTTTTGAATTTTACAGGGGTATGCACCTACACCGTTAGGGACAGAGCGGGCAGGTCCACAGTTTTTGTACAAAGAAGGTGCGGGACCGCAGGTGACCATGAGAGAAAGTGCGGAACCAGAGTTACATTGATTTTTAATGTCTTTCTCTCATTTCCAAAGCTTGAATTGAAGAACTGAGGTCTGAGACTTGCTTAGGAGGACAGTACAAGTGATGATAGACCCATACTAACTGCAAATAATCATGGTGACGATATTTTTGTGTAACAAATTGCCCCCTAAAGTGCGAATTCTGTAGTAGATGAGGATTTCTTATCATTTAGGAAGAGTGAAGTACTTTATCATTTCGAGGATCATCTTGTGGAGAACTCGGTTGGAACCTGTAAAAACATTCAATGCAAGATATATATATGATATCATCGCTGAGATAGGCATTCCCATACTCAGATCAAAACTGACTAGAAAAACTAACTACTAGTCTGATATAGGAATGATCTTGTAAAACATCACAAGTATAGACTCATGTGGACATAGTATGGACGCAGCCATCTGTTTATGAATAGTCCATTATATAATGAATACAAAATTCCTCGCAGCCTAGATTGTGGAAACTAGATCCAGGGTCTTCATTTCTACTTTCCCGAAATAGTACGATTCTATCCATGCGAATGAATGTGTTGATGTCGAACATGGTAGAAACCACTTGATTACCAGTCAATGATGTAAATTGTTAACAAGTGTGAGAGAAACCACCAGTGATGTCAATGGCTCTCAAAGTACCCAGTACAATCCATGAGATGCGAATAATTGTGTTGATGTCGAACATGTCACAGAATCCTTTGATCGAAAGTCAATGATGTAAACTGTCATCAAAGGCGAGAAACCTGCCATTGAGGCATGCAGACTTCAAGGTACTGACAATTCCTAGATCATCTTTCTAGATAATGAGTTGATGTCGATAGAAAGCGATCCATCGTAGGCAAGCCCACAACACGAAATCAAAGATCAAGTTGAAGAAATTTAGTTGCAAGGACTGACTCAGGGATGGTCAAGATGGATGACAGATATTTTGCAGATGAATGGCTTATTGGCAGTGACCTCTTGAACACATAACGACACGAAAAATGGCTTGGTGACGATTGACCCAAAGTTAATACCCAGAAATCGGCTGAAGACTTTCAATGTGGTTTGATCAACTGTTAGGCAAAGGATTTCCCAACCCAGGTGAATGAAAGTGTCGTGTTCAAGAGTGGTTACAAAGTATGACAAACAGGCTCATTTTCCTCTCTTTTCCCCCACCATTTCTTGCAAATACCTCTTCATTTTTGACAAGCTTGAGGAGGATAACATTTGCTTGATTATAAGCTCATCCTTCGGATGAGTCCAACTTAGTTTAACTTCGAACCCTAAGAAGGAGTGGTTCGTTCCCGTTTGTAATTGAACAGGTCCTTTACTGTGAAATTTTAACGAGTCCAGTATAGGAGAAACTCGGCGTTTTTCAATTTTAGAGAGTCTGAAAAAACTTAAGAAGACTCCAGGGTTGACCTTTTTCGTAAATTTGTGTCTCCCAAGCCTGAAAAAGTATAAAATAATACTTGAGAGAACTGCTTGATCTTTTACGACCAAGGAATAATTTTCGTCATTAGTGCCCTTGACCCGAAAAAGTAAAAAAGTGATCAATGACACGTCGTTTTATGACCGATATCGAATTTGAAATGACAAAAATCCGACAATATTTTCATGTTTTTTACAGTCGGAAAAGAGATGTAAGCAAACCATCTTTTAATTCCCTTTTAACGAGTTCAAAAGAAACACTCGGCGATCTTTTCATGTTTTAGGAGTCAGAAAAGAGCTTAAAGATGACTCTAAATGTTTTTTCGTCGAAAATGATAGATTTCGCCTGAATAATCCTTTATTTTGCACAAAAACACAAACATTACTCATACCTGTTTGAAATGGATAAAAATGTCACAAAATACCTTTTCAAAGTGAAACATAAACAAATTTGCAATTTATTTACTCAAAAGACTTATAAAAAGGGCCTTTGTCAATTCATTTTTACCGTTTGAGTTTGGGTGAGAAAATAGTGCTTTTGCTCAGAAAACTTCCCGTGAAGATTGCGGAAAATCCAACCGTCGGAATCGAACGCCGTCTTCTCTAGGTAATCCACATCATCCTACTCTTCATTTTTTACCGTTTAATTTTTTGTTTTAGTCCTTTATTTAATTTTTGGGAGGGTTTTTAGGTGCAAAACCCGTGTGCGGGGGCCCACTTTTTCTCCATTGGGAAAAAGCTCGGGGTCTGCACCTTCCGTGTAGACAAAGTGCGGTCCCACGCACTGTGTCTAACCTGGAGGGTGCGTCCCCGCCGCAAGGGTTTTGAACCCAAAATTCTCAAAAATTGACCACACAAAATATTTTCTAGCATTTTAATTTGTCTTTATACTTGATGCAGAGAGTACATCATGCTAGATTGGCGTGAACGAGATGCTTTAAGGGCGTGTGGATTGTACAAATTCTAGGCCATTCCTGGCATGAGGGCTCAGGTGGATTTCTTACAGTGGCTGGTTGATAGATGGAGCATACAGGACCAGTGCTTTTTCATTGGCGGCCACCAGCTCGAAATCGAGCCGACGGACATATATTTCTTGACTGGTTTGCCTAAGAGAGGCGAAGACTTGACTCTGCACGGGACTAGGCCAGGTGGCCAGTCTGTCGATAGCCTCCGGCTATAGTACTGCAACAGCCAGGCTACAGACAAAGGGATAGACATAAAGACGATATCCCGTCCTGAGCTCATGGTGATTGCATTCACTGTCACCAGACTTTGCGGAGCTGCCGCATTACATATTGCCACCGGATCCCAGATGCGTATGGCAGTTGATTGCTTTCGAGCCACCATCTTCAACTGGTGCGATGCTGTGTTGGCCAATGTGAAAGGCCAACTGACTAGGGCCAAGAACGGGCGACTAAAGACCTTTGGTTATGGGGCTTTGGTCGTGAGTTTTGGCCTGGAGAGGGTTCCTATGTTGATCCCACAGCACCTTACTGTTGGAGCTGGGCTTCCTCGAGAGCCCAAACTGATGCAATGGGTCGCAGTCATGGCCCGTCACCTGGACGAGAGGACAGAGGTTACTCGATTCAAACGTGAGTATTTCCAATGGCTGGAAAACCAGGTCTTTTCCATTCAGGACTTCCCTTACGCTGGGATAGATTTTCGTGGTGACCCAGACATGGTTCTTCCACCAGGGGAGCAGTGGGACAAGCCAAGTAAAATCCTTTTCAATATTTTTCCTATTTTAATTTTTTTTGTTATTTTTTCATCGTCTCAAAACTGATAGTAAAAATTTCAAATGCAGATGTGGGTCCACAACGACCAGCCGCTCTCCGGCCTTACGAGAGGATGCAACCAGTTGCACCCGCGCCAGCCCCACAGGACGAATCAGCAGAGGTTTTGGCCGAGTTGGAGGGTCATCTCGAGCGCTTGACAGGAGATATTCCTGAGACCACTATAGACGACATTCCTCGTGGACTTCAGCGCTATGTGATTGGAGTCCCGGGACCTTTTAGGAGGTTCCTTTGCAAGGTGGCCCGTGCAGTGGTTTTTTATAGAGATCATCACGAGTGATAGGATGATCGCCTATTGTGGGCACATATGACATTTTTGTTTTTTGTACTTATCATTTTTGCCGATCATAAGGTGTTTTTCAACCTATGATCGAGGACAATGTATTTTTTGACACACTCCTATATATATATATATATCACTATTACCGGCTTATCTTGTAAATCATGTTATGGAATGGTTTTAAATTTACATGTATGATTATTGCAAATGTCTATTTAAAATTCGAGAAGCAATTGCATCTGCTAATGTATTTAAAGACCTTGGAATATGCTGATATTCAATATAATCAAATTCACGTTCCAAGAGACGCACTCTCAAAAATAATCTTAATAACACTGGATTTCTAATGGCATACACTCTATTAAGCTGTAATACAACGAGTTCAGAATCTAACCTCACTATCAAACTCCGAATCCCAAATGAAATAGATTCAGATAATAACTCAATCACTGCACTATACTCGGCAATGTTGTTCATTGTTTGACCGAGGCTTACCCCATGCATAGATACTAACTTGTCAGAGGGCGAATAGATAACCCAAGCTGCGGAAGATATGTTCCGTGTATTACGATAAGCACCATCAGTGAAAGCAATGTATGTTTGGAGAGGCATCGACATCTGCAATATCAAGAGTAAAACCAAGATAAGCAGGAATAATGACGAAAAAACACTCTCTAAGCTAAGCACACTATTTAAACTAAAACACACCAGCTAGAAAGAGAAAACTATCCTAACTAAATCTCCATACCCATTCTTTTAAGCATAATATCTCTTCAAGTAAAGGCCATTTATGGGTTTACCCAAAGAGTCCCCATCAAAGTCTACCAATTCATAAGCCCCTTTGGCTAGCTTTCGCTTGACAACATAGGGACCATGCCACATAGGAACGAATTTTCCAGCGCCTAATTTATCATTAGCTTGATCATAAACTAAGACTAGATCTCCTTCCGAAAAATTTCGAGGGGTCACGTTTCGATCATACTGAGCTTTCATGCGTTTTGCATGAGTCTCGATCGCTAATGCAGCATCACGTCGATTCTCATCTAATTGAGCCAAGTATAATAAACGCTTTTCCTCTTCGGAAGTGGCTGGAAGCAACTTGATGGCCATTTGCAGTGACGGATTTCGCATTCAATGGGTAACACGACTTCCAAACCATAGACTAGTTGGAAAGGAGTGAACCTTGTTGATGTTTTTACTGAAGTTCGGTACGCCCAAAGCGCTGAAAATAGCATGTTGTGCCAATTCGACCGATGAATCCCAATGATTCGTCGGATCATGATAACTAAAACTTTGTTGATGGACTCAGGCAGACCATTCGCTTGTGGATAATAAGGGGTTGAACTATCGTGACATAAACCAAGCTGGCCTGTAAGTTCGGTCATCATAATGTTTCGAAAATGACGCCCATGATCAGTGATTATTGCTTGTGGGACACCAAACCTAGCAATTATATGATTGAACACGAAAATTGCAGCTTTCTTGCCATCTGCCTCGAATGTAGGCATCGCCTCAACCCACTTAGTAAAATAATCTACCGCAAGGATGATATACACATGCCCCCCGGCCGAGTGAGGGTTACATGTAATAAAACCGATACCCCATTTGGCAAAAGGACCAACGGCAATTATAGGGTGGAGAGGAGCAGGTGGAGCGCGCATCTTACGATCAAAAATCTGGCAGTTGTGGCATTTTCGGACCGTCGTGATACAATATTTAAATAAAGACGGCCAGAAGTAGCCAGCGCACAATATCTTTTGGGCTGTGGCAAACCCAGACATATGACCGCCACATGCTCCAGAGTGACAGTCATTTAGAACCCTTTCAGCTTCCTCGTGAGTTAAGCAACGTTGAAAAACAGAGTCCGCCCCACGACAATAAAGAGTATCTCCAATAATCCTGAATTGTTGGGACTGGAATCGAATTTTCCGACGTTCTGACCTTGAAATTTCTGGCCGAAAGGATTGGGTCTGGAGATAAATGATGTTATCCCCATACCACGAATCCAAAGTGCTGATTAGAAACAAGGATTCATCCACAATGGGCTCCTCCGCCACAATTTCCCTGTCAGCACGCGGGAAGTCACACATTAACTCCGCAAAAACTAAAGACTTCTTAGACTTGGATTTCTCAAATTCCAAGTCGAACTCTGGTAGGATAACGATCCATTTAGAGTACTTGCCCCCTAACAATTGCTTGGTCAAAATGTAGATCATAGGGTTGCAATCCGAAATTACTGTAGTTTTACGTAGTAGAATGTAGTGACGAAAACGTTGGACAACTTGAACGGTTGCCAATGCCAATTTCTCCACATGTGAGTATTTTAGCTCAGTTGGATTTAAATTTCGACTAAGGTAATATATCACATGTTCAGTTCCTGATTCATCTTCCTGAACTAAGACCATTCCAATGGTGGAATGAGAAGCGGCGAGATACAAGAAGTAATCCTGGTTGTAGTTGGGAGGATGTAACAACGGTGCATGGGTCAACGCGTGTTTGAGTGCATCAAAAGATTTATGAGCTATCTCGTCCCAATAGAATGGAGTGTTCTGTTTCAACAACTGGGTAAAACCATTTGTAACCTCGGCGTAGTTAGGAATGAATCATCGTAAAAAGTTTGCTTTCCCCTGCAAACTTTGGAGTTGGCGAAGACTCGAAGGAGGAGGCAATTTGATGATAGCTTCAACCTTTGAGGGATCAACGCAAATGCCGGCTTTCGAAACTACAAACCCCAACAATCGATCGGTTTCTATACAAAAGACACATTTGTGTGGGTTCAACCGAATACGATAATGCCTACGCCTCATAAAGATTGCTCGTAAATGGACGAGGTGATCAGCTCGATGTAATGAATGAGCAGGCAAGTCATCGAGATAAGGTTGCACAATGTGCTTGATGTCATGAAACGCATAAGACATCGCCCTTTGAAAAGTTTCTCTAGCATTCTTAAGCCCAAAAGGTAATTTGCAATAAGCAAATGTCCCCCATGGACAAATGAAAGCTGTTTTTGGTTGATCAGCAGGTAGAATATTGATTTGATTGTATCCAGAAAAACCGTCCATAAAGGAAAATATTTTGTTGCCGACACAATCATCAATGATTTGATCGATATAGGGAGTTGGGTAATTGTCCTTTGAACAGGCTCGATTAATATCCCTATAGTTGATGCATATTCTTATTGTTCCCTGCTTTTTGTTAACCGGAACAATATTCGATACCCAATCCGTTAATGGGATCGGATAAATGAAACCTGCTTTCAACAGTTTTTCAACTTCTGCTTTAATTGCAGCAGCTTTTCGTGGGTGAATCTGACGCAAACGTTGCCAGACGGGTTTAGCGTCCGGGTAAGTCTTGATCTCATGAACAACAATCGCGGGATCAATTCCTGGCATTTCCTCATAGGACCAGGAAAACACGTCGCGGAATTCTTGAAATAGGGCCTTATATAATTGAATTTCGTCATCTGTACACGAGGCACCTATATGAATGTTCTCAACAATTCCAGGCTTAACCGAAATGTCAATAGGAATAGTTCGAGAGTTGTTTCCCAAATTTAACTTTGAATCGGGATGTTTCATTGGATTCTGAGGTTCCTTGACATATTTAGTTGTAAAAATTGATGAGAAATCATTTTCAAAACGATCATCCTCAGGTAAAAACGAAGATCTGTGATGGAGATCTTCCCATGGTAAATCATCTACACATAGGATTTCACGAATTTTCTCATCAGATTCAACAAGTTCAGAAAACGTAGTTAAATTTGAGGTTGATGTGAAAGGTGATTCCTCTTGGACCACATTCATTAAGTCATTTTCGGTTGAACACGGGTCGGCAAAAGACTGCACGGCTTCATAGGCAATTTCATATGGACTCAAAGGCATGGAATTACCAAATGAGTCTATCTCAGATTCAGAAGGGATGATCCAAGGATCATCATAAACAATGGTGTCTGATGTAATCATATGAATGGTTGCAAATGAAGATGATGCGTTGATTGGAGGAAAAGGAAAAGTTCCCAGTAAACCGGCATCTTTAACTAATCCTACTCCAACATCCTTATATGGGATAGTCGTTTTACCAACATGCTGAATACTTTCCGAAGAGGTTGGGTCGGATGAAAAGTAAGCCAGCTGGTCTATTGTTACGATCTTTCCATTATGTGGAAACTTTATTACTCGAAAGACCGATGAAACGACCGTTGTCATAGCGTAAGACCAACTTCAACCCAAGAGAAGGTTGTAGTCTAGAGGGGCATCAACCACCTCCACATCTAGACTAATGGTTTTTCCTTCAACCCCTATAGGCAAATCCTGTAGAATGTCAAAAGGATGAAACCCATGGCCATCAAAGGCCTTTAGAATTGTCGGGGATTGATTTAGCGAAGGAGAACCAAGCGATCTCCAACACTGTATCGACACAATACATGTTGAGGCTCCCTCATCAATTACAGTCCGACGAATAGGCTTGTTTTTTACTATCACTGGAATCTGGAAAGCCATTTGATGAGGCAAACGCGGTGTACTATTTTCTAGATCGAAAATTATTAGGTTCGGGTCCTGAACATCAACAGCTCCTATAGCCGACAAAAGTAATTTACGCTGTGCTGGGCATGATTGCAGCACTTCCAAAGCCGACATTGTTGAGGGTGAAACAGCTAAATCCTCAACAATGTTATAATTCTGAGCCGCTCTTGCAAGTGGATTGAAAGCTGACTTTCGAAGTATACCCTTGGCGGGCGGTTTGATTACCAAGTCTGGATTAGGTTTCTTGATCTGTAGTGGATCGGAACCGGGAGCTGAGGTTGATGGATTAGAATGAGAAGATTCTGCTTCTTTACCATCGACACGACTTTTACTACCATAATCTTGCGATCAAGTCGCAATCCTAACATGGGACATCATCAGTATGGGTTCTTCATTGGCACTCGAGGATGAACCTATCATCTTACTGTCTTGAGCCGGAAAAGGATCCTTCAAAACAGCAGGAGTTTGGGAACCCTTGACAATTTTCGCAACCTCTGCACGATGAGGGCAGTCTCTTGTAAAATGTTCATCGTCACAAATGAGACAAGGATAACGAGGTTTGCACTTTTCATCATTGGATTCTGCCTTTTCAGGTTTCTCCTTTGAACTTTTCTCCGTTTTATTCTTCTTCTTTCCTTTCTTCTTCCCACCGGATTTTGATTTGGCTATAGATGACTCTACAACGTGAATATCGGCGGAAATCTCTGCAGAAGAATCTCCTATTGGGGAGTCAGGCAAGGTTATAATAGGGGAAGAGTTCTTGGAAGACTTCTTCTTACTTTTAGTGTTAACTGTACCAATCATACCATCAGCGGCATGAGATCCCGAAGGAGCTGCAGCGATTTGATTTTGCTTGGGAAGATCGGGGATTTTTTCGTGTAACGTACCCGACTGAGTATAGACCAAGTCAAGGTATTGTGCTTGAGAATTGACTTGCTCCTCAGTAACAACTCCGGCTTTAGCAACATCTTCAGTGATCTTTGGCAACAAAGATTTTACAAACCACTCAGCCAATATTTGATCAGGATAAATACCTTCACTAAACGACGTCGACGTCTCCACTCATGAATATGATCTAAAATGTAAGTGGATGTCGATTGTTTTAGCGAATTTAACAACTTTGTGCCATTGTCATATCGGACTGGCAACTGAAAATGAGTTAAAAACGAGGTAGCTAACTGACTAAAATTATAAAAAGTGCCTCGCGGTAACTCAATGTACCACTTGGCCGCGAGACCAATTAGAGGGCACTGGAAAAGTCTAAGACAGATTGAATCATCTGTGATGGAGTTAGACGCACACCAGAGGTGGTAAGTCATCACATGGTTCGACGGGTCCTCTCGTGATTTACCTTCGAACTTGGGAATGCCACTGGGCAACTTATTCGGCATTGGCAGCCAAAACGGAAGATAATTAATGGGATCATTCGTCAGGCGTGACAAGTCAGGTAAGTCCAAAGTTGCAACAAACGGTAATTGCCAATTAGGGTCCCTAAAACTCTGGGTCATGAGACCAGCCCCAGGAGGAGGATATCCAGGATAACTAGGAATGGGAATGGCGTTGGGGATATTGTATCCTCTCGGAAAACCAGGATTAACCGGACCGTACTGGAGTTGTTGAGGTTGTTGATAAGTGTGCCCAGGATACGGTTGATACTGATAGACTGGCTGCTGCACAGCAGGACCGAATTGGTATTGTCCCTGGTACGGTTGATAGGTGAATTGTGGTTGACTTGTGACAACCGTACTCAAACCAGGTTGTCCAACAGGCATCTGAACCAAAGTTTGAATCGTAGATCCAGACGGTGGTAAAGATGTCTGAGGAGTAGATACAGGAACAATAGAAACCGGAGCTGTCAATACTCCAGAAGTAGGTGGGGTAGATTGAATAGATGTTGCGGCAGTTGTAGCAGTCGTTTGAGGCGGAGTACGAGGTGTACTAGGCCCAGGTTGAGAAACTACCGAAGGTAGAGAAGTTTGAATGTTAGACTGGACTGGTTGCTGGGGTGTTCCAGAAACTAAGGGTTGTCCAGTTTGAGATGACAATTGTACACTTGGCTGCAACACCTGTTGGGTTTGCGATGGATCCCACACTATATTCATTCCGGGGTACTGACCCATAACTGGTTGAGAATACTGAGGACTATAACCGGGTTGAGGGTAGGATTGATAATTGAAAGGTACATTTCCCGTTCCTTGAACAAACGTTTGACCTTGGGGTGGTTGGAAACCTTGGTTCGAGTATTGACCTTGGGGTTGATACCCTTGAGGCACATACTGATACTGGGGTTGACCTTGAGGTATAAATTGATACTAGGGTTGACCTTGGGGTACATATTGAGTTTGGGGTTGACCTTGAGGAATGTACTGTCCCATAGGTATGTACTGTCCTTGAGGTTGCCCCCCAGATGCAAATTGTGTACCTTGAGTTTGCCCCCCAGGCGTTAATTGAGGCTGCCCCCCAGGCGGTAACTGGCCACCTTGAGGTTGAGGATTGGGAATAGAACCTGACATCATAAGAATGTCTTCTACGCTCAACGGCTTAGTACGCGTTATTTCCAGTTAATAACCCTTGCTCAATGGGTTGAGGAGATGCTCCCGAAAAAGTACCAGAAAGTGACTGATACCCGGAGGGAACAGAAGGACCGCCGTACAAAAAAGATTCGGGCGATTGAGTAAACATGGATTACTGTCCTGCCATATTGACGGGAGTATAAAAACCTCAAGGTGTTGGGTGATAAGGAGCACGAGGTGGTGAAAAACTTAACCCTGAGTTTTCTAGAAAATTAGTCAAAGAAAGATACCAAGAACTACTCCTAGGTGGACTGTAAAAAATTGATTCACGTTCCCTTAGCTCGATAACAGGTTGATTTTCAGGGATAGGGATGCCTACTTCTTCTTCCGGAGCAAGTTCTTCAATAGCAATAAGTCCAGAAGGAAGATCTTGGGTGATTACTCTTTCTACCCTAGGTGAACAAGGACCACTAGAAGTTGGAGAAACAAACCCCGATGTCGGAGTAGCAGAAAATTCACTTTCAGGCTCAGATATTTCAGGTTCTTCACCTATATCACTAGTAGATGAAAAGCTACCAGCGATTTCAGAGACAGACACTGACTGTGGATTATACTCTGCCACTAATGGTTGAAAATCAAGATGTACTATCAAAGAAGATTCTCCTTCCTCAGGTGACCCAACTCTACTCTCTCTAGGAGTTACGAGGACTTTTAAGCCTTCAAGTTGGCTTGGTACTTCCTCAGGAGGTTGGCCCCAAAGTCTACGGGACTTCCTCAATAACTCAGCCACGTTTACAAACTCAAGAGACTCGCCCCGATGTCTACGAGACTGTCTTGGTAATTCAGCCACAGTTAAAAACTTTTAACTACTTCACACGCAAACAAAGTAAAATCTCAATGAAAAGCACCTAAAGTCTCTAAAGAACCAAAACAAATTTGAATCACACTCCTAAAGAATCTAGGAGATCAAACACACAAAAACAATAACTTTCCAGACTGAAAACACTAGTTGGTGATGAAATCCAACGTCACAGAGTTCAGTACAGAAATGACGGTTGGAACAGTTACCCCGGCAACCTGCTTAATGAATAGACTGGCACAAGTTCCTCCACTTAACCGTCTCGAGTGAAGAGAACCCCCCAGAAAATCCAAGTGAGTCTAGCCAACGTCTGCTCCAGGTACAGTGGGATCTTCCCACCACTGTCACCTTAGGAAGAGTCCTAAAGAATATGGCCACTAAGGTTACCAACTGAGACAAATACACCTGGGGGAACAATCTACGATCTGATACGCACGCAAGGGCAGAGTAGCAAGCTCAATCCCCTTGAAGGCTCCTTGACATAATCCAAGGTTTACCAACAAGTGACCCCAGGCTCCTCGACAATGGTTAATCCGAGGTTTACCGTTTTTAATACGTGAATATCTGGCATCGTTCCCAATGAGGAAGGATTGATTCCCACATTGGTTCGGACACGATCTCGTGCTTCTCCTTTAAGAGGAGCTTTCCCAAAGCATAAATGCAACAATTGGATTTCTTCCCTACCACAAGATACAGCTACTTGTTTGTTTTTACTGTCTTGGAGAGTTAATTACTCTCCTACTCCAAGGCACTAGCCTAAGCTAAGTTGGTGTATCAGAGCCTTAGAAATAAAAATGTTACTAGGTGAATTTTACTTTAAGCGTTAATTTTAGTGGTTTTTGTTTAAGTCCAAAGGTGCGGAGATGAAACTCGTGGTATGAAGACTCGACTCAAAATCACTAAAAATGCACCTAAGATGATCTAAACAATCTTTTTCTCTTCGATGAACTTCTAAACTAAGAAAGAGTTTGAGAATGCAAATACTTTGTAAACACAAATCTTTCTCAATTAAACAAATTAAAAGAAGAGCTTTTCCTTTCCAAAGCACTCAAAACGAGACAACTAGTTATTTCACAAAAATTTCCCTTTTTCGTTTCAAAGCACTCAATCACTACAAAAAACAAACTATTTTTTAAAAGAGATTTTTATATTTTTTAAATAAAACACTCAAAATTAATGAAAATGACTAACTTTGAGAGCTACAAACTATAAAAACCTATTTGAAGTCAAAGCCTACTAAAAGTCTTTTTTAAAGATGTTTTACTTAGCTAGATGTAAGCTAAGGACCAATTTATGCAGAATCACAAATAAGTCAAGAACAACCAATTTTGTTTTCTTTTTGAAAATGAAAATCCAAACTCTCAAATACAAGCTTTTCGAAGTTTTGTAAAGAGAAAACTCAAAGCGGATTCCTCAAACAAGGGGAGATTTCATAAATGGTTAGACTCATAAGAGGGCTGGTAGACACTAAGGTGATCTGAAGTCCCTACAGCTTCTAAGCTCAGAGCCACTACACAACCAAAATGAAAAACAAACCCAACAAGCAAAACTCCTAGGAATTTCACCTAAAACCCTAACACTAACGAAATCAATCCAAGGAAAGCTTCTGACAAGTTATATGCAGGTCTGGGCAGTGGATAACAATTTCTAAAGACAAACTAAGCTGACTAACAGAGGAAATCTTAGGGTTTTCAAAATTTTGACAAGGTCCGCAGGCCCACAGTTGGCACAGGTGCGGTCCCGCTCTGTGCTAAAAGCCAAGCTGTGGGTAAGTACGCACTGTGTCAAACGGCTAGGGTGCGGTCCTCTCCCAAAGCTATGAAAAACGAAAAATAACCCTGGATCTACAAACTCTACCCAATTTTACACACAACAAGCCAAAAACAGAAACAAAAATAGAGTTTCTCAGGTCAAAGTAAAAACAAGGAAAACAATCAAGTCCCCAGTATGGTCGCCATTTTGTCACACGGAATAAGTCGGTCTTGCGGACAAGATAGACCTTCCTAGAATCTAAAGAAGACCTAATGACAAGCAAACCAGCCAGACACTATCTTTCTCTAAATATGCTTTAATAAACAATAGCAAACAAGTGCTTTTAGGGCCTACCTTAGGTCCAACGCAAGCTTGTGGATGCCCTCGCTCCTTTGATCCAAATGAGCTCCTTCTCATGAATCTGCAAACACAAACAAGGCAAAAAAATTAAATAGCACCTGAAAAGCCAATTGCATAAAACATATTTAACATGAAATTCAAGGAGTCCATGAAACAAATAACATAAGATACCTATTGAGAAAAATGAGTTTGATTGTATTAATTCAAAAGAAGAAGAACTTTACAACCTTTGCCTTGACGCTGTACAAGCTCCTCCCAGGGTCCAGCAAGAAGTCTCCTCTACTTTGACAAGTTTCACTCACTCCCCAATGAAGCCAAAAAGATGTGTGATCTCTCCTCTTAAGCTCAACTAGGAAGTCTTGATTTCACCAGCATTTACCCTCAAAAATGTTCAGCTTCTAACCTCTCTAGCAACCAGCCCAATGCCTGTATTTATAGTGCAATGGAGGGAGGTTATTAGGTCCTCCTTCAAAGGGATAAAGCCCTCCTTCAAAGGGATAGCTCCTCTCATCAAGGGATTAGATCCTTCTCTTTTGGGATGCATGAACCACCTCAAAGCGAATAATCCACGTCAAAATTCCTTCTAGAAACCTCTAGAATTAACCAAAAGTGAGTTTTTTAAGATAAAACTTGCGCCTTTTGACTTTCACAGGGGTACGCACCTACACCGTTAGGGACAGAGCGGGCAGGTCCGCAGTTTTTGTACACAGAAGGTGCGGGACCGCAGGTGACCATGAGAGAAAGTGCGGAACCAGAGTTACATTGATTTTTAATGTCTTTCTCTCATTTCCAAAGCTTGATTTGAAGAACTGAGGTCTGAGACTTGCTTAGGAGGATAGTACAAGTGATGATAGACCCGTACTGACTGCAAATAATCATGGTGACGATATTTTTTTGTAACAAGGTGTATTGGAGCTTTCTCTCATTTCCTTTCTAGCGTATCTGAGTCTTGCACGATGGGCCATTTCCTTGACTTCGATGGGGTTTACGATGCCTTGGCCTTTAATGCCGAGGCCCTTTCCCTGACACCCCATTTTCATCAATAGTTTGGATCCAATCCCTGTAGTATGTTTTCCAAAAGTAGTGAATTCATCATCATGAAAATCATATGAAATCGGAGAATCATTTTTTACCTCCGAATAGCGATGTTGTATCTTTTCCAAGGCCTCATCCTTGGCTTACAACTGGCATAGTAATCTTTGTTTCTCTTCCCTTGCCTCCTCTAGAAGCCTCTTTAGCTCAGCATTCTCTTCTTGGATGTGATGGTTGATCTCCTCAAGTTCTTGGAGTCCTACTGTAGGAAGTGCCCTTTTCGTTATGTCTGTTGAAATCCTTGATTCATTGCTAGAATTAGACCCCAAATCTATCGGTCCTTCTGCCACGATCCCAAGGGCTACAAACATCATTTCACTATCGAAATGGGACCCCAAGTCAATGGGCCTACTTCATGCAAATCCCGCAGTTGTGACCTTCTCATATTTCTATGACTCGAAATCTTGGTTTCGCTGCACGATGGTGATGGCCTTCTGCTTCCCCTTTCTGACATTCCTTTAAGGTCTTAGCTCAGGGTGCAACTTCCAGCAATTTTCTTCATCATGCCCCTCTTTCTCACAATGCTTACAAGAGGGCTTTTCTCCCCTTCTCTTGGCTGCTGCAGTTCTCTTTGGGTGGTCATCTCGTCCATGTGTTCCCATGTTTTCCAGATGAATGGCCTTTACATTGGCCAAGTCAATGGTAGTAGGTTCAAACAATAATAATGAATGTCTAATGTAACTATGTAATGATCCAATATACTTAGTTACTACTCCAGGTGAGTCAAGTGCAATGCCCAAATTAAGCGCTTTTTTTCTAAATTCCTCGGTAAAGCTCTGAACATGCTGACCTCTTCCTTGCCTTAAGTATTGCCAATCCATTAAGTCTTGTTGCTTATAACCCAAGGGATAAAATTGTTCTTTTAATGCAGAAATGAAACTAGGCCATGAGGAAAGAAGATTACCCACACTCTTACTGCTTCACAATTTTCTCTCCCACCAGACGAGAGCGGTGCCACTCAGTCGAAGAGAGGCCAACTGAATCTTTGCCTCATCCTCTTCGATCTGCTGAATCTCAATTTTCCTAATCTAGTTATTAAGAGTTTCTGCATTACTTTCACCGTTATACATGGGCAGATCAAATTTGACATCTAATTTAAAGAAATGTTTCTTAGATGCACCCCTTGAATTTCTATGATGATGGTGATGAGAGGAAGAAGAGCTTTCACTCATGGAAGGAGAAGGAGGGGGTTCTTCTCCACCATTTCCATGCACTGAACCTTGTTCTTCTGCCATTTTCCCTTCAGCGTTGAAAGCAACTCACTGACATTTTCTGCCATTGTATAGAAGGTTTTGCAGAAATTGAGCTCCTATTCATAACAAGCATAGAAAATTTTAGGGGCGAATGTTCGCCCTTTGGCGAAATTAAGGGGTTTTAAATTTTTAGTGGGCGAATATTTTGTATCATAGTACATTTTTACAAATCACCTCAAATAGCCTACCTTATTCTAAGGAAGAGGGTAAAAAAGGTAAATTTAGCCCTTGAAATTAGGAGTTACAACCTTCCATTCGCCCATTTTCAAGAATAGGTTTTGTTTAAGTGAATCCATTCGCCCATTTTCAAGAATAGGTTTTATTTAAGTGAAACCTATGGGCCAAAGGCCCAAATACCATATTTATAAAAGAGGTTTGGTAAATTAATAAAAATATAAATAAATGAGAGGTATGGTAAATAAATAAAATATTTTTTATATTTACTCCATAAGTCACCTTATATACATGCAAGGGTGTAAGCAAATAAAAATATAAGTAAAGTGGAGGTATGGTAAATAAATAAAACGTCTTTTTATACTTACTCAAAAGATATGGTAAATAAATAAAAATATAAATAAACTAGACGCATGGTAAATAAATAAAACCTCTTTTTATATTTAGTCCATAACCCTCGTTCTATTTATGAAGGCTCAAGAAAGAGGTTTTATTTAAGTGAATCCTATGGGCGAAATACCATATTTGTAAAAGAGGTATGGTAAATTAATAAAAATATAAATAAGCGAGAGGTATGGTAAACAAATAAAACATTTTTTTATATTTATTCCATAAATCACCTTATATTTACGAACACTCAAAAAATGCGTTATATTTAGGTGAAACCTATGGGCAAAATACTATGGGACAAATACCATGGACTAGATTGTTATTAATACCATGCAAAAAAACATTATTAACCCTAATATTAATATTAATAAAAATAAAAATGGCACATGGTATTGACCCATGGTATTCACCAAAATGGCACATGGTATTGACCCATGGTATTCACCTGGAATGTAGCCTATTTAAATGGGGGAATTAAACTAGCATAGATCTACTAACCCCTGAGAGGTATCAAATATCGTGATATGCAAACTAGCGTAGAGTGAAAAAATAGTTGATCCGATCAAGAGTAAAAATGGATGTTGTAATTTAATGTATGTTAAACATTTTAGCTTGGTTAAAATAAAAAATAAAATAAAAATCAACTATTAATTTTATTAATTTTTATATATTACTAATACTAATTTTTAAGCTCCAGGTTTATGATAACCCATGGTATTGACCCATTGTAATACCATGGTATTCATGTGAACATAAACTATTTAAAGGGGAAATTCTATCATCTTAGATCCATCTTAATTCTGGGTCTACCAAGTGCTTAGAGGGATAAATAGATTTCATCCCCCTAAGAGTGGTAGATGTGGAGTTAAGATGGATATAGGTTGTTTTTTATGATAATGAAGATATCAAATAGACTTAGGAAATTATATTGTAAAAACTGGTTAAAGCATATACATTGGAAAAGTATATTTGTATACTTCTGTTTTAAACTTAAACAAATCCAGGGCTAAAAGGAATGGATTGATTGCACTAGTCATCCTTCTATAACTTTCCAACATATGATGGAGTAAACAAATTGTAATTTGGGTAATTTTTCTAATTGCAAACAAGAACATACTTGTGTATTGGCAGGGTGGTTACGAGGTCCTAGAAGTGATGAATTTGAGTTTTTCTTGGTTTTATATATAGTATTAGATTTTTTCTCATGCTTTCTGTGAATAGCATGGGTGAATTTTATCCTACACCCACTAGGTTATCGATATGTAATTTCGGTAATTTTGATTTCAAAATATATTTTAAAGAAATGCAATGATTTCATTTGTGTATTCAATAAACACAAGATTTTATAATTGAGTAAAATATTCACCATTTCTCATGAGAGATTCGCCAAAAAATTATATATACATATCATATTATTGATAAAATCGCCTTCCATTTTTCCTGTATACCATGGAGATTCGCCCATTTATTATACATGTAAATTTGGGGGGGTTCTTAAAATTTTCCCTGATAACAAGTCTCTTCAACTGCCATGCTCCTCCTTCGATGTGCATGCCCCGCTTTGGGATCAAAAGACTTTAGTTTCCCTTCGCCTCCTCGAAGCATATTTCTTGTTAGCATACAAACATGAAATTCATATCTACAAGGACCAGCTCTGATACCACTTGATCCCAAAAATATTTTCCTTGTGATGCATAGGAATTACATATTAAGCTTGCATTTAACGATGAAATTACAAGTGCATAAAAGAAGAGGAAGAGAAGATTAGCAAGTCATGCATAGACGACACAGGATTGATATCAGAGTTTGTCTAGGAGGGACTACATCTCCGGGCCCTGCTCGAATTAGTGGGGAGGCCCTATTTTTATTAGATGGAAAAATAACGAAAGTACATCAAAAATCAAAATGACGACCTTATACCTCCAAAATTGAAGAAGCCCAAAAATTGCAGAAGCTCAAAAATTGCCGACCTCTGATGGAGAAACAGACAACACCGTTGAGTTCGTGGCATCGAGAAATGCTGAAACCATATAAAATTTGTCAAAAACTAACAAAATGAAAATCTTGCCCCATGGAGAAATTATTCAGATCATGTTTCTGGCGCCCTTTCTGCACTGCTCAAGGTTCCACCTGCATATAAATCCATGCCCGCTCCTGGCCTCCTCCTGGTGCACTATGAAAAAGAACTTATATATTTCTTGGTGGGCAGATTACCCAATGAAGGTTGTTGGGCACAATGGCTAATTAAAATTTTCGTTGAGGAGGGGTCGATTGGTCAAACCCCACCCCTCACATTTTTAATACATGGTTGGTTTTAAACTGTGGGGCGTATTATAAAAAACATGGTGCACTGGACTGGGCCATTTCTTATTAAATACATTCATGGGGCCACCCTCTTGGGGTCCAGCCACGTGGGTCGAGTGGGTTCAACCCCCGCTGGCACCCTCAAAAAAATCTTTCGACAATATTTTGGGTTTCATTTATGATTTTTTGGGTGGTGGTTCCACCGTGGGTGGCAGGTCCACCGGGGGTGGCCCGCACCCCTTTAACATGGTATATGGTGGTTGTGGGGGCTGGCGGGGTCATGGTCGCCGACCTATTAATGTTTTATGGAGGTTGACTAGAGGGTTCGGTGGGGTCATGGCCACTGACCCAAAAATAAATTCGTTTTATATTTGAATATGTGCGGTTGGGAAGGGAAAGGGCGGGGGTCATGACCTGCCACCTCATAATATATATTTTTGTTTTATAATAAATCCATGGTCCTTTTTAAAAAATCAGAAAATTGACCCAAGGAGACAATTTAAACAGGCCACAAATTCACTCGAAACCTGGCCCAGGTTGGCCTGAATCTGGGGGTTGAATTTTGTCCAAATTGCAGCCTCCTTAAGCCTACCCAATCACCCAAGCCAACCCTGAACTTTGACTCCTCCTATTTTTCGCATACAGACTCGGTTTGACGAACAGTTCGCATCAACACGATCACAACGACGAGATATTCAACATGAACTTTCTTCGAGCACAACCTAAGAACTTTGATTTTTGACCTTTCCTGAACCCTCTTGGACTTCTACATGTGTCTAGAGCCACCTAGATCATTTAGTGTAGAGTAGGTTTGTGAAGTGCCTTTTCTATAAATGGATCTATTGTTTTGTGTAGGGCTGATTTGTGAAGTGCATTTTGGAAGAGATTGATGTTGGAATATAGAATAAGGTTTGTTATCAATGTGGCTAGATTGGCCAAGTAGCCAAGGAAATATTAGGTATCTATTTAGCCTTATTTTTCCTAATAAAGAGTTTCAAGAGTAAATATTGGATTTCCTATGTTTGTTATTTTTTAAGAGAGAAAATATTTATTTTTTTAAACTAGTCAAGGTAATGTGTTTCTAATATTTTATTTTGGTGATAGAAATATGATATATTGTAGGTTTTGTAATACACTTTTACCCACTTGGAAAACTCTACTTTACCAATACTTTAGCCTCTTGATTTCTCATGCATTCCACATCCATATCCTTGTTTCCTGCAATGCTATCTTTGTGTCACTGTAAATTCATCTACACTTTTATCAGCATGCCTTTGCACCCTTTTAGTGCAAATTCTATTTTATATGTTACAAATTGTTGATGTCGATCTCTTGTTACACCCTTCTAATTCCATTATATTAATGGTGTCAATGTGTACATGTTATGTTTTTTTTGTGGTTTCTAATGCATATTAGAGTCCATGCGTCTACTATAGAGGGAAAATAGTACTCACTCTTTAGTGAAGAAAAATGGAAGTCAGTGATATTGTTGATTAATATAATATATATGAAATTTATAAAATAGTTTTATTAATTATGGTTAAATATATTATTGACATATTTTTAAAGAAGGGGAATAAAATGTTGAAGTAAATTGAGATGATTATGTATTTTAAAGGTTTCTGAATTTTGTTTGTCAAAGAAAAATGAATATTCACAAGGTCAAATTTCCAAATAGAAATAAACAAAGAAAAAGAGGCAATAGTTGCAATGGTGGAGATAAGATGACAAAATGATAGACTAAAAGTAGATGATAGTTTTCAATGAAGAAAGAGAGTTGAAGAGGGGATGTAGGGGATGTTGGGTGTGGTGGATAGGTCAAGTAATTTGCAGTATGAAACATGGACCAATCAATAAATGACATATGGTAGTTTCTAGGATAAAACGAAAACCAAATATCAAATGGCATGGGTTGGTGTTTAAGAGGTTGTAGACAAATGAAGAAGCTTATCAGCCCCAATTTTTTTCTCTAATGGAAATTTCAAGAATAATGCAGTGGTAATATATAAAGAGAATCATTC
Organism: Pinus tabuliformis; assembly: GCA_031772625.1. NCBI lineage: Eukaryota > Viridiplantae > Streptophyta > Pinopsida > Pinales > Pinaceae > Pinus > Pinus tabuliformis. The sequence continues at coordinate 141,072,810 of CM062814.1, read as the reverse complement.
AAAGGCTATTAGAACTAGAGGAAATAGAGGTTCACTACAATGTATCATGACATTTTTATGGGTAACAAGTACAATTCAATTAGAGGATAGAAAACATAAACTCTCACTAGATCCATCGAGATCATAGTTCAAAGAGCACTAGAAGGTCACCACCTGAAAATCTTGCACCATTAATGATTTATTGACTATGAATTGGGAAACACATTTCATCTATTTGATTATTTATAATGTTAAAACTTTATAATATGAGATTGTTCTTTGAAGCCATAACAAAGATATATTTTTGAGGGTTTCCTATACAAGATCCTTCCAAATTTGTCATGATGAATCCAAATGCTTCCAAAAGCAAAACACCAATGACCACTTGATTGATTATGAATTGAAGTCACTGAGTCTAACCGAGAATCACACTCCCTAGACTCAAATCTCCTTTCCAAGACAAATAAAACCGATGGATTAGTCATTTCCTTGATAAGATATACAAATAACCATCGTAAGTCACTTAATTCCACAATTGGAATATGGAATGGCTATCCTACCCACATGAAATTAAATTTCATGACTTAATCAACATTGAAATTAGATCATGATTTTATGCTTTCCATCCCCAATTCCTCTTCCTTTTGTTGTCCCCTTAATAGGTTTGTGTTATATCTTTACTTGTTCCGTGGGAACGTCTTTCCCTCCCACACATTCATCTTTGTATCTTCTTAAAACCCATTCAAGGGATATTCTATCCTATTTATTTAAATATCAATACAAAAACACAATAAAAACTAAATTTTCATTAATTATGGTAAGCACTTATTAATATGTCTCTCTTGCACTCAAACCCATTTTTTTAGATGTATCTATTCCAAAATCTTGATATTTTATAAGCTGGAAATATGCCCTATTTGTCATTCCACATATATCTTGGCCAAATTAAGAATCTATTTTTCTCCATTTTCATTGAAATTGATTACCAAGTGACTTTTGTGAAATTACCTCTAACTAGTTTTATAAATGTTTATGACACACCATGCTACAACATAAGTGTCCAAGACATTGTATTTCTGCATTTTCATTATTTTTTAATTTATTATAGAATTTTTTTATTTTGATTTTTGAGTTGTAATGGTGAACAAGTCTAAATTTTAATGATGAACAAAGTTTTGTAACCAATGATTTCCTAGATTTCAACTGGAATTTAATTTAATCAATAGAAATATTCTACCATTTACCTGTGTAGACATATGGTCGCAACACTGTCATATACTCCATTTGAAATAGAATGTTAACTAAATACACATTATGGATGTGGAGATGATCAATGAAAATATGTAAAAGGTTTTGAACAAAGGCCAAAGTCTTTCCAATCTTTTTAGAAAACAACATTTTAGATAATTAAGATAAAAATATTTATGATCCTAAAAAGATATTCAAATAAAATTAGCTTTTAAGAAAAATACTTATAATGTAATTAAGATCTAAAAGAAATAAAACTATTTCTTTTTATTATTATATAAAGAAAATATAAATCATTAATATCATGATATAATAATAATATAATGTTAATGGTCTATAATATATATATATATTATAGACCATTAACATTATATTATTATTATATCATGATATTAATGACTTATATTTTCCTTATATAATAATAATATTAAAATTTATTTTTATTATATTTATTTTATATTTATTATACTTGTTTTAGTTATGGTATTACGTATTTAGTTTTGTTTTGACTGTGCACTAGTTTATTTTTTATCAATATTTTGTTTATTCATAGTTTAACATTGGAAAATATTTTCTTATGATTTTTTTATTATTATTTAAATCTATATATTGGTAAGGTGATTGATTGATTGATTGAGGTCATTTTTATTAGTTACTAATTTTTTGTTTTTAATATAACTAATGTTTTGTTATATATATATATATATATATATATATATATATATATATATATATACATAATTTTTTCTTTCATTTTCGTGACTTCTACATTTTTTTCTCCATATTTTCAATTTAATATTACTTATATATATATATATATATATTCATATAAAAAAATATTAGTTAATAACATTTCTTAATTTTTGGTGATGATTTATGTTATGAAATCTTTACATCTATTGTTTTTTAGTTTAATTAAGCTATTTTAAACTAATGTTCAGTGAATAACTACTACATAACTCTTGACTACCTAATAAAACAAATTAGTGTCCCATATATATAAATATAAGTTTTATTTTTTCTTAATTAAATCGAATTAAAAAACCATATTCATCGTAACCAATAAAGTATAAATAACCATTAGAAACAAGGCAGCTTGACTATAATAAAATATTGGGTTCACCTTGCTATGCAATACGGTTTTCTTATTAGTCCTTGCCTCCAGCATGGGACTATAGCAATTGATCGATTGTTAAATTCATATTAGTTTACCTTGAACAAACCTCTTACCAAATTTTAACCAAACTTTTTTGTTGGCTATTTCGCTTCATCACAGATTAACCAAGCTTTTGTATTGGACCTCTTCTTGCTAATTTCACAGTTTTCGATCTATTTATTTTATAGTCAAAATAGAATAACCAAAGTTCCAAATAAAATGTACAAGGGTTCAGTAATATATCCAAAGTTCCATTTTTCAAAGGTAAAATGTGCAAGGGTTCACGTAAGATATCCAAAGTTTCATTGTAATTATATCCGGCTCTTGCACGTGTGCCATCTGCCAAGGTGCATCTTCCATCGTTCACCATATGTTCGCCATGGTTTTTCACGCACCATTTTTCATGGACACTGTCGATAAGGCTAGAAGGAGAAACGGCCAGGGTACGACACCCTACCTCTGCTCAAGGGAAGAACACTGTTTCAAGCATATGCAAATTATATGAGAAGTTGCAGAGATGTGTTCAGAGATATGCTCGGAAAATTCATAGTGGTATGTCCATCTAAATCTCTTTCCAATTAATTGAAACATATATTTACATTTCAAGTTTTCCATTGAACTGAAAAGGTGTTGTTCATTTCCTTTTTGAGACTATAACTTTGACATATACGCAGGAAATTCAAGTTGGAATGGGACCTTGTGGGGAGCTGAGGTATCCCTCATATCCTGAAAGCAACAATAAGGTAAATCAACTTTCTTTTTCCTGGACAACGAGAACTTAAAATCTGTGATACAAATAGGTGAATCCAATATATTTCTCTGTGTGACCACCCTAAATTTACTGTAACCACCTAAATTTTTGGAATCTATTTGTCCAGTACATGAAGGTTTCCTAAAGATCTTGTGCAGAAACCGTTGGGAATGGAATTTGATGGATATGCCTATGCGGTGTATTCCTCCTGTTTTTTCAATTAAAGAATTCTAGGTGGTAAATCGGGGCATTGAATAAAGGATTTGCTCTATTTATTTAATTTATTTATTCAATTAAATGAATAAATAAATAATCATTGCACGACTGCAAAATTTGAAAGAAATAAAAATATTAATAAAAACTAAAATAAGAAATATAATAAATAAAAAACCTTGTAAACATGTGGGGGCAATGCATGAAACTCCAGCTGTCTCAAACTTTTGCTTAGCTTCTTGTTTGCATTACATGCTACATGCAGTTTTTGTTGCCTGATTGGTTTCACCATGGCGATGTTTCTACCTGCAAATAGAATTGATTTTCCTGTGCACCTCCATTGGTTTTTTTCATGGCTTTTTCTTGCCTGGTCCAATCTATTGTGCCTAATGGAGTCAAATATTTCTTCAGCTGCCAGGAATGAATTAGGGTTCACCCTGCACGAATATGTCCATAGCCATTTACTCAATTTTGTCTTTGCTCTCGAAAAATGAGAGGGTTTTGAAAATCATTATTATTGTATAGAATAAGAATAAAATCATTATTATCATATAGAATTAGAATAGGAACGCAATTGCTCATGGCCAAAAAAAAATATACCATCGATAGCATAATATATGCATTGCGAATTACAGAAAAATCTCATGAAATTTAACCAAGCTTAAATTTAAAATCTTAGGAAAAACTAAATGCATGTCATTAAAATGTAATCTCAAAAAAAAAAAAAAAATGTAGATTTATGAAGTTAAAAACGTGAAATTGAAAACTACCTCTAGAGAGCAACAAAGACTTGATAATGGGAAAAAAACACCTCTGGCTCTAGCATTCGTATTGGACATTGTTGTGGCAACAAGTGCTTCACTCATGGTCAATTGCTTCACTCATGTTCAATCGGTCAATCCTTAGGAAATCACTAAAGTGGTATTCCTAGCCATTTGAAAAAATACTTGGTGATTCGATGCCCCAACCCTGTCTTCACAAGGCCTCATACAAAGGAAATAAATGACAAACAACCAGATGACCTCATTCTTCAAGGTGTTGAATGCAGTAGAAAATATGAAGGCTTGAGTTATAACTGTGATGGCGAGTCGAAGGAATTCCCACACCCCCATCCATACAAGGCTACGAACGACCCACAACACAATGGAGATAAAAAAGCAGAGCAATTTCTAGGCCAAAGGGATTAACTCAATCCATTTAGAGACCAATGTCAGGCAATGAGAATGATCAATATGGATGCATAGGCTTTGTTCCTTGCCACTCGAATAGCAATGCAATAGTGGAATTGTAAATTAAAAACTTTAATGAAAAATAATAAATTAAATTAAAAATAACCTAATAAAAACATAAAAGTTTTAGATTAAGTATTAGAGGGTTTGCATGTAGGCTAGGTGGATTCTTTGGCAATCCCATGTTTATATTTGGATAGCAACGCAACAATGGATTTGTAAATGAAAAATTTTAATGAAAAATAATAAATTAAATTAAAAAAAAACCTAATAAAATATAAAAGTTGTAGATTAAGTATTAGAGGGCTTGCATGTAGGCCAGGTGGATTCTTTGGCAATCCCATGTTTATATTCGTGATTGATTGATGTCTCTCAACTCAGAGGAGTATAATGAGCAGCTAAGTCGACTAAGTGTCTGCCCAATTAGTCAACCAATATTATGCAATAGTTGATGGATGCCAGTGGAAAAGAATCGATGCAGTTGCTGCTTCTTGTCAGAAAATTTTAAAATGTCATGTGGTAGGTTTATAAAGTGGAATAAGCCCAGTTGTTTGAGTGAGGTGGGTAGGTGCACCAAGTCAATGAACCACCGATACTGATTGGATTCTTACAATGATGCTGGTTGGCCGTATCAGAGCGGACAAAGGAAGAAGGAGGGGACCGAAGCCAAGTCGTGTGAGGTAGATCACCGATTCCATGAAATAGAGGTCTGAATTTCAATAGGCCTGGCCGTATACCCGCCATTATAATACGTGGAACATGAAGGCGTGGTCGTGTTATTCTACCGTGGTGTTTGGTCGAGCCTCTCAATCTTCGAAAGCCTAACCCTAGGGAGTAATCTTACCGAACAAGGCGGTAAATCAAAACTTGCCCCAGAACGAGGTGGCGTTGTTTCAGATGCTCGACAAGCTGCTACATTGGCGGCGCATAAACTATGTTCGTCAACCAAGTTTGTTCAGTGGTCGCAATAGTGGGGAAAAACCAGGACAGACCTTTCTTAGGCGAAGTGTTTGGAGCGACACTAAGGGAGAGGGATATACTCCTTTCTGAATCGCCAAAATTGTACGACGAACGAGCTTATCGCTCCAGGAAGGACATATATAAATGCTCGTGAAAATAATTTGGACACTACTTATACGAAATATTTTACTTTATAAATGTTGACAGGAAGGAAGGAATTGGTTGAGCTTGAGATGGATCATAATAGGGAGAACAAAAATGGAAAAGAAGACTTTAATTTGGGTATGTATCCCTGTGGTCTACTTCCCCTAATTTCCAGTTATAGAGAATGGAAATCATTATGAAATGGTAATGTTATTTTGTCTTCTCTTTTCAAGGGACTAGTCTTGCTTTTCTTCAAGCAATCCAACTATCCCCAAAATATAGTCATGATTATGTTGGTATGTGCATGTACAATAGAAATTAGTAGATTTTCATCTTTGTAGAATTGTCTTGATTTTCTATTCAACGTGTGTTTATTACCAGTTATGCTTTATATTATGAGATGCGGACTATTGATATCTATATAATTGGGATCCTTGACTGTTAAAGTAACTCTCGGAAATACTCCCAAAATATTAGAGGTTACGGGCATTTTCATATATCTAGCACCAGGCAGAAGTGGATTATAGTGCAAAATATTTTATTTCTAAGGAAGCAAATTTAACATCTACAATTGTATGAGATATAACCACTTTTCAGTTATAACCACTCAATACAACTTTTGCCTCAAAGATCATGTAGAAATTTAAGAGCTCTGCCACTTAATACAACTTTTTCCTTGAAGATAAAGCAGAAATTTAAGAGCTCTGCCAAGAACCTTCTGTGTTAGGATGCCATGATTATCTAAAGGGAGTTGTTTGATATGTTATGTTATGGTAATCAAATGAAGAAGATTTTGACCGTTTAAAACCCAGTCACGTGGATTATCTACGTCACGCCAACCCTGACTAGATGAAGTTTCAAGATTGAAATTTTTGCTCTCCCATAGAGTTGTCCTTAATGAATCTGTTTTTTTCATAAATTTTCCATTTGGGTTTTTTCCTCTATTCTTCCAAGTATCTCTCATTTCCTGCGATATTTTCCCTTGTTAAGTGCTCATAAAATGCCCCGGTACTTTTTTTTGCCTTTCAATCTGAGAATTTTTGTGGTCAATAAAATTAATCTGAAGTAATGAGTACTTTCCTCCTTTTATGTCACCCGTTTGAGAGTGGTTCCAGCATTGAGATTCCAACACTTCCACATGTTTGAAAGAAATCTCAATTACATTTCTTTGTTGGGAATTCCTCTATTCCTTTGTTTTTACTTGTTTCCTGAGATATTTTATTTTGAAGAAAAAACATATAAATTGCTTTATAGAACAATTCAATAAATGAATATCAATATATACTCTGATGGACACATTTGTCCCTACTTAATATTCCACTAGTGGAGCTGCTAAATAACCTACCTACCTATTATCCAGCCCACTTGGGAGCACCCACGATGCCAGATTATAGGTTCCACAAAGGGAAACCTAAAGAGGCAGACCCCATCAAGCTTTGTTCGTAGTCTTTTTACTACGATGTCGTCTTTCCTGAGTTCATATTTCACCTCTCCCTCCCTTGTCCCGTTCGTAGTTTGATGGGAGGTAGTCTGTCACAAAGACAGAAATAGAGGTGGGAGCATAACTATCAAATGCAACGGGGAACAAACATTTATGAAAACTGAAACAGAGGTGGGAGAATAGCTGCCAAAGGCAACGGGGACAAACATTTATGCAAACTAACTTGTTGGACTGTCCTTCTTTACAATTCCTGGACTGTCCCGCTTTACAATTCCTCGGTAGGGTAGCTTCAAGGAAAAGTTCACTTTATGCAAACTGGAACAGAGGTGGGAGGATAACTGTCAAAGGCAACTGGGTACAAACATTTATGCAAACTGCCTTACTTTACAATTCCTCAGTAGGGTAGCTTCCAGGAAAAATTCTAGGTTATCACCTTCTACCTTTCAAATTCGCTCCATACCAATAACCTTTCGGTAATTATCCAAGATATACCAGAAAATCCAGATAGGCTTTTGCCCACAGGATGTGCAACATAACTATTTGCGATGTGTCTCTGAGCTGAACTGTTTTAAGTTGCAACTATGTTACTGTTTACTCTGTATTATAATATGTTGCAGCATTTCAATACAATCAGTATGTATTTGCAGTTTTGATTAGTATGGTGGCATGTATGTTGAATCATAGAGTTCGATTTTGCTAGTTGAATAGTAAGCGCAAGCAGATTGACTTGTTGCATCATGTTCTTTTAACTGTAGCCAGGTGTCATGCATGCTTTGGTATATTGATTTTATCAGTCACATTGTGGGCTTTAATGTTTGCAGATTGTTGTGGGCAGCTTTGGTAATGAAATGCTCACAAATGAAGCTGGAGAAGTTACAAGGTAGCTATTACTCATTTTTGGCTTTCATGTAACATTAAACAAATGGGAAACAAATAAATAACACATTTGAAATTGTATTGTTTGTGCAGCCATTCCCAGGTTATGTTCACTAGGACAATTAGATTATTAAAATCTAGGATTAAGCCAGTGTAAGTCAAAGACGAACTGAAAATTGTTTCATTTGTAATCAGTATTTTTACTATTTTCTTTGAAATTTGATGCTCTTGATATTAAATGGTAGCAATATTTGTGGTTTTTTTGCATGTCACGTATGTTTTTTATGGAATGGCCCCTGATTTGAGAAAGGAAGAGCTTGCAAAGTGATGAGTGTTTCTTTACTTACAAGTTAAAGTGTAGTTTTGTTGCTTCACTTTTTGGCAAATGCAGACTTGCAAATCTGATATCTCCAGAGTCTCTATATTTCATATAATGTCCTTGAGATGCTTAAATTCTGCAGGCACTGCTGGGTACATAATGCTTGCCTTCCAAATGTCTCTCCCTGCCCATTTGGAATCATGTTCAGCTTGTCTTTTAATAAAAGATAAAATAATCTTCCATGCACTTTAGATTTACTTGAAGTGCTTTGCCTTAGGTAGCTCTTCCTTTCTTTCTTTGCCTATGGCCTTCAGTCTAGAAAGGCCCAAAAAGGCTCGTTCCACAAGTTTCTACAAACTACACGAACCATCAACAAACTAAATTTTATGACACCTTTGCTAATTATCAAAAGTTTAGCATGCTTTCTGCCAGCTAAGCCATTTTTACACAAAGACATCCATTACCCACTGTCTTTCAATCTTTTCAACTAATTTCCTCTTGCTTACCGTTAAATATTCCTAAAAGCTCAGTTCCATTCAGACTTAAAACCAACTTGCAAACACCTTGAACTTTTCTATAAATTGGCAAAAGAAATGCCCAACTTCTCACTTGCCTGGAAGACATAACTTCTTTCTGCACCTATATATTGACATACATCTCTCTACTTCATATAACATAGCCTCAATCTGAATACCATTTCTGATCAATGTAGTAACAAGCTACATGGAATCCATTAGCATAACCAAACTTACTCAACTGGCAGCGTTGTTTCTTTTAGCACTTGTTCTCATGACTCTTCTAATTATGGACATCCTAAAAGTAGAAGCACAAAGGAAAAGGAAACCAAGAAACAACCACTAACAATAACATCTCAAACAGGAACCCCAACTATCAATCATGGGGAGCATAGGAATCTATGACAAGTCCTCGACTATTAGACTATCCATCTAGTGCTTCTGCCTCTACAACATCCATGCCAGGTAATAGAAATCCTCAGAAAATTTCTACATAGTCATCAGCTTTTACCTTAACACAAGTAAATTTATCATGCATTGCACATGGGGGCTAGAACTGCTAGAAAATCATGTAGAATTAGCTAAAGAATCTATAGGTTGGAGATGCTATTACTGTTGGATTTGGTGTAGTTTATGCTGGTGCAAAATTTGTCATTACTGTAATGAATATTGCCTTGAAGCCTATTAAGAAAAATAATGCCTATCCAATTGTTAATCATATGATGTTGTCCACTGCAACTTCTGATTGATATTATATCACAATCAACTTAACAATTGCAAGGCTGAACTGTTGCATTTGGTGTAGTTTATGCTGCTGCAAAATTTGTCATTACTATAATGAATATTGCCTTCAAGGTTACCATTGCAACTTCTGATTGATCTTATGTCACAATCAACTTAACAATGGCCAGGCTAGAAAAACCATGGATGAGATTGTTTACTACAACAGAACCAAGAAGTTGAAGCCTATTGGACTAAACCGCTAAACCTGACTGAAAGTCACTACTGTATCTTACACTCTAAAATTGTCCATAGAAGAAATTGTTAACTACAACAGAACCGAGAAGTTGGAGCCTATTGGACTCAACTGCTAAACCTGACAACCGATGTCCTTTATTGTTTTTCCAAGCAGTTAATTGGGTAGATGAAAGTTATTGAAGGTAGTTGTAACTTTGAAAAAACATCTAATCTAGTCATTTATGATTGGCAGCCAATGAAACTTTTGCAATCTAACACCAAGATTTTATTCGCGATTTGCCTCTGATGTCAGATATATCATTTAATTCGTGATTTTCTTTTGGTGTCACATACATCATTCCTGCACTGATTGCTGACATTCCAAAATTTTGTCAATTTGCATATCGAGTTCCGCAAATCTACAAATCTGATCTAAAAAAACAGTCATTTATCAAGAACCACCCCCAATCTGACAACTCTACCAGTTGGTAGATGTCTCTAGACCAGCTTTTCAAGAAAGCTTCTGCATCTCCCAACTTCTAAAATAGAAACACCCTCGATTTGACGGCTCTACCAGTTGGTAGATGTCTCTGGAGCTTTTCAGCTTTTCGAGAAAGCTTCTGCAATTGTATTGTTCGACTTGCACTGTTCGACTATGGTATGTCTTCTGATCTGTCTCTAGAATTAAATTCTATTTTCTTTTGATATTTGCATCTATACTGATGTTCAAATTGAATTTTGTACGATTCAGGTCTGCTACATCTACTTTCCTCCTTTATCAATATGTCAACATCAGAAAGAGAATTAATATGTCAACATCAGAAAGAGAATTTTTCTTTGCAAATGAACAATTCGATCTTCAGGTACGTTTTCTTTCAAAATAATTGTCTCTATCTCAACTTAATGCAATGCATACATGTTCATTGTATATGTCTCGCACTAAGCATCTGCCACTGACATATTTTAGTGTGATTGTATAACAGCTACATTACCTGGAATAAAAGCTCTCTCATCAACTCATAAGCACAACATGCCCTGAAACAAAGAACAAGTCAACTATCTTCAGATCTCATGGAGCATCATTTCTGTACGGAAGAAGCAATATGTAGCACTTAATGCTACTCTAAATCTATTTTTGTGATATGTAACACTTAATGCTACTCTAAATCTACTTTTGCTTCTCCTACATGGACTAGTTATACTATTTTCTAGTGTCGGAGGTGGAGAAAGTTCACTACCTCCTGATATTGTGAAAATTGTGAAAGACATATCTAAACTATTGCATTTTCTTAAACCAAAGTTTCCATAAGTACAAATATAAATTATATTTTAAATACCATTTCTTTCAAAGATTATTCGCTGTAAAAATTTGAGGCCTTATTGCGCAGTTGCCTAAAGGATCTTTTTTAACCAAAGTTCATATTAGCATTAACCAAAGAATTATCGGTTTTAACCAAAGTTAGCATTAGTCCATAACATAAAATGTTATTACATTTTTCATGAAAAGGAATTTAGATTGCTTTGAAATTATAGACTATGTTTGAATTTTGGATTGCTTTAAAAGCTCTGTCTTTAGCTTGATACGTTACAGTTTGTCTTTACCTCTATACATTACAGTTTCAAAGCAGTGAACTGCTACAACTTTTGAAGTCCAGTTTAATTTGACAGCCTTTGAGGTCCATCTTTATTTGATAGGTATGGTCGTGACATTTTTTGGGCTCAAAGAATTTCTTGGGCTTACACAATCTTGCGGTTTAACATTGTTTAGGATTTCTCTACACCATTTTCGCACCGTTTTTGCAGTAATCCTTCAAATGTATATGCATTTCACTTCTGTTAACTACTCATTTCATTGGTGATGCAATGTTTTGCATATATAGACTGCTTGGTATCTGCTCAAAAATGTTAATGGCATATTATGAATTTTGATTTTATAGCTTGAATTGTGCAGCTATTTGTCATTCCTGCCTTAATTTAGCTATGTTTGATAGTCTTGCAACTAGATTTTATTTTAAAAAGAAATAAATTCTTACAACTGGATTTTAAAAGCAACATAAATTCATACCACTGAATTTTATTTTATAAGCAACAAAAATCTGATTGCTAGATCACCAGTTCACTGATTGTACCTCACAAGATAAATATAAACTACCACAAATCAAGAATACATTTCCTTTTTTGAATTAACTATTCTTGGTTATGTCCTTGGAACTGAAAAGAACGAACTTGGAACAGTGCACATGTTTTTTGAGTACTCTCTAGGCAAGCAGGAACATGGAAAATATGTATACCTATGAGGCCCTGTAAAAGCCATAAGCGAAGCATAACCTAAATTCGTATATGGCAATGTTCATGCTTCTAGCACCCCGGCAGGGACTACCACTACGATAGTCGCTCCCTTGTTTAATCAACTCCACATTTCATTATACACCACAAAGAGTGAATAACTATTGCAACAAGAGAATTTGCTTCAAGATAATGGTAACATTTCACCATGCAAAAAGTTTCCTTTGTTTAAACATCTCAAATACCATAGGTTTTAATTTTTATTTTTCAAATTATCTCCAATTATGTTTGTGGTGCCGTTTTCCATCTCAATCAACTAAGTAACACAGAAGAAAAACCTCCAAAATGAGAAACAATTTCGAGTAAACAAAAGCGTTGTGGATCATTAGAATGTGGAAGCACAAGGTAATGCATTCTTTACGACTAATTAAAATGAGAACGTAGAATTTGTTATAAACAATATAAAATTATCAGGTTTTTATTTTATTTACGATCACGGAATATTGATTATTTTTTTTTTAGGAAGAAAAAAGTCGTATATTATATTATCCGAGGAAAATATACAAAATACTTAACATACATATCATTCACAAGATGTATTGGAACTTAATTCCCCTCATCTCATAAGAGAGAAAAAGTGAGCCATAAGACTGAAACATAGATAATCCAACAAAGAAGATCATAGCAACCTAGGTGCTTATATTCTGTAATATTTGGAGTCAAAGGGGGAACACCCCATTTTGTCAACAATATGCAGAATATTGATCAGAACAATAAGTCAAAAAGTTGTTGGAAAAACTGAGAGAGGGGGGGGGGGGTGAATCAGTATTTCTTACTATTTTTTTTTTTTTTTTTAATTGTTCTAGTGATTGCCAACAACCTATATAGATATGTATATGTATACACAAAACACAGAAATCAACAGCTGAATTTAATGCTTTTATTAAAACTCAAGACAGTGCAAAGAAATAAATACAATATAAGTATAAATCTGATTGTGAATACTTGCCAAGCTCCAACTTGGACTTCAGTGAGGCTCCAACCTCCAAAGCACCAACTCTGTTTTGCAGTGGTTCTGCACTTAGGAGCACCTACCCCAATGACTTCAGTTCTATTTAGTTTTGAGGTTCCAACCTCTTGGGCTCCAACCCAACCTTGTTATAAACAGGTATGTTGTTGCACTCTATTTAGCTGACGTTGTCTCACTCCTACTCTCCTGCCTCTACTGCTTCTGCTGCCTCTATAGCCTCGGCTACTTTTTCTGCCTCTTTTTCCCCTGCTGCTTCTACTATCTCACCCTTGGGTTCTTCACCACCATAATCGTTCCAACAGTTCTTTATTTCTACTGTTTTATACATTCCCATGCCTTTGTCCATTCGTTTCTACTTACACCGTCTCTTAGGCTTCCTCCTTAGTCACTGTCGTTTCCTCTGACTCGCTTGATCTTTCAGCCTCCCTCTCTTCAGCAGTAGCAACCATCAAATCATTGAACTGCTCTAATTTTCCCAGTATTATTTCAACCTTTGCTTTCTGGATGGGACGACCTCTTGATTCATCTCTCATATCAATGGTATATGTTGAGAATTTCTTTTCTACAGCTAGACCATTGTTCTTCAATATCTCAGCAACAGTAACCACAGTGGCAATGGCCATTCCTAAAGTAGCTAGCTCCACTTCTTCATGCTGTTGCATATACCTCTTGGCGAGGTTGACATAGAAGAAAAGTGGCTTCTTGGTATTGCAGACTTGAATCATATTTTTCTTGTGAACATCATTCAAATCCATGTTTCCAACTCACTCAGTGATTTCTTCCACGGCCATCGTTCCTGTGCTTTGCTCTTCAGGAAATTTTCCCCTCTTAATACCTCTGGGTTACTTCTCCGCCTCCACTATTTTATTCCAAAAAAACCCATGTAATCGTGCCCATATTAGCCTCTACCACATTCGTAATCGCAGCCGTTGATCACCCTCATCCAACGGTTCCCGCATCGCTACGACCATTTGCTTGCACATTAAACCTCGTGCATCTCCTCACCGGCCGATCATACCCCGCCGCGATCGGACGACAGTCGCACCTTTCCTCGCCGAACCCTGTATATGCATTAACCTGCGGAGGTGGCTGTTTTCATCTGCCACACGTCATATTTTGATTGGATTGCTGGCCCTTGTACATATAGCACCGAACCCCAGTGGGTGGTGCGGGGAATACCGCTTACCACCTACCTGTACGTCTCCTGCACATTATCGTCCATGCATCTTTCGTGTGCGACGACCATTGGATCCACTGCTCTTTGATCCGACGGCTGACATTCACCTCTCCCGCCCGTCCTCCCGCTCGTTAACCTGCATGCATCTTTATTGCCCGCGACCATTGGATCTGCCCGTCGTGTTGTATCTGTCATCCATCTGCGCAACTCTAATAGTGTATTTGTCGGGGATTCATAGTATTTCGCCTCCGTTTACGTTAATGCATATTTATATGGTTTTTTCTCTGATAATGGTTTATGCTCTGATGGCTCTGTGTGCTCCTCTTCTTCGGCTCTGCCTACTCCTCTCGTCTCTATTTGCTCCTCGAATATTGCCATATTGACATCAATGACAATCTGTGTCCAACAATCTCCCCCTTCGTTATTGATGGCAATATTCTTCTGCTTTCTCCCCCTTTGACATCAATGGCAAAGGGTTGCATATGGACTCCCCCTGTCAAACTGCTCCCCCTATCCTACTACATCTTTATGAATGAACTTGAGTGATGATAAAGAAATAACCCCCATCTTCTGACGCAGATGTTCGAATGCTTCTCGAGGAAGAGGTTTTGTGAAAATATCAGCTATTTGCTCCTTAGTACTGATATATTCCAGGACGATGTTTTGTTCAGCTACTTGTTCATGGAGGAAATGATACTTGATTGGTATGTGTTTGGTTATTGAGTGCATCATAGGATTTTTGCTGAGACTGATAGTACTTATGTTGTCACAATAGACGGAAATTGGTTGATCTGTACATATGTCGAGATCTTTTAGAGCTTCCTTCATCCATAGTATCTAAGAACAACAGTCTACTGCAGAAATATACTCAGCTTCAACTATGGATAATGATATGGATGACTGTTTTTTGCTGTGCGAGGATACCAAACACTCTCCTAGGAAGAATGCATTTCCACTAGTTCTTTTCCGATCATCTATACTTCCAGCCCAATCAGCATCGGTGTATGCAGTTACAGTCAGTGTTGAGTCCTTTGGGTACCAAAGACCGAAATCAGAAGTTCCCTTCAGATATCTGAGATTTCTTTTTACAGGTAATAAATGGGATTGTTTGGGAGCAGATTGAAATCTTCCCACCATTCCTACTGCTTGCATTATGTCTGGTCGTGTAGCTGTTAAGTATAGAAGGGCTCCAATCATTGACCTGTAATGAGTTGCATCTACTAGAGGGGAGTCATCATCTTTGCTCAGTTTGCAGTTTGTGGTCATAGGTGTGCTCATGGGTGCACAATCCTCCATTCCATATTTTTTGAGCATGTCTTTTAGATATTTGGTTTGAGATATACACAATCCTGCTCTAGTTTGAGATATTTGAAGTCCAAGGAAATGGGACAGCTCTCCTATCATTGACATATCAAACTCTTTTGACATGTTTTGAGAAAATTCATGGCTCATTTCATCATTATTACTAGCAAAAATCAGATCATCGACATATACAAGAGCAACTAGTAACTTACCTTGATCTTCCTTTATGTATAGATTGCTTCTAGCCACTCCCTTTTTGAAGCCTTTTTGTTGTAGATAGTGATCCAGTCTTGCATACCAAGCTCTTTGAGCTTGTTTCAACCCATATAAAGCCTTTTTCAACTTACAAACTAAGTCCTTTCCTGCTGTTAGATCAAAAGTTTCTGGCTGCTCCATGTAGACTTCCTCCTTGAGTTCCCCATTTAGAAACGCTGATTTCATGTCCATTTGATAGATTTTGAATCCTTTTGAGCAAGCAAATGCCAAGAACATCGTGATAGCTTCCATACGGGTCACTAGTGCAAATGTCTCTTCAAAGTCAATTCCTTCAATTTGTGATTAGCCTTTGCAGACAAGTCTTGCCTTGTTTCTGATAACCTGTCCTTCCTCATTCATTTTATTTTCGAACACCCATTTGGTTCCTATTATGTTTTTGTCCTTTGGACGAGGTACCAGCTCCCATGTCTTGTTCTTCTCAATTTGGGTCATTTCTTCTTCCATGGCTTTTACCCAATGAGGATCCTTACTTGCTTCTGCAAATGTTTCTGGTTCTATCATAGACAGGAGGGCAATGACTTTTCTCTTGGGTGTAATTGTTATCCTTCTTCAGGTCTGCACACCTTCATCTTTATCGCCAATGATCTACTCTTTTGGATGGTGTCTTTGGACATACTTCGTCTTAGAAGGGGTATTAGGTGGTTCTCTTTCCTCTTCTTCTTCTTCTTCTTCCTCATCTATTTCTTCTTGTTTAGGTTCTTCTTCTTCAATGAGAGAGTCATCTTCATGCTCTTCAATTTCCTTTATTGGAAGATCTTCATCAACCTTTAGATCAATGCTTTCCACTATTTTCCTCAGTCAATAATTGTAGCACTTGTAAGCCTTGCTCTGTGTAGAGTATCCAAGAAATATCCCTTCATCAACTCGAGAATCAAACTTTCCTGGTGAACCATCATTTATTTTTATGAAGCACTTGCTTCCAAAGATCTTGAAGTACTTCACCGAAGCGGGTCTTCCTTTCCATAGCTCATAAGGAGTTTTATCACAATTTGGTCTTAATTGAGTTCGATTCAGTGTGTAGACAACTGTCCCTACTACTTCTCTCCAGAATTTAGGCTGTAAGTCTGCTGCTAATAGCATAGTTCTTGCCATTTCTTGGACTGTTCGGTTTCTTCTTTCAACTACCCCATTTTGTTGAGGTGTTCTGGCAGTCGAGAATTCCCTTTTAATTCCATGAATATTACAGAACTCAGTAAACTCGTTTGATGTGAGTTCTCCTCCTTTCTATTTTGAGGCACTTAATTTTTGAATCTTTTTCATTTTCTACAAGGGCTTTTAGCTTTTTGAAACACTCAAAAGTTTCAGATTTATACTTTATAAAATATATCCACATCATTCTAGTATAATCATCAACAAATAACACAACGTACCTTTCTCCTTGGAGTGCTTGATTTCTAGTTGGCCCACATACATCAGCATGGATGATCTCTAAGGGCTTCGATGTAGAGTATTCCTTTGTCTTGTGGCTGATTCTGGTCTGCTTTCCATGTTGACATGGACCACATACTGCTTGATTTGATTTGAACAGCCTTGGGATGTCTCATATAGCTTTGATCTTGCTGATACTGATCAGATTTTCGAAGCTTGTATGTCCAAGTCGCTTGTGCCATAGCCAACTTTCATCTGTCTGACTCAGGTAGAATTTATTTTCTTGAATCTTGTTCAGACTGTAAATGTTTTCTGGTGTCCTCACCCCTTTTGCCACAAGTTTCCCTGAGGTAGAGTTCCTTATTTCACAGTCTTTGGTGCTAAAGACAATCTTATGTCCTTGATCACAGATTTGGCTGACACTCAAGAGGTTGTGTTTGAGTCCATCAACCAGCAGAGCATCTTGAGCTTTTCCTTTTCCATTCATCAGAGTAACTGTTCCTTTTCCTGCAATTCTGCTAGATCTGCTTCCAAAGGACACATTCCCTTCCTTTTTGCTCAGTGAGACAAACTTCCTTCTATCTCCTGTCATGTGTCTGGAGCACCCATTATCTATAAACCACTAGTTTCCATTATTTTGAGCATATAGAGCCAAACCGGATTTGTCCATGCTAGAGTTCTTGCTACTCGTCTTTCTTCCTTTGAGTGGGAAGTCTTGTTCATAGTGTCCATTATTGTAGCAGAAAGAGAAAATCAGATCAAATTTGGTCAAGGGATCAAATGAATTAAAGGTTTTGATTTGTCCCTACCTTTGGGGGCAAATGAGTTGATTATTCTATCCTTTAGCTTTGTCTTTTCACTTCTGCGAGCCATACAATGTTTGGCTTGATGACCGAAGTTTTTACAGTGAA
Organism: Pinus tabuliformis; assembly: GCA_031772625.1. Taxonomy (NCBI): domain Eukaryota; kingdom Viridiplantae; phylum Streptophyta; class Pinopsida; order Pinales; family Pinaceae; genus Pinus; species Pinus tabuliformis. The sequence continues at coordinate 141,054,672 of CM062814.1, read as the reverse complement.
AGCAGTGTCCAATAAAGATGGTTTTGTACTTGTTGAAGCAACCACGGTTTGAGTCGATTTCCTTCCTGGGAATTACTCCTCCCTCGTTCTTTGGATTTGCAATGGGCCCTTGGTGGAGTACAGGTTTGTATTTGCTATAGTGTCCATGATTCGACTCCACATTCTTCTTTGGAGTAATTCTCTCTTCATTCTTGGGATCTGGGGTGCAATTTTCATCTTTTGGATTGCAGGAAAGTTCATCGGCATAGCTTTTCACATTATTCTTAGTGCTTGAGGATTCTCCTTTGAAACCTATTCCAGACTTTTCATGTTGAGGTTTTTGATTTTTCAGAATAGTCTCAAGTATTTGAGAGCTTTTTCACCCCTTTTTAATTTGCTCCAACTCCTTTCTCAAAGACACTATTTCGGTCTCGCGTTCTTCACAAGTCTCTTCCTTTTCTTTAAGCTTTGCTTCCAAGAGGTCTTCTCCTTTTTATTTCCTCGTTTTCCACTTTGAGAGAAATGATTTTGTTCCGTAGTTTCTCATTTTTTTCAATGGCACTTATTAACAGTTCATCTACATTTCCTTCCAGCCCTGAGTCATCATCATCTGCGAGTGCCATGAATAATGCTTCTTGTCTTTCATCATGATCACTTTCCTCATCTGATTTCCTTTTGATGACCATAAACTCATCCTCATCAAACTCATCTTGCTTGGAGAAGAAGTTTTTCTTATTGAACCCTTTCTTTTTATGTGCCATTCTTTTATAATTTCCTTCATCATCACTGTCATGTTTATGAGGACATTTTGCTGCATAATGGCCTATTTTACCACATTTAAAACAGATAAGAGGATACTTGCCTTTAAGCTTAGATCCTTTCTTCAGCTTTCGTACAAATTGAGCTAATTCAGATTCCACATCTGACTCATCACTACAGTCATTCCTTTCTTTCCCCTTCTTTGACCTTAAGGCCTTGAATGCTGCATCTTTGGAGCTTGGGCCACCTTTCCTCATTTCATAGGCAGTGAGAATTCCATGGAGTTCATCCATTTTGAGGGTATCTAGATCCTTTGCTTCTTCTATAGTGCTTATTTTGGAGTCAAACCTGTCTGGAAGAGAGCTTAATACCTTTTGAACAATGGTACTTTCTTCAACTTGTTCGTCCAATCCTTTCAGGGAATTTACCACTTCAGCTACTCAGAGGAGGTATTTTGCAATATCTTCTTCATCTTCCATCCTCAAACTTTCAAATTGTCTTCTGTGAGTTTGAAGCTTTGCCTTTTTGACTTTTGAGTCTCCATCATACAAGCCAACTAGCTTCTCCCACATTTCTTTGGCCGAGGTACAGTGCATGATTTTTGTAAACTCGAAATCAGTGATTCCACTAGTGATGGAGTTCATGGCCTTTGAATTTGCGATGTAAGCTTTCCTCTCGTCTTGGTCTATTGGAAGAGTGGAAGTAGTTTTGAATTCATTTTGAACAAAATGCCAGACTTCAAGTCCAAGGGACATTAAGTAGTAAGTCATTCTTTTCTTCCAAAAACCAAAGTTAGTGCCATCTAACAAAGGAGGTCTTCCTGATGCTTCGTGGTTTCTCATCATGGCTGCAGATCCTTCTTCAAGCTATTAGGCTATTATGAAGAAGCCTGCTCTGATACCAATTGTTGGAAACACTGGGGGGGGGGGTGAATCAGTATTTCTTACTATTTTTTTTTTTTTTTTCTAGTGATTGCCAACAACCTATATAGATATGTCTATGTATACACAGAACACAGAAATCAACAGCTGAATTTAATGCTTTTATTAAAACTCAAGACAGTGCAAAGAAATAAATACAATATAAGTATAAATCTTATTGTGAATACTTTCCAAGCTCCAGCTTGGACTTCAGTGAGACTCCAACCTCCAGAGCACCAACTCTATTTTGCAGTGGTTTTGCACTTAGGAGCACCTACCCCAATGACTTCAGTCCTATTCAGTTTTGAGGCTCCAACCTCTTGGGCTCCAACCCAACCTTGGTATAAACAGGTATGCTGCTGCACTCTATTCAGCTGAGGTTGTCTCACTCCTGCTCTCCTGCCTCTGCTGCTTCTACTAACTCTATAGCCTCCACTGCTTTTTCTGCCTCTTTTTCCCCTGCTGCTTCTACTATCTCACCCCCGGGTTCTTCACCACCATAACCACGCCAAAAGTTCTTTGTTTCTACTGTTTTATACATTCCCATGCCTTTTTCCATTCGTTTCCACTTACACAGTCTCTTACACTTCCTCCTCAGTCGCTGTCAATTCCTCTGACTTGCTTAATCTTTCAGCTTCCCTCTCTTCAGTAGCAGCAGCCATCAAATCATTGAACTGCTCTGATTTTCCTAGTATTATTTTAACCTTTACTTTCTGGATGGGACGACCTCTTGATTCATCTCTCATATCAATGGTATATGTTGAGATTTTCTTTTCTATAGCTAGACCATTGTTCTTCAATATCTCAGGAACAATAACCATTGTGGCAATGGCCATTCCTAAAGTAGATAGCTCCACTTCTTCATGCTGCTGCATATACCTCTTGGCGAGGTTGACATAGAAGAAGAGCAGCTTCTTGGTATTGGAGACTTGAATCCTATTTTTCTTGTGAACATCATTCAGATCCATGTTTCCAACTCGCTCAGTGATTTCTTCCACAACTATCGTTCATGTGCTTTTCTCTTCCGGAAATTTTCCCCTCTTAATACCTTTGTGTTACTTCTCCGCCTCCACTGTTTTATTCCAAAAAAACCCACGTAATCATGCCCATATTAGCCTCTACCGCATTCGCAATCACAGTCATTGATCACCCTCATCCAACAGTTCCCACATCACTACGACGTTTTGCTTGCACATTAAACCTCGTGCATCTCCTCACTGGCCAATCAAACCCTGCCGCGATCGAACGCTAGTTGCACCTTTCCTCGCCGAAACCTGCATACGCGTTAACCTACGGGGGCAGCAGTTTTCATCTGCCACACATCGTATTTTGATTGGATTGCTAGCCCTTGTACATATACCACCGAACCCCAATGGGCGGTGCGGGGAATACCGCCTACCTGTATGTCTCCTGCGCATTATCGTCCGTGCATCTTTCACGTGCGACGACCGTTGGATCCACTGCTCTTTGATCTGACGGCTCACATTCACCTCTCTCGCCCATCCTCCTGCTCGTTAACCTGGGTGCATCTTTATCGCCCGCGACTGTTGGATCTACCCGTCGTGTTGTATCTGTCGTCCATCTACGCAACTCTGATAGTGTATTTGTCGGGGATTCATAGTATTCCGCCTCTGTTTACGTTAATGCATATTTATATGGTTTCTGCTCCGATAGCTCTGTGTGCTCCTCTTCTTCGGCTCTATCTGCTCCTCTTGCCTCTATCTGCTCCTCGAATATTGCCATATTGACATCAATGACAATCTGTGTCCAACAAAAGTGACATATACAAAATTTTGCAGAAAAAAAGAGGGAAGTTCAGATTTAACCCGGAAATAGGAAGTCCCCCATATCATATGTGTTGTGCTCCCACGTGATCTCCAAATACCATTTACCTGTCATTCCCAACAATCCTTTTTTTGATAATCTATCTGCTTCCTTGCTTTGGTTCCTGCCAATATGTTGGATTGTGGATCCTTCATGAAGTTGCCAAAGAAGATCGATCCACTCCAACCATCCTTGTAGCATTGGAGTGTTAATGGAGGCTTTTCCCAAGACTTGGTCAATAATGATCTTCAAGTCTCCATATATGTGCAAATAGGGAATATTAAGGAAACTGCTGAACCAGAAGAGGCCCCATAGTGCTATTGCTTCTGCCTTGGTGTTGGTGCCGCGGCCTCCGTTCCAAAAGACCCTATAGGATGGTTCAACTGATATACTCATCCAAAACCCACATGCGTAGGAACTTCTTTGTGCGGCCCTGTCAAAGAAAACCCATCAGATACAAAAACTGTGTATAGATATGCATGTGTGGATTGTTGCAAGAACGTATAGGTTGTGAAGAGTAAACAGTGAGATTAGATATGATTCTATCAATAACCAAATATAAATCATCCAATGAGTCCTAAAAAAGATACTTGTTCCGCCAGTTCCATATGGCCCATAAGAGGAATAGTGGGATGGATCTCCAGGAGGACTTCTGAGTGCTCCACCATTTTAGGGAGTCCTTGATGGAAGTATGTTGGATATAATGGAAACCAATAATATCAGAGAGCTTCTTCCATACCTAAATAGTATAATGACAATGCAAGAAAATATGATTGTTGTTTTCGGTGTCTCTTTTACAAATTGAGAATATACCCAGACCATGCAAATGCCTTTTCTATAGATTCTCCCAGATCATATTCTTATTGTGGAAGACCAGCCATGAGAAGATGATAATTTTATTTGGAATTTTTGTTTTCCATAAGGCAAATAGGAATTGGTGTTCCACTTGACTAGCCGCCATTGTGGAAAGAGTTGAATGTGTCAACTACAATGATATTCTCAGCTGCCATCTTTCCTTTCCAAGTGATTGAATCCTGGGTTCCTGTGTGGCAAATGCCAATGTGTTTAATAGCAGCAATAATCTTGTTCCATTGCAGTGCCATATGACCATTGAAACCAAGCATGTGAGATTCTTTCCAAATGGGAAGTGGACCTTGCCAATCATTTATGTCTTGACCCCAGAAATAATTACCATGTCCATTAAGGTGATGTATGATGTTCGTAGAGATGGAGCATTCCTCTCCAGCACCTAGGATTGGGTCGATACCAATGCGGAGATAGTTTCCTGATTGAAATTTCCATGCAAGTTGTTGAAAAAATATTTTTTCCATTTTCCGAAAGCTTTGCCAAATGGTTGATCCCTGTTTGATGCCAATGGTGCCCTTTCTGTACCAAAACCTGAAATCTTTATCTTTGAGGTACTTATGATGTATGATTTTACTCCAAGTACCAGTTCCAAATAAACCACTCCAAAGATATTTCATCAACAGTGTTCCACCAAATCTACGAAGGTTCATGATACCCCATCCACCCATATCCTTGGGGAAAGTAATGTTGGATAATTTGGTTAAGTGATATTTTTTCCTTTCATGGTTCCCTACCCAAATGAAATTTGTCGTTAAGCGGTTTAGCTCATTTACAATGGATGCAGGGATGAGGTATAAATGAGCCCAATAAACGCCCATCTGGGCTAATACCGCTTGGGTGAGGACGACCCGCCCCCCAATGAAAGGCATCTGAACTCCCACCCAGGTATCCTTTTAAAAAAAGGTCAACAATCCATTGTCAATCTGCAATTCTGTAGCAGCAAGGTTTGATACGATGTCTTAGGTATTTCATTCCTTTTTTTATTGACAATGCCTTAATGCCAAATAAACCTTCTATATATGAAATAACCTCCATGTCGCAATTTCCATGATATGAGACAGATTTTTTATTACTCATGTGCAGTCTAGAAGCATTTGTGAATTTGTTGAAGATATGAAAGAGATATAACCAGGAAAAATGACAGAGCATACCCAGGATAAGGATATCATCGACAAAAAGGTTGTGTGAGAAGTTGATGTTCCTTTTCATCTTCAGTGGCTGAAATTGTTCCTCCATAACCGCTCTTTTTATGTTCAAACTTAAGCTATCCATCGCTATAATGAAGAGAAGAGGGGAGAGTGAGCATCCTTGACGCAGCCCTCGAGCAGCTCGGAAATATTTTGCTGGATAACCATTTATTATGACAGCACAGTTAACATTGTCCACACATGCCATTGTCCAATCTATACAAGTAGGTCTTAGTCCAATTTTGATAAGGATACATCGAAGAAAGCCCCAACCCAGGCAGTCATATGCCTTCCTCAGGTCAATCTAAAAAATAGCTGCATCTAGATTCTTGGTGTATATTGTGTGCATGCTCTCCTATGTATTTGCAACATCATCGTGGATGAGCCAGTTCTAGAGAGAGCCATGTTATTCTGGTGAAATATAGCGCGAATGCGCATTCTGCCTGCAATGGTCTTTGATATGATTTTGTATATAATATTGCACAGGGATATAGGTCTGAATTCCGAGAAACATTTTGCATTGCTGTTCTTTGGAATGAGGGAGATATATGTAGAGGTGATATGTTGGTGTATGAAGCCCTTGGCCTTGGACTTTTCCACCATGCCCAGTAAATCTCCTTTAAGAAGTTCAAAGAAATGTGTACAGAGTTCTATCGTCCATCCATCAGGACCTGAACTTTTATCACTCTTAAAAGATTTTAGCACATTCAGAAGTTCTTCCTCTGTGACTTCCTTGTATAGTTCATCATTTTGTTCTGCCTCATACATAATCGGATAAGGTTCTATCCCCCAAATTAGGTCCTCAGCCATTATATTATCATTCGTGCCATATGCTTTTTTATAGTATTGTACAACAGCATTGAAAATTCCTTCTTGTGATTGATGAATTTGGTCATCCTCATCCATAATATCCTAGATGGAGTTTATATTGCGGCAATGATTTGCATAACGGTGAAAGAATCTGGTATTGCGATCTCCTTCCTTTATGCAGGTCACCCTGCTTTTCAATCGCCAAGTAGATTCTTCGATAGAAAGAAGATTATTCTTACGGAGTTCAAGTGTATGAATGCGGAGCCGAATCTTCGCAGAAAGACAGTGGGAGGACACTTTAGGCAGAATCATGTCCATTTCATTTTGTATGTCAATAAATTCTTTCTTGAGGTCCCTGTACTTCTGTTTCTACCAGTGTTTGACATTCCCATGAAGGGAGTCCAATTTGTCAAGGAGATTAATCATGGGGGAAGTGCCAGGAAGAGATTGTCGACCCCAAGTCTCCAGTACTAGCTTATTAAAATCCAGATCTTCCAACCAGGATCGGTTGAATTTGAAAGGGATGACCATACGAATGCCTATTTTTCTCCATTGAAGTGAGATAGGCCTGTGATCAGAAATGAAATTGCTGATGGTTTCAGCGTGAACATCCCCAAGTCACTCCAGCAATTGTTCGTGGATTAGAAAGCGATCCAGTCTCTTGGCCACATATGCCGTGCCAGTACGACCATTATCCCATGTTGGAACAATTTTAGCCGAGCATATGTCCACAAAATTATGCAAGACGATGGCATCTTGAATCAATCCTGCCAAGGGGTCAATTTTTCTGTAGTGACCCCATACTTCATCACGACTTATGGTACAGTTTAGGTCACCCGCAATGATAAGAGAAACCAATTCCATCATCCCAGAGGAGAAAAGACAATCCCAAAAAATGAATCTGTCTTTGTAGGGAGCATATACATTGAGAATGTGAACATGGCCAGGTATTCCGTGAAAGCTGGCTTCCAGCAGAATACCCACAAAACACCGAAAGGCCTTTATATTAACCCAAGCAAGGTCCCATAAGGCCACCAAACCACCAGAGAGGCCCGAAGCAGCAGTTGCAGAAATGTACCAGTTCGGAAACATTTTCCGAAAGTATAGAACAGCCTGTGGGACACTATGCATAGATTCCTGGATGAGAATGATATATGGGTGAAGTGAGGATAACAGGTTTTTGAGAGCTAAGAATTTAGGGGCAGCCCCCAGAGCCCAGATGTTTAGGGAGATGATGCAAGTCATGTGAGATGGTTATCGGGCTGTCGTGCTCTAAGGGCCCCTCAGGGAGAAATGTCTGCAATTCGAACATCAACTAGAAAACGATCCATTGGGGAGGTAAAAGGGTTTTTCTTAGTCCATCCCCAGAAATGTCAGCTACCTCGGTTCTGCTTCCGACAGACGGTAATGTTACCCGCCGAGGTAGGGCTGATGTGGGGGGAGGTAGAGTCCCTAGGTTTGTGGATAGTGAGAGAATGTAGGTCTAGGGTATTTCTTTGTAAAAGGAAGTCTAGGTCACTTCCGACAGAATTTGTAGGAGAGGCAGTAGGTGAGTTGGGGGGGTGACACTAAGACAAGGGCCTTTGTCCTTGGGTTGACAACGGGGTGGTATTGGGGAGGGTACATATGAGACATGTGAAGTGGATGGTATGTCATGGTAGGGGTGTGGAGGCGGAAAAGGAGCTGGTAAATCCTGACAGGGGGTAGGTTCCAGTGGAGGTAGGCAATTAAAATGTGCAGGACTGTCAGGTAATGGAAAGTCTGACTTATTAGTGATATTCAGAGAGGACGGAATGGAGATTGGATATGATACAAAAGATCCAAAAGCAAGTGGGTGATAAGAGCTTTGTTTCCATGGCATACCTGGTTGAGGCATATTCTGATTATGTGACGCAACCCGTTGACCCTTCAGGCTTGGACGTTCCCTATCCAAGTTGGACAACGTGGAGCCATTGTAGCATTTCCGGCCATGTAGGCGACCTCCAGGCCAAAGAGGACATTGTTCATGCAGGTGTCATGTTCGGTGACAGAAAGAGCAACGAAAGGGAACCCCCCAGTAATCCAGCTTTTGATGGAGATTAATATCCCCCCAATGCAGTTTGATGTGATCAGGGAATCCCCCACGATATTCCTTTTCAATGAGAATCCAAGCGACTCTCTTGTCCTGTGCACCAAGTCATCTTGGATCCACATAAAAAAAAATTCCAATGGCATTTCCTATGTCTATTAGAGCCTGTTTCGTCCATAGTTTGATAGGCAGGCCTAGTAATTTTACCCATATCAACTTATGGATAGGTGTATTTTACAAGGGATTATATCCTATGTACCAATTATGCAGGGCTAGGAAACTTTTTCCATGAACCCATGGTATGGTCTTAATTTTCTCTAAGTCCTCCTGACTGAGAAAATGAAAACTGTATTAGCCTTTCATTAATTTGACCATAGTAGGCAGGTATCCGAGCATAGTTTTCCATTCCTTCCCTAACCAATTCTGCATCTCAGAGTCCTGCATTGCCGAGAAATACCATCGGCCAACTAGAGCACGCTTCTGTAGACTATTAGTGCGGTCGACCAGGGTGGCATTGTCTAAAGCTAGAGCTGGAGGTGGTGGAGTGGTTTTAATAGACTGATGCTTGTGACGACGTTCATGAAATGCATGTCCGCCACCCCACGTTGAATGAGGCGATAGATCGACAACAAGCACCCGGTCATTCCCGAGAGTGGTATGCCATGCATTATAGTTCAATCATTTTATTAACTTTATTTTACTTTAAAAAAATATAATTAAAGTTTCAAAACACATAATATTATTACAATTTGGACATTAATAATATAATTACTATTTAATAAAGAGGAAAAATGGCATGCTTAAATAATTATAATGCAATCATTGGTTGAAAATGAATTAGTAATAGATAATAGTGACTCATCGATTTATGTCAATTACAATTATTCAATTAGGTTAAAAATTAAAATTTAGAATTAAATGCAATGGTTTATCTAAAATAAAATAGGCCAAAAAATATTGATTCACACTAATTTATGTGGCATGTCTATGACCAAATTGGATTAATACTTAAATATTAAAATTAATTCTCAATTTAACTAATCTACAAGTAACAGGTCATTGGAACTTCAAGTACATGTGGGTAGATTAAATATTGTATATATTTTGGTTCACTTGGAATTTTTTCCTATCTTTCCCTTGATTGGTTATGGAGTGTAAGAAATATATGCAAAAAAAAGGTTGAGGTAATGATAGTGTTAATTTGGGTTTGTGTTACATAATAGGAAAAAAATGGTTAATTACATATAAGAATTTTTTTTCCCTTTAAATTTATTTATTATATAGTCATTTATCAAATATTTATTTTATAGATAAATGTATAAAAAGAATTTAATATATTAGTATGTATGATGATTCCAAATAAATTATCAATCCAATCAATTAGAGTGAATATCAATAATTGGGTAGTGTAAACACCAATAAAGATACTAAAAAATACATATTTGTAGTTTTTCAATAGAATAGGAAGAATACCAATTATGGATTAGAAAAAATGTTGCAACACATAATTAACCAAGCATCATTTTCCCCTATAGATTCCAAAATTCATGGTTGGATAGATTTTTGTACAAGGAGGAAAAGCACCCAAGAAAACCCCAATTGAGGTTTTGTAAATCCAAAAATGTGGATAGGATAGATTTATTTATTCTTAATTGAAAAGAACAATAATATAGGACAATTAAATAAATTTAGAACCTACCTAATCATAATGACACCCCTAATCAAAGTTAAATACAAAGGTAAAAGTCATGGAAAAGCTCAAGGAGAGAGCCAACCTCAAACTTAGAGTTGAAAATACTCCAATTCTAGTCTACTCATTTGTTATGTTTTTTCAAATTTTTTTTATCCAAGTACATTTAGAGATACCAATATGGCAAGGGATAAAATGATATCATCACCACAAATTGATTAATCCAAAACATTTTCTCGCATGAATTTACCCAAAATCTAGCTAAATTCCAATATCACTTCAAGTGAACAAGTAGAACAAGGCATGGAATGACGGGAAAATAATGGGTTAATGTCTATTGGAATTACAAAGAAATGTCTATCATATGTGGACAATAAGTAGCTAAGAACTTTAAATAATGTCAATGGAATCATCAAACTTAAAGAGAATATCATAAATATTAAACGGTTATTTATTTTTGACAACCCAAAAATATTGAATAAGGGAAAAAAAAAAGAGCTTTCAAAAATAAACTAATAAATAAATTGCAAAGTATCATCATAAAAATTCCTACAGTGTTCAACATTAGAAAACCTAACCCTCTTTAATAAATAAATGGCAAGGTATCAATCTTCAACATTAAGAAACCTAATCCTCTTGTAAACCTTAGCATGGCACCAATTCTAGAATCCAACAAGTTGTGTATCAAAGAGAAGGAATCCTATTTAAATAAAATAGAATATAATTTTGTGCAAATCCAGTTACCACTTTATTTGAAATGCATTATTGGGGTTGGTCACGGTTCCTTCTAAACGGAAATCCTCCCTTCGTCGTGCGGAACAAGTTTTATGGGCAATCCATCGACAGGGGAAGGCATGGGGTCCACAATCACCTGCTCACAGGGATTCACTAAATTCCACCTGAAATTCTTTACAATATTATGGAGAAAAACAAGAATTTCCATTCTTGCAAACTCATTACCCGGGCACATTCGTGGGCCACCTCCAAATGGAACAAACGTGTAGGGAGGAGGTCCCTCTCCCTCAAATCTCGATGGATCGAATTTGTCCGGGTCGCTGAAATACTCAGATTTCCGGTGGGTCGAATTGACGGTCCAATACAACTGTTCATAATACCCAATAATAGTAAGATAGTTAATCTCAGTAAAATTCTGAAACAAGGATTTGAGGCAGGGACTCACCTTCCATCCTTTAGGGATTGTGAATCCCTCGTATGTGAAATCTTTGATGGCCTTGCGAAAACTTCCTTGAACAGCAGGGTACAGCCGAAGCGCTTCCTGAGCAACTCTCCACGAATATTTCATTCTTTGGAGATCCTCCCATTCTAGAAGTTGCCCTGCCTTCTTTGAACTTGCTATATCCAGTTGCTCTGGAAATATCAAATGAAACTTTGGGGTTTAAGAAAACTGTAACAAATGATATAAGTGCTTTTTAAAAAACGAAAGAAACTTAATTTAGCATCCACTTATTGGGTACTTCAAATGATGAACTATCCTGTTGATTGGGATGGTCCGGACATAATCTCTTGCCTCGGTTGGTGGACAGTGGATTACAAACCACATAGTACTTTGGCCTTCTTTATTATCTGCTGTATATGGAAGTCTAGAAATGCCTATATTTTGATCAAGTTTTGCCAAATATCTTGAGGATCTGTTACAGCATTCTTTCTTACTATTCAGAATTTCCTGTCCCCTTGTCCATAAACGTCCTGTCCCTCCTAGAGACTTTTGGTCAGCCTATCCTGTGGGTTTCTTTGACAGCGCATCAAGTTTTGATTCTTGTGGATGTGGTGTGGCCATTCACATTGGCCCTTAGGTTTGTTATAGATTTTATGTGGGTTTCTTTGACTGCGCATCAATTTTTTATTCTTGTGGATGAGGTGTGGCCATTCACATTGGCCGTTAGGTTTTTTATAGATTTTATTGGCACTGTGGCTTGGGATCCAACACCTCAGTCAACTTGATTGACACTTTGAGGTCCTTCACTGTGTAATATAGCTGAATCTCACAGACCTCATTGTTTTTGGTGACTCCATGATAGTGATAGAATGGGCTAATGACAAGGGCTCTTTAAATTCTTCAGCACTTGACCCATGGAAGCTCCACATCAAAGCTCCGTCTGCCAAGTCCCATCATATATCTATTCTGCATATCTATAGGACCCAAAACTGTGAAGCAGATAGCCTCTCAAAAATGGGCTGCAGCTCCGATCCTCATCATATTATCTTCCAGAAAGTTGAAGATGGCATTCAGATAGGAGAATGCCCCATCCCTATTTAAGGAGTTCTTTTGGTCTGCAGGGCTCTCTGTCACTCCCTTGTTTTTTTGAAATGATCATCACCAGGTTTTCTTTTGGCTTGTCGGGCTTTTTTGACTTGACCTATGCTGATTCCTATCTACCATAAGGAGGTAAATGACATTGTTTTCCCAGTTCCAGGTTAATTGTACAGAGTGGTTATGGATTTCATCGGCTATTGAGAATCCCTCTCTCTCTCATATGTGTTATTTTCTCATTTTATATAATAGAAAGCAATTTTTCCTGCGTGGAAAAAAGAAGCTAGTCCTCTGGGTAGGGGAACATGGACATCAGAAATACCCATCTATATTTTCAACAGAACTAGGGTTCACAGATAAATATCTCAAGAATCATCCACCTACTTATTCTCTAACATACCTGCCCTAAAAAAGCACGGAGGCCTCCCACCGGAAAACATAATAGATGCTACGATAAATCAATCTCTAATTCTAGTATTGGAGGATAATTGATTGACTGGGCGTACCTCTTAGTACTTCTTCATAGCACTGAGGGTTCTCCGCCAAAAATTTAAGCAGCACCGTCAAAGTAGAACTGCTGGTGTCATGACCTGCATATAATAGCAGAAGGATATTGTCCTGAATCTCGTTGTCTGTGAGAGACGCACCCTGCTCGTCAACATTAGAGAGCAGGAAAGACAATAGATCTTGCTCTGGAGAAGCTTTTCCCATAGCCAATGCATATTTCCTCTCATTAAGAAGGCTGCCGAGTTGTTGGCGAATGGCATTAGCTGCGCGCCTGGCTTTGTTATATCGCGTACCGGGTAGATCTATGGGAATCTGCATTACTCCTTTCACAAAAACCATAAAATGATGCCAAAACCTCGCTTGCTCTTCTCGATTGTTTATGGTGGCAAACAAGTCACAAGCGAGAGAGAAAGTGTAACGTTTCAATAGAGGTAAAGCCGTCACCTCATCTTTACCGATCCAGTACTCGGCCAGGTGATCTTTGGTCATGGAATCCACTCGCCCTACAAATTTCTGAAGGGCTTCCGGCCTCAGGAACGTCATCAGGATTCTCCTCAACCTCTTCGCATCGTCTCCAACTGCTGTAATTAAAGAACTTCTGAAGAGATTTCCCACAGAGGTGGGCCATGAATTGACCACCAGTTTGTTCTCGTTGGAGAACAAGAAGCGGTTGCCTTGGGGACTACAAAATACCACAGTCGGGTGGCCAACAAGGGAAGTGGTGAACACGTTTCCATACTTCTGTGTTCGACGGTCACAGAAATCCTGGGGACTTCCCCTTCTCTGGCATCCCAGAAATTCTAATGTCTCGCCGATCAAAGGCCATCCAAAGGTGCCGGGCGGGATTCCTCGTAATGCCCTAGTTCTACGGTTAGTGACGAGATAAGAGAAGGCGGCGAATCCTATAACAGATGCGATAAATACAGTGAAGATGAAGGGTGGCTTCTCCAGATGTTGGGCCTTGTGTAGCACTGTCGCAGCTTCTTTCCAAATCATGGTAAGTATAATTTGACGGGCTCCAAACCTGGAACTAAAAAACGTATAAGCTCAAGGCCCGGAGATCACATACAGACAGTGGCTTATTGTTGGGCGTGAAGGCCCTATACATATATATATCTATGTTGCAGGTAGTGACACCGTGTCTCCAAGGGGGTGTTGGATGCCCTGTAGGAAGAACCAATCCATTTGAGCAACGTTTTCCTTGGATAACTAGGACCCATTTTTTTTATCGACTTTGTTGTCTTCCACAATGCTTCGAGTCCATAAGTTTCGTGAGAGTAGACTTCCTTGTTTCACAGGCGCAGAGTTGTGTTTTAGTGGCAGGGGTTCATTCATCCGCCGACAAATAACGAGTCTACCTAGGTCACGGGGCTCTATATGTTCCCTGTTGGATTACTAGGGCTGCCAAAATTTAAAAGTCGGCATATAGAACTCTTGTATTTATGGTCTATTGGTTAGTTATTTTCAGTTTATTTATTTTGCTTTTTTTTCAAAATATAATGACGTGTATCCAAGCTTCTATAAATTCTCTATCATATATATATATATAAAAATTTATGATAATTTAATTGTTAAATTAGCATAATTATTATTGGCTGCTATGAATGCAGAATGACTCATCACTTTCATTCAAGGAAAGCTAGGTCACCTGTTGGTGGTAAGGTTACACTCTTGCTAGAGTCTTCTAGGTCTCTTGCAAGAGGCCTCTAGATCTTTACGAGTTAACGTATTTCCTTATGTAAAAAAAACAAACTCTTAAGTAAAAGCATTGTGAAGACATACTAGAGGCCCATTTCTATTTCTAGTTATTCATATGAATAATTAAAATTATATACATAATTATTTGAAATTAATATAATTAAAAATTAAGCTAATTTGTTATATTTTTTTAATAGAGTTAAATATTATTAATTTAGAAATCTAAATATTAAGTTTATAAATTTTGAAAAGAGTTGACAGACATTTTAATAGCTAGTTTATGTATACTATTAATATTAATTTTGAGTTGATTTGCACATCACTAACTTTATCATATAAATAGGTATATGTCAAAAAATATTATGAATCTTTATCTAGATTTTTAAAATTATAATTATCATTAAAATTATGATAAAGTATTATGATTTGTATTTAAAAGAATTAGAATGCTAAACACAAATTCCATATAAATAAATATATTCTATTATTATTATGTAGAATTGAAAGACTTAAATGTATAGTTAGAATTTCTTTATTAAATAGAAAATTAAGATTAATAAAATTTCTAATAAAATTATACAAGACAGCATTAAGAAATTAAATGAAAAATTTCAAAATAAAAATAGATTGTTAAATTATAATTTCCTAAATTATCATAATGTTTAAGACTATATTGTCATGAGTTATGATGAGATTCCATTAATTAGTTGCGAGTGATATCTGAATCTAAATATAGAAAAATTATAAAGTGAACTTGATGTATTATAAATCCATATTTTGAAATCAAAATAATGTGCAATACAAATACTTAGTAATTTACCACCACTTGCTTGTATTATCTAACTCATACCAATTCTTATTATAGACATAGGTATAGTTTCTTGAAATATTACTATCATGATATAACTAGAAAAATATTATAACACTAAATAAACCAAAATGAATATATTCAAAACTTTTTTTTGAGATAGAATGTAATAAAATAAAAAGTTATATTTTTTAAAATTAGTAATTTAAAAATCATATCATTTAAAAAAAATTAATCCAATATTTATAAGATATAGATAGAATAAATAGAAAATTATTTTATAAACAGTGAAATATATAACATTATAAATAAAAGATCACCTAGTTAAATGTATAATATATATATATATATATATATATATATATATATATTAAAAAACATATTACTATTTATTAATGAACACTACAACTACAAACATGTTAGCTATATTAACTTAACCATATTAGCTATATAAACTTAAACGCATGTTATTTGAGTTAAAAATGACAACAATAAAAGGTGTGATTATGCACTTTCCATTAAAATAGAGAAACCACTTATTAACGAGCTTGATCTCTTTCATGATGTGATTTTGGTTTTCTTATTCATGAAAATGATTTATAATATAGAATAACTTAATCACATATGTTATTTTATTTAAAATGACAAGTAATAGTGTGATTATGTGATTTCCCATAAAATAGGGAAGCCTCTTATTAAAGGGCTACATGATCTTTTTTTTGATGATATGGTTTTGATTTTATCATTCACGAAAATGATTAAAATCAGCCACTTAGGTGCATCCTTAGTTCATATCAAGCAAAACACTAGAAACCCATAACATGCATATTTTCTTTTGATCTAACTCTTCATAAGATATTAATTACTTGAACTCCTAGCCCTTTGATCTTCTCCTCCTTATATACTTTGATCCTTTGTCAATACCTCAGACCAAAACCTTGGATCAATACCTCGGACCAAAAACCTCAGACCAATACCTTGAACCAAAACCTTGATTTTCCAACCCATATGGGCTTTTCCTCTCGTGAAAGTGTGTGTATACGTATACGCTCTTTTTTTCCTGTGAGCCCGCGTGTATAGCTTACTTGGACAAAGTGAACTAGAATATACCTCTTAAACCATTCTCTTTCTTCAATCTCTGGAGTTTGATCTGTTTGTTAGCTTGTTGCATTGTGAATTGTCATCTATGTGAGTTTCCATCAAGGAAAATATCTGTATCATAATGCCAACAATTTTCATCGTTTGAACTGCAACATCTAAATGTGCTTTTTCTTCAACTCGCTTGTCTTCTTCTTGAGTTGACATATTCACTAGATTAGTGTTCATTCCTTTTTCTTCAATTTGAATTTCTACATTTGAATATTTCGACACTTCCTTCTCAATAAGTTTTTATATCACGTTTTCCAATGAATTCTTGTCATTTTTAAGCTTCTTAATTTGTGTTAGTAATTTTTCATTATGGTCTTTAAGCCGAGAAACTTCCTCATTTTTGTCAGCGATGATTTTGCTAACTTCTATTTGCATATTTTGTAGTAATTTTTGATGTTCTTGGAAAAATACTTTTGGAATATCTTGTATTTCTTCTGGTGTTACTTAATTGGATTCAATGTAACATCCTGTAGTGTCTTTTTTTGTTTCCTTTTGTATGAAAAATTCAAAAACTTGTTTTTGGTATTTAGGATAAAAGACCCTAGTGATTCCATCAAGGGTGAACTTAGAATAATGTCACATTGATGGCTCCATAACGATCAAATTGAGAATTGTGATAAATGTGTAATCCTAAATATTTAATCGTAGGTTGGTTATGCCATATTTTTTTATTCCAAAAGCATAATTTTTCAATCATATTTGACAAAGAAATTATTAATTGGTTAGAAAAGTTAGAGTTTATATATATTTTTTTTTTGGTGAGAAACAATAATAGTAATATCTTTTCCCGCAAGAGTCCCCTTAATTTTGAATAGCATGAAGTAGTAAGTTAATAAAGCTTTTGGAAATGTTTCTTCCTTTATTCTTAAATTAGACTTTATTCTTTTTCTTTAACGATTGACTCTATTTTGTATTTATCGAAATGAATTAGAATTTTTAAAAATAATTTTTTTTCCTTAAAAAAATTATAATATTATAACTCTTTAAATTTCACAAAATAATTTAGTATATACATCACCTTTTTTTCTTAATCTCTTTTCCCCTTTATTTTTTCTTTTATGATTTCAAAAAATAAAAACTTTTTTATTCCATAAAAATATGTTCTCTTTTATATATCTTGACTTCCGTTTAAATTTTCCTAATCCATTTTTTACATTTATACACCTTATATAATATACCCTATATTATATTCACTTTTCCCTTTTATATATAATGGTTTCATAGTCTTTGGCCTTTCACATATAATGGCGGCTTTGAGATCACCATTGAATATTTTTCAAATCGCTTGAGATAAATATGATTTTTGGATGATAAATCTTTATGACTTACTAAATCGTTAACTTAATGTATAGCCACGACTTCTAATTTGGTTGTGATGTTTGGAGTTAGAATAACACACAAATATAATTACAGATGTATCACTTTTGAAATAAGTTCTTCATTACATACAAAAATTAGAATTTAGGTGTTAAACACATGACGTTGTGGATAGATTTGATTAGGTTGCTATTGAACTGCTGGTGGGTCGATGCTCAGGCTACGGATGTTTGCGCTGTTGTAGAATGGCTTGGTAGGCGAATGTGGTTGGTCGAGGCGAATTTGGCGAGTTTTAAATAGGGATTCGTTCCGCATTCATAGACACACACGTATCCCTAGTGCACTGAATGACTCTCCAGCTTTCTAAGTTTTACATCACTCGCTCAATTATTTAATCAATCGATGTTGATACAAGTCCGCCATCGGGTATCTAATTTTCTAGGACGGGTAATAGTACACATTTAAATACTATTAAGTCAACCTAAAGATATATAAAATCTTGACATGAAATTATAAAATTTTAACCCAATCACAATTATTTATACAAACTCGTGCTGCTTATTTTTAGTTCACAATATATCCGAAGGGGTTGGTTTAATCTTGAACTAATAATAACATGGAAAATGTTCCTGTTTAGCAACGTTAAGTTTCTAGTGTTGGTAATTGTAAAAGTAATCTAATACCTATATCATTATATACCCCACTTCATTCTTCATTCAATATAACAGAATGTTTCCCTAAACACTTGAAGTGACTTTATAACAAATACCCTAAATCATCTCTAAACTACTTGGGTCATATAGTAGGGGGAGGTGAATTGAAAATAGATCCCTCTAAAGTGGCAGTCATTGTAAACTGGCCTAAACCCAAGTCTGCTACAGAAGTGAGAAGCTTCTTAGGAGCATCACAATATTGGAGGAAGTTCATTTCTAACTTTTCCTTAATTGTAGCTCCCTTACATGCTTTAACCATATTGAATAAGGTGTTTTAGTGGGGAGGAAAATATCAGAAAGCCTTCGACACCTTGAAAGAAAAGATTAGTACAACACCTGTACTAGCACTGCCGGATCTACAAAGACCATTTGAGATCCAAACTGATGCGAGTGACTATGCCATGGGAGCAGTGTTGACACAACATGGTGAACCCATATGTTATCATTCTGAGACTTTTAATCCTGCAGTAGTTAACTATCCTACATATGATAAAGAATTATATGCATTAGTTCAGAGTGTGAAAAAGTGAAAACATTACTTAATGGGAAAAGAGACAGTAATACATGTTAATCATCAACCACTTCAATATGTACACTTCTAAAATAAGTTGCAGCAATCAACACATTAAAGATGGATAGGTTTTCTACAACAGTTTCATTTAGTCATCAGATATAAAAAGTGCATACATAACAAGGTTGTAGACATGTTATCCAGTCCCATTATAAATGCATCTACCATACTTAAGCATAATTTTGTGCTACATGAAAGCTACATTGAACAATGTGCTCTGGGTATGGACTTTATAGATGTATATGCAACTTTTGAGTCAAGGCAAAAGAGTAGAAGAATTGGACTATCATGTAAAGGACCAACTCTTATATCATTGTGGGCAACTCTGCATTCCACAAACTGAGAGAGTGAAGATAATTAGGGAAGCACACACTTCTCTGATATCAGGACACTTTGGGGTAAGTAAAACAGTTGCACAGCTACAAAGGTTCTACTATTGGCCGAAAATGAATGAGACAGTTTCTAGATATTTAAGAGGGTGTGCTATGTGTGCTAAAAGCAAGCATAGCAATAGAAAACCAGGCTTGTACACTCCATTGCCAGTTCGTACTCACCCTTCGGAAAATGTTTCCATGGAGTTTGTTGGAGGACTGCTTAAATCTAGGAAAGGTCATGATTATCTATATGTTGTTGTGGATAGGTTCAGCAAAATGTGTATTTTGATACCTTGTAGTAAGCATATTACAGCTGAACAGACAGCAAAATTATTCTTTGAACATGTATGGGTTCATTTTCGATTACCCACTTCCATTGTATCTAATCGAGACACCCGATTTGTGGGGAATTTTTGGTCGAGTATGTGGGAACTGATGGACACCAAACTGAAGAAAAGTACAGTTTTTCATCCACAAACAGATGGCTAGACAGAAGTAGTAAACAAGATAGTGATCCAGTTACTGAGAGGATATTGCAACAAACATCCTAAGCTTTGGGATGAACACTTATGTTATGTGCAGCATGCTTACAACAAAGCAAAGCATTCTTCTACACAAAGATCTCCTTTTGAGACCTGTTTTGGTTTCACACCAAGGTCTCCTTTGGATTTTGTTATTGGTAAAGATACCATGGTTGATGGACACAATGATGTGGACAAGGCAACTAGGTTCATTGAATAGATCCAGGAGATCCACCAGGCAATACAGGAACAGCTGGAAAAGAGCCAAGCCAAGTACAAGGCTAGGCATGGCAAGCATTGGATGGAGCATAGTTTTCAAGTTGGAGACCAAGAATGGCTGTAAATCAGTAAGGGAAAGATGCAAGGTGAAGGTAAAAAGCTAAAGCCTATCAGGTATGGACCCTTTAGGATACTTGAGAAGATTGGTGAAAATGTTTTTTGCCTCGATCTACCAGCTTACATGCACATCTACTCAGTGGTAAATGCAAATTGCTTGAGATTGTTTGAACGTTCAATTATTGAGGACCCCGAAGAGTAGCGTCAATTGCCTTCTATTGATGAACTGCTCCCTGAATATCTTAATGAATTGTAGGAAGACACAGTTCTGGACAGGAAGGTGAGGATGACATGCAGGGGAGATGTTGAGTACCTCAGGATTGGGCTCAAAGGTTCAAAGCTGAGCAGTGCAAAGTGGATTTAGATTGGACAAGTGAGAAAGCAATACCCTCACTTAGTCGATGCTTCAAAACCAACTTTTGGTGGTCTAAAAGCTTTTTCAGTGGGAACGCCATGATCCAAATTGGATCTATAAAGAACTGTCAAAGAACCATGACTGTATCAGGTTGGGACAAACTTCTAAGAATTCAAAACAGCGATCAAAAACACCCTGAATGAGTGGCAATGGTAGCCAACGTGGAACAACGAGGACCTCGGTCAAAGCGCGCTGACCGAGGCCCATGGAGACTGCGCGAGAGGTCAAAGTAGCCCCTGGGAGGCCTGAATAGGAAAATGGAGGTGATTTTTGATGCGTGATTAGCTCGATGAATAGGGACGAAATGGAGAAGCCTGAGCACTCGGACGCATGGGGAGCCAGAGAATAGCAGGCGAAAAGCAAAAAAGCGCTAAAGGACAAGGCAGGACCCGCGCTTTGGAAACCGGCGGTATTGATCGAGGCGCCATCAAACGGTAAGCGGTTTTGGATGAAAGCGGAGTGATCCCACTCGATGATCGACGCGTGGCAAGCAGAGGTGAGAGAAAATCGTCATTGATTGCGCGCTAAAGGTCGAGCAAGTCAATCGCGCGAAATGTGCATATGGCGTTGGATCTGGGGGACCCAGATCGGACGGCTGAGATTGTGCCTGATGGGGGAAGCGGAATCGACGAAGGAATGAGCCGCGATTTAGAAGGATTTGAAGTTCGTTTTGACCGCCACGGTGGAGGAATATTTCATCCATGATGTAACCAAAGAAACGAACCGACGAAGTAAGCTGGTGCGAGTTATAGGAAGACATGTGGCCACTCCGTGCGAGCTGATGATGATGCCGAGCCAAGGAACTCCAAGAACAACAGCAAAAGGTGATTCGACAGAGGTGGAAGAGGAACCGAACAATCTTGGAACGAATGGCCAAAAAGCCATGAATAGAGACAGAAGACATAGAAGAGAGAATCCCGAGAAGAGGACGAGAGACAGAGAAACCAGAACCCCGAGAGGAGGACGGTACACAGAGAAAGAAGACAGTGAAGCAAAAGCAGAAGAAGACAAAGGGTCGAGCTGACTAAAGGTAGCATCGAGAACCAGAGAGCTTAAGAGATTCAAGCCATCCCAGAGAGGATCTGTCCAAACTGAGCACGACATTGGGCTCTCTCCACTGTAGACCAGAAGGTCACAGCGCTGGTAGGCAAACAGAATCTGTGCACTGCAGTGGCTTGCGGAATCCAAGGACCACCCTACCAAGAAAACCTGCTTCAGGAGAACTCACATTGAGTCCCTGCATTGTAATTCTCTGCTTAAGACAATAAAATAAGGCCACCACTGAGAGCTGGACCGGAGATGTAGCCTTGGAGAATAGGGTGAACTCCTTATTAACTTCTTGTGTTTTGTGTCTGCTTACTATATTTCTCTGCTGTCTTTCCATTTAAATGTTTGTGTGTTGTCAGTCTGATCGATCTATTGCTTAAATAACACAGAACACACACCAACACATGAGTCTGTAATACCTTTATTCAATAAATCTTTAACTGAGGTCACTCATAGGGTGATTATCAAATCACAAAGTAAGGGAGTAGTACAATGGAAAGGAAGATAATGTCAAAAGTTGTAGGATGAAGTGACATCATTAATAAATGAAGTAAATGAAAAGAGTACAAGAATCAAGAGACTTAAAGATAGATCTAGTTTCTATGAAAGTATTGAAGCTAAGATCTTTTCTCTAAAAGAACATCTTCAAAACTCCAATAAGAAGAATGAAGAACTACCTCAAGCAGATGAAGAACAAGAAAATGAGATTCTCAAATTAAGACAACAGGTGGAAGAAGGAAAAAAAAACTAAAAAAATCATGAAAAAATCAATAATTGGGAAAGGAAGAGCAATATCAAGTTGAGGTAAATATCTTAAAAGGTAAATTTATAAACATATGTATTCACAATTTTATTTATTTTATTTTATATAATTTGAAAATTTTATTTATCTTATATTAATATAATTTGAATGATTAAAATAAGAAAAAATAAAATAAAGTGAAATTTTATTTGTTAAGAAAAGAAAAACTGTTACATAGAAGTAAAGGAAAATTATATATTGAGAGTTTGAAAAGATTTTCTTAAATTTAATACTCTCACATAATTTAAATCATCCAGATTTTGAGAAGAATAAAAGTGAAAATTTACCCCCATCAAACGGTAAAAACCTTTAAATTTGTTCACTTATTAAATCGACGGACGAGCTATTTTAACATAATTTAAATCATCAATATTTTGAGAAGAATAAAAGCGAAGTTTTACATCTTCAAACCGGAAAAACCGTTAAATTTGTTGACCTATTAAATCCACGGAGCATGGAGCTTGATACTTGCACTTCACCAAAATTGGAGAGTTGTAATCGTGGGTTTTTGCTCTAGAAAAGCTTATGTTATTTTAATGTAAGTGCAAGTAGACATAAAAAAATTAGAGATAAGAATTGAATCCCTGCGTTTTGGTAATTTAAATGCATCTCATAACTAAAAGTAGTGCTCAACTTTTAGACAAACATTTAGTCCTAATCAAAATAGAAAAATAGGGCTCGAACTATTGATCAAACATTTAACTTATTATTAAAAAGGACCGAGTTTTTTTGTAAGTTAATATTTTATTTATGGTTTTAAAATTAGGTACATTAGAAGAAAAACATAAGTAGTTTCACCTCGATCAAGTTTGTTGACTATCGTTGAAAACAGAGGACACTAAAACAAAAAACAATAGAGAGGCAGTCCACAACTTAAGAGGCCATAGGTAACAGTGAACAGACAAAACATATAAAACAATTTTATCCATTCTAGTTGTTAGAAGTGATGGAGGTTGGGTTGTCTCGGGCTATTCAAGGAGGCGGTGGAGGGCAAAATGAGCATTGGACATGCTTCCCATAATGGGAAATCTAGGCCTCCAGCTTCTCAACCTTCTCCAATAACAAATTATGGCCTCACCAAACCACCACTACACGCTCCCGGACATGGCACTGAAAGTAACGCATTTTGTTCAAGGTTGCTATCAATTCAGTCTTGCTGTCGAACCCGCTTTGAAGTCTCCAAATGCTCCAAAATTGACTGAATCAAGTCCCGACATCGCTCAACACAACAATATTTTCACTGACCATGACCACCATGATGCGTCGGCGCACGACGCCCAGAAACACCACGACGAGCTGAGCCCCCTCATTGTTGGATAGGTGAAGTGTGGCTACCGCAACCCAACGTTGAGCCCTCGCACCTACCACCCAACGAAGTGGGCCCTGCACGCCCCAAATGCCCACCTCCTTTGTTGCTCGATGTTGCGTGACTCGACCCACCACTGCTCTGACCACCCTCAATCAGGCGACTACCTCCACTCACCGTCTTGAGCCTATACCTAGAGATGTTTGCGCCATAATTCTCTAAATTGGGTTGTACCTAGGTGGAAGAACACCTCGAGCGAGGAATAAGGCGCATGGTTGGCTTCCCGACACCACTCAGATGAACAAAGGACCACCCGCTCGATAGAGCCCAAGATTGTTGCTCCAATGGCTCCACCCAGCATCACAGAACCCTGTAAATGGACCAAGGAGGATCACTACTACTCACCCATTCCAGAAAAAAAAACTAGTTCCCACTTGACCCAGAATGAAACCACGCAAAATGCAATAGAAACAACATAATACCACCCCAAACAGACAACCATACCCTACATTCCATGCAAACTCATAGTGACGAAGCCCAATTTGAAAATTAACATCGAAACACACCCGAAAGAAGGGGAGGAAATGCTGATGGCGATGTTGTCTCCTCGCCCAGACAGGGGAACCTTTGCAACTTCCGCTTCTTCCCACAATGCCCATACCACAAACACCAATACTCATGCATATGCATAATTCCCAACAAACACCCTTCCCACCCTACATAACGTTCAGACGCTCACCACGACCCTTGAAACCCAAGGCAACATGAAACCTAACATGCTGGAATTTCCTCTCTCCCATACTCAAAGTGTTATGGGAGATTAGGGAAACTAGCTCACCCACCTAAAGCCACATGCCTAACATTAACGCCGACACATTACCTCAGGGACGCTACCCTCTCCGCTTCACCCCATCGGGGATGAAGGGCACGTCTTTTGGTCAAACGTGCAATTATCATTAAAAATTAACAATAAAACTGGTATGCCCGACGTTTGGTAATTTATGTTAATTTAAACACATGTTATAAAACAATAAAGACTACTTTTGTTCAAACACGTAATATAAAAATTTGGCAATAAAATTTGAAATTATGACTTTGGTTATGTTATATTAGGTTATTGGAATATAATTAAAAACAAGGTTTTATTATTGGACTAGAATTTAAAAAAAAAAAAATTGTTTATATATATATTTTCTTCAAACTTTTACTATAATAAATTATTTTGAATAATTAAAAAGAGTAAATTTCTTTTTTCTCGATAAGACTAATTCTATTAAGCAGTAAAATATTGTACAAGAGGATACATTCCAGAGATGCAGGATACCGGCAACCGGAAATGATAGGACTATCAACCTCGGTTCCGGGAAAAGAGTTAAGCAAGCAAGGAGCTACAACTAGTCACTGAAAGCTTAAGAAGCATTGAATGCTACCCTGAAAGAGTAGGGGTTTCAACACGAAGCTTTTTCCCTTTCCTTTTTTTAACTTCAACCCAACCACTTTGGGGTGGATGGGCGATTACAACTTGCGGATTGGGGTCCTCCACAGGGGAGCCCTCCTTTTCTGAGTCCGAGGAAGAGGACAAATGGACACGTTTCTGAGCAATGGCTGAATCAGAGGAAGGCGCCAGGCCATCGGTGGAAGGGGCCACAGAATGGGGGGCCTGATTCAATTCTTCATCGCTATCTTCATCTTCAGAACTGGAGGAATCAGAATCCCCAACCGGAGTAGGAGAGCATGGAGCCCATCGTTTAGACTTGGGCTTGGAGTCATTGGCCTTGTTCTTTTTTGCCGGGCGAGATGGGCAAGTATTCTGCAAATGCCCAGATTGTTGGCAATGGCGGCACCGAAAAGCAGTGTTCTCGTAATCCAGCATCTGGGTCCAGACAAAGCCATTTATCTTGAGATTGATTTGTTCTGGAAGACCTTTACTCAGGTCTAACTCCACACACACTCTTGCATATGAGTAGAGACCTTTGGATTCCTGCCAGAAATCTCCATGGATGAAGCTGCCCAATGTGTCTCCTATAGCTCTGAAGACACGAGTATTCCATAGGTGAGCAGGTAAGTTTGGAAGCCGAATCCATACCGGTGTCTTGGTAATGACTGCAGTGGCTGGATCAAAATCTGGGAACCAGGGAGTCAAAAAAAGCCCTGCAGTTCCCATGAACCAAGGGCCCTTTGCTAAGGCCTTTTCATAGTGCTTAATGTTATCAAAGAGAACAATGAAATAACCTTTCGAGCAAAAAAAGATCTTACAATGATGTGTCCAGTTTGCATGGATCCATGCATAGAGATCCTGAGATCGAGGCCACAGTCCATTAAATCTGCAAATGATGGCTCTTTCTGCAAATTCTTGATGCTGGGAAGCCAGATCTTCATGCATGAGTTCAACAGAGGGAACTTCTTCAATTTTTTCAACCAAGAAGGCCTTAGATTTAAGGGCTTCCGGGGGTTTGGGGTTCTCGGAGTGAACTGCGTCCTTGTATGAGAAAGGCCGAGTAGAGGAAGATTGTCCCGCTGCACCTCCTCTCAAACGAAGGGTAGCCACCACCGAGCTGTTCCTGGAAATGCTGTAAGCAGAGAGGGATAGAGGGTTTTCAAGTTGTTTACCTTGAAAGAGAAGTCGCAGAAGGCTAGATGGGATCCCCATTCTGCGCTCTAGATTCAGTATGAGGTCCTGCACCAGATCTGAAGGGCGAACCCATTGCATGATGGTTCTGCCTGCAGGCTGAGAAATCTGGATCTGAAAGGAGTCAGATAAGGGCTTTGACCCCATGCAGATCTCTGGATCTGGCCAGAACACGGGTTTTTCTGCCTTCTGGATGACCAGATCTGGCAGATCTTTGTCCGATCTGAATCTGAGACTGCGATTCGGATAGCAAGTGGTTGCCTCAGATCCATGCAGAGACCCTGCGGATGAAGCATTTTCCGGCTCTCTCTTGCTTGATTCCAAGGATGGCACGGAAGGTAGCAAAGCCAGAGCCTTGGCCTTGGGGTCTTTAAGCTCCTGCTGCTGAGGGTGCAGCGATCGAATCCACCGGGGGTTGCACGTCCGAGAAAGCGCAGCAGAAGCCCAGTCGTCGGTGGCGAAAGCGAAATATGCCTTCCCTTTTACTCCTCGCAAGAACCAGTCGGTATCATAGCATGCATGGGGTGCCTCCACGGCTGTAACGAATGTGCCGGGCCACACTCGTAATATCCTCCATGGATCTCTGATCTCCCCTACGAAGCTCCTCCTGGGCTGCTTTCTTACACTGCTGAGATGGGTTTCTTTGAGGGCCCGGGTTTCGATCGTGAGACCTCCAATCCCTCCACTCGCTCTCCGAACGTTCTTCACAGCCATCGCTTTCTGGGAGATCTTTCGGATCCTTTAATTAAAAAGAGTAAATTACATATAATAGTGTTTCATAATTATTATTCTAGACATTATATATATTTTTAACAAATTACATTTTTAATTTAATAATTTTATCTCAAATACTATTATATATAAATAAATGATTCAAACCTTTTTAAAACAATTAAAAATAATTTTTGTGCCTTATCGCACGAACATTACAAACTTGGATGTATAAAAACATAAAAAGATTAAATTTCAAATAGAGATCCATCTTTCTATTCATTTGTGGATAGTGGGGCAGGGTGGATCATCATACATCCAATTGCAAGAGCGAAGTTTTACCACTTTTAATTTTATATTATATATTACTATTTTAAATTATATATATATATATATATATATATATATATATATATATATATATATTATATATAATAGTTATTTTTTTTAATATATTTTTATGTTATATTGATTTAATAAATAAATAAATCAGTCTAGATCTATTTTAACATCGAATCTATAAAGTGTCGAGAGATCAAATCTCTCGAGGTGCAAACTTATTTTTTGAGTACAAGTTTTGCATTCAAACAATAAGTTTGCACCTCGAGAGATTTGATCCCTCTTGGCGCTTGATAGATTTGGTGTTAAGATGGATCTAGGTTGGTTTCAGTCGTGCGGTCATACAAAATTTGTTGAAAATATAATTATTTTGATTATTTTAAATATGCTAAATATGTCTAAGATTAGTTTGGTCAATTCAATTTAAAATTTGCTTAGTTACCTTAGCTGTTCGTTGAGATGAGACACTATTAGTAACTTGAATAATGAAAAATGATGAAATACAAATTTTGTGTGCAAAGTGCCAATGTAACAATTTTGATAGATATAAAATGTGAATACTAATAATATAGCCAATTACAAACAATCTTCATTGCAATGAATCTGAAACTATTTTCTTCTACTGTTCATATTGTCACACCTATTAGTTTTTCCATTTTCTCATATCGATCATATGAAAAGAGTAGTTGGAATCATAGACCATTCAAATATTTAACTCGAGCTACTATAGTAAACAACATACCTTGTCTCTGTTGCTCTCCAATATTAATAGTAGTTTTCTCAAAATTCAATGATTGTGACTTATGCAGTGTTAAACCGCAAATAATTTTCAATGGTAGTTATTTTCTATTACTGTGTTTCAATGAAAATTAATTAACAATGTTGAATGATAAAAAATGGGAATAATAATAATGTACCCAATTATAAATAGTTTATAGTTTCATGAAGCAAACATTTTATTTATGATGAAAATTCAAGTTTTGTATTTATGGTTGAATAATTTTTATGTGCTTACACTAAGAGAGAGTGTGTATGTTTTGGGGGTGAGAAGGAGAGACAAGGGAGGTAGAGATATAGATGGGGAGGAGAGGGAATAAGAGAGAGGAAAATACAGGGAGGCAAGAAGAGATATAGATATGGAGAGAGAAATGTTAGAGAGAGAGAGAAGGGGAAGAGAGAGAGGGAGGGGAAAGGGAGGGAAAGAGAGAGAGGGAGATAGATATGGAGAGAGAGTGTGTATGTTGAGGGGTTGAGGTAGAGAGATAAAGAAGAAGAGACAATGGGAGATAGAGATATAGATGGAGGAGGTAGAGATGTGCTTACACTGAAATCAATTCACACTATTAATCTAATTACTTTGAAATTAATGTACATCATCAATCTTGTTGCATCAAATCAGAAATGAACATCTACACTAAGATCAATGCATCTAGTGAAAACAATCAAATAGGATTAGAAATCAACATCTATACTGAAATAAATGCATCTAGTGCAAGCAATTAAATAAGATTAGAAATCAATATATACACTCAAACCAATGCATCTAATGAAAGCAACCAAATATGAGTAGAAATCAACATCTACGCTAAAATTAATGCATCTGGTGTAAGGTATTAAATATGATTAGTAATCGACATCTAAACTGAAATCAATGCATCTAGTGTAAGTGATAAAATAGGATTAGAAATCAATATATACACTAAAAAGAATGCATCATGTGCAAGCAATCAAATAGGAGTAGAAATCAACGTCGACACTGAAATCAATGCATCTAGTGTAAGGTATTAAATAGAATTATAAATCGGCATTTACATTGAAATCAATGCATATAATGCATGTGATCAAATAGGATTAGAAATCAACAACCACATTGAAAATCTAAAATATTCATGACTTTCTAGATCTAACTTCTATGTCTGTATTTGTCTCTATGAGACTCTTTCTTATTCCCTCTCTCTCCACCTTCCATTCTGTGTCTAGCTCCCTCCCCCTCTCCTTCTCTCTCTTCCCCTCCCTCTCTCCCCCATCTCACTATATCTATCTCTCCCTAACTTTCTCTATCTTTCTCTTCTTTCCTCTCTCCCCCTACTATCTATATTTATACCTCCCTCCATCTCTCCTTATTTGTTTCTCTATCTCAACCCCCTAAACATATGTCACGCTCTCTCTTTCTCTCCCCATATATATCTATCTATATATCTATCTTTCCCTTTATCTCTCTCTTTATCTCTCTCTACCCCCTCCATCTATATATTTATCTCCCATCTATCCCTCTTCTTCCCTCCCTCTCTCTTCTACCCCTTCCCCTGCCCCATCTATATCTCTATCTCCCCTTGTCTCTCCTTCTCACCCCCAAAACATACACACTCCCCCACCCCCTCTCTCTCTCTCTCTCCCCCTCGCCTCCCCTCTCTCCCCTCTCTCCCCCCTCTCTCTCTCCCCTTCACTGACAATCCATATCTCCCTTGTCACTCCCTCTCCACCTTTCTCTGTCTATGCCTTTTCCCCCTTCCAACTCCATCTCGCTCTCCCCCTCTCTCTCTCCTCTCTCTTTTTACTTCATCTCTCTCCCCTTCTCTCCCACCTCCCTCCGTCTCTCCCCCCATCATACACACACTCTCTCTCCACCCTCCAACTCTGTCACTATCTCCCTCCCTCTCTCCTTGTCTCTCTCCTCCTCTCTCCCTCCTTCATATCTATGTCTCCCTGTCTCTCTCTTCCCCTCATTTCCCTATCTTTATCCTCTCTTTTTCTCTCTCTTCCCTCATCTCCTCTCTCCCTCATTCCATCTTCATCTCTCCCTTGTCACTCTCTCTCTTTCCCCCTCCAAATCCATATCTCCCCCTCCCTCTCTCCCCCTCCTCTCTCTCTTCCTTTCTCTCTCTCACTATGTCTCTCTCCCACACTCTATTCCCCCTTCCATCTCACTCTCTTTGTTAAATATGATCCCACTGTATTGTATTTAAGAAAGTATCTAAATTAATAAAAAACATAATTTGTTGTAAAATATTAAACTTGCATTTGGATCAATCATGTTAAAGAAAATACAATAATAAAAAAATTAAAAGAATCACACACTATCTTTCCTCTATCATTGTTAATTACTTTTCTTTCTCATCGCTTGGATCCTTGGTTAAGATGCATCTATCCTAGTTCTTTATAATATTATTTATATTATATAAATTTCACATATGTATATATAAAAGTATTCTCATTTTTTAATTTATTAAAACCTCCATTTAATCTCTATGAAAATATTGTTAGTAGTCGTGAGGATGGAGGGTTTAGATATACCTCAAAAGTAATTATAACCTTTTTGCTCTTAGATTTAATTAAAAAATGTTATAAAATTAAATTAAAATAAAATATTTGTAAAATATTTTTATTTTGAAATAGGCTATTGTTTTTGGGCATGTGGTATTGATAGGCCATGGTATTGGCCCATGGTATTGTAAAAAAACCTACTTAGAAGTTAATAATGTCTATGGAAAATATTCATGATTAAAAATCTTTTCATATTGTAAATATTAAGTTTTTATCTGCTTATTAATTAAATTTATAGATGGAAAACATCTATATTAATTGTTACAAATATATTGATTACATAAAATATAATATTACAATATTATATGTTACCCAATATTTATAACCACCCCCACCTAATAAATAGTGGCCAGGGGTGGGGAGAAATACTAATTAAAATGTAATATTATTAAATTTTACCTAATATTTCAGGTCACACCCCACCCTAAATATTAAATTCTACTCAATATTTCCTCTCACTCCTACTAATTTTATTGAGCACCTTCCATTATATTGAGTTTACCTTCCTACAACTGAAAACCTGAATGCAACCTGAAATTTATGTGGTCATTATTACAGGATATGCCCAATTGAATCCATCGCTTCCTTCACCTATTTTTCTTTGTTATTCAATGAATAAGCTAAAATCCATCTCCTTTTAAATTGTATATATCTCGTTTTCAAAATTGAGTTTGTTATTTTTTAGTGTAAAGTTACATTTTTTTAATACCTTTTAATGTAACTTTACATGACAACAGTAAAACGTAAATAATTTTAAACAGAAATCACAACCGTAAACTCACCTAATTTTCTTTATTATTCGATGAATAAGCTAATCGATCTCTTTTTAAAATGTATACATATCGTTTTCAAAATTGAGTTTGTTATTTTTTAATGTAACGTTACGCGACAACATTAAAACGTAAATAATTTTAAATAGAAATCACACAACCGAAAACCTGAATAGGACGAAATATAAATTTACCTGATTATTATTATTATTATTATTATTACAAAAATCACAACCTAAAACCTGAACGCCACGAAAATCGATCTCTTTTGAAATTGTATCACACGTATATAGTAACGTTACACATATCTTCAGCGTATACAATATATATTAGCTGACACATGTATTTTTTTTAATATTTCTCTTTTGAAATAGTATCACACATATATAGTAACGTTACACATATCTCCAGCGTATACAATATATATTAGCTGACACATATATTTTTTTAATATTTATTTTTTTAATGTAACGTTACGTGACAACATCTCCTTCATATTTTTTAATATTTTTTTATTTTTTAATGTAGCATATGTTAAGTGACAACATATCCATCATATCTTTTTAATATATTTTAATGTAACGTTACATTATGTCACAACATCTCCCTCATAATTTTTTAATATTTTTAATGTAATGTTATGTTATGTGACAACATCTCCCTCATATACTCAGTTGTAGATCACCTCTCGATGCAGTAATGCGAATCTCTTCCGAAATTTTGAGATTGAGCGAGGCCCTTTGAAGTTTTTCACTGCTAACATCGAGGGCAGACTGGCAGTCATTCAAATATATAGTAAGAGCATTACCTTACCTCTGTGCTCTCATTGATTCATTTCTACGGGTTCGCATATATAAAAATATGCGATTGAGCGAGGTCGATCCCTAAATTTGTGCCGAAACCGAAGTGCGGAAAAAGAAGAACCTCACTGTATTGTTGAATATCTATATTTTTGTTGGTTCTTTGTGGCCTTGTTAATTATTGTTAATTTACTATAAACTCAGTGTAAATTTTCCATAAGTCCCACGATCTATTCGAAGGCTTTATATATAGTTGTGTGACTACTCTAATTCTTTGCAGCCTCATTGATTCATTTCTGTGGCATATCAGTTCTCTACGGCCTCATTGATTCATCTATGCGATGTTAGTTCTTTGCAACATCGTTGATTCATCTATGTGAGCTCGCATATATACATATCTATGGTTGAGGGTTTCGATTATTCAACCGAGGGTTTATGTGGTTGGGTTTTGCTTATTTCGTTTGATTATGAGTTCAAAACCTCTTTAATGCGAACCTCTTCCAACCTTTGAGATTGAGGGAGGTCCCCTGATTCTTTTCATCGCCAACATCGAAGGCAGTCATTCATGTGAAGTCTCTACATAATAACAAGCCTCTGGAGTCGTTTTGCAACCAACCACAGGCTTTTCGTTGACATATTGAATCGCAGATGTGACCCTCATACAGTTGAGGGTTTTTGAGGTATATAATAGTAGATCCAAGTTTGTACGCATGAACCCTCCAGAAATTATTTGCATTTGACTTCCAAAATCTTCGAACCCTTGTCACGTGGGTTTTCAAAAAAAAAAAAAAAAACTCGATTTGGAACCTTGGAGAAAGCCTATTGTTGGCTGATATATATTCGACTTCGCGCTGGGGTAAACATCTTTCTTCAAGGACGAATATATTCTTCTTAGCGCTGAGAGCGATTTGAATAAGTTAGATCATTACAACGTCTTAAAATATACAAATATGGAAACCCTCTAGAGAGTTTGAGTTCTGCAATACATACGTGTTTGGAAGCAAGGAAGATGGACTTTGAGAAGAGAAATAGTGGGTGCAGAGGACAAATTTGAGGTGTTAAGTTTTGTTTTGCTACACTATGAGTACCTCTCCTCATATTTCTAAGCCCCCTATAGTAAGGGAAGATCGAGTAAAATTACCGTACAAAGTCTTTATGAGTACATTGAATCTTTAGAAAGATGAAGAGAAGAAAGAGAAATTCATTTTAAACTAGAATTAACTACAATGCTTGACAACAACCACAAATCATTAGAAAATAAAATAATCACACTCGAAATTGAACTTCAAGGAATGAAAGGTAAAATTTGAGAAATAGAACATAGTAAACAAGTAATGGTTAAAGAAAATGTAACCTTGAAAAGTGAGGTAAAAATTCTAAAATAACAACTACGTAATAACGCAACCATAAATGACATTTTAAATAAACTATATATTAAATCCATAAAAGAGGAAATTAATAAACTAATTGTGCTCGACCACAAGTGCCACAAAAGAGACTTAAACCTTATAATTGTTGGTATAGAAGAACAAAACAATGAAGACACATTACAAATAGTTAAATAACAATTAAAAACAAAATCTCAAATTCAAACAACCTATCTCACAAAAGCAATAAGGGTAGGAAAGACACTTGAGCATAAACACAGACTAATCTGTGTCAAGGTCGGCTATAATGAACATAAATTAGATATACTCAGGAAATACCCAAGCCTAAAAGGAACATGAATCTTTATAAATGATGATCTCATTCCAGAAGACAGAGTTGAACTTAGCAAAGAAGTCCAAAAGGTCAAGGAGGCAAGAAAGATAGGAAAATTGGAAATCATTAGGAATAAGAAAGCTATTATTAGAGATGAAGTCTCAAGAACGATTGATAAATAGGGACTTGCAAAACTCTCGATCCTCTTCTAGAATTTTTGTGGTTTCCCATCGTGTAAAGGTCCTATGTTAAGTTGGATACTGAGTTATATTCATCTTATTCTTTTAGTTAAAACTTAGGAGCATGGTGAATCTAGGTCCCTCACCTTGACAGTTTCACTCTTTGGTTGGCTAGGAATAAGAAATAGTTTTGGAGGGGTTTTGGTTGTATAGCTTGCTATATAAGGAACATTGTTTCCTCCCACATCTAACTTCATAAAAGCGAGCCCTTCAGTCAATACATTTGGATCGAGATATCTGACTCTACCACCAATAGCATCTTTCTTGCAATCTGTGATTTCACTCCTATCAACACTACATCCTATAAGAAAAACAACTTGGATAAGAATTTTCATTTCAATACTTTATAAAAAGACATCTACAACTTAAGAAATGATGGTAATATCCTTTTTCGTAGGACTTTAATGCTAGAACTGCTTCTAACCAAACTATTATATTAAGTAACAACTCTAACCCAGACCCCTTATGGCTTGATGAAGATAGTAACTTATCTAATAGATTCAAGAGAAACTCTAAAGACATAATAGAGAACTTATTCGACAACGAGCTCCTCATACTTTGTAGTTCCCATGACCTAATCATTTGTAATGGTATTAACAAGTGGCCTATGTCCAGTTAGATGACATGTTTCCACGGGCTATGTAGCAGCGTTGTAGATTATCTGATTTCCAACACCCTTGTCCTCAACCGTATTACAAACTTTGATCTACTTAACGGGTTCAAGCTTTACTCTAGCCACATACCCCTGTATCTATCCCTCAATATTGTTATGCATACCACCCACATGCAGGAGATGAGTGAAAGAAAAAGACACATATGGTTCAATAGAAGTTAGGCCGACCTTTTCTTAAGGGATTTAGGCTCCATAGCTTACAATAGCAACATTGATCATATTTATTACCATTTTACTATTACCCTTTCTACTACCGTTAACGATCTCTCTAATTAGAAAACATATAAGAAGAATAATATAACTTCCAATCTTTGGTATGACCAAGATTGTAAAATTTCTAGGAAAGAGATCAGAGACGCTCCTAATGAAATCATTAAGCTTTGGAATATATGTATTTACAAAGCTCTAATCAAGAGGAAGAAGAGGTGATATATCAATAAGAGACAAGAACATCTTTTCCACCTTTCTAAAGTTGCGCCCATAAAGTTTTGGCAAAACGTGCTAGTTTGTAAAACTAAAGATAATCATTCTATCCCCTTAGAAAATTGGGACAACTATCTTAAGAAGTTGTATCACTCTATGGACACCATGGGAATAATTGTAAACACTCCTACTAAAGAGGATGCATTTTCTCTGGAAGATGTTAAGTCTGGGATCAATAAGCTCACTAATAGGAAAGCTAAAGATATTGAAGGACACCAAGCTGAGATCTTCAGAATTGAAACTATCCTCATTCCTCATCAGCACAAGCTTCTCAATTTGGCTGTACAAAATGGTTTCCCTCACCTTTGGACTTGTGCCTATCTTTAAAAATGGGGACAAAAACATTCCCTCTAACTGCAGGACCATTATGATTAGTCACATCCTAGCCAAGCTATATGGGCTCATTCTGCAAAAGAAGCTTAGCCTTTGGCTTGAAAACCATGATAAAAGAGCTAAAGGAGAATTTGCTTTTAGGAGACATCACTCGATTATGAACCACCTTATCACTCTCATTATCATTGTAGATGAATGTCACAATAGTAAATCGGATCTCTTTTTTGATTTTTGGACTTTAGAAATGCCTTCAAAACTGTTCCTCAAGATAAGCTATGGGAGAGACTTGAAGAGATCATGGTCCCTCTTGAATTGAGGATTGTTGTGATCCGCCTCTACAAGACTATCATTTCCAATCTTAAGAACAACAAAGGGTGGTCTAAATACATTAAATGCAATATAAAAGCTAAGCAAGTGTGTCCCCTATCCCGTACCCTTTTTGGCATATACATCGATAAGCTAGAGGAGTGTCTGGATAATGCAGGTTGCAAGGGAACCAAGCTTGTTGTTATAATCGTTACTCATCTCCTTTATGCTAATGATATCGTTCTTCTTGAAAAAATACACGATGACCTCAACAAGCAGCTTGAGACTCTTCATGTCTTCTGCTCTAAGATTGGTGTGACAATTAATACCGACAAGACTAAAGTCATGATCATTAAATCCAAAAAGAGCACCCATGGTAGCTTATTCTATGATAACCATTTCTTAGAGCAAGTTTCTTCTTATAAATATTTGGATATTGACTTTCCTCATCATCTCAAGTCGAATTACAACATCGAGAAAATGATTATTGGAGGCGGGAAAGCTTATTATGAGCTTAAAAACAATTGTAAGTCGGTCGATCTTTACATGTGGAGTAAAAAGAAGTTCCTCTTTGAGACTCTCTTCACCCATGTTTTCTTATACAGATGTGAATTTTGGAGTTGCAGTTTATCGAGAGAGTCACAGAGAAAGATTAAGATTATTCAAAATAAATTCATTACCTATGACCTAAAGATCAAGAAAAATACTCCCTATCATATCCTATTGATCAAATTTGGTTTGTCCCCCATTGAAATTATGGCTATGTTTATATATCTTATGTATAAGAATAAGCTTTGCAACATGGACCCCAAGAGGCTTCTGAAAATTGCTTCTAACTTTAGTCAAAACCCCCACCTTCACCTGAAGTGTGGGTTGCATAAGGATGCCCAATCTTAGCTCAAATATTGGGTGATTAAGGATGATATCATCATGGGAAGAAAGGATAGTGTCAAAGATGCTATTACCTTTAATTTTAAGGACAAGATGTGGGATGATAAGCATTTTTGAGGGTAAAAGGAAGCTAAGATACTATAAGGAAGTGATCAACCCCACCCTTGATAACAAAAATTATCTCTCTATGTTAACCAATACTAAGAAAATAATGAACATCGCTAGGATAAGAACTAATTCTCATGAGCTTCAAAGTGAAACTGAGTGATGGTCTACTCCCAAGACTCCTTGGGAAGATAGAATCTGTTAGATTTGCAACAATAAGAAGGTGCAAGATGAAAAGCACTTCCTTTTAGACTGCCCAACTCTTACTCATATTCGTTCTCAATTCCCTAACATCTGCAAGACTTCCAACATTCTTGACTTATTAAGCCAACCCAACTATAGTGATCTTGGAGCATTTCTTTCCCTTCTCTTTGATCATAGAAACAAAATTTTGAAGAATTGCAACTAAATTATCATCATCATCGTGGACTTTAATCATCATCATCATCATCATCATCATCATATATATATATATATATATATATATATATATATATATATATATATATGAGCCCATTTCTGTTCTTTTCTAAAATGAGCCCATTTCTTTTATTTTCTTACCTCCTTGAACTTTTGGACTTCTTTCCTAATATCAACTTGGTCTTTTGGAATGAGATCTTCATTTATAAAGATTATCATTCCTTTTAGGCTTGGGGATTTGCTAAGTATATCTAATTTATGGTCATTACAACTCACGTTGACACGAATTAGTCTTTGTTTATGTTCAAGTATCTTTCCTACACTTTTTGCTTCGGTGAGATAAGTTGTTTGAATTTGAGATTTTGTCTTTAATTGTTCTTTAACTATTTCTAATGTGTCTTTATTGTTTTGTTCTTTTATGCCAACAATTATAAGTTGTAAGGCTCTTTTGTGGCTCTCATGGTCGAGTATAATTAGTTTATTAATTTCTTATTTTATGGGTTTAATATCTAATTTATTCTCTGTGTTATTTAGGGTTGAGTTATTATGTAGTTTCTCTTTTATATTTTTAATCTTTCTTTTCAAAGTCTCATTTTATTTGACAATTTCTTGTTTACTATGTTCGATTTCTTGAATTTTACCTTTCATTCCTTGGAGTTCAGTCTCGAGTGAGAATATTTTATTTTCTAAATATTTGTGGTTGTTTTCAAGCATTGTAGTTAATTCTAGTTTAAAATGGCTTTCTATTTCTTTTCTTTGTCTTTATAAAGATTCAATGTACTCATAAATACTCTCTAGGGAAATTTTACTTGGTCTCCCTTTGCTAGAGGAGGGTTTAGAAATATGAGGGGAAGTAATCATAGTGTAAATAAGAAAAAATTAAAGGAGAGTAAGTGGGAACATATGCACCTATCAGAGTTGTCTGTAAAGGCGTTTATAATGTAGATTTAATTGGATGTAATGATTCCTTGACCCGAAACCACCAAAGAGACCCGAATCTAGAGAGCGAGATGGTGAATTTGTGTTGAATAATAATATTTACTTCCAAAACCGTAGAAAAAAAAACCTTAGCCAAAATATTGACTCCACCAAGACTTGAGTTCCTAGAAGAAGACAACCGGTGATAGCACGAAGATCAAAGATCAATATTCTAGGGTCGAGGTTCTTGTCACTGTTGAGAACAAGCATCACAGAAAGTTCTTGTCCTTGTGAAATTTAAATAATTTTCCAAAGTTCACCACCGTAGTAGAGATCAAATTCTTTGCATAAAAAAAAGAAGCCTAGCCAAAATATTGACTCCACAGAGACTTCAGTTCCAGACCTTGCAGAATATAGTGAATTGTAAACATAACTCCACCTGCATGTATCACTTACAGTAACATCAAATCCTATCCATCCTGCATATTCATATCCTTGTGAAGTTTCAATAACATAATGTAGATATTCATAATGCCATCGTAAACCCTCAGGCTATGCAGTATTTTATTGGTTGTAGCTCACAGATTGAAAAACCCCTAGCCGAAAGATTGAATCCACAGAGACTTCGGTTCCTGGACCATGGAGAAAATAGCGAATTACACCTGGGATATTTGTGAAACAAAATTCATCCGCTGAGCCGTAAAGAACATGTTCGAACTCCAATGTGTATGCACTAGTGACGCAAAGATTAATTCACCACTACCATTAACAATTTCTTTAATGAGACAATGTATAAGAAGAATAATAGAACTTCCAATCCTTGGTATGACACAGACTATAAAATTTCTAGGAAATAAATCAGAGACACCACTAATGAAATCATTAAGCTCTATAATATAATTATATACAAATATCTCACCAAGATGAAGACGAGGTCATATATTAATAAGATACAAG
This sequence comes from Pinus tabuliformis, assembly GCA_031772625.1. NCBI lineage: Eukaryota > Viridiplantae > Streptophyta > Pinopsida > Pinales > Pinaceae > Pinus > Pinus tabuliformis. The sequence goes on along the minus strand of CM062814.1, from coordinate 141,015,133 downwards.
AGGATCTTCTATACCTTTCTAAAGTTGCACCTAGAAAGTTTTGGTGAAATGTGCTTGTTCGTAAAACTAGAGATTATCATTCTATCCCGTTAGAAAATTGGGATACCTATCTTAAGAATTTGTATCTCTCTAGACACCATGGGCACCATCTTAAACACTCCTATTACTAAAGATATATTTTCTCTGGAATATTTTGAGTTTGGGATTAATAAGTTTGCTAATGGGAAAGCTAAAGATATTGAAGGATACCAGGCTGAGATCTTTAAAATGGGAAGATCGATCCTCATTCCTCATCTCCACAAGGTTGTCAAGATGGATGTAAATCATGGCTTCCCTAAGATTTGGACGCAAAGCCTTATTGTGCCTATCTTTAAAAATGGCGACAAAAGTGTTCCCTCTAACTATAAGATTATTATGATTAGCCACATCCTAGCCAAGCTTTATGGTCTCATTTTAGAAAAGAAGCTTAGCCTTTGGCTTGAGAACCCAAGTAAAAGGACCAAAGGGAAATCCGTTTTTAGGAGACAACACTCTACTGTTGAGCGCCTTGTTACTCTTAGGATCATTGCAGAGGAACGAAGCAATAGTAAAACCGATCTTTTCTATTGTTTTGTGGACTTTAGAAAATATTTCGACATTGTCCCTCGAGATAAGCTCTAGGAGAAACTTAAAGAGATTAGGTTCCTCTGAACTGAGGATTGTTGTGATTCGCATCTTCGATACTGTCATTGCCAAGCTTAATTCCAAGGAAGGATGGTCTAAAGATATTAAATGCAATATCGAGGTTAAGAAAGGGTCTCCCTTATCCCCTACATTATTTTTATATTTACATCAATAAGCTAGAGGAGTGTCAGGAAACTACGGGTTGCAAGGGCACTAAGGTCACTCGCATAATCATTACTATTCTCCTTTATATTAATGATATATTTCTTGTTGAAAAAATCCATGATTACCTAGACAAGCAACTTAAGAATATTCATGTTTACTGCGCCAAGAAGGGTATGACAGTTAATACTGACAAGACTAGAGTAATTATAATTAAATCCAAAAAGATCACTCATGGTAGTTTCGTCTATGATAACCATTGTCTAGAGGAGGTTTCTTCTTATAAATATTTGGGTATTGACTTTCCTCATCAACTCAATTGGATTTACAACATAGAGAAAATAATTATTGGAGGATGGAAAGCTTATTATGATCTTTAAAACAATTGTAAGTCAGTCGATCTTTACATTTAGAGTAAAAAATGGTTCCTCTTTGAGACTCTTGTCACCCCTGTTGTCTTATATGGATGTGAATTTTGGGGTTGCAGTATATCTAGAGAGTCATGGAGAAAGATTGAGATGATCCAAAATAAATTCATAACCTATAACCTCAAGATCAAGAAAAATACCCCCTATCCTATCCTCTTGATCGAAGCGGGTTTGTCCCCCATTGAAAGTACCACTATGTTTAAATATCTTATGTATAAGAAGAAGCTTTACAACATGGAATATAAGAGGCTCCCAAAAATTTCTTCTAAATTTAGTCAAAACGCCCACCTGTGCCTTAAGCGTGGGTGGCATAAGGATGCCCAGTCTTGGCTCAACCTTTGGGGGATTAACGAGGAGATCATCATGGGAAGCAAAGATAGTATCAAAGATACTATTACCTCCAATTTTAACGACAAGATGGGGGATGGTAAGGAGATGGAGGGTAAAAGGAGGCTAAGATATTATAAGAAGGTGATCAACCCCACTCTTGATAACCAAAATTATCTCTCTATGTTGACCAAAACTAAGAAGAAAATTAACATCAATAGGATAAGACCTAATTCTCATGAGCTTTGAAGTGAGACTGGGTGGTGGTCTACTCCCAAGACTCCATGGTACAATAGAATCTGTTAGATTTGTGATACTAAGAAGGTGGAAGATGAAAAGTACTTCCTTTTAGACTCTCGACTCTTGCCCACATCTGCTCTCAATTCCCTTTCATCGGCCACACCTCTAGTTTTTTTGACTTATTAAGCCAACCCAACTATAGCGATCTTGGAGCATTTCTTTCCCTTCTACTTGATCATAGAAACAAGATTTTGAAGAATCACAATTAGACTCTTTTTTTTTTTTCTTTTCTTGATGTTCGATAAACCACATTGGTCTTAATAGACATTAATCATCATCATTATCATAATTGTTGTTATATCATTTTTTGTGAAATGTTATTCCCATATGATTGGTTATATATATGTTTTATTTAGTGTAATTAACCTAAATTTTAATTCAAAAAATGAATTACAAAATATTTCTTATTATTGAATTTTATACTATATATTAATTTTTTATAATAAATAATTATAAATTTATAATTGAAAACAAAATATTTTCTTGATAGTTAAGTTCATAAATGGATTGGTGTTTTTTTTGTTTTAAACCTAAACGTGTAATTATAATATATATATATATATATATTATTTTTTTTAAATTAATAAAAAAAATTACTCTTGCAAAAACATAAAAAATTAAAAACTCTAACCATTATTTATATTTAATATTTTAAAACAGATATTAATATTATTTTTAATGATGTCACGGTAAAGTTTCATGGCAACTCACTACTATAATTGTCTACCTTCAATGTTTTGACCCATTTGTTAGTGATGTCACATAAGATTAGCTCATGTAGTTCGAATTGTTTGTGATCTATTTTGCATTGACTTAAAATATTTTTCCTTCCATTATAGAAATAATGGATTATTGACAGACACCTTATTGCCATGAGTTGGATATTACGCTAGCACAAGTTGGAGATTAAACTAGCATAAACCTTTATATATTGTTGGCAACCATATATTATTTAACACGTTTAAGTCGACTTTAACTTGGCGCGATCGTAGATGATCCAATGTATACAAGTTTGTATAAATTGAAATAAAGATAATTTAAAATACTTATATTAAAGTATTATGTTAATATTATAAATATTAAAAAATTATAATTAAATATTAATATTATGAAATAGTATAAGAGAGGGTAAAGAAACGTGACATATAAATATTTTAAGAGAAGGGATAAATAATAGGAGAGAATGTGCATTTTATGTTGATGGTCCATATGTATGAGACTTATCCTCGGAATGAGTAAGAGTTTTTATTTTGGTGTTATTGCAGTATAATAATTTGTGTTATTGGAGATATCTATTATAGTGATTTATAGGTATGTGAAATTTTTTATTTTTATTTAAATAAAATAAAAATTATAATTATTTTTTAAGTAAAAATAATATGAGAGATAAGCATTTGTGAATGTAAGAAGATGGGTGATAAGTTATTTATTCATCTATTAAGTGATGCTATTCTGAAATCGTGAATATTAAATGGAAATGACTATAAATAAAATCATAGAAAGATATGGTGATGAATATCACTAGTAAATTATGGACATCACATAGGAAATATATCCATTATATCACATTTATAAAGAGATCACTAAAAAATCATGTAAATAATATTTGAAATATCCATTATATCACATTTGTGAAGTAATCTTTTAATGTGTAAAATAAATATGGAATAAATGTACAAGAAAATAATATTATATAATAATTAGTTGTAGATGTTTATCATGATGTAATAAGGTGGAATTCATTTCATAGCTTTATATATGGAGAAAGTTATTCACCGTCTTAGGTCCATCTAACTTTGTATCTATCATGCGCTAAGAGGGATCAAATCTATCGAGGTGAAAACTTTTTTTTTGGAGTGTGGAATTTGAGGAAATGTTTGCACCTTGAGGGATTTGATCCCTCTCGGCACATGATAGATCCGGAGTTAGATGGATGTAGGCTGGTTCCAGTTGAGGGCAACAATGACACATTTTTAGATTATCATTATTATGTATATGTTTGAGATAAACTTCATACTTTGTAATTTACATTATGTTTTCTGTGTTTGACATGACTACATCATTATCTTCTTTAATTTTGTTTTTGTTTCTTGCCTTGAATGGTTTGTACGTTTGCACCTGGATGCTTTGAGTGGTTTGTGAGTTTATGTGTTTGGATTTGGATTGTAATGTTTGTGAATGTTACAATTGTTTTGTTATATTTCTATATGTGTATGTAATTGTCTGTTAGTAATTAGTTGGTGATGAAGAAAGGAGACAATATTGTCAATAGTTTGCAAGAGGATTGATGCGGCACATATATTTCGTTTAATTTTAGGTATCACAACTTTTGAGAATTAATAATTCTTAATAGTGTCACTCTAGGTATTACATAATATATTTTGAAGAGTAGTTTGAATAATTTATTGCATTAAGATTACTCTTGAAATGATTTGTTTCATTTCTAATGTTTGAAATAATTTATTTCCTTCAAAATATTTCGATGATTTATTTTATTTTATTATTATTATGATTATTTATCTATAGTTTGTTTTGCAAAAGTCAAGAAATAATGTAATTTTGTTTTTTTTTTTGAATGAGTGGTCATATTTACAATATCTTTACATAATTTGTTACTTTTTCCATCTTTTCATATCGATTATATGAAAATGATAGTTTAGATTGTAAACCATTCAATTCTTTAACTCGAACTCTTACCTTGTCCCTCTTCCTCTTCAATATTAATAGGTTGAATTACTATATCAAAAAAGTCACTGCAAATTGTCAACCATTTTTTGTGCTTACACTAAAATCAATGCACATTGTTAATCCAATCACTTTAAGTTAATGTACCATCATACATTGAGTTACATCAAATCGGAAATCATCATCTACACTAAAATCAATGCATTGAATGCACACAATTAAATAATATTAGAAAACATCTACACTGAAATCAATGAATCTAATGCAAGAAATCAAATAAGATTAGAAATCAACATCTACACTAAAATCAATGCATCTAATGCAAGCAATCAAATAAGATTAGAAATCAACATCTACACTGAAATCAATGCATCTAGTGCAAGCAATCAAATACGATTAGAAATCGGCATCTACACTAAAACCAATGCATCTAGTGCAAGCAATCAAATAAGATTATAAATCACCATCTACATTGAAATACATGCATCTAGTGCAGGCAATCAAATAGGATTAGAAATCAGAATCTACAACGAAATTAATGCATCTAGTGCAAGTAATCAAATAGAATTAGAAATCATCATCTGCACTGAAATAAATCCATATAGTGGAAGCAATAAAATAGAATTAGAAATCAACATGTACACTAAAATCAATGTATTTAGTGCAAGCAATCAAATATAATTAGAAAACATCACACTGAAATCAATGCATCTAGTGTAAGCAATCAAATAGGATTAGAAATCAACATCTATAATGAAATCAATGCATCTAGTGCAAGCAATCAAATATCATTATAAATCAACACCTACACTGTAATTAATGAATTTAGTACAAGCAATCAAATAGAACTATAAATCACCATCTATAATGAATTCAATCCATTTGGTGCAAGAAATATTCTTCCTTTCTCCCCCCTCCAGCTATATCTATATCTCCCACCATCTCTCCTTATTTTTCTTTCTATCTCACGCCCAAACACACACACTCTCTCTCCATATCTTCCTTTTCACTCCCACTCTCTCTCTCTCTCTCTCTCTCTCTCTCTCTCTCTCTCTCTCTCTCTCTCTCTCGCTCCACTTTTCTCTCTGTATGTCTTTTTTCTTCCCTCTCTCTCTCTCTCTCTCTCTCTAACCCTGTCACTATCTCCCTCCCTCTCTTCTTCTCTCTCTCCGCCTCTCTCCCCCCATCATCTTGGTGTCCCCCTCTCTCTCTTACTCTTCTCTCCCTCTCTCACTCCTCTCTTTTCTCTCTCTGCATTGCTCCTCTCCCATGTCCTTTATTTTATCTCCTTCAATGAAAGCAATAAAAAAAGATTAGAAATCATCATCTGCACTAAAATAAATGCATCTAGTGCAAGACGTTTTCTTCCCTCTCTCCCCCCTCCATCTATATCTATATCTTTTCCCATCTCTCCTTATTTGTCTCTCTATCTCAACCCCCCCCCAAGCACGTGTGCTTTCTCCCTCCATATCTATCTATCTCTCCCTTCTTTTCTCTCTTCACCTTCCATATATATATCTATCTCTATGTGTCTCTCTTTTGTCTCTCTATATCATCCCCAAAACATATGCATTCTTTCTCCGTATTTACCTATCTCTCCTTCCATCTTCCTCTCCCTCTCTCCCCTCTTCTATCTCTCTGGCCTCTTTCTCTCCTCGCTCCTTCTCTCTCCAGCTCCCTTATCACTCCCTCTTTCTCTCCCTTCCTCTCTCCTCCTCTCTCTCTCACATCTAAGCTCTCTTCCTTCCTCTCTCTACCTTTCTCTCATGCCTCCCTTTGTTGCTCTCCGTTATCTCTCTATCTTTGTCTCTTTCTCTCTCTCTACACTCCAGCTCTATCACTATCTCTCCTTCTCTCCCCCTCTTCTCTTTGTCTCTCCATATTTATCTCTCTATCTTACCCCCAAATATATGCACTCTCTCTCCATCTCTCACTTGTCACTCCCTCTCTCTCTTTCCACTTTTCCCTCTCTATGTCATTCTTCTTCCCTCCCTCTCTTTCCTTCCAACTCCATTTCTCTATCCCTCCCTCTCTCCTCTTGTCTCTCAAGTCCTCTCTCATCCTTCCTCTCTCTCCCTTTCTCTCCCTTCCTCTCACTTCCTCTATCTCTCCACCTCTATCATTGTGTCTATGTTCTTCCCTCCCATATACATCTAGAGTTAATCTATATCATGATATATTAATATATATTATAATTTGACAAATTTAATATTATATTAAATTTAATATTGTATTAATCCTAACTTATTAAATTTATAATATTAATATTATAATATATTATTATTATAATATATTAATATTAGTATTAGATTTAATGATATTTTTTACATGGCATGATAACAAAATTTTCAAATATTACAACTTTGACGTGGAAATATTTATGTCTTTAGAGATTTTAATATATCCATAGGATATGGTTTTACTTTTAAAGATTCATTTTACAAATATTTAATTAAAAGAAATATTAAAAGATTTTGGAGCAAAATTTTGGATTCTTTCTATTGAAATAACCTTTTTACTTTATTTTATGAAATGGTCTTGAGTTTAGTAAAGATTAAAGATGTTTAAAATTTTACCTAATTTGGAGTTTTAATGTGGTAAATTTTGTTTTGTTGAAGGTAAATTTATGATCCATTCAAATTCAATGTATATGATAGAATATCTATCAAATTCATAAGATAATTGTATTATAATAAAAATATTTTATTCATTTAATATTTAATTTATCATATACGTTGAATTTGAATAGCTATATAAAACATTTAAATAATTTTTTTTTTTTGGCCGACATGAATAAAATTTGAATTTTGATGACATACATACATGCTTACATATCATACTGGGCTGTATAATGCGCCTCTCAGTGAAAATAAAAAAATGATCATTTTTCTAGCCAGAAATTTGACAGGAATCCAATATAAATTTTAGGTAGGATCGAAGTTGCATCATGATTCAAGTTCCATTGAAAATGTCCTACCTTAACCCTCTAGCTAGGGATACTTAGCAGTGACTTAATTGATGTACAACAAATATCCTATTTGCATAAGGCCCTCAGAAAGTTATTCTATGACTAATTAAAGTGATATCCTTATTAAATAATGATATCTAGTTAGTTGGTACTCATTGATAAGTGTGACCAAGTCATTAATTTTGGGGCTACTGGTGGTTAGGTTTTAGGTAGATAACAACTAATGATAAAAGGTAGAAAGCTATGTAATGTTTTTTTCAAGGATTATCATTATACTGGAACACTTCTCATCATTTGAGAAAATTAGAGGTTTAAAATGGGCATCCTAAGGAAAATAATAAAGTAAGAGTATTGAATGTTTAAAGAAAGAAAGAAGAAACTCCTTTTTTTTAGTTGAAATTTCCTTGTACCCCAGATCTAGTCTATCTCTACACTAGAGCATAGACACACTGAGCATACACAATATTTTTTTTTTTCTCCGTAAAAACTAGCTAAGTCATATATTAACTGTACAAGTAAAAATTACAGACTGTAAGACGAGTTTTCCAGGGCCTCTGGTAGCACCCTGGGAACCTTGACCAAAATTCTGAAGGCTCCCACGCAGGGAAAGCCTTATCAAAACCATTCAGACCATGCTCGACACTAAAAGCTCCCACGCAGGGGCAGCATCGGATCAAATTTGCAAAAACAGTTCTAGAAATCAACGGACTCCCAGTGGAGCCACAAAAAGAGGACCCAACACATTACTGCCCATGCAGGGGCTAACTGCCAAAAGGGACTGACTCAACAACCAGATAGAAGTGAGCAAGACAGAAGCGCTCGACGTGGACCAATTGAAATTAAGATCAGACCAGAGACAAGGCTTAATTACATATGGCGACGATGCAAGCATCAGCTGCCAGCAAGCAAAACGAAAATGCAAGAGAGAAGTACCCGCGTCTGCGTCTGCGTTAATCCTTGTGATGAGTTGAAGATGAAGGAAGGGTCGCGAAATAGGCATCAGCTTCTTCAGCGAGGCTTTTGTCCTCCACAACATACGCCCAGCCATCCCCCTCTGGTCGTCCCTCCCACATCTTTCTCCATGTCTCTTCATCAATATCTGAAGGAGCTGGCCCCACCGGAGGAGAGGTATCGTGCGGTCCAGCCTCAAACGCTGGTGGCTCCATAGCTGAGCTCTGTTTCCCTGCTTCATGTTCTCCTTTGTCAATTTCTTTGCCTTTGCCTTCCGCTTGCTTCTCCTGCAAGTTCTGAGGGGTGTTCTCCCCATTTCCTTCCCGAAGTTTTGTGAACATGACTGAGATGTGGGCATTGAGCCCTGGGTTGCTCTCAGAACTTTGCAATGTGAAAACCACTGAGCCAAAGGAGGGAAGCTCGGATTTTTCTTCATTAGCGCTTCCAACCTCCAAGAACTGACTGATGGGGAGTGGGGTAGCTCTGGCTCTCCTATGGCAATAGCAGCAGCAGCAGTGGTGATGCTCATCCACTGCTGGGGCTCGCGAAGAGGAACCTCTTGCTGGACCTCTCCTACATGGCTGTCGTTGTCGGAGTTTAACCATGGTGATTCTGAATCTTTTCTTGTGTGTTTGCAGGTGAGCTTGGAGTCGAAGACAGAGCCAATTGTTTCCCAGATCTCTCTCTGGTGCCCAATTTCCTTTCTGAGACCCGTCCCTTGGTAGCAAGGTGGACCAATTCCAGTTCTTACCCTGCAATTGAGCCAATTGCCGCCGTCTACATGACCAGCAACCAGAGTGGCAATGGCAGTGACAGTGACCACGAGAAACCAGGCGTCGAGGTGAACGAAGCTGCCACCACCTCGGCTCTCTGTAATTTCCCCTCTTCCAAAATTCTTCAGACAATAATTCCTTGCGCACTCCATCGCGCCTGATAAACTCTGCCTTATGCCCTCGAACCAGGCGCGCATTAAGTGCTCTCTGCAGATCCATAAACCTACCACCCTTGCCATTAACTGCATTAACGCAGCTGGGGGGTTCATGTTAAGGTTGACGGCCTTCCCCTGGTGGCCGTATTGTTTACACGGGGCAGCCCATGCGTGGCATGTGGCGTGCCCATCTCTTCCGTCCCGCCACCCGCATCCGGGGTCTCATTGTCCCTGTGGATGAGACTCTCACATTCCTGTTTTCTTTGATTATTTGGAATGATGTTCAGGTGTCCCTCAAGGAAGGGCTGATCTGAGTCAACCCCTATGTTGGCAAGAAGATCAGCCACCTTATTACCTTCTCTTTTAGTATGATGAAAAGAGATGGCATTGTAGTTGCCAATTTCCTCCGCCATGCTGCTGAGTCTGGCCTCTAGTCTCCAACTATTGGCTATTTTCCTGGCCTGCGATCCATTCTGGATTCGAATGGCCATGTTTATGAGAATTTGGGAGTCCCCCTCCACTATCAATGGTTGAAGATTGTGTCTCCTTGCAGTGAGAAGTCCTTGCCACATGCCCTCCAGCTCTGCTGAATTGTTGGTGTCCCAACCTAGGTTGCCAAAGTAGATCTGTTGCAGAGTTCCGTGATGATCTCTGATGATTCCTCCAAATCCTGCAGGTCCTGGATTTCCCTTGGATGCGCCATCAAAGTTGAGCTTGTATGAATGAATAGGTGGGGCCTCCCAGCTTTCCTTCTCCTTGCCGTTGCTATTTGCTGCTTGCTGTGTGGTTGGTTCTTGTGTCAGTTGCAGTCCCCAGTTTGATAAGATGTTTTTCTCATTGTCTTCAGTTGGGAGATCTTGTTGGGTCCAGGACTGCAGAAGCATGGTTTCTTGGATGTTGGCGTGCATCCTGTTCCATATGTCCTCCTTATTCAAGCTATAGTTTTTGAATATGCGCCTATTCCGTTCCTTCCAAATATTCCATAGGAGAAAACCTGGAATTATGTTCCACAAGTGGTTAAGCAGACCACTTTTGTAGGGGCTTTTTGGCCATTGCCTAATGGTATTTATTATGCCTCCCATGTCTCTGCAGCGCCTTTGACTTCTGAATTCTATCTTCTCCCATAGTTGAGTAGCAAGCGGACATGAGTCTAGAAGATGCTGCAAGGTTTCTTCATTCTGAAAGCAGTTGTGGCAAATCGAGGGCCCGTGGAAGTTGCGTTTCTGCAATTTGTCCCATGTAAGAATCTTTTTGTGTCCCACCAACCAAAGAAAGTGAGTGATTTTGGGCCATATTTTGAAACTCCAGATTCTAGACCAGAGAGGATCAGGGTTGACGGGAGGATCTTCTAAAAGATTGTAGGCTTCAGAGGTGGAGTAAGAGCCCTTGGGGAGGTAGCCCCATCTGAGAATGTCGTCGTTGTTGTTGTGCCTAATTCTTCTTTTTGCCAATTCAGTGTCAAGGGCCTCTGCTTCCTGCGTTCTGTTGGTGTTGATTATTTGGTTGCTAGAAAGCCAATTCCTGAAGCCTCTTCCCGTTTCCGGATTCCAGTAATGGTGGACTTTGGCATGCCGTTGCTCTTGCCCACCTGGAATAATGGCTGCTGGAAGTACATTGGTTAGTTTGGGAAGTTGGTTCCATGCATCGTACCAGAATCTGGCATGTTGACCATTCCTTATTTCCCAGAAGCTATGTTTCTGAATCAATTGGTGATGCTGCTTGGCCGCATTCCAAATGAGTGAACCTGTGCTTGTGGGCGTGAATCTAATAAGCTCTGCATGCGGCATATTGTTGGTGTATTTGGCGATCCAAATTCTGGCCCATGGTTTGTCCTGATTTGTTAACCATTGCCACCAGATTTTGGCGGTCATGATGATATTGCTGTGCTCAGGGTCTCGGAGGCCAATTCCACCTTTGTGCTTGGGCTTGCTAGTGGTGTCCCATTTTACAAGCGCCCATTTATGGTTGGTAGCTGAACTTCCCCAAAGAAAATTGCGCTGTAAATTTCTCAGCCTTTTCAGGACCCATTTTGGAGCGGCTAGGATGGAGAACAAGTAGAGGGGCATGGCTTGAAGGATGGCTTTAAGGAGCACCGCTCTACTTGCTAAATTGAGGGAGCGGTGCGTCCAAAAGTTCAGTTTAAATTCCATTTTCTCAATAAGACGCCTCCAAGCTGGTTGCTTTATGGTGGAGGCAATGAGAGGCGCTCCCAGGTAAGTGGAGGGGAGAGAGGCAGTTTGAAAACCCAGAATGCGAGAGACAGCACGTTTGACAGAGGGAGGGGTGTGGAAGAAGAAAATTTGGGATTTGGTGTTATTGATTTGGGTTCCTGAAGCTTTTGAGAAGTCGTTGAGCAGAGATTTCAGACATGAGGCTTCCTGAGCAGAGGGATGGCCATACAGCATGGTGTCGTCCACAAACTGCTGGTGGGAGGAGGCAGGGGAGTTGTGGATTGAGATTCCCCTCATATGGTTGGCTTGCCTAGCTTGCTTGATGTGCCGACCTAGGCCCTCCGCCATTATCACAAATAAGAAGGGGGATAGAGGATCCCCTTGCCTGATGCCCCTGGAGGGTTTGAAGGGGTTAGAGGGCAGCCCATTGACAAGAATGGAGAAGTGGGAGGAGGAGATGAGGCTCATTATCCATCTTACCCAAGTGGCACAGAAGCCAAAGGCTCTCAGCATGTTCTGAATATAGGCCCAGCTGAGTTTGTCAAATGCCTTGGATAAGTCAAGCTTGAGTAACATGCCCGCTTTTTTGGAGAGCTTGAGCGAGTGAATGATCTCATGGGAGAGTATTATACCATCCATTATTTGTCTGCCTTCCACATAGCCTGATTGCTCAGGTGAGATGATCTGAGGGAGAAGGGGCTTGAGTCTGTTGGCGATGACTTTGGTAATGACTTTATAGAGAACATTGCATAGAGCTATGGGCCTGAATTTGTCAGGGGTAGTGGAGTTCTCTTCCTTGGGAATGAGAGTGATGAAGGTAGAGTTTAGAGAGGGCAGCATCCATCGAAGGGCTCGAGATTCTTCTACAATTTTCCAAACCTCTACCTTAATCATATCCCAGAAAGCATGAAAAAAATCAGTGGTAAAGCCATCAGGGCCAGGAGCCTTACCTTCTTTAAGCTGCGCCATTGCTTCATCCACCTCTTGGCTGAGAATCGGGCTCATGAGCAGATCGTTTTGCTCCTCCGTTATTATCCTGGGAATGTTGTTTGTGATTTTCTCGATAGCTGCCTTCCGATCCCCTGATTGTTCTTGGTGGACTTGTTTGAAGTGATTGAGGAGGGTTTCTTCTATTTTCTCATGCTCCTCCTCTTTACCTCCCTCCTGGTTCTGGATGAATGAGATCTTGTTGTGCATTCTTCGTTGCACTGTTGTATTGTGGAAGAATTTGGTGTTACGCTCTCCTTCTTTAAGCCATCTAACCCTTGATTTCTGTCTCCAATAAATTTCTTCTTGCTTTCTCCTTTCTTCAAGTTGATTGTTGATGTGCTTTTCTTTTTCTAGGGTAGCCTCTGTATGCCCTGAATTGATGACTGTCTGGTGGAGTAGCTTGAGCTCCTGATTGAGTTGCTGTTGGGCTTCGAAGATGTTCCCAAAGATCTCCTTATTCCAGTGTTTGAGGTGGCTTTTCAGGTGCCTTAATTTCTGTTGGAGTTTGAACATTTTGGTGCCTTCTGGAGGGACAAAGGAGGCCCAAATAGATTTGACGAAGTCCTTGAATGCCGGGTGGGTTAACCAGAATTTTTCAAATCGAAATGGCTTCCTGGTGCTGCTCCCTGGTCTTTGCCATTGCAGGGCTATTGGCCAGTGATCCGATCCAGAGTGGGCCAGAATCTCCGCATTGAAATCGCCCCCGATGTGCACTGCGTTGTCCGATATCAGAAATCGGTCCAGCTTGGAGGCTATCTGATGCTTCCCTTTTCTGTGATTGCTCCAAGTGTAGATTCCATTACAAAAGGGCATATCAATAAGGGAGGCATTTAGGATGAAATCCTTGAAGTGTTCCACCTCAGGTTCCAATCTGGTTCTACCCCCTGTTTTGTCCTCTAGTTTGGTGATCATATTAAAATCCCCCGCCACAATCCAGAGAGGATGTTGTCTGTTAATGCTGAGGGCCTCGATGGTGTCAAGGAGTATTTTTTTACTGCCTCCATCCTGTGGGAAGTAAACATTAGATAAGTTCCCATGAACCTTTGTGCCTATAATGTGAAAGGCCGCTTGAATGAGATGGTGGGCTGCATGGAAATCAGTGAGAGTTATGGCTTGAGTGTTCCAGGCTATGGCGAGTCCTCCCGAAGCTCCAGTCGCATCCACAGCCACTGATTGGCAGCCCGGCCAGGCCTTGGAGAGTATTCGACCTAGAGTAGCGCTATTGCATTTGGTTTCTTGAAAGAAGCAAATGTGTGGTTTCTCCATCTTTATCATGTTTTTGAGCATTCTATATTTTGCAGGGCCGTTGAGGCCTCTAAGATTCCAAGAGATGAGCTTCATTGATAACTGGGTTGAGAGGGGCTGAAGTATTTCGTAAGCTTCGCATAGTGGCCTGAATCCACTAGGACTTCTCCAAGCTCTATTGTTCTTTGAAGAACTGTTTTCCTTCCTCTTTTTTTGAAATCTTTTGGACGCAGTCTACCATCCCAGGTGCTTCCCGCTTGAATCCCTAACTGATGTTGTTGGTAGACTTTGGAGATGACCATCTCCAACTTTTCTAGGTCAGTTTCAGCGATGGATTCAAACGCCTTTTTCCTACATGCCAACTCTAGTTCATTAATGTCCAGTCCGTGAAGGTCCACATTTTCAGCTTCTTCCTCCATTATTTCTATGACACTGGTGTCTTCCTGTGTAGGCTCTGAAGTCTGGGCGGGCTTCTGTTTCCCGTCTATCTCCATATTCTTGGGGTTATTCATCGGATCCTCCTGATTCCTGGATAAAATGGTTGGTATTATGAAAGGGGTTTTCGAGTTGGGGGGGGGGCTGGAGGGGGGGGGGGCGGCTTGAGGAGGATGGGAGATCGGCTTTGCTGGGATTTTCCATGGGTCGTTCTTCCGGAATGCTATTGAGGATCTCAAAACTATTTTTGGATGCTTGATCTTTGTGATTATTCTGCTGAGACTTTTGCCCGCTGGCGTTTTTCCGGTGCGAGCGCCTTCTGCTTGTTACTTTGGTGAACCCATCTTGATTGGGCTTGGCGGAGGAGTTCTGAGACAGATCTGGGACATTTAGAGGACAGTCCCTGAATAAGTGCCCCAGAGCATGGCATCGTCTACATCGGAAGGGCACATGCTCATAATCCAAGGGCTGGGTCCATTCTTCATCCCAGTGGGAGAGTGTTATCGATTCTGGTAGCGCTTCATTCAACCTTATGAAGACACATATGCGAGCATATGAAATGAATCTGCGGGATTTGGTTTCTTCGGCCGTCCTGATGTATTCTCCCACACCATTTCCAATTCTTCTGAGTGAATCTTCGTCCCAATATTCATCAGGGAGTCCATATAGTCGGATCCATACTGGTGCCCAGGTTAGGTCTTCTTTATCTGGATTAAATCTGGGTTTCCAGTCTCGCATGTACAGCCCTGCAGCATTGAAGAAATGTGGGCCTGTACCTAACACCCTGAGTTTGTCTTCCACGCAGTAGAAGATGACTGTAAAGAAGCCTTTCGGTCCTAGTTGAAGCTGGACATCTCCCTTTGGTTTCCATTTGGCAGCTATCCAACCAGAGAGAGCTTTTTCCGTTGGCCATAAGCCTATGAATTTCCCTATGATTGCATGCTCTTTCATAAACTCTATTCTAGCATTTACCAGGTGACCTTGTAGTTCGATTCTGGGCCTTTCTGCAGCTACAGGTTTGCAGGTGGCTGAGGTGACTTTTGGCGTCTCCTTTTTGTCGTTTTTCCCTTTGTCCTGAGGTCCATTGTCTTGACCTTGCGGATCTTCCAGCTTGCTGTTCTCTTGCCTTGTTGAGCTTTCATTGTTCAATATTTCTCTGTTAATCGATCCGAAGAAGAGGTCAGAGTCCTTCTCCTGCTGCATTGGGGAGGGCCCTGTCGCCCCCCCCCGGTGTTTCCATAGCGCCTGGCTGGCGCAGAGCTGATGCGATGTGGTCTCAGTGCCTGGAATAGGTCAGGGTTTGCAGGAGGCTCCTCTGTCTGGAAGCGCCGTCACGGGTTTCAGAGGAACCCTAGTCGCCTTGCAGAGCCGAGTCCTTCATCAAATCGTTAGTATAACATACACAATATTAATCACACTTTTCACAACAAAAATAAAACAATAGTGATATCAATTAAGTGCATGCATTTATATAGCCAAAATATTGACCTTTATTAGTCCATTAATAAATAAACATTAGGGTCCCATAAGAGGGATCATGACCCTTTAGATCTCTAATACAACTAGTATACATAGTATATAAAACCTTATAGCTTGAGATCTATTCCATCAGATCTACAATATGCCCAAAAAAACAAAATATAGAGACAAATCTTGACTTACTTGTTGGTCTTTGTCCTCAGCCTTGTTAGTCCTCTTGTCACTTACTCTTTTGGTCATCTTTTGCCTCTAAGTTCAAAAAAATATTAACTTCATTAAAACTTTATCACAGAACTGCTCATAGTAGGGCTACTCGTTCAATCTAATGTATTTTATCATCATCAAAACCCTTGACGTTATGTCCTTCCTTTGACCTAACAGACTTCTTTTGTTTTTCCACTGATTGATCCTTTAGATAATTTACATATTTGTCTCCCACCTGACAGACTCTAGCCTAGTTGTCCAACATAAATTAACCCTCATTGTCCTTTATCGGCCCTGTGACCACCTAGTTCTAGCCTCCGCCTAGAGGTCCAGGCTACAACCTTCCCTAAGAGGTCTCCCTTAGCCCTCATTTTTGCTACATATGCCTCCTAAGTAGCCCTACAACACTAGGTCATCTCTTGTGGCCCTCTCGACTATCCTTTAATGCATCATGTAGCCCATGAATGACCTTACCTTCATTCCTAAGGCTCACGACACTTATCTATCTTCCTTCAACTAGAATATTGGCTCATGATCAACCTGTAACTTTGCTTTAATTAACACACATGTTTTATGTTCTATCCCTCAAGTAGGTTTTTTTCTCCTTCAACAAACCCTTGGCCACCTATCTAGACTCTTGGCCAACCTCAAACCTCCACACCATCTACCTCCCCTACCACAAAGTCCAATTCAACTTCCTTTTGGGACATGTATGATTTGTTTCAGACCCTTAACTAGACCCTCTTATAGACCCTTAACCTTCTTCTATTTTCAACAAACTCTGATCTAAGTCTATGGCTAGGAATACCCTAAAGTAGCCCTAAGATTCCCTATATAGGCCTCAACCTACTCTCCTTCAACTATTGTTCTCTTTAACTTCCAACATCGGAATTATTGATGGAAATATCCATATTCAGCTCCTTTTAGAATAGACCTTCCTAGATACGGCCATTCTCTAAGGCCTATGACTCTCCAAGGCTAAGTATATTTCAAGTGAATTCCATCTCACCTGTGTTTAAAATAATCCTATCCTTTTGCTCTTATTTATAGTTTTGATTTATGGTTTCTTAGTCTAAAACCCTAGATATTCAGGGTTTTCACTCAATCAACCCCTTAGAATAAAAAAATAATTTCTCAAGTCCCAAACCCATAGATTTGGGTCCAAAACCCCAACTTTCGGTACATTTCCAACCAAGTCCTTTTGCTAGGTTTTACCTTATTGGAAATACCTTCTGAGCTACCCAAATTCCAACACTCCTTTGTGAGGAAGGTATTTCCTTCACACTTTGAAAATTCCATCTCCATGACTTTCCTTGCATACTCATGACTATCCTCACATGGGTCATGAATTTCTCTTGCATAGACATATCTCTCCTCACATGTGTCATGTACATTCTTTTGTACTTGGTCGAGCTTTATCTTATATGGGCCATGACTATCCTTGCATGTAAAATGTCTTTTTCTTGCACCACCATGAGTATTCTCGCATGGACTACGATTTTCCTTACATGGAATGAAAATTCCACTCTCTTGCTTGAACTTGAAGATTCAAACTTCCATTGGGTGGTTGAATTTCCTTTGTTGTCTCCTTGTGAAGCTAGACTCCCTCTGAGCCTACACAACCTCCACTGGATTTCTCTTCTTTCCTGTGCACACTCTGATCTACATGCTATTCAAAATCACTTTGATTCCATGTTGAATTTTCCTTGTACCCTAAATCTGGTCTATGTTTAAAATATAGCATAAACACATTGAAGATACAGAACATTAACAACACTCTACAAAACAAAAATATAACAACAATGAAATAAATTAAGTACACAAATTTATAAGGCGCAAATATCAACCTTTATCATTCCGTTAATAAAGAAACATTAGGGTTCTCGTACCAAGGATCATTTCCCTTTAGATCTTTTATATGGCTATTATACATAGTATGCAAAAACTTAAGGCTTTAGATCAATTACATGCTATCTATAATCTGCCCAATAAAAGAAAATACAGAGACAAATCTTGACTTGCTTATTGGTCTTTGTCCTCAGCCCTATCAATCCTCCTGTCCCCTATTCTTATGGTTGTCCTTTGCCTCCAAGATCACACAAATATTACCTTCATTAAACCTATGTGACACAAATTCTCACAGTAGGGCTACTCCTTTAGTCCATCTTATTTTATCAACATCAACATACATTGTTTTAGGTCCTTCCTTTTACCTAATAGTCTTCTTTCATTTTTCGAGTGACTGATATTATAGACAACTTCCATACTTGTTTCCCACCTAACACACTCTAGCCTAGCTATACAATAGAGATCTACCTTGGTTTTCCTTGATCATCCCTATGACCACCTAGTTCTAACCTCAGCCTAGAGTTCTTGGTTCCAACCTATGTTAGTAGGTCTCCTTTATCCCTTGATGTTTCTACATTTACCTCTTTAGTAGCCCCACAATTATATTTAATCTCTTATGGCCCTCTTAGCTAGCCTATGACGCATCCTGTAGCTCACAACTAAACTTAAATTCATCCCTAAGACTCATGTCATTGATTCGTCTTCCTTATACTAGAATATTGGCTCCTAATCAGCATGCATCCTTGCCTTAATTAACACACATGTTTCTATTCTATCCCTCGGGTAGGTTTGTTGTTCCTTTAAGAAACCTTCAACAACCTATCTTGACCCTTGTCTAGCCTCGACCTACTATACCAGTTTCCTGCGACAATGTCCAACTTGCCTTCATTTTGGGACATGTCTAAGTTGTTTCAGACCCTCAGTTAGGCCCTTAGATAAACCCTTGAACTTTTTTGGCATTAAACAAATTCTGATCTAGGTCTATGTCTAAGTAAACCCTAAACTAGCCCTTGGATGCCCTATATATGCCTCAAACTACTCTCCTTCAGCTGTGGTTTTCTCCAACTTCCAACATCGACCTTCTTGATGGACACATCAAAATTCAAATCCTTCTAGAATAGGCTTTCTTAGTTATTGTCATCCTCTAAGACTTGAAACTCTCCAAGGGATAATAATCTCTCAAGTAAATTTCATCTCACTTGTGTGTATAACGAGCCTCTCCTTTGGCTCTTATTTATAGTTTTCCTTTTAAGGTTTCTTAGGTCAATAACCTAGATCTTTAGAATTTTCGCTCACTTAAACCCTTAAAATAAAGAATTAATTTCTCAGGTCACAAACCATAAATTTAGGTCCAAAACCTAAACTTTGGGTAAATTGCCCAACCAACACCTTTTGGCCGGTTTTCCCTTCTCAGAAATACATTCTGAGCTACCCAAATTCCAACATTTTTGACTTATCTCCTTGTAGGTTTACTCCAATGTAAAGTGTAGATAATTTGTGTAAGTAGAATAAAATTCCAAATCCAATGAGTACCCAGTCTACATACTTCTGAGTAGACCCACATCAAAAATAAATAAATAAATAAATAAAAATTAAAAAATAAAAATAAAAATAAATAAAAAATAAAAATAAAAATAAATAAATAGTGTGTTCAACAGTTTATTTTCACATCTTTTCAAATTTTTTTATATGAGTCTACTCTTAAGTATGTAGAGTGGTACTCGTTGGATGTAGAATTTAATTCTACATACAACAAGTGTCTACACTTGACATTTGAGTAAACCTACAAAAAGATAAGATGAAAATAGAATTAAAAAAAAGTAATATTTTTAGTATGCTAATTACTTATCTATGTAAGAAGAATGCTATGCATATTATATTAAAAATAAATAAAACGTATAAAACTCAAATAATTAAATAAATAAATTATAAAACATCTATTTAAATTTTGCGCTCAAAAACATATTTACATTTCAAATTTATATTTATATGTATTTATAATTATATAATATAAAAATTTTGTTAATAATTATTTAATTATGAAAAGTATTAATTAATTAATTACAAATAACTTATTTTTAAAATTTCAATTTCTAACTAAGTTTTTAAAATTTCAATTTCTAACTAATTTCCTAAATTTTGTATTAATAAAAATATTTAATATATCAAAATCCATAACTTTTCAAAAAAAGGCTACGTTGAAATGGAATATGGTTGTGATTGTATGAAAACAATTTAATTGCATGTAGATGTCCACAAACTCAATAGGGAAGATGTTGTAATATTATATTATTTAAACATTAAAAAAAAATGAAAATAAAATAAAATATGTTAAAGGTGTTTTGCATGATATGATAATTTAATGTTATTTAAATATAAAAATAAAATAATATAAAATAAATAAAATTATCTATATATATATTATTAATTATGAATTTTTACAATATAATTAAAATTAAAAATAAAAGTAGAGATATGAAATTATTTAAAATAAAATTAAAATAAAAAAGTCATAACACACTAATGTTTATAAATATTATTATGGTATTTCATTTGAAATTGAGGTGATAAAGTCAATTTTGGGATGACTTTCGACAAATTATAATTTTTCCAATAGTATTCTTATGCAATATAACTGTGATTTAGCTTTGGACCATGAATGATCATTGAATTGAAATGGTATATACAAGCACAACCACATTTACCAATGTAGTTTATATACGCCGATAGCGTATATGAAATACATTTACAATCATATTTACCTATATGGGTTATATACACCAACAGGTGTATATCCACCGCCTACCACATTAATAATTGTTAGGTGTATTTTGTAAAAGACTAATTATTTCTAATTATTAATAACTATATAAATAATAATAGTCATAGTATTTTACATTTATATAATTATACTTATTATGTTAGTAGAATTTTGTATATTAATATAATATTAGTGGTTACATAAAATTTTGCTAATATATTAATAGTTATATTTAAAAATCTAATATAATTCACATATAACATAATAATAACCTTTAGTTCTTATTCATAATATTTATATATTCTCACCATTATGTTGTGGTTAATAATTATTATATATTTCTCAATATAATTGTCAATATATTTTATATATTTACTTGGAGTATATTAACTATATGCCTGCTATATATTAAACTAAAATATGCTATATTAATGCTTTATATATATATATATATATTAAAATATGTAATAATATATTATTAAATTTTGTTAATATATTAATAGTTATAACTCAAATTATAATATGATTCAAATATAGCATAATAATATTATTTTATCACTATTTATAATAAGTATATATTTCTTAGCAATATAGTCAATAAGTTTATATTTTTATTAATATAAATGTTAATATCTTTCCTATATTTACTTAAAGTAAATTAAAAATAATAACTAAACACAAGGTATTAGTAAACACACGTGATGATTAATATTATAAAACGAAATGGCTAAAAACCCGTTCAATTATTAAACCCAAGCGATAAATATTATAAAGATAAAGGATCAACAAGCCCAAGAGATCAAATTAAAAACACATGTGATTAATAAACCGTAGGAATTATAATTTTAAACCCAAGTGAATTTTTATATTCTAAACCCAATGAATTAGTAAATCCAAGAGATAAATATTATAAACTT
Organism: Pinus tabuliformis; assembly: GCA_031772625.1. Classification (NCBI taxonomy): domain Eukaryota; kingdom Viridiplantae; phylum Streptophyta; class Pinopsida; order Pinales; family Pinaceae; genus Pinus; species Pinus tabuliformis. Next base: position 140,993,671 of record CM062814.1, on the reverse strand, counting down.
AAGGAATCAAGAAACCCAAGGACCAATATAAAAAATAGAAGGGAATAATAAATCTTATGAATTAATATTTTAAACTCAAGGGATAAATAAACCGAATGGATTAAATTATAAACCCAATGAATTATTAATATTATAAACCCAAGGGACTAATATATACAAGGGTTTAATATTATGAACCCAAGGCATTAGTAAACCCAAGGGATAAATATCATAAACCTAAGGGATCGACAAACTAAAGGGATCAATATAAAAAACACAAGGGATTAATAAAGCCCAAAAGTGAATAGTTTTAACCCAAAAGAATGAGACACCGAGATGACTATTAATATTATAAACCAAAGGGATCAATAAACCAAACTGGCTGTTAATATTATAAACCCAACGAATTAATAAACCAAAGGGATAAACATTATAAACCTAGGGGATTAATATTAAACCGTGGGACTAATATTTAACCCTTAATATTGGGGTTTAATAAACCCATGGGATTAATATTACCAACTCAAGTAATTAGGAAACTTAAGGGAATAATGTTATAAACCCAAAGGATCAACAAACCCAATGGATTATCGATATTATAAACACAGAGGATCAGTACACCCAAGGCATTAATATTATAACTACAAATGATTAATAAACTCAAGCGATTAGGAATCAATAAACCCAACAAACTAAGATTAAAAACCCAAGTGATTAATAAACCCTAATAATTAATATTTTAACTCAAGGGATTAATAAACCCAAGGGATTAAATGATAAACTCAAGGAATTACTAATATTATAATCTTAAGGAATAAATAAATCCAAGTGTTTAATATTATAAACCCAAGGGAAAAATATTATAAACCTAAGTGATAAAAAAACACTAGCGATCAATATTAAAACACAATGGATTAAGAAATCCTAGGAATTAATATTTTAAAACCAAAGGATTGATAAACCCACATAACTATTAATATTATAAACCATTATTATCAATAAACCTTATGGATTGTTAATATTATAAACCCAACAAGTTAATAAACAGAATGGACACACATTATAAACCTAAGGGATTAATATTAAACTGTAGGACTAATATTTAACACTTAATATTGGGATTTAATAAACCCAAGGGATTATTAATATTATAAACCCAAGGAACTAGTAAACCAAAGGGTTTAATATTATAAACTCAAGTAATTAGTGAACCCGAGGGATAAATATTATAAACCAAAGGAATACAAAAACATAAGCAATCAATATTAAAAATACAATGGATTAATAAAGCCTAGGAATTAAAATTTTAAACCCAAAATATTGATAAAGCCACATAACTATTAATATTATAAATCCAAGGGATCAATAAACCCGAGGGATTGTTATTATTATAAGCCCAACAAGTTAATAAACCAAAGGGATACACAATATTAACCTAAGGGATTAATATTAAACTATAGGACTAATATTTAACCCTCAATATTGGGATTTAATAAACCCAAGGGACTATTAATATTATAAACCCAATGTATTATTAATAGTATAAATAGGAGATTTGATTGACAAGAATAACGATTCATATTGGTAAAAGGTGATTCATGGCTGCTTAGGGTTTCTGGAAAACTATGCATCTACTGAACCTCTCTGCACAACACCAGACTGCAACAACTCAACCTCTCTGGCGACAACGGAAATCAGAAATACGACCCATTGATATGGATCCCCTTCCGGGGGGGGACTCTGAGCCTCCCCCCATTGGCAGCAATGAGATTCAGAGTCCCAATGGGACTGAAAGGGCTTCTGAAAAGATTCAGGCTGACAGCACTGCAATGCAAAATTACCCAGAAGCGCATGGGAAACATAAATCATCACAGCATATGGAGGTAATGCCTCAGACTCAACAGCAAGATCATCCCACTTTGAATAGAGAGATTCCCAAAGCAACCTCCGCCACATGCAAACCTATTGCAGTAGAATGACCCATGATAGAACTACCTCGTCACCAAATCAATACCCAAATCCAATTTATGAAGGACCATGCTCTCATAGGGAAGTTTATCGGCTTCTGACTGATGGAGAAAGCCCTACAGGTATGGATTGCGGCCAAATGGAAACCCAAAGGACATGTCACCTTGCATCTCAGACCTAAAGGTTTTTTTATGACTATTTTCAATTGCATAGAAGATCGTAACAGAGTTCTAGACGGTGGCCCCTATTTCTTCAACTCCGCGGGCGTGTATCTGAGAGACTAGATCGAAAGATTCAATCCGGACAAAGAGGATTTCAGTTGGGCGCCAGTCTGGATCTGTCTGTATTCCCTTCCTTTGGAGTACTGGGATGAAGAATCTCTAAAAGACATTGGAAATGGTTTGGGTGACTTCATAAATATAGCCAAAGAAACGAAACTCAAAAGGTATACCTCTTATGCTCGCATCTGTGTTTACATGCATCTAGACAAGGCACTCCCGGATTCGGTAAGTCTATATCAAGATGATTTTGAATGGATTCAGCCTCTATTATTATGAAAATGTTCCATTCAGATGTAAGAAATGTCATGCCCATGGCCATCTTTTCCGTGATTGCCCCCTTAATGCAACCCCCAAAACCAACACCACCTCAGAAAAACCTGATTCGAAAGGGTTCACCAAAGTCAATTTCCGGAAAGGGCACCACAAAAAGACCACATCAGGCTCTGGAATCGCTCAGCCAATCCCTCCATACCCTCCACTACCAATAACTTTGATATCTTAGCACAACCGGAATTGAATGACTCTGAATCCCCTAACCAAACTGATGATATACCCAAGTCATCTTTGATAAACAATCCCTCAGACAAATGGAAAGGCCTAAAGCAACCTCATGACATTGTAAGCCCTATCCCAAGTCCCAATAAGGAAACCGAATGGAATGGAAATTGATAACATACTCCAAAAACCAATCCATTCAAATGACTTAATCGCATGAAGCAGTGAGCCCAAACATATGGAAGAGGAGCCTGAAAGTATTGACATTGGAGATCTAGATATATTCAGCCTTGAGAAAGCATGTAGGAAGAAAGAGTTTGAAAAAATCCCAGATAGACAGTTAGAAAGTTTGGAGGTAATCCTTTCTAGAGCACATCAGCAGCGAACCTTAGGGATTCAATGGGTAGTTAATGGGATGGGAAAAACCTTCTCAAAGACACAAAGAAACGTGGAAGAAAGATAGATCTACAAATAACCATCATCACTGGGGAAATTTTGGTGGAGTCAGGAAGATAGTCCAAGTTAACGAAGTGTTATAGGTCGAAACCAAATATTGAACCATGAAGCTCATATCATGGAACTTAAGAGGGTTAAACAGCCCTGTGAAGTACAGAATGATAAAAAACATGATACTGTAGGAGAAACCTCAAATTTTCTTCATGCAAGAAACAAAATGTAACAGTAATACACTTGGTACCATTCTCTCAAAAGCATGGCCAGGAAGCCATTCAGTCGCAGTGGATGCCTCGGGAGCTTCAGGGGGACTGGCAATAGCATGGAATACATAGGCCATTTCGCTCACTGATATCCATGCTACTCATAATCTCATTCAAGCTACTTTTCATATTATTGGGACCAATGCTCATGGACATCTCACCAATGTCTATTTCCCTCAAGATGCCACGAACAAATTGGAATTGCTGAACAAAATTGTTTTGCTCAACTCTACTAGAGTCCATCCTCTTTGGATTACAGATGGTGACTTTAATGTGATTATTAAACTTGAGGAGAAGAATGGAGGCCGAGTCAAATTATACATGGAAAGTAGTCACTTCAAGGATTTTATACAAAATAATTGGCTCATTGATCTGCCCTTTAATAATGGAATGCACACTTGGAACAATAAAATATCAGGCTCACAGCAAATAGCCTCACGGTTGGATCGATTCTTGTTATCTGACAATGCCGTTCATTTAGGAGGAGACTTTTCTACCTCAATATTACCTCTATCCGGATCAGATCACTGGCCAATATCTCTTCAATGGTAAAGACCTGGCAACTCAACCCTTCCGTTTTGAGGCATTTTGGCTCACTCACCCATATTTCAACAATTTGGTCAGCTTAGTATGGAAAAGCTTCATTCCCCCTGAAGGATCTCAAATGTATCAATTTCAACAACGGCTCAAATATCTCAAAATGCATATCAAAAAGTGGAATCAAACAACATTTGGAAATATCTTTCAAGCCCAAAAAACTCTAGCACATGAAATGATGGAACTTTAGCAAAAAATAATTAATGAAGGATGGACAGAAGCACCGGTAGAAAAGGAGAAGAACCTTCAGAATCAGCTGGATGAAAGAATAAAGCAAGAGGAGATCCTTTGGAGGAAAAAATCTAGAGTAAGGTGGTTAAAAGAGGGAGAGAAGAATACAAAATTCTTTCACTGCACCACCATACAGAGAAGAATTCACAACAACATCACAAAAATTCAGAATCAGTGGGGAGAAAGGTTGGAAGAACATGAGGCTATTGAAAGAGAGCTCCTCAAGCACTTCAAACACGTTCATCAGGAACCACAAATCAATAAAGAGCCAGCTATAGAATGGATTCTCCAGCATATCCCTAAAATCATAACATAAGAACCTAAGCAATTACTCCTTCGATAGGTTACGCTACAGGAAGTTGAATCAACAATGAAATAGCTCAAAGAGGGGAAAGCTCCAGGACCAGATGGTTTTACCTCCAACTTCTTTCACAAATTATGGGATCTCATCAAAGTGGATGTATGGTAGGTTGTGGAAGAATCTAGGACTTTGCATTGGTTGCTTCCATCTCTAAATGCTACCTTTATTACACTCATTCCTAAAGAAGCACATTCTGTATCTCCAGATAAATTCAGGCTAATAGCTCTTTGCAATGTTATCTACAAAATCATCTCCAAATTCATTGCTTCCCATTTGAAACTGCTGCTTCCCTTGCTAATATCTCCAGAACAATCGGGATACGTAGAAGGTAGACAAATCATTGACGGCATCATCCTCACCCATGAGATAATTCACTCTTTAAAGCACAACAAGAAAGCAGGTATGCTTCTCAAAATTGATCTCTCTAAGGCATTTGACAAGTTAAGTTGGATCTACATTCAAAAAATGCTTGTTGCCTTCAGATTTTCTCATCCCTGGGTCAAATGGGTAATGAATCTTATATCCTCTACTTTTTTCTCCATCTTGGTAAATGGCATTCCCTCACAGCCATTCCACCCCTCTAGAGGGATTCGTCAAGGACATCCCCTCTCTCCCTTTCTTTTTGTGCTAATGGCTGAAGGGTTAGGATGATTAATAAATAACGCTCTTCGAACTTAGCATCTCAGAGGCATTTCACTTCATGACTCCCCAGCGATCACACATCAACAATTTGTGGATGACAACATGTTGTTTGGGCACCCTTCAGTACAAGAAGCATTAATGTTTAAATCCCTACTTGATGAATATTTGGAAGCATCTGGAGCCAGCATCAATACTGCAAAATCCCAAATATTCTTTTTCCACACTCCCCCCACCACTCAATCCTCCATAATTCGCATTCTAGGATTCTTTAAAGCCTCTCTACCCTCACAGTATTTAGGAGCCCTTTTGACTGATTCAACACTTAAACATGTCTCTTGGCAATTTCTCCTTGAAAAAATTGAAACCCGCCTTGCTTCTTGGACCTTTAGAGCCCTTAATATGGCTAGTTGGCTGATGCTAGTTAAAGTTGTTCTTCAGTCGATGCCTCTATATCATTTCTCTATTTTAGCAGCACCAAAATGGGTGCTAAAGAGAATAAAAAATTTACAGCGTAACTTTCTATGGGGATCCTCAGGTCAAAATAGAAAATGGGCATTGGTCAAATGGACAACAGTTTTCCTTCCCAAACAAGATGGAGGGGTGGGTCTCCGAGATCCTCAACACAGTAATGCAGTTATGGGAGCAAAGATATGGTGGAAATGGCTCTCAGCTCCAAACACACTGTGGGCTACACTTTGGACTGCCAAATATGCGAATAACAGATTGCCAGAAGATTTAATCAAACCTCAATCCAATGAAAAGGGCTTATTAATATGGAATGCAACCAGACAGTATAGCTCCATCATACGGAAGCACAATTTCTGGGATATCAGAGATGGTAGCAATGCTTATTTCTGGGTTGACTCTTGGCAACAAAGACCACGACTCAGCAATCTGTACAAACCTCCACATACAATTGATTGGGCAATGCAACAAAAGGAAAAAGTCAATTAGCACTAGACTATAGACATCAATCAAAGATATAGACAATGGCTAAAAGTGGCACAAATTATCAGACAAGGAAAAAAGAATATCTACAATGAGATTAACACAAAATTCACGAATAGAAAAATTAGATTCTTAGACAAGAAGGATATTCCGAGATGGGGATATACCCCAAGGGGTATTTTTACCAGTAAGGAAGCGTATAAACTTTTAATTAGCAATCAGGATTGAAAATACCCTATTTGGGACAAAATCTGGTATCTTGGTATTTGGCCCAAGATCTCGATGTTTCTCTGGTTGCTATGTCAAAAAAGGATACTCACCTGTGATAATCTAAGGAAAAAAAGACCCTCAAGATGCCCTAATTGCAACCAACAGGAAGACACAATACAAAATCTTATGGATACGTGCCACCTAGCCAATAAACTATGGGAAAAAATAGAATTTACATGTCAAAGAAGAGGCAGAGTTACAGGGGATATCACAAAAACATTTCGTAACTAGGTAATTGATCCTTACAAGAGCAGGTTGCTAAAATTTCTATGGAAAATTGTCTTAGGCCTTCTTGTTTGGACTTTATGGAAAGAAAGAAACAAACTCATTTTTAAGAATCAATGCACACCTCTTGATAACTTATGGAGTAATTTATGCAACAATATTCAGGAAACCTTGGCACTCCAAAATTGGTAGGAAGAGGACTGGCCTACCCATCCATAGAAGAAGAACATATGGGAGAACTGGCACCTTCGAATTACCCAGACCCATGAGCACCCAAGCAAACTCTCTAAATATCCCAAAGCACCAAGTAAATGGCAGCTTCCTCCCTAAGGAATGATACAATTAAATTTTGACGGAGCCTCTAAAGGCAACCCAGGCAAGGCCGGTTATGGAGGCATCTTAAGGGATCATAGAGGCAAACCACTCCTGCTCTTCTTTGGATCTATAGGTTAGGACATGAACAATTCAGCTGAACTAGAAGGATTGTGGCAGGGACTCAACTTAGCTCAACAACGTGGTTTTTTTCCTATTGTAATAGATGGAGACTCACAGATCCTTATCAACATGGCCAATCAAATCCTCCAAGGAACACCTGGTCACAAAGTAGGTAGCAGCTGGAGATTAGCAGCTCGATTAGAGATCACCAAACAATGGCTCTTAATCAATAGAGCAATCACTTTCCAACAATTGTCAAAAGAGAAGGTAATAAAGTGGTGGATCTCCTGGAAAATCTAGGGGTGGATAGTGATCGAGTTCTAAATGCAGGCTTGTTTGACATTTTAAATGATAGCTCTCATTTACAGGAATGCACTGACCTAGTGCAGAAAGATACAGAATTCTCGGATGCGGGTGTGTAATAGCGTTGGTATAGTGCAGCACAATTGGGTTGGTAAGTGGCGCGTCCACCTGGCCACCTAATAATTTAATTATTGGTTCTTAAGATGGCTCACTCGGCTTGCCTTCCCCCCACTTCGCCCCCTCTGAATCATAATTGTCTCCCTGCTGTTGCAGAGCCGAGCTCGCGCACGACAATGGGGAGACAATGCAATCTACTGTGTTGCATTGAGATGGTCAAGGGCACTCATTTCTCGTACAGTCTCCTTTGCAACCTTTGAACTGATGCTTCGACTCTGAATCCTAGTTTTGCATTGCGAATTACCAGTCCTACAGCTCCCTCTAGCCATTCCATCCTTGTCATTGCTCCTCCTCGTCCTCATCTGTCCAATTTAAACCAGATAAACATGCCTCGTCTGCATCACAGGATGAGCTGCAGGAGGGGAGGTAGTAGAGGGCATGCAATTCGTCCATCCCTATCCCTCTCTGATTTGGCCCCCTCTGATGCTTCCTCACCCTTGTTGACGACCCATCTCATAGGACAGTATTCTGTCACCCGCAGAGGTCGAGGGTGAGCTCAGATGACTGGTTCATGGTGCATTGAATATGTTCCTCAGCCTCCCGTTGCCTCTGTTCCTTCTTTGCAACCTAGTCACTTGACCCAATTCTAGTTTCGTTGTACACTGGACCACCCATGCATAATTGCTACCATTTCTATAGCATTCAGAAAGGTGCCTCAAAGATCTGAAGTCTTAGAGAGCCACATCCAAGAGAAGACAAACACTGGAAAAAGGGAAGCCCCTGGAAGTAGTTCAGGGGTGTACAAAAGATAGGAAGATGCTCTAGAACGCACAGGCACAGCTCAAGGAGGTAATAATCCAAGTCGTTCCAGGACTATAGAAGAAACTTCGAGAGATCATCAGGGTGAGGACGATGATATGGAGGAGTACAAGTGTATGATAATGGAAGAACCTTCTCCCACCAACAACACCTAGCAGGTCCACGTTTCCTTTTCTTCTAGGTTTTGGGTACCCGGATCCCCACCTCAGCGGTCTATTTTGTTGCTTATTTTATGAAAATGTTGTTAATTTTAATGTCAGTTCGACAAACTATTCCACTCTGGCTTTAGAGGCTGTTACCCCTGCGTGGGCAATAAAAACTTCTAGTTTTGGACTGGTTTACCCAATGAGGGTAGTCACTTTCAGTTATAGGTTGTTAAATCGTGCATAATCTAAGAATTACTCTGCAGAGGTCGGTGCCTCCTTGTATCATTTTGTTACATTAATATAATCAGTTAAATTTAGAAAGAAAAAAATAGTATAAATAAAAAAATTAATATTATAAATACAAATGATTAATAAACCCAAGTAATCAATAAACCCAACAAACTAATATAAAAAACCCAAGCGATTAATAAAACCCAAGAATTAATATTTTAAACTCAAGGGATTAATAAACTGAAGGGACTATTAATATTATAAACCTAAGGAACTAATAAACCTAAGAGTTTATTATTATAAACCCAAGGTTTAATATTAGAAACAAAAGGAATTACTAAACCAAATAGATAAATATTAAAAACCTAAGGGATCAATATTAAAAACAGAAGAGATTAATAAAGTATAGGAATTAACATTTTAAACTCAAAGTATTGATAAACTCACATGATTATTAATATTATAAACCCAAGTGATCAATAAACCTTAGGGTTTATTAATATTATAAACCAAACGAAATAATAAACTAGAGGGATAAACATTATAAACCTAATTGATTAATATTAAACCATAGTACTACTATTTAATCCTTAATGTTAGGGTATAATAAAACCAATCGATTATTAATATTAAAAATGCATGGGATTAATATTACCAACCCACAAAATTAGAAAACAAAAGATTTATATTAAACCCTAAGAGTAATATGTAACCCTTAATATTGGTGTTTAATAAACAGACGGAATTATTAATAGTACAATGTCATGGGATTATTAATATTATAAACAGAAGGGATGAATAAACCCAAGGGATTATTAATATTATAAACCCAAGGCATTAATATTATATATATAAATGATTAATAAACTCAGGCAATTAATAAACCCAAGGAATCAATAAACCAAAAAAACTGATATTAAAAACCCAATCAATTAATAAACATTAGGAATTAATATTTTAAACTCAAGTGATTAATAAACCCAAGGGATTAAATGATAAACTAAAGGAATTATTAATATTATAAACTTAAGTAACAACTAAACCCAAGGGAAAAATATTATAAACCTAAGAGATAAAAAGCCACAAGGGATCAATATTAAAAGTAGAAGGGATTAATAAAGCCTCTGAAATAATATTTTAAACCTAAAGGATTGATAAACCCACATGACTGTTAATATTATAAACTCAAAGGATAAATAAACCCTACAGATTGTTAATATTATAAAATCAACAAGTTAACAAACCGAAGGGATAAACATTATAAACCTAAGGGATTAATATTAAACCCTAGGACTAATATTTAACCCTTAATATTGGGTTTTAATAAATTCAAGGGGTTATTAATATTAGAAACCCAAGGGATTAATATTGCAAACCCAAATAATTAGAAAACTAATGGGATCAATGTTATAAACCCAATGGATCAACAAAACCAGGGAATTATTAGTATTATAAACACAAAAGATCAATAAACCCAAGGGATAAATTAATATTATAGACCCGATAGATTGATATTATAAATAAAAATGATTAATAAACCCAAGGAATCAGTAAACCCAACAAGCTAATATAAAAAACTCAAGCGATTAATAAACCCTAAGAATTAATATTTTTAACTTAAGGGATTAAAAAAACCAAGGGATTATTAATATTTTAATCACGAGGAACTAATAAAACTTTTTCGCAATGCAATGTTCCACCATGGTTGATTTTCATATTGACAAAATCTTTGTTGCAATGTGATGTTGGACCATGGTTGACAATGATTATGAACACAAGAAATATATATTAAACCCAAGGGTTAATATTATAAAACCTATGAATAATTTTATACCCTTGGAATATAAGCCCTTAGATTAACAGACCCAACAGATTGATATTACAAACCCAAGGAAATAATAAATCCAAGGGATTAATACTAAAAAACCAAGGGTTTATAAACCTAAGGGAATAATATTAAACCCAAGCGATTAATATTATAAACCCTTAGATAAATAATATAAACCATGAAACAAGCATGGTTGACCATAGCTTACCATGGTTGATTTAAACATTTAGACAATATTTACCACAATGCGACGTTGGATGAAGGATTACCATGGTTGGCCATGGTTGATTTTCATATTGAGAAAATATTTGTCCCAATGTGACATTCGACCATGGTTCGCCATGGTTGATTTTCATATTGAGACAGTCTTTGTCACGATGTGACATTTGACCATGGTTAACCATGATCAACCATGGTTGACGATGTCTGACAATGGTTGACCATGGTTGATTTTTATATTGAGACAAGCATTGTCACAATTCGACATTTGGCCATGGTTCACAATGGTTGATTTTCATATTGAGACAATCTCTATCACAATGTGAAATTGGACCATGGTTGAACAAGACTATAAACACATCGGATTTATATTACAATGTAGGATTAATATTATAAACCCTATGAATAATATTATACCATAGGAAATTGAACCCTTAGATAAATAAACACAAGAAATTGATATTGTACCCATCATTTTAAACCCAAGAGATTTATAAACCTAAGGGTTGACCATCATTATAAACCCAAAGGATTTATATTATATCTTTGGATTAATATTATAAAACTTAGGAATATGAACCCTTGGATCAATGGACACATGGGATCAATATTATATCCCCAAGGTATACTAAAAAACCCAAGATATTATAAACCCAAGGGAATAATATTATAAATCCAAGTTGTTTAAACATGAAGATAAATATTATAAATCGAAAAATAAACATCATTGACGATGCTTAAGTATAGTTGATTTTCATATTGAGACAATATTTGTTACAATGCGACATTGGACCATGTTTGACGATGATTCACCATGCTTGATTATGGTTTTCATATCAAGACAATCTTCATTATAAAACAATGTTCAATAACGCTCACGATGCTTGGTTTTCAAAATGATAGAATATGTATCATATTAAGTATCTTAAACCCGTTAAGCCCTAAAGCCCTAACATCAATATTATAAACGTAAAAAATGCAATAATATAAAAAAAATAATAATAAACATAAACCACAATAATTGTAAGAACCACATTGCAAACCATTACGACATCAATACAAAACAATAATATGAATACATTAATAATAATACACTATAAACCATAAACACGTTAATAATAACACATTTATATCAATACATTATTAAAAATTAATAAATTTTAAATCATAATACATTAATCTCAATACATGAATATATTAATAATATAAATCTCAAGATTATTGATATAAACAACAAGAACATGAAGGCCCAAAATTAATATTTAAACCTCAATAAGATTTTCATTTATGAAAGGAATCAACACAGCAAAGGGACCCATACATAAAAGCCCAAACAATTACAAATCCAGGCGAAAAATAAAAAATAAAAAATTGTAACACCACCATTGGAGAAAAGGAACATAAATGCAAAAAAAATGAGCAATATGTATTTTGAGAGAAAAAAAGTTCAAACCGGAAAGTGAAAAAACACATCAAAATTTAACACATTGTATTTAAAGAAGAACAACACAATAAGACATTTTAATACTAGAGATATACAATGTTCTACATAACAACTACAATGAGGAGAGAAATCAATTTCACCAGCATTGCAACGAAGAAAGAACATTAAAATTAACATATATTTCTTGTCATTTTTACATCAAGTAATTCCACTACAAAATTGAACTTGAAATGCTCCATCAAAATTCATTTATCGAATAGCCTCTTCCAAAACACAACCAGATCGATGATAAAAGTAGCACCAATTCAAATCAACAGGATAACGATCATGATACCTGACACTTTCCAATCAATCTCTTCTTGTTTTCCGCCCATAATCCCTTTGGTGCACATGCAACAATTATTTTACATCCATTTTTAATTTCATCTAGCACATGAAGATGCTCATCAATACAAATAAGATGGAAGCCATGTTTTCTTTCAATCGTGTTCTGAATATATGAAAGAAATTTATCACTCCAACAATATTGTGCACTGCTTTGGCATAATAGAGGACATCGTTATTCTCCATATCTTCATTTGAAAGAAAAAACAACAAAATCAAAATTAATACACACATGCGCAAACACCCAAGCGCGCGCACACACACTCACACACACATAAGATCTCATTTTTATTAATGTTAAAAAACATAATCTTATAAACCTCACGCTATAAAATAATCTAATGATACATGAACCAAATGATATAAAAATTTCTACAGATATAAACCTCATTAGCAATAAATATTGTCCACATGAAATGAGTGATAAGACCCTTATTACAATAGTCGACAAAAAATTACAATTTTGTAAACTTAATGTTTAAAATCAAGTATCAATAATGTTAGAAAACCTATATTTCTATTTAAATTAATGTTAATGTTTATATTAATATTTTTGTTTAATATTAATATTAATGTTTTTCTTCTATATAAATATTAACATTAAACTCATTTTTATTAATATTAAAAACTTAATCTTATAAACCTTGTGCTATAAAATAACCTAATGCTACATGAACCAAATGATATAAAAAATTCTATAGATATAAGCATGATGTCGTTGAACCTAAATAAACCTAAATTTATCAAGCCTAATCTTCAATCGAAATATTTACATCAACATTTAATGCTAATATTCATATTAATGTATAGACACAATATTTATTTAATATTAATATCAATATCAATATTAATTAATAGACCTATTAATAGAGATACTAATTACCAATATTAATGTTAGTAATTTTCAATATGGTGGCGAAATGTTTCATTAATATTGGATATAATTGGTAATATTAATATTAATAGCATTTAGACCATAATTTTGTATTTCATGATATAATATGAATTCATAATATTAATATCAATATGAACCAATAATTAAATTGATTTTTAATAATTGGTTCATATAATTGGTTGTTTATGTTTCAATGGTTCATTGTAAACAAAAGAACAACAATCACTTTAAAAAAAGAAGAAAATTGAACAACATGAAAAATGATGTAAACAACTTTCTCAAATATTACTATAAATATGATGAATGTATTCATCTAATTAATACATGAAAATCATTATTATATTAAAAGTAAATAAAGAGGACAATAAAAGTAGTTCAAAAAATATTCTACAACTAGGTCAAATTGATTAAGCTTCCACAAAGTTTGTTTCTAGAAGTAGATCAAGTATTTTGCTTTAGTATATTGCATTATTCAGTGATCTACAGTGGGAAATTCTACACTTTATTTTGAATATCAATTGATGCATGTTCTAAAGTCAACCCCTATGACTTGTAGATTGTAAGAACCCATGCCATCTTCAAAGGAATTTGTTTTCGATTTACTCTTATCATTGGTGTGATAGGTACAATGTTTGGATTTCTTGCATCAAATGGAACGCCAACATACTTATCAAAAATAATTGTTGTGAACATTGGAAGCTGAGATGGCTTAGAGGTAGGCGTATAAAATATATCCTTCACAAAATGAAGTGCACCATTCACCAAGCCAGATTCAACCCACAAATTACATGTCAACATAACACGCTAACCACAACACAACAAAACTTCATGGTCCAATTGATCATCATCAACACCAATGATTTTTGAACACCTTGAATGCTCAACAATAGATCGTGTAATCGGATAATTTAATTATTTTAACATTTTCATGTTATGGAAGGAGACCAAATTATTTCTTGGAAACATGTGAACTATTGAATTAAATAAATCCCTTTCTCTAGGGTGCAACCTCATATCATCATGTGACATAAGAAACTCCCAATATTTGAGAAAATGTTCTACATTTCTTATGTTATTGAGGACTCTACAGAAACAAGATTATTTCTCGTTATTCCCTTGTTTGCGAAAGATTATGTTAAGAGTGACAACAATGTTATTTTTTTCCACAAGACTTTCCCTATTGTATTACCTGCATATAAAGGATTATCTCTTAGAGGAGGTAGCTGGCCAAGGTCACCCACAAGGATGATAGGTCGTCCACCAAAAGGACAATTATTTTTCTTTGGAAATGCTTCTAGTAATAGAGAATTTATTTGCATGAATAGCCTTGATCCTAGAATGCTCATTTCGTTAATCAATATATATTGAATGTGCCTCATTTCATCTTGGAATACTTCTAGTGATTAGCCCTGTAGTGGTTGCATATCTTTAATTGGAATTTTTAGAGTCGAGTGTATTGTTTTTGCATGTATATTAAAATAAACTATTCATGTTGGGGTAAGAAAAAGCAAAGGACTTCTTCCATTAATAAACAAATCAGAAAGGGCCTAAAAAATACAATGGATAAGGAAAGACTTCTTAGTGCTTGCAATGCCCTGAAAAATCATAATAAGATCTTCACAACTCTCATATTCAGCAAAGTGCCTTAAAACGTTTTGAAAATAATGTCGTTGTTTTTATGCTAATGAATCCATAGATGCAAATATTATTTGAAAGGTCAACCATATCACCCCTTGATTTTCCATTCCTTATAAAATTAATAGCTTCTTCTGTAACATCATCAGAAATAGTTTTACTTTACCAGTTAAAGGATATATCAAAGTCCCTTCGACCAAGGGTATGAATATCATAAGCATTCACATCATTAGGTAGAACCAAGTGAGAGAAAATATGTCATTATTGAAAATAATCTTCAAGATTCATTTCCTCATTAGAGAAATCACCATCTTCTTCATCTTCAATATTGTCTACAATTGATGGATTTCGATCAAGATGCCATGTTCGATATCAGAAATTCCTCCAATTTCCAATAGTAATTTCAGCCAAAAGGCCAATTTCTACATGAATGTCACAAAATGGCTTGTACAAGAGAAATTTTGTCCAACAAAAGGTTTCAAATTCGTCTAAAGCCTCACTAGGAATAGAATAAAACCATGGCCAATCTCGAACAATAGCATGAACATCTCTAGGACTCCATGGATCTTGTTTACGCTTGCTATCAAATATCTAAGATCCTGTTGTTTCTATCAAAGGTAGATGTTCAAGGAAAAAAAGTATCTTTTAATAATGTTGAAAAAAAGTATTCTCAAATGAACATTGCAGGCCATCCCTTGAGATTTTACTTAAAACCTTTCTTCCAACATTTAAGGAAACCAATTTCTGACTACAAACAACAAGAGGTAGCTTAAGAAACATATGGCATGCTTCTTGTGCTCCAATGTCATGGTCAATAATTGTTTCTGTAACAAGCCTTTTATATGCACATAAAGCATGATCCTCAAATCCAATAGAGTTTTAAATTCTAGTTAACATATGATGATAACTTTCATACCATTCTTCTACTTTGGATGCATTTTTAGGAATATATTTCAAGACAGCATACTGAGAAAGCCCTGGTTCGAAAGAAACATTTGCACGCCACATTGTTAGAAGGTTAATATTATGTACATTTAGCCTATCATCATTTCTTGTTGTCTCATATTTCTTTCCTCCTTGATCATCTATGAACACTATCGATTCATCACAAAGATTACATGGATCATTGTATCGACATGTGAGAATAGTTCCCTTTTTTCGCAATGAAGAATCTACATTACACTTTGTGTGCGTTTGGACACGGTTTAATAATTCTTCATAATCATCAAGAGGATTTCCAGAGAAAATGTGATTTGTATTCAATAGGCAAGGGTCATCATTGAGGCTTCATGGAACCATTGTTGTGACGATGTATGTCACATGGTTTCCATGCAGTTACATACTTGTAAAAGAATCTCTTTGCAAGTTGTACATCATAATCATTTGACCAATCAAGTCTTTCCATGTCAAGAGCTCCTTGCAACAATAGGAAACCATGGATATGTGTTGAACCTCTATGCTTCCACTCATATCTGAAGAAAATGAAGATGTAATTACTACAAACAATATAAATAGAATCATAATAAACAATTGACAAATTATAGAAGATAAATTCAACAACAAAAACTTCTACCATAAGTATTTAGATTTAAGATATTTTTGAACAATTTCGCCTCGAAATATATTGAATCTATGGTGCATAAATGTGGCAACAATATGAGGGTACTGTATAAAATTTTCAATTTTCATATGATGCTCATTTAAAGAACAAGAATGTGAATGTATGGGCATGAGGTTATGCAACTCTGGTCACTTTGTGTCAGCTGCAATCAAAGTAAAAAATAAAGACGAACATCCCAACTGAGCAATCATGTCATTAAATTTAGACTGACTCTTAGTCCAGTATTCCCTTGTACTTCTTAGAGAAGAACCAAACTGCATAAGATGCTCAAACAACTTATCATTTGGTAAATTAGAAATTTGGTGACACAACTCTTTAATTGTTGTAGGTGAGTTATTATCTAAATATTTCTTTACAAAAACTATAGCAGTTGCTTGGATTTGATGTCGCATTATCATGTTCAATAGGTAATATCAAAATAAAGGATGGCTTCCAAATATTTGATCATAGTATCTAAGAAGATGAAATGCATACTCATGTTTGAATATTTACATTAGTTTGAAAATTTTATGTTTTGGATTCCATTTCTCCAACCCAATTAGATGAAATTGTGTTTTTTCCATAAAAGGTTATAAAATACAATGTCCAACTCACTAAAAAAATAAAAATAAAAAAAAAAATAAAAAATAAAAAATAAAATAAAATAAAATCTAAATATATATATCTATATATATATATATATATATATATATATATATATATATATATATATATATATATAAATAAAATAAAATAAAATAAAAATGAGAAAATTGTCAAATGCATTGAATATTTACATTTGTTTGGTGATGTGGATGAATGCTAGGAGATGGTTCATCTTCACTTCTAACATCAGTAGATGGAATATCTATGAAGTTGATTTCTATGCCTCTATTGATATGTGTTGTGCCCTATTTGAAGAAAATAAAATATGCAATAAATTCAATGTCCAATCAACAAAAAATTCAAAAAACGAAAAATAAATCAAACACACTTAACATTTACATTAGTTTTTCAGTTTGATTGTCCAGGAGAATGCAAAGGAAGGTTATGACATGCTTCATCTTCACATTTGAGATTAGTAGATGCAACACTTGGGGAGTTAATCTCTACACCTTATTAAATCGAGTTTTATTATGTTCCAAGAGAAGAAAATACCATATAAGTTAAGTAAAATAAAAAAAAAATTGTAAATAGAGGAATGTAATAAAACAACTGCTTATGTAGAAAAAATAAAAATATCATTGGGTTACCTTCATTGTTCCACATGAAATGCTATCAGGCATGGCAGATTCTCTTGGCAGGACAACATTATTTTGAGATTGGGGATTGGAATATTTGATGTTTCGAGCAAATGGATCCAAATTATCAAACAAATGTCCAATTAAACTATCATCCAAATCATCACATACAATGTCATAATTGTCTCCACCATGGATGTTTTGTAACCTTTGGCCTTTCTCAAAACTTGCAATCGCATATGCAGAAGGGTTAGGGTGGACATTTACATTGAGATTATCGATATGATGTTCTTCCCGATTGCAAGATGTTTCCCCAATATTATGAACATTGTGAGGAGAGTGTTGAACAACAAAATTATGTTGACGAGGAGCATATTATGACAATGGAATATGAATTGGAAATGTTCTTTCCATGATATCATCCATAGTACAATACTTACGAGGAATTAGAAATCATTCTGAAGAGTGGTTTCACTTGTTATGCTACGATATCTATCTCTCCTACGCTAATTTATTGCGTCCTTATTTTGATGATACCATAAACCATGAATTTCATTAGACCTGTCATGTAATGTTGGTGACAAATTTTGTT
This sequence comes from Pinus tabuliformis, assembly GCA_031772625.1. NCBI lineage: Eukaryota > Viridiplantae > Streptophyta > Pinopsida > Pinales > Pinaceae > Pinus > Pinus tabuliformis. The sequence goes on along the minus strand of CM062814.1, from coordinate 140,975,069 downwards.
TTCTTGTACGTTTTCTTATGCTTTCAGATGACATGGCTACAATGAATAATAACATATTTATTATGGAACCATAAATAAGGAACATAACATATATCTAATATAAACAAACAAAGAAGAATGAAAAAGGCACAATTTCTTTTTTTTTGCAACCATATAAGAATATCAGATGCCTATATGGTATTTTTCCATCCATATAAACTTATCAAAATGTATAAGGAGTTTTCCAAATGGCTCAAAGCAAAAATTATTTTTTCTAAATGGATAAAATAAAAAGGGCTAAATTTTCCTGTTTCATATTAGAATCATAATGGGAAACCCATATAATTGGAACACAATACTATAAGAATTATATGACTTGGAAGTATATCTAAATATTTGGAACTATATACTATCAAAATATAAATGTAAATATTAAAATGTGCATAAAGATATAACATTGTTTGAGAATCAATGAGAAAAAACTAATAAAAATAATATGTTTAACATAACTCATAGTAACTATAATTATGCAAACAAAGGAAAATGCATAGCATCCAAAAATATTTACATGTAATTAAAAAAACTTAAGGCGATACAATATGAAATATTTTTGAGCAAATTGTTATGGGATTAAATATCCAACATCCGATACATACACATATTCCTGAAATTTTAGCGGGAGCCATATAAATATCCATACAATCGGAATTTTTAAAGTATTAGCATATAGACCCAAAGTAAGTAAATTAAAAAAAAATGGAAATATCTTCCACAACCATAAACATTATATAAAATGAAAATATTTATAAGAACTCCTAATATGACTAATAGCCTAAGACTCCATATCCATATCTAATGGTGGAATCTCATCAATCGAATCCATATTGGGAGTAATTGCAAAAACATTTTCAGACTCAATCAAATCATTGCAATCCTATAGCGTTAGATACCAGAACCCATACATCTGTAGATTAGTTGAAATATTAATATCGGTTGGAAAATAGAGACTAGTCAGCATGTCATATAATATGAAAGGAACTTCACTGTAGTTGCAAATAAGAACCACACCATGGACTGTTCGAAATGGAAGATAATGAGGAAATTTTTTATTTATATCGGTATAAATTTTGTCCAACAACTTCCATTTGAAGGCCCAATCATCCTCAAAGTAATCAATTATTCGTTCAACGCATAGTTGAACACATTGGAAATTATCTAATTCTTCAATTGACCATACAAAAGTGGAGTCATCATTGATAAGGCATATCAATTTATTCTTGTATATTTCTAATGACATACACCATATTTGAGTGATTGGAACAAATGAAAAACCCCATTCATTTTTCATTACATCAAACCAATATATTTTATACCCATATCGAGGATAATATTCATACTCCCTATCTAGATAGAACCAAAACAATTTACTTATAAAACACTCCATTCTTAGCGGGTGAAGTGCCACCAAATCAAACATCAACCCTTCTCCAAACCCTATCAAGACTACTGCAAACTAAAATTTAGACTACATTCTATCATACATATGTTTTAGAACAACCCTTTCATATTTTATGTTGCTTACATTTTCGAACAATGAAAAGAATCCCCTGTCTCCAATTCATACTGGCCCTATTTTTTTAAATGTCTTTGTAAATGGATTCATATAAAATAGTGTGTGAATGGGAGCATTATATTGGTAAGGATAAAACTACCATTGGGCGAACAATAAACTATCTTGTGTATCTTGAATCTAAGAATCGCAAATGAAAATGAGATATCTGCCCATTCTGATTAAGGTATTCAACAGTAAAATAATTGTCATCGTTGTTGAGGAAAGGAACCATAAATCCAAATTCGTTCCTAGAGACATGCTTGCAATGCAATAAGAAAGAAGGGTTTTGAAAACCATTCTTCCATTTCTTACAAACAGTGTCAAACTTTATCACAACCGATAAAGGGAGCTAGAAAAAGACAATTTAAATAATTTCAAATGGAAGACAACTCCAAATAGGTGGATCCATGATCAAACAATGAAATAACCAAAAAAACAAAAACAAAACAAAAACAAAACAAAACAAAACAAACAAAACAAAAACAAAACAAAACAAAACAAAACAAACAAACAAACAAATGTGATATCAACTAAACAATTTTCAATTAATGTTGAATAAAATTATAAGTAAATACATATGTATTTTTCCATCTTCACATATACATATTATATAAAATCAAATAAGGGATAAGAACATTATTAAAATAGTAAAAGAAACATCACAATTTTATAAACCTAATGTTTACAATCCAATATTATTAATGTTAATAAACCTATATTTATGTTTATATTAATGTCTATGTTTAATATTGATGTTAATGTTTATATTAATATTTTTTTAATATTAATATCAATTTTTATGTTCAATATAAATATTAACATTAAACCATTTCATTGTTAATGGTTTAATTAACATTAAACCATTTTTTAATGTTAAAAAACTTAATCTTATAATACTCATATATAAAATAACCTAATACTACATGAACCAAATGATATAAAAATACTAAATATTTTAATCCTGATGTCATCCAACATAAATAAACTTAAAATTACTAAGAGTGATGTATAATGAAAATATTTATGTTAATGTTTCATATTACTATTGATTTACAATATTAAAATTGTTATTGATGTTTCATATTAATATTAAACGTCAATATCAATATCATTATTAGTTAATAGACATATTAAACAACTAAATAATAATAATAGTATTAATATCAATATTAATATTAATAATTTCTATGTTAATTTTAAATATTTCATATTCATAATATTAATAATATTAACAATAAAATATTAATATTACTGATATTAATATAAATAATTTTTATATAAATTTTAAAAATTTATGTTTATCAATGTCTATTAATATTAATAATGAGCTTAAATTGACAACAATAAATTAAATATATTTAATATATATATATATATATATATATAGTGAATAAATACATATGAATTAAATTAATTTTTAATAAAATAAAGTTTATTGAATAAAATCTATGCCATGCATAAAATATAATAAATCTAATGCTTTTAGTACGTTGAATCTAATAAATCTATTGAATCAAAGAGAAACAATACAAAATAAATATAAATGAACTAAATTTTAATATAAAAATCTTTTATATTAAATCAAAATAAATCGAATGCATCGTATAAATTTATTATATAAAATATATTTTAGTTAAATCTAATAATAAACTCATTATATAAGATATAATAAATCTAATATAAATCTCTATATGGAAGGGGATTTTGGAATAGATTACATAAATCTATTACATCAAATAAATCAAATTTATAATTTCATAAAATAATTCTATTACATAAATCTATAAAATAGATTTTAGTTAAATCTAATTGATATAAATCTATTACGAAAAAATAATAAATTTACAATAAAATCTAATACATTCCATACATAAAAAAAATTTATATGGAATAAATCTATTGCATAAAATAAACTTAATAAATAAATCTATTATATAAAATAGACTACATAAATCCAAAGACATAAAATAGATTTTATTTCAATCTAATAAATAAATATACTATATAATATAGATTTTACAGATTACATAAAATAAATCATATTGGTAATGGCATAAAATAGATTGTAGTTAAATCTAATTGATAAATATATTACATAAAATATACTAAATCTAATATAAATCTAGTGAATTCAATATATAAAATAGATTTTATAAAATCTATTACATAATACTCTTTATAACTATCAATATTATAAAAATATAATATTCTTTATAACAATTAATATTATCTTAATTCATTTTCTTTCAATAAAATGAATCTATTACATTGATTTAATATTGAATAAATCTATTACATAAAATAGATTTTATATTGTATTTATCTCTATATGGAAGAAGATTCTTCAAAATCAACCTCTTAGATCAATACTATAATACCAATCCTGAGTTATGCATATTTTGTATTTGATTATTGTACCTTTATAAAAATAAGAGTTGTTTTTGGAGGATTTACTAGACATAGTTATTTATTTACCATCTATTTGTTCTAATTCTTGGAAATTTTTTTTTGTGTTATTCTTGATACTTATATGGTATAGACATTTCAATCACTAATATTATGATTTACATGATTCAAAGGAATAAAAACATTCCAAATAAATCCTATGTTTCTAAAGGATGACAAATACATATTTCATAGTATAAATTATATGGCCTTAAGAACATTTTTTTCAAGGAGATTATACGTTTAATGGAAGGGGGAGTATGATTTGCACACTTCTATGAATTAAATAGTCAAATAATTGTAAAAGTGGGGTATTTTATTTCATAAACAAATGAACCTATTTGATGTCCTCTACTAAATGAATTATTATTAACTTGCAAATTTCTAGAATATTCTTGTATCTATTACATAAAATAAATTTACATAAAATAAATTTTACATAAATTTATCACATAAAATATATTCCAAGGGTAATTACATAAAATAAATCTATTATATAAATAGATTTACATAAATGTATTACAGAAAATTGATTACATAAATCTATTACATAAAATAGGTTTTCATTAAATCTAATAGATAAATATTTTACATGAAATATAGCAAATCTAATATAAATCTCTACCTTCAAGGAGATTCTGCAATAAATTTACATATCTCTATTACATAAAATAGATTACACAAATCTATTACATAAAATGAATCTAGTTAAATCTAACAGATAAATCTATTACATAAAATACAATAAATTTAATACAAAATCTAATGCATTCCATACATAAAATAAATATTGAATAAATATATTAGATAAAATAGATTTTAGTTAAATTTAATAAATAAATCTGTTACATAAAATAGATTTTACACATATCTATTAAAAAAAATCACATTGGTAATCGCATAAAACAGATTTTAGTTAAATCTAATTGATAAATCTATTACAATTAAAATATGTAAATTTATTACACTCAAGATTAATTTATTATGTATTTTAGTTAATTATAAACTATAAATCTATTGATAAATCTATTATTAACTTGAACTATTATTCTCTGTTGAACTTATGTCCATTGCAAATCTCTTGACTATTCTAAAATCTATCACATATAATAAATTTACATAAACCTATTACATAAAATAGATTTTGTAATAGATTTTAGTTCAATCTAATAAATAAATCTATTACATGAAATAGATTTTACATAAATATATCACATAATATAAGTCACATTGGTAATTGCATAAAATAAATCTAGTAAATAAATAAATTTACACAAATCTATTATGGAAAATAAATTACTTAAATCTATCATTTAAATCTATTACATGAGATAGATTTTCGTTAAATCTAATAGATAAATCAATTACATAAAATATATATATCAAATGCATTGAGTACATCTATTACATAAAATAGATTTTAGTTAAATTTAATAAATAAATGTATTACATAAAATATATTTTATGTAATATATTACATAAATCTCCTCGAATGTAAATCTCTGCAAGAGGATTATAAAAGTGGAAGGGGAATGTTGGATATATAAACTTGTAACTCAAATATTGGACACAAGGGTTGTTGAGCACATAAAAACTAAACTAACTCATGTGGTGATGGAATGTTTGATTTCAAATATTATTTGATCACTTTAAATTTGAATATATACTAGTATAGATTCATTTTAAGTACGGATATAACTCATGTGGTGATAGAATGCTTAATTCCAAATATCAATTGGTCACTTTAATTTTGAATATATACCAACATAGATCCGTTTTATGTATTGATTTAACATGAGCTGAGAGGGATCATATCCATATTCACGTGCAAACTTCTTCATTTAGAGTGCAAAATACAATGTGTTAATTTTCATTTTTTAAATTATATTTTTGAATGTTAAATAAAGTATATATAGGAACAAATAAACTTAAAAACTTCATTTTTTAAGGATATATAGATAATGTTTTAAAAATGATATCTAATATATGTCTAATTGACATTAAAATATTTGCATAGCGTGTACATGGAGAAGTAGGATATATACATAATGTTTTTAAAATGATATATAATATATATGTAATTGACATTAAAATTTTACATAACATGCACATAGAGAAATTTTATCACAAAAATTAAAATGGTTCTGTGATCCATATCAAGTTTACAAAAGATTTTTAGGCGAAGATCACATGAGACAGCATTTGTCGACGAGTTTCGAACCAACCAGTGTGGTTTTTTTATTATTAATATATTTTTATGTATATGTCAATATTAATTCCTATTAATAACCCACATTGAATATTTTTTTACATACCACATTAATATATTTTATTTAAAAAACAATCAATACATAGATATACGTGAAATTGATCTGACATAAATTAGTTAATATATATATTTAAATAGTTTATTTAAATATTTTGTTGAAAAGTATAAGATTTAAACATTGTACTCACACTTTTTTTTTACTTTCTAATTACTTTACAGCATATTCATTTTTTTTATTATAGTTAATATTATTTTTATATTTACTTTTGTATTTAAAACATTATTTTTGTTTTTTATTTTAAAGAGGTGGATGAAACATCCCCTCATATTAGATTATTCTCCTCTCAGCTCAATGATATATTATTTGTATAATTCATGTAGCATTATATTACTGTAAAACATAAAAATAAAAAAATAAAATATGAAAACTAAAAATATGGAAATATTCAAATTCCGTGCCTTTAAGAAATATATTCTTATTACAATTTTGGTACAGAATGTACAATTAATATTGCTAACTATGGATTGTAAACTATAGAATGGCACATTAAATTATAAAACCATGATACAATGGAAACCTACATATTTTAATTCTAAATTTGTCGCATGCAGTAATATAATGGAATTTGTTTGGCATCATCTCTAATTTTTTCAGGTTTTGATGCTTGAAATTTCTACACACTTTTTTGTGCGCGAAAGAAACTCTCTCAAATCGGACCAAACCCCTCTTATCAAATCAGACCTGCCGAACTGCGTATTGAACCTCTACCAACTTGTTAACCACAATAAATTTATTAAAACTAACAAAATTAAACAATAATAAAATATAAAAACAAACAAATATCCAATAATAAACCAAAGCAAAACCTAAATGCGAGATAAAACCTAAGCGGTAAAGAGAACTTGGCTTTCTGAAAGAGTGTTGAAGGTCTCTTCGCAACGGTGTTTAGAGGCGCTTTTGTACTAATTATTTTGTGGAACTTTGGCTTTCTGAAAAAGCGTTGAAATTCTCTTCACAAGGTTTTGTACTAAATTATTTTGTGGAACTTTGGCTTTCTGAAAAAGCGTTGAAATTCTCTTCACAAGGGTGTTTATATGCTTTTGTAACTATTTTTGTGTGGAGCTTGAAGAACGGGCCGTTTCAAGTATATATAATAGGAAATAAAATCTCATTAAATAAAATTTAAAAACCTAAAAACCAAGTAACTTAAATATCCACAGCCAATTACCTCAATACACAATAAAACCAATAAGCAAATTAAAAAGGGGTGATTATGTGGCTTCGTTATTAATTTTCTTTATGGGTTTCCTTTATTAATAATATTCGTTACAACCATGCTCATAGATTTGAAAAATTGTGCTCATAGTTTTGAAAAATTGACGATGACATGGATTCTTTATTAACATTCATTACTGTGTGGGTTTTAATCATTTTCGTTACAAAAATCGTGGCCATATTTTGGCGGACAAAACGATTGCATGCCATTGATTTAATGAAATATTTAATATGAAGGGCATTGTTTAATTTTATTTTTTTCACTAATTAATATGAGTGGTTATCAAGTGGTTATCAAAAGTAAATTTTTTATTATATTTCATTAATTGATATAAATGGTTATGAATAATAATTTTTTAATTATATTTGATAGAAAATTTTATTAAGTATGGTTTAAACACATGATTTAGATATGTAAGGAAATTATGATTTTCAATAACATTAGTTGATGGAGTTTTCATATATAATAAAAGAATTCTCTTGCATATGATTGTGTTTACGTTGTTGTTCATGATGTCTTTATATTAATGGTTTCCGCACATTAATATGTTATTCATATTTTATGATGAATGTTAAGGCGTAGTTCGTAAATTAATATGACAATGGTGAATGTTAATTACTTAGGCGGTGCCGCACCCGGCCAATTTAACGAAAAAAGAATTGGGGGCATGACAGTGGTATCAGAGCTGATTCAGGGTTGAAGAAGCTTGACGAAGCAGGTTCACTGGGAGTGAAGTCATTGCTTGATGAATGCAGGGAATAGACATATATGCAGGGAAAAGTTACGGAGAAATCATGGATTAACAGTCTGGGTTTCATGGACTTGATGGTTCATGGCAAGACCATTCAAGCTCTGGTGGACACAGGGGCCACTCATAACTTCATGACGACACGGTTAGCAAAAGAGGTTGGACTGATGATCTTCCCGTCGAATGTGGAAGTCAAGGCAGTGAACTCTAGAGCTAAAGTGGCGGGTTTGGTACTCGAAGTGCTTGTGCAGATAAAAGACTGGAAGGGTCAGTTGGACTTCACAGTAATGGAGATGAATGACTTCGATATGATACTCGGACAAGATTTCTTGAAGGGCGACAAGGCTATTGTTGTCCCCTTATGTGATGAAGTGGTGCTGGTTGGATAGTCACAAACTTGGACTTTGCCCACTCATAGGCAAAGAAGGGAAGTTAGGTTGCAACATGTTTCTGCACTGAGTTTGGAGAAGGTTATGAAGGAGGCAGATATGGAGACATATGTGGTGATGTTCAAGGATGTCGAAAGTGATGGAGTGGGGACGCCTGTTCCAGACGAGATTTCTGAGGTACTGACCAAATATGCGGATTTGATGCCTGATGAGCTACCAAAGAAGCTTCCACCAAGGCGTGCGGTGGACCATAGCATTGAGCTTGAGCCAGGAAAGAAACCTCCGGCTAAAGCACCTTATCAGTTGTCAGGACCTGAGTTGGAAGAATTGAAACGACAGCTAAAGGAGTTAGCTGATGCAGGTTTCATCAGACCTTCAAGGTCCCCTTATGGAGCTCTGGTATTGTTCCAGCGGAAGAAGGATTCAAATGAGCTACGGATGTGCTATGATTATCGTGCATTCAACAAGCAGACGGTAAGGAACAAGTATCCTTTGTCATTGGCTGCTGATTGCTTTGACAAGCTTGTGAAATCCCAAGTGTTTCCCAAGCTGGACTTGAGGCATGGCTATTATCAGGTGCGGATCGCTGAAGGAGACGAGAAGAAGACTGCGATAGTAACACGGTATGGTAGCTTTGAGTTCCTTGTTATGCCATTCGGGTTGTGTAACGCTCCTGCTACATTTTGCACTTTGATGAATGATGTCCTACGACCACACTTGGATTCGTTCATAGTAGTGTACCTGGACGATATAGTGGTGTACAATGACAACATGGAGGATCATAAGAAGCACTTGGCGATAGTGTTCGAGGCACTGACGGTAAATCAGTTGTTCTAGAAGAAGTCTAAGTGTGTGTTCGCTCAGACCGAGATTCCATTCCTTGGGCATATTGTTGGTCAAGGGTACATATGGATGGAACCAAGAAGAGTGAAGGCGATCGAGGACTGGGTTGAACCGAAGAATATCCATGAGATGAGGGTGTTTTTGGGCATGACCAACTACCAATGAAAGTTTGTGGAGGGGTACTCCAAGGTAACATCATCACTGACATACCTATTCAAGAAAGACAAGAGGTGGAGTTGGACGGATAAATGTCAGAAGGCATTTGATGATTTGAAGAAGAGGATGGTTACAGCACCGATACTGAAGTTTCCTGACTTCAAGAGACCGTTTGAGGTACACACTGATGCTTCGGATTTTGCCATAGGAGGGGTTCTTATGCAGGATGGGCAGCCAGTGGCGTACGAGAGTCGGAAGTTGCAGGATAGAGAACGGAGGTATCTGGTCCATGAGAAGGAGATGACTGCAATCATTCACTGTCTTCATGTGTGGAGGCATTACCTGATTGGGAAGTCGTTTGTTGTCAAGACAGATAATGTTGTAACAAGTTATTTTGCATCACAACCGAAGCTTTCTGCGAAGCAAGCTCGTTGGCAGGACTTCTTGGCAGAGTTCGACATGACTATCGAGTATAGACCGGGGAGACACAATGCGGTAGCAGATGCCCTTAGCAGGAAGGGACAACTTGCAACATTGGAAGGGGAAGACTGGGCAGCAAGGAGTAGGAGTCGGGTTCAAATGTTAGAAGAGATGTAGAATAATTTCAAGGAAAGTGTTGAAACCGATACTTTGGCGCAGAATATAGTGAAGCAGATAAAGGAGGGAAAGACACGAAAGTTATTTCTACAAGACGGGTTCTTGTTCTTTGGAAACCGACTCTATGTTCCAAAGTCATCTAGGCTCAAGAGGCACCTTTTGAAGGAGTGCCACGACTCGCCATGGGTTAGCCACCCAGGGATGCGTCGTTCTTTGGCATTGTCGGAGAGAGGATTCTTTTGGGAAAAGATGTGAGAGGATGTAGAGGAGTATGTACATACGTGCATCATTTGTGAGCAAGACAAATCAAATACTCAGAGGCAAGGAGGATTGTTGCAACCTTTACCGATTCCTGAGAGACCATGGATGAGTGTCTCGATGGACTTCATCACTCAGTTGCCATAGGTTTAGGGGTATAATGGGATAATGGTCGTGGTTGATCGTTTTTCCAAATATATTGTCTTTATTCCAACAAAGATACCTTGTGGAGCCGAGCGGACTGCGGAGTTGTTCTTTAAGAACATAGTGAAGTATTGGGGGATGCCATTAAGCATCGTGTCAGATAGAGATCCGCATTTTACAGGCAAATTTTGGACCACATTGTTCAAGTTAGTCGGGACAGAGTTGTTGATGAGTTCGAGTTACCATCCGCAGACAGATGGGCAGACCGAGAGGATCAAGGCATTGCTGGAGGACTACTTGAGACATTATGTGATAGCTGATCAAAAGAATTGGCTTGAACTCTTGGATATTGCTCAGTTTAGCTACAATATTCAAAAGAGTTCTGCGACGGGGTATAGTCCATTTGAGTTGGTGAATGGGCAGATGCCGGTTGCACCGTATACCGTAGTGACAGAAGGTTTTTTGAATAATCCTCATGCAAAGAAGTTCATGAAGGCTTGGAATGAGATCTTGGAGTTGGCATGGTTGCGCTTGCACAAAGCTTCAAGGAGGATGAAGAAATGGGCTGATAGAGGAAGACGGGATGCAGACTTCAGTGTGGGAGATATGGTGTTTCTCAGGATTACCGGGGAGCAGTTTCAGCCAGCCAAGGGGACTGCGAGCAAACTGACACAGAAGTATGAGGGACCATTCCGAATGAAGAAGAGAGTGGGGGAAGTTGCTTATGAGCTAGAGCTTCCGCACCATATGCACATGAAGCATCCGGCTTTTCACATGAGTTAGTTGAAGAGATGCAGACTTGATGCTAATCATCCAGAGAGAGCTAAACCGCCGAGAGGACTAGCCGAGATTATGGACAAGCCAGGACTGAAGTTGGATAAGATTTTGAGCTACAGAACTACAGGGATTGGTTTCCACATGAAACGGGAGTATCTTGTGAGATGGAAGAATGCACCAGAGGAAGAGAGCTGGGAATCGGAGCACTCGCTTTGGAGATGGAAGAAGAAGATTGCAAAGTATGAACAAAAGATACTGAGGCAGTCAGGATTGTCGAGGGAAACAATGATTTCGAGTGGGGGAGGATGTAACGTCCTGCGATTCATGGGCAACCGGGCACGCCTTCCACCACCAAACGAATGCGAATAAGTCATGGAAACCGAGCATGGACGACCAAAGGCGTGACATATGTTTATGTGGACGAATTGGCGTTCATCTTTATAGGGGCGAGTCGAGGGAGAGCTCATCCACGAGCTGACCAAGGTGCGATGGCGAACGAAGGGTGAATTGGTGGGGCGGTCCCGCGCCATGGGCGGGACAACCACATGATGGCATCATACATTGTTTGAAGGCGCGTCGGTTGGAGGCTTTATCAAAGTGTCGGCCAGGGCGTAGTGCTACACGATGGTAGCATATATATGCACAGAAGGAGTTGGCATTCCAACCATCGAACATCGCTCAATCAAACAAAGGAGAAAGGCGCAGAAGTAGAGGTATAGCCGCGGAAAGGCACAGTTGTAATGCGCCCGCCTGTCGGGCAGGATACACAAGGCTTGCGCGGATTTTGGAATTCGGTCGAGGTGCGGGTGGAGGGCGTGTAGGGGCGCCCACCCGCCGAAATATTACATGAGTCTTAGGTTGTGTTGGGCATGGGTTGTGCAAGGGCGCGCCTGCTCATTCGACAAAGAAGATTTGTGTGTGTTGTAATTTGGTTAAGTCTTGGGTAAGACCACCGTGCGCTCTTGCATGGGTGGGTGCCCAACTTGGGCGAAACGCTGGTAGAGCCAAGCTCCCGATCATTGTACAAAACTCTTCATATATAATAAAAGAATTATATAATAAAATAATTATCTTGCATATGATTGCGTTTATGTTGTTGTTCATGATGTCTTTATATTAATGGTTTCCGCACATTAATATGTTATTCATATTTTATGATGAATGTTAAGGCATAGTTCGTAAAATAATATGACAATGGTGAATGTTAATTACTTAAGCAGTGCCGCACCCGGCCAATTTAACGAAAAAAGAATTGGAGACGTGACACTCCACATCCTCACACTTACAGAGATGGGAGTGTTTGGAAATTGCAAGGCCGAGCGGTTCGAAGGCGCAGAAAGGCCTTGCTTTTACCGTAGCCCATTATGGATGTCGGCAACCTTCCAATTTTTGGAGCCCTTTCTTCAAACACCACTCCCATTCCAAGAAAGAAATGCACTTCTATATCACAATGCAAAGTCCACATTCCCGAATTGTCAGCTATAAATCTTATTGCTGTCCAGCCGAAGAGAAAGATATGCACTGTGTTTTCATGGGCGGATTTGTTAGATTAAACTTGTCTAAATCCTTAAGCGGATCGAATGTCCCGTTTCCTTCAGCAAGAACCCAAAAATCATGGCCGTGAAAATGTCATGGATGAATCTCACTCGTACCATCAACCTTCTTACCGTTCTGCAAAATTACATCCACTGTGCTGTTGAATTCCAATCTGTAAACCAGATTTTCATATCTGGCGTTCGAATTGGATTCGATGATCGAGTAATTCTCTGGAGCCGGGAACTAGTCGAATGCCTTGTTCAATACGTATTGACGACTATGAGAAATGGTGTATGAGGGCACACACACGAAATATTGTTTATTTCCCAACGGATGTAACCATTGATTATGTTCTATGTGCTCAGGAGCACGATGTGCTTGTTGGGTGAGAGGGATATTTAAAAAACGATGTGCTTGTGGGGGATGGGAGGGATATTTAAAAAATTGATCATTTATTATATTGATCAGATAGTGATATATATAAATATATGTAGTGTTGTCGATATATATAAATATATGTAGTGTTGTCTCAAGATAGTCAGATTAAGAGGGATATATAAAAAATTGATCATTTATTATATGAATCAGATAATGATATATATAAATAGATAATGATATATATAAATATATGTAGTGTTGTTTCAAGATGGTTAGATTATTTTAGATACACAATCACTTGGTTGAGAGAATATCTCAATCACACACCAATTTAAGAAACAACTGATCTAAACAATTCTTAAGGAATATGAACAAACTCCTTTACATGGAAAGAATTATAACAAATAGGAATTATATTTTCCTAGTTGCTCCCTTAATGACTACTTGTCTCAATCTTAATCAGCGAAGATCTACATCTGGTCCGTGGCAATTACACCTTGTACCTTGTTCACACAAACATCATCAAAATGTAGATGTCCATATAAAGGAACAAACAGAACAACCATCTACCTAAATGCATTGGTTCCCAACGGCTGCAACCCCCAGTCTACTAGGAAGTCCTTCACATACATGGCTCATCCAACCTCTAGATGAACTCCCCCTAAATATAAAATTTCACCTCATGGAGTCTAGAACCAATGTAGTCCACCAAAGTGTATCCATCCCACATGACACTCTTCAAAGGTGTTAAAGACTCTTTAACAGAAGGAACACATAAAAAAGGGGTATGCATGCTTCTCTTGGTCTTATAACAGTACATAAAATATTTCAAGGACCACTACACAACATCATAGACTGGTCGTGTATGTGACACAGAACGATCTTTAATTGTGAGTCTATTCCACAAACTCACACAAACTCTCACTTGGTTGGCCATCATCCTTTGATATGTAATGATGCTCCAACCTCTATTCTCTAATGCCATCTTTACTGTGATGTTTTCACCATTTCTAGTAATCTATAATTTCATAAAAAAAAATTGTCTATTATTAAAATGACAAAAAGATAAAATGATCAATTCCAAAAAAAACCCAAACTCTTGAGCATAGTTAACCAAACTAATATCACTATATTCTTTCCACCAAAATTACATCAATGACATAATCCTTCATAACCACTTTAAACCATGAAAAACTAATTCACTTTTACATGACATCATGTCAGGGAGCACTGCCCTTTTTGTCTATTTTCTCTAGTCCATGCAAATGTGAAGAGGATGCAAGTGCTTAGCAGGTCTCCGGCGTTTGCTAATAGGATGCGTAGCTTGAAAGCTTCGACCTTGAGTTACTTATTGGGTGGGGGGCCGAATCTGGTACGACACATATCTAATTCATAACATCCCATTTTCCTATAAGAGTGTGTTCTTCTTCCATGACCAGATCACTACAGCACAATTGAACAATAGGAGGGTCTAATGTTGTATAGCCACATGGGCTAACAAATAAAGCACATGTAGTTGTAAGAACAATAGCAAACTGCACACTGGTAGCCCTTGGTGGTGCCCTCCAATATGACATGGAAGCAAGCAAGGAAAGTGCTGGTTTTGATCCTTCTGCTATCTCAACCGGATATAGTAAACCTCCATAACCTCGAATGTCTACTTTGCAAGCTCGCGGGACGAGCAAATCACCAATCCAAAGGGCCCTTTGCGCGACGAGCAAAACACCAACCTATGAGGTTGGCTCTACACACAAAGGTTGGTTGTGTGGATCTCTGCACACAATCTATAAACTCTGCATTGTATGCTCTCACTGCACTAGTCCACGCTCAACCTCCTCAAACACGGCCAAGACGAGAGTGTAGGTATTTTCTATACGCTCGGTTCACAACACAGTCCTCCAGTGTGATTATGCTCTGCAATCCACACGGTTCACACAGGGCTTCTCCAAATGCTAATCCTACTCTTATTCACGTCGAACTCGTCGACTTTGACCGATCCTATTAGAGGGACAGACCGTAGTAATGTCCACCAACAGCTCGCTGATGGATCCAGGTGGAACATTCCAGAAAATGCATAAAAAAATACCACAGAAGCCGCAGCCCTTCTGATACCACGCGACAGGCTTCCACACTCACCGCACCAATTTCGACTTTGCGGTGTTTACGAACAAAGATATCCTGACTGTTTGAAGTATCGTAGATTTCACCAGCGCGCAATTGTAGGATCCACACCCCTCAATTAGTATGAATAAATAGAATTTAATAAAAGCAAAATGGTAATATTTACTATCTGAAAAAATGAAAGATTATTACCATCGTCGCAAGTTTATCATAAATTTGCTCAAATCAAACATGTTAAGATAAATTTATCTAGTTTGGATGTCTCAAATATTTTATTTAAGAAACTAATATTATAATTATTATTAATATTAAATTAATAATATTGTTATATTAGTAATTTAATTTTTATATAAGGGTAGTTTAATTGGAAAGATTAAAAAAAAATGAAGTATCTTGTATTAAGAGATTTAGGTTTAAATCTTTTAAGAGATTTTAGTTTTAAATCTCTTATTTGTTGGAAAAGGCATAACTTCACCCAATTTCTTATTCCTTTAATTTCTTTCACATAAATATATGATAACATGAAAATATTTGATGGTACATCTCAAATGGTTAAAACTTAAAAAATATATAAAAAATAATTAAATTATAAATTTATAAAAAAAATAATATACAACTTTTTATTTTTTCTTTTATGTGGTAGACATGATTTCAAAGGTGTTAAGAGAATTGAACTAGTGATCTCACAACAGAAAAAGTGTTTTAATGATTAAAACTCAACTAATTGAACACCTTCGGGATCAAGCTCTGTGGAGGAAGTCGCCTTGTGGTTCAGCCAACATGAAATGATTCTTTAAGGTGGATTTGCCTAGTACAAATATTCAATATAGGTCACCAGGTCACCATCTGCCTGGTCCATGAACCACATAGAAAAAAGATAAATACTAACTAAACAATCACCCAATATATAATTGAATTTCAAAATAACTATATAATTTAATAATAAAAAACTTAAAATATTTGACAAAATATGTAGAAGACATGTATTACATATTTTTATATATAATATTTTATTAAGTATATAGAAAGTAATAAAATGGAGAGGAAATATTCTATGTTATTGATATGCTCAATAACAACACACAATATACCAGAAAAATTTCTTACATCAAATTCAAATTAATGGCTGTGGAAATATTCATACCAAGTAATAAAATATTTTATAATCCAATTATATACAAGAGTATAACATTATATAGTAAATTACATTAAAATATTAAAAAAATATAATCAATAATATTTAAATTAAAATATATAGATAAGGGAGTAGTGTACCTAGGCGGAGGAATGGCCCGTTTTCCGTCATCGCCCGGAAAAACCTCCGGCTCCGGGCACCGGCAATTCCTCCGCCCTCTGCCACCCTCCGCGGCCTCTGCCCAACTCCGCCCCCCTCGGAATTAATGTGGACGACTGACAGGTTCTTGACAGACATTCTGATTTTCTGATTTCCATCGCGTCTTGCCGGGAAGTTAATTCACCATATTCACCTGCGAAAGGGTTGGGCTCAAGAAGAGCCCGTGGATGCCCGAAGAAGATCAGAAACTCGTTACTTACATATAGGAGCACGGCCATGGCAGCTGGAGGGATCTGCCGCAGAAAGCTGGTGAATATGAATTTATATTTAGTGCTAGAACTTGCAAGAAATCCTCTGTATTTTTGTTTTCTTGGGTAGTTTTCATGGGGTGATTTTTATGCAGGGTTGCTAAGATGCGGGAAGAGCTGTAGATTGCATTGGGCTTACTATCTAAGGCCAGATATCAAGCGGGGAAAGTTCACTATGCAGGAAGAGCAGACTATTATTCAACTTCATGCGCTACTGGGAAACAGGTTAGTTGGCCTGACAATCAAAGCAACGTTGAATGAATTAGTTTTTTGTATCTTGATTCTGTCACCTATGCACTGAGAGCTGATCTTGATTATGATGTGACAGGTGGTCCGCCATTGCTACTCACCTTCCCAAGCGAACCGACAACGAAATCAAGAACTGCTGGAATACCCACTTGAAGAAGCGCTTGCTACAGATGGGAATCGACCCCATGACACACAAGCCCAAATCCGAATCGATTATGGCACCTGGTGTTCAGTCGTCCAATGGGTTCTCGAATCTGAGCCATATGGCGTAGTGGGAGAGCGCGCGCCTGGAAGCTGAGGCTGGCGCGCAAGTCCAAGCTCAGGGCCAGGGGCCTCTGGTTTGCCCAGTTGAGAAACGTTAATGTGAGCTCGGATTTATTCAGCCGATTGCGGAGAGCCAGTCCAGGGTTCGAATCCGATAGAGAGGAATCAAAGATTCCGGGGTTGAGCTATGTTCTAGGCTTTGATTGTATGAAAATGACATAGAAATGGGACAAGTTCCAGGATTCGAGGTCGGGAACCAAGTTAGACCATTGCAATTTTTCAGCCTTGGGAGGTTATCTTGGAGTTATAGTCCACTGGACAATCAGGACCGAGCTAGTAAGACGAGCTATTTGGGCCTTCTGCAACAAGCTATGTGCCATGCTGGAATATTTTATATTCTATGTCAGTTTAGACCTGAATGTCTATGAAATCTCAACTCTCTTTGAAATGTTCGATTTCAGAGAAACCATATAAATGGTTTTGTAATTAAATTGGATTGTTTGAAATTTACTAACTAATTTGGTTTTGTAATTATATGAAATAGCCTGAAATTTACTGATTAATGAATTATTGTCGAGAGAAAGCTTGTTATTATCACCTCAGGCTTTGGGTTTTTTGTTAGCATGGTGGGATGTATTATGTGATATATTAGTTTTGGAATCCAATGTGTGTGTTGCTTTAAAACCTTTTATGAAGCATTGGATTTCATTATTTGAAACTCAAGGAAAAATATGAAGTCTTGTCTAGAGAAAAACCTGTTATTTCCCCTCATTATCCTTTTAGTTCTCTTGTTAATCTGTGTATTATATATGTTGCCTTGAAATTTAACCATTTCAGAGATGAAGTGAACAGGGTATATTCTGATCTAGTTTTCAAGGTTGTATGAAAAAATGAGGAGCAGACTTTAATTTATATAGCAAACAACTTCCATACTTGCCTCAATGAAAAGCCCAAGTGGTCTACAAAACTAGAGATATGAATTCCCTCTACCCACCTTGCATTGTTCAAAACGTAAAGATAAGCTTCATTCTTAAGACAAGGAGCAAGCATTTTCACTCAACATGTTTTAATCAAACCAATGAAATTGTTATCATAACTGTCAAATAATTCAACTCCAGTCAACAGCCTTCTCATTCACTCTGCAAGACGTCGAGTCATGGATACCTTGTTAAATTGCTACCAGGGTCAGATACCATTCTTTTATTTAATTCGCCTCAGACTTATCACTGAGATGACATGCCCTAACTGTATCATGCAACTTCTGAGGTGGCCGACTTATGAGGGACAAAATGTCTATTCCTTGTCGTGGCAAAGGAATAAATATAGATCCAAAAATATCTAATCACATGGTGCTTGCTACGGGTGTGCTTTGAATCTCCTCTAGGGTAACTACAACAAGAAATTCATCAATCCTGCAATCAACATATGTTAAACCTTGGAGAAGTTTCCTAGCACTCGTTTTCTCCCCTTTGTCTTTAAAATATTGTTCATGGTAATCATGGAAGTGGCAAAGTTACATGAATACATTTACTAGCCCAGCATGCAAGCTGGGGAGTTTCAGATCCAGCTCAATGATACATTTAGCAT
Source organism: Pinus tabuliformis (assembly GCA_031772625.1). Lineage (NCBI taxonomy): Eukaryota > Viridiplantae > Streptophyta > Pinopsida > Pinales > Pinaceae > Pinus > Pinus tabuliformis. Next base: position 140,955,838 of record CM062814.1, on the reverse strand, counting down.
TACGAGCTAAACCAAATACATTGTTGATTATACTAGAATAAATTGTTTATTCTGAACAGTTTGGAGAGCCCTCAAAAGTTAGTGTCTTTGATGAGATTAGAATGACAAGAAAAGGAGTGACCTTGATATTACATCTTGGCAATAGTCCTGTTTTGCTAACATGTTGTTTGGTGGACTTAGAAGTCTCCCTATTTGGATGAGTGAGGAATGAAATGTAACTTTCAAAGAAATTGTCATTTCAGCAATAACCAGATTCAATGATTGGTTGCATTGTTGAATATAATTGGAAAATCTTGAAATATCATCAATGATGTTTATCGTTTTGGTAATATTGTTGTTCATGTCTGATTCCCAAGTTCTCCAAGTCATGGTTGTGAGTGTTTGTATCTTTTCATGTTCTCTATTTTCCACATTTTACATATTTCATACATAAAATAATAACTTGATAAATCCAACAATATAAGAAAAAATAACCCTCGTATTATAGATTTTAGAATTTTATTAGATTTATTCTGATGAATTGTCCAGTGGAATAGACATGGCTATCTATAGATAAATGGGCTTGAAACCACCAATGGTAAAACCAATTATAGAATATTTCTAACTTCTTTACGTGTACTTTTAAAGAAGTAAAAATGATTTTTCACTTTTCTATGTGCACCTTATTTTGTTATGCCATTTTCACTTTTTACATTTTCACATGCACCCTTTTTTTATTATACTTTCAAAGTTTTGTATATTTCTTACAACTGTCATATATCTCATTTAACATCAATGAGAATATGAGAATATGTTCAACATCTATGACAAACCAAATACACTTTCCCCAACATCAGTGTTACAGATAAACATTTCTTGAATATCAAGATCTGGGAGATGCAGATACATTTACCCAACTCAAGCATTGATCTTGCAAATGAAAATACATTTACCCAACTCAAATATTCAAGGGGAATAGCTCTTGAATATGCAGATATTACACAACAAACTTAAATGGAAGATTAACCGAACGAATCCTGCAAACTTAAACTGAAGACAAACAGAACAAATCCTCAAAATATTAAATAAGAACAGAACCTCATTATGCAGATCTTCCAAATTCAAAATGAAATTGAAGACTAGCTTAACAAATCCGGACTTATTTTGAGTTCACATACAAAGCTTTTACAATAGTATGGTTTTGATTATCTAAGAAAATCTAATTAACATAACATATGGAATTGCAAACTCTAAGTGAAAGTATATTACTTTAAATTAATAGTTAACCCAAAACATCAAACAAAAGAACAAACTATTTTGTTAAAGTTAAAACATTGGAAGAGCCAGAAGATAGTTTGTTGATTTGTTATTCTATAGAATCAAGTCTCTTAACCCTCTTATCAGGTCTCTTAACCCTCTTAGCAAACACATTGACTCAATTTTTGACATAAAAAACTCAATCCCATGGCATAAAATATGTGGGTAGCTTCATTCTTCTGGTAAATTGTCACCGGCAATTATAAACAGATTGTAAAACCTTAATAAGGAAGTGATTGTATGAACATACTATCCAAGGTCCATTTTTATTAGAATATCACATAGTAAAATGAAGTAGAACACTCCACATCTTTCCAAAATAAACAGAACGTGGCTAAAAACCTACTCATTACATTCAAGGTTTTGAAAGTGGAACATTCTTAAAATTATACAGAAGCAAAGCAAAGCCAAGCCACTGCCAAATAACCAATTGAATTCTTCAACTTTCAAAAAATTATAAAAAGTGATGTTAGATGTATAGGACACAATTGAAGTAATTGTAAAATGAAATGGTTAAATTTCAAGGCAAGATATATAATACACAGATTAACAAGAGAACTAAAAGGATAATGAGGGGAAATAAGAGGTTTTTCTCTAGACAAGACTTCATATTTTTCCTTGAGTTTCAAATAATGAAATCCAATGCTTCATAAAAGGTTTTAAAGCAACACACACATTGGATTCCAAAACTAATATATCACATAATACATCCCACCATGCTAACAAAAAACCCAAAGCCTGAGGTGATAATAACAGGGAAAATAACAGGCTTTCTCTAGACAATAATTCATTAATCAGTAAATTTCAGGCTATTTCATATAATTACAAAACCAAATTAATCAGTAAATTTCAAACAATCCAATTTAATAACAAAACCATTTATATGGTTTCTATGAAATCCAACAATTCAAAGAGAGTTGAGATTTCACAGACATTCAGGTCTAAACTCACATAGAATATAAAATATTCCAGCATGGCACATAGCTTGTTGCAGAAGGCCCAAATAGCGCGTCTTACTAGCTCGGTCCTCATTCTCCAGTGGACTATAACTACCCAGTGAACCTCCCAAGGCTGACAAATTGCACTGTTCTAACTTGCTTCCCGACCTCGAATACTGGAACTTGTCCCATTTCTATGTCATTTTCATACAATCAAAGTCCAGAACAGAGCTCAACCCGGGAATCTTTGATTCCTCTTTATCGGATTCGAACCCTAGACTGGATCTCCACAATCGGTTGAATAAATCCAAGCTCACATTAACGTTTCTCAACTGGGCAAACCAGAGGCCCCTGGCCCTGAGCTTGGACTCGCGCGCCAGCCTCGATTCGGCTTCCAGGCGTGCGCTTTCCCACTGTGCCATATGGCTCAGATTCGAGAACCCATTAGACGACTGAACACAATGTGCCATAATCGATTCGACTTTGGGCATGTGCGTCACAGGGTCACTTCCCATCTGCAGCAAGTGCTTCTTCAGGTGGGTATTCCAGTAGTTCTTGCTTTCGTTGTTAGTTCGCTTAGGAAGGTGAGTAGCAATGGTGGACCACCTATCACATCATAATCAAGATCAGCTCTCAGTGCACAGGTGACAGAATCAAGATACAAAAAAATAATTCATTGAACGTTGCTTTGTTTGTCAGGCCAATTAACCTGTTTCCCAGTAGCGCATGAAGTTGAATAATAGTATGCTCTTCCCGCACAGTGAACTTGCCCCGCTTGATATCTGGCCTTAGATAGTAAGCCCAACACAATCTGCAGCGCTTCCCGCATCTCAGCAACCCTGCATAAAAATCACCCCATGAAAACTACCCAAAAAAACAAAAATACAAAGAATTTCTTGCAAGTTCTAGCACTAAATATAAATTTCTAATCACCAGCTTTCTACGGCAGAGCCCTCCAGCTGCCATGACCGTGCTCCAGCTCTACCATGGTCGTGCTCCTGTATGTATGTAACGAGTTTCGGATCTTCTTCAGGCATCCCCGGTCTCTTCTTGAGCCCAACCCTCTCACAGGTGAATTAACTTCCCGGCAAGACGCGATGGAAATCGGGAAATCAGAATGTTTGTCAGGAACCTGTCAGTCATGCACATTAATGCGGAGGGTGGAGGAGCTAGGCAGAGGCCGCAGAGGGTGGAGGAATAGCCGGCGGCCGGAGCCGGAGGTTTTTCCGGGCGGTGATGGAAACTGGGCCATTCCTCCGCCTGGGTAGACTATCCGTATAGATAAGTCCTCTGCACTTTTTGAATGGATGTAAAGATATATGCTAGCATATAAAAGAAAACAGAAGTGAGACCATTTTCGTTTGTCTACAAATCCTATGCTAAAAGATTTGATAATATTTTATTTCATCTATTGTATATTAAAGAAGAGATTTGGAGAAGTGGCTTGTCACCTAAGGATCCTTAACTCAGATGAAACAGTTGGTAGGCAAAGACAACCCTGCGGCTTGTTTGTTTATGCTTAGATCTCTGTGGTAAGAGAAGGGTTCCATCACACCTGTAGCAACAACCACTTAAATAGATCCATGCAAGCCAGCTGACCTCTTCATTCCGTAATGTGAATGGTAGAAATATGTTCCAGCTGCCTGATATAATAATATCAGTATGATATCATTATATAAAATAATTTGAATATGAGCTTATTTGTATTTGTATTTGTGTTTTTGTTTTTTTGTTTTTGTTTTTCTGCAATTTTTAATTCATTTTTTTATTTAAGTCATATTTTAAAATATTTTTTGAAATCTATAATGATTTCAGTTTCAATTCAAACCATTGATATCTCTATTATATTTTGGAATATTTTTAAAATCATTAATTCATTTTTTCTAAATTTGACATATTTTAAAATATTCTTAAAATCTACAATGCAATGAGTTAAATTCAATTAGCAGTTATATGATAAGCCATCTTTAATTCCAATTTTAGAAATATTCTACAATCTGACAGAGAGAAATGAGTTAAATTCAACTGTTAGTTATATGATAAGTCATCTTTAATTTTGATTTTAGAAATATTCTACAATTTGACAGAAAAAAAATAAAAGTGAAATAATTAACTTTTTCATTTTTTTGAATCTGCAACCAAATGAATAACACTCTAAAAATTTTTAATGCTTACTCTATCATATGATATGTCATTCTTATTTCTATAATTGTGATATGATATGTCATGCTTATTTCTATAATAAAAAAATTCCATAGTATTCAAAAATCTAAAGGAAGAAACACTTGAAACAATTAACTGGTTAGATACTAGAATAATCCTAAAATCTACAATAAAACTTAAAAAGACTTTAATGCTTACTATATCCACCGTAAACTTGTAAATGAAGGTGTCTTTAGGCATGATAGGACACTGGGTAATATCTGATGCTCCATCACTCCATGGTGTTCCTTACTACGAACCGTGTGATCACTTCATGATTAGATTCTAATAACATCTCAACCTTTAAAAGAAACAAAATTTTGTTGTCTTAACAGTACGTAAGAACATGCTTTACTTTCTTGAAGACCTCTTAAGAAGATGTGTTACGGATATCTTTATGGTCACAGAGTCGATTCCTGTGAATCCTCAGAAAGTACGTACCTCGCGGATACCATGCCAATGAATGGCAACACACGCAGTTTCCAGCTGATTAGAGAGATCAACGTAGATGGTGTACCCCACCTGGGTCTTGATTGTTGGGCCTAAAAATTGGCCATTGATAGTTATGTTATGAGAAACAAGAACGTTAAGAGAAATGAATTTTGGAGGTTTCACATATATGAAACGAGGAGAGACAATGTTACGAGAAATGATAATGATAAGAAAAACTAAGTTTGGAGGTTTCAAATATAAGAAATGAGAGAGAGAAAATAGAAGGTTAAAGGTAAACAATAGAAAATGTTGGGAATTTCTGATAATTCCAGAACAAAAGGAACAGAGAATAATGCTCTTTTTTAACATAGCGGAACTAAAAATTTGTTTGCTGAAGACTGTGTTTCAGCAACAGAGTTTCGTCAACGAAGTTTCAGCAACGGTGTTTCAGGAACACTGAAACTGGAGTTTTAGCAACACTCTGTTTTTGACACAGAGAAACTATTTGCTAAAGACAGAGTTTCAGCAACGCAAAAAAAAACTTTGTATTCATTAACAGTACTGACTGTTACAAAAAAAACCTCCTCTTAACAGAGGGATTACAACATGCCTGCTTCAGAGGAAGCTTCAAAAAAAATATTACTTTGTCTCTGTTTTGAAATTTTACACTGTTGTGTGTAAAAATTTCTTACATTTATGCTACTGCATATTCCATTACAAAAAAAACTTACATTTTCCCTTCTATGCTACTGAGTATTCTTTGCATTCAACCTACTAAAAAAAAAAAAAAAAAATTCCTCTTACATTAGCTGCTGCGAGTTTTTTTCCATTCCAATACATTCACAAAAACTGGACATTCGCTCTCTACTGCATTTTGCCCTCTTTTTCAACTGAACAACATTTCTTTGACTCTTCAGGAACAATTACTCTGTCCCAGCTTACAAATTTACACTGCTGTGTGTAAATATTTCTTACATTCACTGCTGTGTGAAAAACATTTCACTTCTTCTTCTTTTTACTCTTGCACTGTTGTGCGTAAAAAATTTCTTCTCTTTCTTGCTATCGCACTGCTGCACCTCACTTACATTTCTCAATGGATAACAACAAATATTATATTCACGCTGCTGCGTGCTCCCTTTCGTTTTCTTCAACAAACGGAAACATTACATTTCAGTCTCTGCATTGTTGTGCATAAAAGTTTCATATGTATGAGCTCACGCTGCTGTGCATTACATTTTTTACAACACAACAGAAAACTACTTAAAATTTTTATGACAAGACTAGAAATTAAAACAAGGTATGGAGGGGTAGACAAATAAGTTTAATTCCTGAAATTTCTAGATGTTGCGGTACATTCTCCATGTCCGCAATAAAACCTGGTCTTTACTATCTTTACCAACTCTACCATGATTTTTGTGTTCTTAAATGTTTAATGTCCTTGATCTCGAAAAACAAAATCTGCACCGCGTAAGGAAAAATCTAGTCTCGATTTGTTGTTTTAATTGGTGCTGCAGTTGAAAGTAGTATTTCAACACTCCCCTTTAATTTCAACTGCCGGGTTATCAGGCATACCCAGGCATTTCCTCAAAAACTCAAAACTTTTCTGCCTATTCGTATCAGCTTTCCTTTCATCGCTCTCACTGTTGTGTTCAAGCACTCCAATCAATCCTGAGCCACAAAACTGTGCTTGGTTACTATTCTGGAGAATAAGAGTACTGTCTTTGCACCTGGCTATATCCATTGGGGCATGATCTGCGCTTGTGCTTTCTGGGAAAATCAGTGGGTCATTTGCTCTTAGTTCCTTAGATGTTCCTTCGGATGCCATAGTAGCTGCAAAAGTATTCTGATCATCATGTAATATCCTCTTTATCTCTGCCTCAGACAAGGTTTCCAACCTTTGCATCTCCAAGCTATCCTTCTCATCCAAATTGCTTGACACGCTGCTGATGTAGCTGCCACATATTCTACCTCTGCTGTAGATAACGCTACAATAGGCTGTTTTTTTAGAAGTCCATGAAATGGCTCCTGAAAGATGATCTTCATCAAAGAATGACTGTTAATATAGTTCAAAAAGGATTTCATAAGGACTTGTTTACTAATAGCTTCAGCGATAACGATCAAGAATTACAGACTCCCCCTAACTGTATTCATCATCTCCTTTTGGCAGAGTCTTCTAAAAAAAAAGCTTAGGTTGACTAGAGATCTCAGGGCCTTTCGGAATGTATTTCCTTCCTTCTCCATAATTGTGTAACTTTCTTCTTTTACATGGTTCTAGCTTGTGTAAGAGCCCATGTTAAGTTACAATCACGTGGCATATGACCAATGTTTTGACACTTGAAGCATTCCACATTGTTCATGAATAAGATTTCATGATTTCTTCCTGTAAAATTGTTTCTTGGAGCTTGTCGGAGACTGTAACATCTATCTCTATGAGATGCTTTACAGTCTTTTGCCATATGACCAAAGTTTGAACAAGAATAACAATAATCAAAAAATGAACTTTGGTACCTAGCAGATGGAGTTTTCCTTGATGTACTTCTGACGGTTTTCTGCCTTGAGATCCTTTCATGATAACCATTGCCTCTTGCCTCTTTGACATCATCAACATTTCCTTTTGGAGCAAGATTTCTTCTTGGAATAGGATTTCTTCTATTGTAGCCTTGATTTTTCTCCTTGCCTTTGCTGGAACTAGGAGCATCACAATTTCTTTCTCGCTTCTTCAAATCTTTTTTGCTTAAAGCATTTTCATTCTTGTTTGAGGGTTCACCTGCATACCCGAGTCCTGATTTATCAGATGGACATCTGTGATAGCTGAGCATGTCATCCAAGGCTTGAGAGCTCTTCATGATTTTGTTCATCCCTTCAACCTTTTTTCTGAGGAGGACAATCTCTTCTTCCAATCTTTCACACTCATTATTCTTCTTTGCAAGTTGTTCCTCAGTTTCTTCCTTGCTACGAGTAGCTTCAACTACTACTATTTTAAGGGAGATGATATCTGACTTCATTTTGAAGATTTCCTCATTCTTTGCTTGACTTCTCTCCATTCTCTTCTCAGCTCCTTGTGCCTGTTTCCTGGCTTCTTGTAATTGAGACTTAAGGGAGGAAACCTCTACCTTGTACTGACCAATCTCTTCTTCAAGTTTGTTCACGCTCTTGTGCCTTTGTTCAAGTTGACTTGACAAGGTATTTTCCTGCTTCTTTGCTTTATTCAATTGATTTTTCATGGATATGACTTCTTCAAGATGCTTCCTTTTGCTTCGATGAAATTCCTTCTTAAGTTTGGCAAGCTCTTCATCCCTTTCTTGTACTTGAAGCTTGATGAGGTCAACTTTCTTCCTTGTTTGATCTTGGTTACCAACTGGAGCTATCTTCTTAAGTGCCTCATTTTCCTTTTTCAAATTGTTAATCTCCTCCATGCCAGTCATAAGTTGAGCGAGGAGTTCTTCTACAAAGTCCTTTTCATTCTTTTCATCTTCTAGGTCTGCTTCAGCCTTGATGTCATCATTCTCATTTTCAGCTTCTATGATGGGTTCAGGATCTCCCTTTTGATTGATGGTTATGGTCAGTGCTCCTTTTGAGTGAAGGTCATGAAGTTTGTCCCATATATCCTTTGTTGATGAATGTTTTCCTAGGTTATTCTTTATAGAATTAGTTAGCCCATTAAAGATTGTTTTTGCTGCTTTTGCATTGTACTCCTTGGATTCTCTATCCATCCTGCCATCATGAATCACTAATTCCCAAATTTCAATCCCTTGATACTGTAAGAAAGTCCTCATTCTTGCTTCCCATATATTAAAGTTCCCATTGAGCCTTAAAGCTCATCAAATTGATTATCTTCTATTTTAGTAGTAGATGGAGACACATCCTTAGGAGGCTTGGAGACTTTATTCCTTGACCTCGCCATCTGTGTTCTAAATTTCGACCTTCAAGCTGTTAAGCTTTGAATGAAGGAACCGAGCTCCAGCCATTCTTTCACTCTTAACCGTGCTTCAAAATACTTGATTGTGTATTAAAATAACTGACTGTCTTCAACAGTAACACAAAAACAAACTTGAGAAATACCTTGGATTCTTTCTTGACTGAGTCTTCACTCTGCTGGAGAAGCTGCTGCAGCAAGAAATCCTTCCTTCAACTTCTTCGACACCTTCAAAGAGCCTAGACAAGCTTTGATACCATGTTGGGAATTTCTGATAATTCCAGAACAAAAGGAACAGAGAATAATGCTCTGTTTTAACACAGCGGAACTAAAAATTTGTTTGTTGAAGACTGTGTTTTAGCAACAGAGTTTCATCAACTGAGTTTCAGCAACGGTGTTTCAGCAATGTTGAAACTGGAGTTTCAGCAACACTATGTTTTTGACGCAGAGAAACTATTTGCTAAAGACAGAGTTTCAGCAATGCAAACAAAAAAAAACTTTGTATTCATTAATAGTACTGACTGTTACAAAAAAAAACTTCCTCTTAATAGACGGATTACAACATGCCTTTTTCAGAGGCAGCTCCAAAAGAAATATTACTCTGTCTCTATTTTGAAATTTTACACTGTTGTGTGTAAAAATTTCTTACATTTATGCTGTTGCATATTCCATTACAAAAAGAAATTACATTTTCCCTTCTACGCTGCTGCGTATTCTTTGCATTCAACCTGCTAAAAGAAAAATTCCTCTTACATTCGTTGTCGCGAGTTTTTTCCATTCCAATACATTCACAAAAACTCGACATTCACACTGTGCTGCATTTTGCCCTCTTTTTCAACTGAACAACATTTCTCTGACTCTTCAGGAACAATTACTCCGTCCCAGCTTACAAATTTACACTGCTGTCTGTAAATATTTCTTACATTCACTGTTGTGTGAAAAACATTTCACTTCTTCTTCTTTTTACTCTTTCACTGATGTGCGTAAAAAATTTCTTCTCTTTCTTGCTATCGCGCTGTTGCGCCTCACTTACATTTATCAACGGACAACAACAAGTATTATATTCACGCTGCTGCGTGCTCCCTTTCGTTTTCTTCAACAAACAGAAACATTACATTTCAATCTCTGCACTGTTGTGCATAAAAGTTTCATTCATATGAGCTCGCGTTGCTGCGCATTACGTTTTTAACAACACAACAGAAAACTACTTAAAATTTTTATGACAAGACTAGAAATTAAAACAAGGTATGGAGGGGCAGACAAATAAGTTTAATTCCTGAAATTTCTGGATGTTGTGATACATTCTCCATGTCCGCAATAAAACCGGGTGTTTACTATTTTTACCAACTCTGCCATGATTTTTGTGTTCTTAAATGTTTGATGTCCTTGATCCCGAAAAACAAAATCTGCACCATGTAAGGAAAAATCTAGTCTTGATCTGCTTTTTTAATTGGTGTTGCAGTTGAAAGTAGTATTTCAACACTCCCCTTTAATTTCAACTACTGGATTATCAGTCATACCCAGGCATTTCCTCAAAAAGTCAAAACTTTTCTGCCTATTCGTATCAGCTTTCCTTTCATCGCTCTCACTGCTGTGTTCAAGCACTCCAATCAATCCTGAGCCACAAAACTGTGGCTGGTTACTATTCTATAGAATAAGAGTACTGTCTTTGCACCTGGCTATATCCATTGGGGCATGACCTGCACTTGTGCTTTCTGGGAAAATTAGTGGGTCATTTGCTCTCAGTTCCTTAGACGAACCTTCGGATGGCATAGCAGCTGCAAAAGTATTCTGGTCATCATGTAATATCCTCTTTCTCTCTGCCTCAGACAAGGTTTCCAACCTTTGCATCTCCAAGCTATCTGTCTCATCCAAATTGCTTGACACGCTACTGCTGTAGCTGCCACATATTCTGCCTCTGCTGTAGACAACGCTACAATAGGCTGGTTTTTTAGAAGCCCATGAAATGGCTCCTGAAACATGATCTTCATCAAAGAGTGACTGTTAATATAGTTCTGCAAGGATTTCATAAGGACCCATTCACTAATAGCTTCAGCGATAATGATCAAGAATTACAAGCTCCCCCTAACTGTATGCATCATCTCCTTTTGGCAGAGTCTTCTAAAAAAAAAAGCTTAGGTTGACTGGAGAGCTCAAGGGACTTTCGGAAGGTATTTCCTTCCTTCTCCATACTTGTGTAACTTTCTTCTTTTGCATGGTTCTAGCTTGTGTAAGAGCCCATGTTAAGTTACAATCACGTGCCATATGACCAATGCTATGACACTTGAAGCATTCCACATTGTTCATGAATAAGATTTCATGATTTCTTCCTGTAAAATTGTTTCTTGGAGGTTGTCAGAGACTATAACATCTATCTCTATGAGATGCTTTACAGTCTTTTGCCATATGACCAAAGTTTGAACAAGAATAACAATAACCAAAAAATGAACTTTAGTACTTGGGAGATGGAGGTTTCCTTGATGTACTTCTGAAGCCTTTCTTCCTTGAGATCCTTTGATGATAACCATTGCCTCTTGCCTCTTTTACATCATCTACATTTCCTTTTGGAGCAAGATTTCTTCTTGGAATAGGATTTCTTCTATTGTAGCCTTGATTTTTCTCCTTGCCTTTGCTGGAACTAGGAGCATCACAATTTCTTTCTCGCTTCTTCACATCTTTTTTGGTTAAAGTATTTTCATTCTTGTTTGAGGGTTCACCTGCATACCTGAGTCCTGATTTATCAGGTGGACATCTGTGATAGCTGAGCATGTCATCCAAGGCTTAAGAGCTCTTTATGAATTTGTTCATCCCTTCAACCATTTTTCTGAGGAGGAAAATCTCTTCTTCCAACCTTTCACAGCTCATTATTCTTCTTTGCAAGTTGTTCCTCAGTTTCTTCCTTGCTACGAGTAGCGTCAACTGCTACTATTTTAAGGGAGATGATATATGACTTCATTTTGAGGATTTCTTCATTCTTTTCTTGACTACTCTCCATTCTCTTCTCAGCTCCTTGTGCCTGTTTCCTGGCTTCTTGTAATTGAGACTTAAGGGAGGAAACATCTACCTTGTACAGACCAATCTCTTCTTCAAGTTTGTTCATGCTCTTGTGCCTTTGTTCAAGTTGACTTGACAAGGTATTTTCCTGCTTCTTTGCTTTATTCAATTGATTTGTCATGGATATGACTTCTTCAAGATGCTTCCTTTTTCGTTGATGAAATTCCTTCTTAAGTTTGGCAAGCTCTTCATCCCTTTCTTGTACTTGAAGCTTGATGAGGTCAACTTTCTTCCTTGTTTGATCTTGGTTACCAACTGGAGCTGTCTTCTTAAGTGCCTCATTTTCCTTTTTCAAATTATTAATCTCTTCCATGCCAGTCATAAGTTGAGCGAGGAGTTCTTCTACAAAGTCCTTTTCATTCTTTTCATCTTCTAGGTCTACTTCAGCCTTGATGTCATCATTCTCATTTTCAACTTCTATGATGGGTTCAGGATCTCCCTTTTGATTGATGGTCATGGTCAGTGCTCCTTTTGAGTGAAGGTCATGAAGTTTGTCCCATATATTCTTTGTTGATGAATGTTTTCCTAGATTATTCTTTACAGAATCAGGTAGCCCATTAAAGATTGTTTTTGCTGCTTTTGCATTGTACGCCTTGGATTCTCTATCCATCCTGCCATCATGAATCACTAATTCCAAAATTTCAATCCCTTGAGAGTGTAAGAAAGTCCTCATTCTTGCTTCCCATATATTAAAGTTCCCATTGAGCCTTGGAGCCTCATCAAATTGATTGTCTTTTATTTTAGTAGTAGATGGAGACACATCCTTAGGAGGATTGGAGACTTTCTTCCTTTACCTCGCCATTTGTGTTCTAAATGTCGACCTTCAAGCTGTTAAGCTTTGAATGAAGGGACCGAGCTCCAGCCATTATTGCACTCTTAACTGTGCTTCAAACTACTTGATTGTGTATTAAAATAACTGACTGTCTTCAACAGTAACACAAAAACAAACTTGAGAAATACCTTGGATTCTTTCCTGACTGAGTCTTCACTCTGCTGGAGAAGCTGCTGCAGCAAGAAATCCTTCCTTCAGCTTCTTTGACACCTTCAAAGAGCCTAGACAAGCTCTGATACCATGTTGGTAATTTCTGATAATTCCAGAATAAAAGGAACAGAGAATAATGCTCTGTTTTAACACAGCGGAACTAAAAATTTGTTTGCTGAAGACTGTGTTTCAGCAACAGAGTTTCGTCAACTGAGTTTCAACAACGCTGAAACTGGAGTTTCAGCAACACTCTATTTTTGACGCAGAGAAACTATTTGCTAAAGACAGAGTTTCAGCAACGTAAAAAAAAAACTTTGTATTCATTAATAGTACTGACTGTTACAAAAAAAAAACTTCCTGTTAATAGAGGGATTACAACATGCCTTCTTGAGAGGCAGCTCCAAAAAAAATATTACTCTGTCTTTGTTTTGAAATTTTACACTGCTGTGTGTAAAGATTTCTTACATTTATGCTGCTGCATATTCCATTACAAAAAAAACTTACATTTGCCCTTCTACGCCGCTGCATATTCTTTGCATTCAACCTACTGAAAAAAATAAAAATAAATAAATAAATAAAAATAAAAAATTCCTTTTAGATTCGATGTTGCGAGCTTTTTTCCATTCCAATACATTCACAAAAACTGGACATTCACGCTCTGTTGCATTTTGCCCTCTTTTTCAACTGAACAACATTTCTCTGACTCTTTGGAACAATTACTCTATCCAAGCTTACAAATTTACATTGTTGTGTGTAAATATTTCTTACATACACTGCTGTGTGAAAAACATTTCACTTCTTCTTCTTTTTACTCTTGCACTGCTGTGCGTAAAAAATTTCTTCTCTTTCTTGCTATCGCGCTGCTGCGCCTCACTTACATTTCTCAATGGACAACAACAAATATTATATTCACGCTGTTGCGTACTCCCTTTCATTTTCTTCAACAAACAGAAACATTACATTTCAATCTCTGCACTGCTATGCATAAAAGTTTCATTCATATCAGCTCACACTGTTGCGCATTACATTTTTAACAACATAATAGAAAACTACTTAAAATTTTTATGACAAGACTAGAAATTAAAACAAGGTATGGAGGGGCAGACAAATAAGTTTAATTCCTGAAATTTCTGGATGTTGCGGTACATTCTCCATGTCCGAAATAAAACCTGGTGTTTACTATTTTTACCAACTCTGCCATGATTTTTGTGTTCTTAAATGTTTGATGTCCTTGATCCCGAAAAACAAAATCTGCACCGTGTAAGGAAAAATCTAGTCTCGATCTGTTGTTTTAATTTGTGCTGCAGTTGAAAGTAGTATTTCAACAGAAAACAAAAAATTAATCATAAACATCCCATATTTTCACGTGTAACATTATAAAGAAACATTTATAAATAGTGATTTAGTTAAAAAAAAAAATTGTAGATCCAAAAAATTTAGCTAACCATTTTTATGAACTTTCATAGAATCAATGTCACAAATCATGGCCCTTTGAAAATCTATTATATGCGAGGTTGGCATGTATACATAGGCTAAAATCCTTGACCAATTTTCTATGTTTTATGTTCCATTTTCAAAAAATCATTTCATGTTTTCAAAGAGCTCTCATCTTTTCCAAGGACTTACATGTCAAGGGATTCAATGACAAGTATGTAAAAGTCAAGCAAGAGAGGAAAATATTGCATTAAACCCCTTCAAAATGTTAGTGTGTTTTATTAGATCTAGGAAAGGGACTTTGTTTGGCTTCCTTTTCCACACTACTTCACGACTATTATCTTTGATGATTTATGTACTACTATAGTTGGACCTTGAGACCTTGGGATTCTAATATATCGCCACTCCCTAATCCCAATTGATAAGATAAAGCCTAAAACTCAATTTTATTGTGCATAATATATTTTGGTATCATATAGTTTTGGTCATATAAATTTAAACTTGATCTTCGAAGCTAGTAGTGGTGGCCATAGTGAGGCTAGTAGTGGCCATAGTGCTGGACAATTGTCACGAACAAAGGAAATAAGAAAAACAATAATTCCAAAATTTCTTTTCTAGTAGGTTCTAATTATTTGAAAGATTCTCATAACGTCATATCTAGGAATATAGAGGTGAAGGGCATATTAAAACAATCCCGGGGAATTTCTAATTGATGAATGAAGACATAAAATTTATGATACAAGTCTGAAAACATGAAGATATGTAGGCTTTCAAACGACAAAATAAAAACTAGCAGAAACAAAATGTAAACATGATATGACTGCACAAATTGGTTAAACGATGTACCTGAGATATCTATTTACAAGAAAACGATGGCACCGAAGCTAACTTCCTGGGAAGATAAAATATGACTGCACAAATTGGTTAAACGATGTACCTGATATATCTATTCACAAGAAAACGATGGCACCGAAGCTAACTTCCTGGGGGCGTGAAGCTGCTCAGTTCTGATCTGTTCTTTTACAGCGTCTGGTGAATGATAATTTGATTTCCTCTACCACTTAAATCCTTGATTAACGTTGAGGGCAGTCACAACCATTAGTTTATTTTGCATGGTCATTTATTTCCACAGAAAAAACACTTTGCATGCACAGTTGTAGTGCTCAAAAAAGTAACTGAAGTTTTTGGAACGAGATTTAACTCCAATTGGGAAAAGAAATCGAGAACGAAGAAGAAACGATTTGCACAATAAACTATAGGAAACGACGTATAAGACGGTGTTTCTTATGCCCTTTTGTTTCTAGAACCGTTTTTTCCAGAAACGTTACCCATTGTCCCGTTTCTGGTAACAGAGCAATTTGACAGTAATCACCACCCATCACAGTCCAGTTCATATTTCACAGTCAATTGGTAATGACGAACCATGCAAACCATGGTGCGACCACCATCAAAACTGCTGAAACAGAACGCTAGAAATCTCTCTCAGATAAACAGAAAGCAGGCACCAACAAGACATTGCGAACGGTTGGCAATTCATTTTGTACCAATCCAAAAATTCAATTGTTACGAAAACAGAAAGCTAGAAATCTCTCTCAGATAAAGATACACAGACACATATATATATGGTTGGACGACTTGAATAGTTTGGCGGTTTGACATTGAAAAAAGTCCATGCATTTGCAAGTCTATCGCCGAGAGGAGAGGAAATCATGCGTGAGGATGTGAGGCTCATTATGTTTAAAAAAACAAACACGAGCTAAGAAATCTGGTAGAAATATCAGTGGTTAGTTCACAAGTTTACAGGTTCATATTATTCTTTAAAAGAAAAAAAGGATGACTGGAATAGTTTGGCGCTTTGCCATTGAAAAGTCCCGCCTTTGCGCGTCCATCGTCAATCGGGGGGCGGAGGGGGGAGCATTTGTGTAGATGTCATACATGTTACTGTTTTTTAAACGAAAGACCAAGATTGCGCTAGCGACGCTAAGAAATATCGCAGAAGGTCATTAGATTGACATTTTCGAGTATTTTGATAATCCGAAGTTGATATATTTCAATGTTATATATATATATATGAAAGAAAGTTTTGGACGATTGGAATAACTTGGAGCTTTGACATTAGAAAGTCCTCACATGTTGCAGACGTATCGCCAACAGAGGATGAGGGTAAGTGTGATGTATGATATGCTTTAAAATAATATCAAGATTGGTATGAAGAAATAAAGAAATATGTGAGTAAATCATTCTATCCGCTGTCATGAATAATACCAAGATAGGTATTTAGTATGGGATATATAAATAAATAAATAAATATAATATTTTATTTAAAAAAATTAATAATACAAGTAAATAAATTTGACATAATACAAAATTAAATTTATATATATAATTAAGTATTTGGAGAGATGCATATTTTTTTAATATAAAAATGAATATGTTTTTGGATGGGGTATTTACCTTATATAAGGGAATAAAGATGGGGTCAGTGTCATAATTGTCTAAGCAATTGGGGATGTGAGATTACATCTCCATAAATAGTCTTTGTGGTTGTTTTGTTCTCAAGATCTCGACTTAGGCGAGTTGGCTACAAGACATTTAATCCCATACCTGAGCACCACCGCTACATTGAATACCTGTTGTTTTGCCAGACCTGCAACATCTCTACTCGTGTGGTGATTATTCTCATTTTCATGCAACTCATCCTTGGCAATGTTAATCTCATTTGGTGTCGTTGGGTATTAGACATCCATGTCTGCAACATTCCTCTCGACTCTCGTCAATACAAACTAGGGGAACTGGGTGGCTCACTTCTGTGAGACTTGGACAGGCCCTGCCTTTCCACTCTTAGTATTATTTGGTTTCTTTAGAATTAGTAGGTCCGCTCACCCCTCATCTAGAGATTCAAAAACGCTTTCTAATTGGCACCATGGAATATCGATATAGCTTTCTTGTTTCCCTTTCACCGCAAAATTGGCATTCATGTTTAGTGGCTTTTGCTACTTCTTCCCTTTGCATGGTGGTCGGTATTCTATGTGGGTACTAGACCTTTTTAGTGGGAGTTACTTTGCCTGGTATTCATTTATATTTGTGAACCTATTATTGGTACTCCTTTGCTAGTATTCTTGCCATCTGCTCTCCAAGCATTTCTTGATTTGCTCTTGCAGTTCTGTTCTATTTCTCTAATCTATTTCTCATATAGTCTCGATTTCCCCTGCTATCTTCCTCAAGGGGATCATCATTTTCATCTACACTCTCTCCCTAGCTAGCTCTACTTTCTTGTGGGAGGTTAATTGTGTTCTCCTTTTCTAACTCCCACCATCATTTGACATCTCGTTACATGGCCCCTCCTCCACCTCACATGGCACATCTCCCTAGGCCTGCCACTTGTCCCCTCACCTCCCTTATAGTTTTCTCTTGTATCCTTGTCAAACCTCTCACGATGCCTCGACAGCATGCGCATGTCCGTCGAAGGGCAACCTACTACTAGGAATGAGCTTTTAGGGGAGATATATGTGCCCACCACCATCTAGAGGAATGAGTTGTTAGGTTTTAGGATCTCACCCTCGATCCCATCCAAGTGGAGTTAACTCATATGGAATGAGGAGGAGCCTCCCAACAACAACAACTTTCAGACATAGAGGTTATTAATGAATGCGTTGCCTGGGTCCTAGATGTTGGACACATGTGTAGTTGTTTCAACTAGTACATGCACACCATTGACTTATATTTGCATTTGAAGTTCCTCAGAAAATTATGATGGATCAATTCGAGCAACCAATAGACATCCTACACTCTCTAGAGTAGTTGCATCGTCACAAGGGACCTAGACCAATGTTTGGATCGAATTGAGCAACATCTTGGTATTCCTCCCCTCCTTGGGAGCATCCCCTACAACAATGAAGACCACATTCATGTTACCATCGTTGACTTTGATCCCTATACTTAATCTGATGCTATGCTCCGACTTATTTTGCACTTTGATTTCACAGTTCATCTTAATGGCTAACTCGACCCACTTTTCAGTAAATGCATCATCATTTTAGTCTTTTAACATTATTATCTCCTATACTTTCTTACGAAACACTCTTAAATATGATCTAGTCTCCTTAATGGAAGACTCAATTAAGCTAGTATATCTATATATATTCTAGTTTAGAAAGGAATACAGTGTTTTCAAAAAAAAATAATACATAACAAAAAAAATTGATATTTAAATATAAAATAAATTTAAGTCCATTAAATTAATATTTTTAAATATTTCAAGAGTAATAAAATTATAAAATTAATATATTTGTAATCTTATTTTAATATAATAGGAAAATATACTATATAAAATAAAATTTATCCGTTAAGAAAATAAAACAAAACCTAGTACATAAGTTAAGAAAATAAAATAAAAACTATTACATATTATATATTGATAAAAGTAAATAAAAATTAATATTTTGATATAAATTAAAAATTTATATCATTTCAATCATCACAATTTTAAGAAAAATAAATGTAAAGTTTTACCTTTTCAAACTGGAAAAACCATTAAATATGTCCACTTGTTAATTCCACAGCGCATCCAGCTTGATCCTTGCTCTTCCCAAAATTGGATAGTGACAATCGTGGGTTGTAACTGCCCAAAAGCTTATGTTATTTCAATGTAAGTGCAAGTGGTTATAAAAAAATTAGGGTAAGATTTGGAGGCTCACCGGTTGGTAATTTATGCTTATTTAAAGGCATGTCCTAAATAAAAATAGGGCTTGATATTTGGTCAAACACGTAGCCATTATTAAAATAGAAGAAGGGTTCTAATATTTAATGGAACATGTAAGTTATTATTAAAAATTAGAAATAAAATTTTAAGAGTTTGATTTTTTATTAAATATATAATTATTATTAAAAATTAATAAAACTATATTAATAAATAGATGAGATTGATATAATCCAATAAATATATACTAATAATATTAATAACTAATATTATTACAAATTAATAATTAATAATATTATTATTATTAATTAATAATAATTAATATTATTAATAATATTAATAGTAGTAATTAATAATCTACCACCTTAAGATCAATAGAAAGACTTCTTATTTTATTTTCTTGATTGAAGTTGGTAAGTCTCTCATTGAAAGCAAGATTATATTTAGATTTCTGATGTATAAGAAGAAGCTTTACAACATGGAATCCAAGAAGCTCCTAAAAATTGCTTTTAACTTTAGTGAAAACCCCCACCTTCGCCTCAATCACGGGTGGAAAAAGGAAGTATAGTCTCGGCTCAACCATTGAGGGGTTAAGGAGGAGATCATCATGGGAAACATGGATAGTGTCAAAGATACTATTGCCTCCAGTTTTAAGGACAAGTTATGGGATGATAAGGAGATCGAGGGTAAAAGGAAGCTAAGATACAATAAGGAAGCGATCAACCCCACCCCTGATAACCATATTATCTCTATGTGTTGACCAACACTAAGAAACAAATGAACATCACTAGGATAAGAGTTAATTTTCATGAGCTTTGAAGTGAAACTGAGCGGTGGTCTACTCCCAAGTCTCCCTAAGATGATACAATATGTCAGATTTTCGATACTAAGAGGGTGGAAGATGAAAACCACTTACTTTTAGACTGCCTAACTCTTACTCAATTCGGCTCTCAATTCCTTAACATCTTCCACAATTCCAATCTGTTTGACTTGTTAAGTCAGCCCAACTTCACCGATTTTGGAGTGCTTCTTTACCTTCTTTTTATCATAAAAACAAGATTTTGAAGAATCACAATTAGATTATCTTTCTTCTCTTGAGGTCCGATAGAACGCATTGATTGTCGCTGTCGCCATTGTCTTCGTCGTCAATTATAAATAATTATATTAATAATAATTAATATTATTATTATTATAATATAATAATAATATATTAATTTGTATAATTAAAAAATAACAATATTAATATAATATAGTTATAAATAAACATATTAATACTAATTATATAGTATATAATAATATATCAATAATCATATAATAAACTTTTAATTAAAAATAAAATAACAATTTATTAATAAACTTTTAGATTAATAAACCCAAGGGATCGATATTAAAAGCTAAGGGATTATAAACCGAGGGAAATAATATTAAACCCAACAAATTAATGTTATAAACCCAAGGAATATAAACCCTAAGATAAACCCTAAAAGAAACATGGTTGACCATGGTTTACCATGGTTGATTCTCGTATTGACACAATCTTTGTAACAATGCAACATTGGACAATTGTTGACTATGGTTGACCATAGTTGTGAGAAGGTGATGTTGGACCATGAGATAATATTTGTCACAATGTGACCATGATTGATTTCCATATTAAGACAATTTTTCTCACAATTCGACGTTGGACCATGATCAACCATAGACCCAACGAATTGATATTATAAACCAAGGGGATTAATACTATACCCTAAAAGATTATAAACCGAAGGGAATAATATTAAACCCAAGTGATTAATATTGTAAACCACATGTATATAAACCCTAAAATAAACATGGTTGACGAAAATTGACCATGGTTGATTTTCATATTGACACATTCATTGTCACATTGCAATGTTGGACCATGGTTGACCATGCCTGATTTTCATATTGAGATAATATTTGTTAAAATGAAAAGTTGGATCATGGTTGACCATGATTGATTTCCATAATGAGACAATCTTTGTCCGAATGTGACATTGGACCATGGTTGAGCTCAACTGACCATTGTTGACGATGGTTGACAATAGTTGATCATGGTGAATTTTCATAATGAGACAATCCTTGTCACAATGTGACATTGGAACATGGTTGACCATGAATGACCAATCATCTTATGTAATAATGTGATGTTTGTCTTTCCCTATTTCCTTTGCCCTCTTTTGTTTGAAAGCCCTAAAACAAAAGTTTGATACGTATACAGTTCTCAACATTGAAAACTAAATAGATATTATCTAGTAAAAATTAGTAATTAAGCTTGGTTTATATTTGTGTAATATGAAATTAATTTTGATGGGTATCAGTATAACTATTAAATATATTTTCAACTAATACTTAAAAAAAATTACTCAGATATCTCCTACAATAGGTGGCATTGCTCTATACGGTTTGTTTGAAGCTATACATCAATCAACAATATGAATAATTGTTTCGGTTATTTGTCAATGATTTTTGATATTTTCTGCCACATATGGTGGAATCATGAGTTGTTTTGGTCGGAATATGAAACAATCTCACGAAGCCTCTTGTGGTGAGAAGCTAGATATTTGAAGTAAAACAAGTAAGAAAATGACATCTCTAACCAACACAGAACATATGAGAAAAGATGAACAGGCACATAAATCAAGTCTTGGTTTAGTGTGAGCAGCTAAAGGCCATTCTAGTTCATGATGGTTTTAACTCGAGTTTATGATTCTGGTTGTTATAATATTTGTCCACTATAGTAACTATGTTTTTTACCTCGAGACTGCTCCGAGAGGTTGGTCCTTCCCGGACAGGCTACTCACGAACTAACCCTAGGAAAATGTCTATTATAAACCAAAGGCAAACATAAATACCCCTAATTGTTATAAAAATCGAACCAAATTCTTATGAACCATGGCCGCATGCAACACAGGTAAAGTGAATATAGTCTTATTAAGCTTAAAAAAATATAAAACCTGTTTTTTAAATTACATAGATTGAAATATATATTTTTTAATTATTAATTAATTAATATATTTTTTAAAATTATTTTATTGCAATTTCATAAATATATTTTTCAAATTTTTTTTGTTCTTTTAATATTACATAAAAAAACATTTCATTAATTTTTTTTTAATTTTTATAAATAAATTTTATGTGTATCATTATTAAATAATTAATCATATGTTTTTTTAAATGGCCCATTAATTATTTTTTCATTTTCAGTTTTAAATTATTAATTAATTAATATATTTTTCAAAATGATTTTTTGGGAATTTCATAAATATATTTTTTGAATTTAAATTTAATTTTTTTTTTCAAAATTTTTTTTATAAATTTTTTTTTATTAAATTTTGTTTTTTATAAAAGCTCTCTTAATTATTTTCTAATTTTAAATTTTTATAAATAATTTTTATGTTTATCATTATTAAATAATCAATATATGATTTTTTAAACGATTCATTAATTATTTTTTCAATTCTAAATTTTTATGGTCAATTTTCTCTCTCTCACACATATATATATATATATATATATATATATATATATATATATATATATATATTTCTTTTATTCGTTTAATTATTTAGAGATCTTTTCATATACCAATTAATTCATTTCTTCTTCAAACTTTGTATTTTAATTACTTTTTATTTGTATATATTATTTTTTCTATTTAATATTACAATAGGTCAACCTATAATGAATGAGGCACACCTGCTCACACTCGGGAGTCGGCTTTTCAAATAAGATTTGCCATTCTTTTCACTTTCTTTCAATTTTAACTCCAACGTCTCACACTCTTTTTCATAAGGTTGGGCTAATCGAGCTCTAACACTAAGCATATTCTTAGCATATTCCAAAAACACGTTTAAATTGACTTTAAGCTGGCGTGATTGTAGAGGCTCCGCTGTATACAAGTTTGGACAAATCGAAATAAACGATAATTTTAAATACTTACATTAAAATATTATATTGATATTGCAGAAAATAAAATGAAATATTAATATAGAGAAGTTTGTTAAAATATAGGTTAAAACATTATAATGATATAAAGGGAAAAAATATTATTATTATTGTGATAAATTTGTTTATGGATTAGTGAGATCTATATGTGGTTTTGGAAATTATTATTTAAAGGTATATAAGTTATTTGGGATGACATATAATTTAGTGAGTTAATAAAACATATTTTTACTCACTTCTGGTATATTATTTAGGCAAAATATTATTAAAATAAATGTTGTATTGTAATTTTATATTAGTATTGTTTTTTCTGCAAAAAGATTATATCAAAATGAAAAGCACACATGCCTATATATTGATAATATGCTTATTAGACGATTCATAATATATACATTTAATTTATATGGTTCAATAGGTTTAACATATTTTCCTGGTTAAAAATTTTCTTGTGTATTTATAGTCCATTCGATTTCATGTATTAATATTTCTCTTGAGTTTATGTATCATGGGTTTATATTATGTATCTCTTGGGTTTAATATTATTCCCTTGGGTTTAGTATTAATCATTTTGGTTTAAATTATTCCCTTGGGTTTATAATGTCAATCCCTTGGGTTTATTAATCTAAGGGTTCTTATTCCTAGGGTATAATATTATTCATAGGGCTTATAATATTAATCCTTGGGTCTAATATAAATCCCCTTGGTTTATAATCATGGTCAATCATGGTCCAATGTCACATTGGTACAAATATTTTCTCAATATGAAAATCAACCATGGTCCAATGTTGCATTGTGACAAAGATTGTCTCCATATAAAAATCAATCATGGTGAACCATGGACGTCACACTATGACAAATCTTGTCTCAATATGAAAATAAACCATGGTCAACCATGGTCCAACATTGGATTCTCACAAAGATTGTCTCAATACGAAATATTATTCATAGGGTTTATAATATTAATCCTATGGTTTAATATAAATCCCTTAGGTTTATAATCATGGTCAACTATGGTCAACCATGTTCCAATGTCACATTGTGACAAATATTGTCTCAATATGAAAATCAAGCATTATTAGCCATGGTCCAACATCACATTGTGACAAAGAATGTTTCAATTTGAAAATCAACCATGGTCAACCATGGTCCAACGTCGCATTGTGACAAAGATTATCCCCATATGAAAAACAATAATGGTGAACCATGCAGGAATGTCACAGTGTGACAAATCTTGTTTCAATATGAAAATCAACCATGGTCCAATATCGGATTCTAACAAATATTGTTTGAATACAAAATATTATTTATAGGGTTTCTAATATTAATCCTATGGTTTAATATAAATCCCTTGGGTTTATATGTTCAACCTGGGTCAAGCATGTTCCAATGTCACATTGTGACAAAGATTGTCTCAATATGAAAATCAATCATTGTTAGCCATGGGAAACCGTGGTCCAATGTCACATTGTGACAAAGATTGTCTCAATATGAAAATCAACAATGGTAAATCATGGTCAATCATGTTTATTTTAGGGTTTATAATATTTATCTTAGGGTTTATATACCTTGAGTTTATAATATTTATCCCTTTGACTTAATATTATTCCCTTGTCAGTTTAATATTTTTCCCTTGAGTTAAATATTTTTCCCATGTGTTTATAATCCATTTGGTTTCCTACACTAATATTTATCTTTGGGTTTATATACCTTAGGTTTATAATATTTATCCCAATGGGTTTAATATTATTCTCTTGGTTTTTCGTATTTATCGTTTCGGTTTATTATGCCCTAGGGTTTATAATGCCAATCCCTAGGGTTTATAATACCAATATCTTGGATTTATTAATCTAAGGATTCTTATTCCTAGGGTATAATATTATTCATAGGTCAACCATGGTGCAATGTCACATTGTGACAAATATTTTCTCAATATGAAAATCAACCATGGTTCAACATTGCATTGTGACAAATATTGTCTCCATATGAAAATCAATCATGGTGAACCATGGTGCAACCCCTTGGGTTCTTAGTATTAATCCCTTTGGTTTATTATTCCCTTGGGTTTATAATATCAACACCTTGTGTTTAGTAATCTAAGGGTTCTTATTCCCAAGGTTTAATATTATTCATAGGATTTATAATATTAATTCTTGGTTCTAATTGAATCCCTTTGGTTTAAAATCATGGTCAATTTGGTCCAATCACACATTGTGACAAAGATTTTCTCAATATGAAAATCAGTCATGCTCCAACGTTACATTGCGATAAAAAATTGTGCATATAAATAAAATTCATGGTCAACTATGGTGCAACATCGCATTGTAGATTGTCTCATTATGAAAATTAACCATGGTCAACCACGGTAATACTAGGGTTTACAATATTTACCTTAAAGTTTATATACTTTGGATTTAAAAGGGTTTATAATATTAATCCTTGGATCTAATATAAATCCCCGTGGTTTACAATCATGGTCAACCATGGTCCAACATCAAAGTGTGAATTGTTTTTTGTCAATATGAAAATCAACCATGATGCCATGTCACATTGTGACAAACATTGTCTCTGTATGAAAATCAATTGTGGTCAAGCATGGTGCAACCCCTTGGGTTTTTAGTATAAATTCCTTTGGTTTATTATTCCCTTGGGTTTATAATATCCATACCATGCATTTAGTAAACTAAGGGTTCTTATTCCTAAGGTTTAATATTATTCACAAGGGTTTATAATATCAATCCTTAGGTTTAATATGAATCTCTTGGGTTTAAAATCATGGTCCAACGTCACATTGTAACAAATATTTTCTCAATATGAAAATCAACCATGGTCCAACGTTGCATTGTGAAAACCTTTTTGCACATATGAAAATCAATCGTGGTCAACCATGGCTCAACATCACATTGTCACAAAAATTGTCTCAATATGAAAATCAACCATAGTCAACCATGATAATTCTAGGGTTTGCAACATTTACATTAGGGTTTATATACCTCAGATTTATAATATTAATCCATTGGGTCTAATATTATTCCCTTAGGTTTGTAATCCTTTGGGTTTTTAGTATTAATCCCTTGAGTTTATTATTCCCATGGGTTTATAATATCAATCCCTTACGTTTATTAATCTAAGGGTTCATATTCCTAGGGTGTAATAGTATTCATATGGTTTATAATATTAATCTTTGAGTTTTATATAAATCCCTTGAGTTTAATTAATTCAAAATACACACACACACACACACATATATATATATATATAATAGACCCATGGGCTTTGGATTGACGGTGAATGGGTGCATTTTTAAGGCACTCCGTGTGACAGGTCACTGGTTCAAAGCCCCATGGGCCTTACCTACCTCTCTCTCTCTCTCTCTCTATATATATATATATATATATATATATATATATAAATGATTATAATAACAACTAATTATCATTATAATTAATTACTAATTATAATAATAAATTGTTAATTATAAAAAAAATTATAAATTTATATTAATTATTGTTATTTAATTTTTAATAATAATAATACTAATACTAATAATAATAAATAATACTAATAATAATAAATAATTAGTAACAAAAATAATTATTTTAAAATGATTATAATAATATTTATTATCATTATAATTGATTATTAATATAAATTATTGATATTATTTAATTATTATAATAATGATGATGATGATGATGATTAACATCCACCAAGACCAATGTGGTCTATCATGCCTAAAGAAAAGAGATTCTAATTGTCGTTCTTCAAAATCTTGTTTGTGTGATCAAAGAGAAGGGAAAAAAGCGCTACAAGACTGCTATAGTTGGGTTGGCTTAATAAGTCAAGAAGATTGGAGGTGTGGCTGATGATAGGGAATTGAAAGAGGATGTGGGAATTGATAGGAGTGTTGTTCACAGAGAGCACTATTCTTGGTTGGAGTGTGCGAGTGGACTGAGAATTCATTCTCACTATGGAGAGACTGTTAAGTGCCCATTCTCATGGTTAATGTAGTGGTAGTAACCAAGTTAGATGCAGGAGCAGAAGGGAAGAGCCATGCCGAGGTACACTCGCATAATGTGAATGCAGGACAGAGTGACAGCATCAATCGGCGGACAACAGAGGAACAAAACCTAGGAGCTTAGATAAGCAAAGTGGGGGCAAAGTAGCATAGTTCCAAGTGAGCTAGTGGAAAATCTCTAAGTGAGTGTGTTGTTGTGTAAGGATGAGTGATATATTGTTCTGTGGAGAGAGGACGAGAGTTCCTATGCATAGGTAAGAGACCCTGAGAGCTACATTTCTATTAGATAGGCAGAAGTTCCATGTGCGTTGTGTGTTAGGAGGAAGTTTCCTATGCATTGTGTGACCAAGGATGAAGTTTCCTTTGCGCTGTGTGAGCAAGGATGATGATGCCTATTGGGCAGTGAATCCCCCGCATAACGGTTTTGGGGCTTAAAGCCCACAATTTTGGGTAACGGTATTGTAAAGACTCCACGAAGTGCACAGAGCATGAATTGTAATGAGTCAAGTCAAAGGGTTGTTCACCCTCAAATAATGTAATTTAATATAGAATGGGTCGGCCTACCCATGGTTCGCGGACCATGGGAATGATTAAATGGAGCAAGGCTCTAAGTGTAGAAGGCAGTGGTGATGTGATCTACGTATTATGAGTTTTTGAATGTGATATTCGCTCTGAGTCTGTAAGTCTAAGTCTTGGGTTGTAGGAGTAGGAAGGGGCTCTGCAGCTGTGTGCGCAGAGGCCTAGTAGAGTCCGCAGCTGTGTGCACAGACCCCTGCAGCTATGTGCACAGGGTAGGAAGTGGATTTTAACTGGAAAAAGCATTAATAGAGATTAGTTGGTTTTGGAATATCGCATATCTGCTGCTCTGTTTCTGTTTATGCATCTGTTTACAGTTTATGATTGCACACAGGTCTATTTATATTGAATGGTGAAGGAAAGAATTTGGCCCACCTAATTGAATTCAAGATCTATAATACTAATAAGCATTGTAAAGGGTAAAGAACAGTCACGCTCATCATCCAAGTTGTGCGAAGGTAGTTGCACTGAACAAGCAGCTGCGTGGAAGTAGCCCTGTGCATAGGACTGGTTCGCGAACTTTCCAAACTTCGTTAAGACATCCCTAGGGTGCGGAAACCTGGTTCTAGCACCCTCCCATACTACCTCTGGTGAGACCTTAATCTGCGCCCCACGAACTGTTGCCGAAAGGGCTGGTAGTTTTGGGATTTGTTTAGCTAAAACACTTATGAACCTGGGTCAGGGATCTGCCTAAGGGATGTCTGATGTCAGAACACTGGAACCCTACGAAGAAAGAAATTGAAGAGTGGTTGGATCAGAAACTTCATGAGTTTGTGGCACACGACAATAGAACTCCACAGATATCCGGGAAGAGGTGGTTGGATCGCTATGTATATACGAAAATCCATGAGATCTTCTTCACATCTTTCTCTTCAAAGCTGTATGATTGGATCATGAGGTTAGTTGACAGCTAGGGAAGGTATATGCTAGATCAACCGATAGTGTGGACTCCGAAGTTAGTGTGTAGGCTAGGGGCATCAGAAGATAAGATTGCATGGGCCGTAGACCATTGGATCAACTAGATAATAGAAGGATTCATCACTGAATTTGCAATAGACACGACTGTAAGCTACAACGAAGCAGAAAGACATTTTCTCCAAGGACTGCGAGGTAAGTAGATCAAATCCTTGAATACCTGGATTAAGATGTTGTTATGTGAAAAATGGGTGTTGCAAATACATTAATGATTGGAACGATATGAAGCGGAAAGATATACAAAGGTATCAAAGGGTTAGGAAATAGTCCTTTAATTTCACCTTCGCGAGAGAGCAAGGAAGATTGCGCTTGGGTTTCTCCAAGAAGTGCGGTCAGTTTGATAAAGCATCACATTCTGTAGATATCACCTCCACTTACGCCATCACCCGCTTCACCCACTTTACCTCCATCTTCACCCACCCCACCTCCACCACCCCCATGGTTTAGCATGGCAAGCGCGATTAAGCTACTTGTATTCATAGGAGTCGGAAATGAGGACCGGAAGCAATTTTGGTTCGCGGTAAGAGTAGTGTAGGAAGCACAAGGGGTTCTAGATGATAACATTAAGAAGGCTACATTGGTAAGTGCGCTGCAGGATCGCGCATTGACGCAGTATATCAAGCACTCAAATGATCACCCGAATGCAGGAATAGTGGAGATCAAGGATGCGTTGAACAAAGAATTTAGTCTGTTGAAATCAGAGACACATTCAATCATCAGATTTAAAGATATCGTGATGCTTCCAGGCGAGACCCCCTAGGACCTAGATCAAAGACTGAAGACTATGATCCGCAAGGCTAATATGACACCACACTGCACGTGGTTCGTGGTGTCTTTGACACCACACTTGAGGACAGCGTTGTCACAGTAGAAGCTGTCAACCCAGGCGGAAGCGCTGGAAATAGCAATAAGGTTGCATGAAACTCCGGTACAGGATCCAGGGTTGGGAGTCTAACAAATCCACGCGCAGCTATAGGATCTATGCTTGGAGATGTAGAGAATGAAGTAGGATAGGGCACCTCGGTCAAAAGCACGCAAAGAAGTATGATGCATAAAATGTAAAGGCCATGGTCATGATAAGGATCACTGTGCAGTATTCATGAACTATTTGGCAGGAGGGGGGGGGATGCCATTGAGACCAGAGGTACAGGCAAGGCGAAGTGTGGTGCCCACGCTCTGGTGCGCGATCTATCAAGTGGGAGGAAAGCACACGATGAACAACTGTCATTTGTGGAAAAAGTTTATGCAAACATCCCAGCAGCTGTTTTACAATTTTTGTAGATTGGTAGGCCACGATGAAAGAACTTGTCACAGCTATGAGTTAATGATGGAACATCCCCAGCATATAGAGTGCAAACGGAAATGCGAGGCCTTGACCCAGCCGCGGGGATGGCACACGGTGGATTTCAAGGGCAAGGTTGAGGACGAGGAGGAATGCGGCCAAGAAGGGACCAAGGACAGTTAATCTATTACAATTTTGGAGTACCGACGCACTACATTCATGATTTTACCAATCCAACGAAAATATCTTGTTCATATTGTGAGCAATTTGATCATGAAATGGTACACTGTCCGACGTTGATCACACTGATGCACGAGAAAGGGGTACTCCAGCCTACTCTGACGCAGAATATTCAAATGATGAGGTCTGAACCACGTGAAGAAGACCCAAATGTGAATATGGTGCTCAGAAGTGGTGCAACTACAGGGGAAGATGAGGGGAAGTAGCCTGAGGAAGATACATGGGTTCGCAAAGCTCCTACAAAGGAACCTGAGTTTGACTTGGAACATGTGAAGGAGATGTTTATGGAAGCTAAGAAGATATTTGTGGAGGTCTCTACACCAGGTAGTAAGGATCAACCAGAAGCAGGGATGGATCCTTCTATGCTAACTACCTTTTTAGAGACATGCATAAAATTGCTGCACGATAATAAGGTGGTTAAAGGACTACAAGAACTGATAACTAGATGCACAAGGTCAGGGGAACTGCATGTAGTCTGGAAACTAGGAAAGCATACATTGCCCACCAGGAGGGAGATGATATTAACAGCATAGATTAGTGAATACTAAATGGATCAGGTGATTCTCAACCTGTGTTCGGACGTGAATGTGTTACCAAAGCAGACGTGGGAATGCATGGATAGGCCCACATTGCAGTGGTCCTCTATTCAATTACGGATGGCGAACCAACAAAATATCTTTCCCATGGGGAGGTTGCAAAAGATAACAGTGGATATCAAAGGCGCAAGCACGCAAATGGACTTTGAGGTAAGAGACATTGTTGATGATAGAAACCCTTACCCCGCGTTGCTAGGAATAGACTGGGCCACTGATATGAATGGAGTCATCAACCTGAAGAAGCGGAAGATGATATTCGAAAACAAGTCGTTACGCATAGTCATTCCGCTAGATCCAGCCGATGGAGCATGCTACACTGAACCTGTGCACGACGATGGAAGTGACGATGAGATGGATTGTATATACAAGATAACTGCACGCGATCAAGACTGGGTGAATCCAATTGCAGATGGAAGAATCTCATGGGATTGCACAAGTTCTTGCACCTTGGATTCATTTGAAGAAGATGAACGCTGGCACAATCGGTTGAACGAAGTGACAACGCTGAATTGCAACATGATGATTAGGTCACTGCATTGTGTAACAACCTAGGCCCGAGATCTACTGACATATGATGGATTCACCGTGGTGGATGAATTTTTGAGCAAGTTTGAAAGCGTTGTACCAAAGCAATAGCGGTTCGATGAGCTGAAGTAGGCACTACGTGCGACACCCGCACGTTGGTGGGGAACACATCAAGGAAGTTTTGAGAACTAGCGCGGCTATAAGAGGATGATGCAGCTACGATTTGGGAAACTAGAACTACGGCTAGAAGATAAATACGATGGACGCGACGACCTGCGCATGCACCTCTTAAAATTGACCAAGGCCTATGGAGACGAGCCTTAGCCTGAATGGGTACACTTATTTTATCATACCCTGGATGTCATACCCATGAATTGGTATACCGAGACGGAACTCCGACATGGTATGGGCAAATGGGATGTTCTATGTGAGGGATTTTTGTTAATGTTCACATTTGAAGACCGATGGTGGGACACTTTGGATGATGCGCTGCAAGCGGTGAAAGCCGTCATCCTCGAAATACCAGACGAACCATGAGAAGTAACTCAACCAGCATGGGAAACCCAATTAACCCATACCCTAGAATGTTATAACGTACCAGTAGAGGAGGATGATGATGACCCCCAAAACATTAACATTCTAGAAACTGAAGGGTGTCGTGAAGTTCGAGGGCCATCAATTGAAGACCCTGACATAACTGCGTCGCTAAAGACAAAGCAGGTCAACATTGGTATAGACGCAGAGCCGAAGTACGTGACGCTTAGGGACTATTGAGATGATGCGACGGTAGATAAGGTCGCCGAGTTACTCCGCGAATATCAAGATTTGTTCCCGACCAAAATCACGGATTTAAAGGGGATCATTGGCGACTTAGGGGTGATGAAGATCACTTTGAAACCGGACGCGAAGCTGGTTAAGAAGCGACCTTATCGCTTGAATCCAAGTATAAAGAAAAGGTCCGCGAAGAATTAGAAAAAATGCTTGCAGTTGGAATTATTGAACCAGTGGAAGAATCAAACTGGGTGAGTCCTATGGTAGTGCAGGAGAAAAAATAGAAGGGCAAAATTAGGATCTGCGTGGACCTCAGGAAGCTTAACGACACTTGCATTCACGATCCATTCTCGACACTGCTTACAGATGAAGTATTGGAGAATGTTGGCGGACAGGGAGCTTACTCTTTCACAGATGGTTTCTTAGGGTATCATCAGATTAAGATCGCCCTGGAAGATAGAAGCAAGAAAACCTTTGCAACTGAATGGGGCTGTTTCGAATATACCGTGATTCCCTTTGGACTGAAGAATGCGCCAGTGATATTTTCGCGCGTAGTGGTGGCCATGTTCAAAGAATACATGATTGGACTGTATTTAGGTTATTTAAACACCATATAGCGAGCTTACGGTTGATGTTGGATACTTTCTGATGACACCAGATTGCGCTGAATCTTAAGAAGTGCACCTTCCTCGTCCGCTTTGGAAATCTACTTAGCCATGTCATCTGTAGATAAGGCCTGATTGTGGACCCTGTGAAGATTGTCATTATTCTCAATCTGGAAGTGCCGCGAAGTGTCAAACAATTACGTGCCACATTG
Source organism: Pinus tabuliformis (assembly GCA_031772625.1). NCBI lineage: Eukaryota > Viridiplantae > Streptophyta > Pinopsida > Pinales > Pinaceae > Pinus > Pinus tabuliformis. The sequence goes on along the minus strand of CM062814.1, from coordinate 140,923,119 downwards.
GGACACACTGGTTACTACAGAAAGTTTATTAAGAGCTATGCACAAATCACAGCACCAATGGAACAGTTACTGAAAAAGGACACTACATATTGTTGGAATGATGATTTTGAGAAAATCTTGAATGATCTCAAGGAAAAAATGGCATCCGCTCCCATTTTGGTCTTCCCAAAATAGGACATTGAATTTCATGTACATGTTGATGCGTCATGTATCGTGTTGGGCATTGTACTTACGTAGGAAGGCGTGGATCACCCAATCATGTTCGTAAGTCGACGACTGTCCAAAGAAGAAAAGAACTATTCTACTACTAAGCATGAAGGACTGGCCATGGTATAAGCGCTCCACAAATACTGCCACTATCTACTTGGGGTGCACATCAAGATGTATACCGATCATTCCGCGTTGAAACACCTGGTGAATAAGCCTGTGTTGGTGGGGCACATATGCAGATGGCTGTTACTATTTCAGGAATATGACTTCGAGGTCATTGTGAAGCTGGGACGCCTAAATGCAGGACCGGATCACCTATCACGAATTGAGAACGGCGAGGAGCCAACAAATTTGAAGGACTACCTGATGCACAACTCTATGCAGTGCGCGTTGCAGACAGCCACTTCGAAGACATAATCCATTTCTTAACCACAGAACTGCGCCACAAGGATATTCAGTCTAGTAGAAGAAGGAATTGGTGGTACGCACGACGGATTTTTCTGTCATTGCGGGGCACCTCGACAAAATGGGAAATGATGAAATATTACGACGATACATACCAGAATTTGAACGGGGTTAGATCCTCGTGGAACCACATGGAGGGGCTGCAGGAGGACACTATGTAGGATGGGCGACGACACAGAAGATCCTTCGCACTAGGCTATGGTGGCCAACACTGCACCAAGATTCGAAAGCATATTGTCAGGCCTGTGACATATGTCAGAGGACTGGGAAACCATCAAGAGGGGATGAAATGCCACTCAATGGGCAATAGACTTTGTGGGGCCAATCAAACCTCAAGGGAAGACGGGTGCGCGTTACATCACCACTGCGACAGAGTACTTAACTCGATGGGTGGAAGCACAGCCTGTTAAAGACTGCACAGCTACCACAGTTATGAAATTTTTGTTCGACAACGTGTTGACATGGTTTAGATGCCCGAAAATTTTAATGAGTGGTCGAGGAACGCACTTCCTAAACGAAACTATCAGCGCACACATTTAGGAATTCTAGGTGTATCATCACAAAGTATTCCATACCATCCGCAAGCTAATGGGACAGTAGAAGCATTCAACAAGATTCTGGAGACTGCGCTGACCAAAGTATGTAACACGCAACGACATGACTGGGACTTGCACATACCTACCATATTATGGGCATACGAAAACACATGAAAGAAATTGACGGGTCAGACACCATTTAGGTTAGTCTATGGCATAGAGGCAATCATGCCAATGGAATACATCGTACCCAGTCTGCGGATAGCAGTGCTGACAGGCATGTCCGACCGTGAAGCTTTGTTAGAGAGGCTTGCGTAATTGGAAGAACTTTAGGAAGAATGGTTTTTGGCAGGATTCCATCAACAGGTACATAAACAACGCAAGAAATCTTGGCACGATTGCCATATCAAATTGCACACATTCAAGATAAATGATTTAGTGTTGATGTATGACAGCAAGTTCGAAAAATTTCCTGGCAAACTCAAAATGCATCGGTTGGGACCATATGTGGTAAAAGAAGTGACAGACGGTGGCGCAGTCCAGTTGGTCAATATCAATGGAGAGCCCTTCCTAGGAAGAGTAAATGGTAGTTCACTGAAGCCCTACACGATGGGGCTGGTTTTTTGACTAGCCAAAGAGGAGATAGTCTCACCGCTCCAAACAGTTGAAAGAGAGTACGAGACTATAAAACAGTTTGTTAGGAAGCTATGCGACAACAGGGGTGCGCGCAGGGTTGGTATGTCACATAGAAAGTTCACGCATTTGACATCTCAGCTAGAGCTAAAATCCTATGAGGGGTCGCTTTTTGTTAACCTAGCAGAGCAGAATGAGCATCATCAGTTATGCAAATTAGTAGGGGAAATGGAGCAGGAGCTTGAAGAAGTGTTGCAGGAGGCACTGACGGAGCAACATACTGTAGTGCGTCACTCACAGGGATGGCAGACCGTGAAGCCTTGGTAGCATGACTCGCCACACCAATGGGTGACTCGAGGGTGAGTCACATTGTCTGTGTTGGGGGCCTATTGGGTAGTGGATCCCCCGCGTGATGGCTTTCGGGCTTAAAGCCCACAATTTTAGGTAACGGTATTGTAAAGACTCCGCGAAGTGCATGGAGCACAAATTGTAATGAGTCAAGTCAAAGGGTTGTCCACCCTCAAATAATGTAATCTAATATAGAATGGGTTGGCCTACCCATGGTCCATGGACCATGGGAATGTATAAATAGAGAAAGGCTCTAAGTGTAGAAGGCAGTATTGATGTGATCTACGTATTATGGGTTTTTGAATGTGATATTCACTCTGAGTCTGTAAGTTTGAGTCTTGGGTTGTAGCTGTAGGAAGGGACTATGCAGCTGTGTGCGCAGAAGCCTAGTAGAGTCCACAACTATGTGCGCGGATCCCTGCAGCTATGTGCGTAGGATAGGAAGTGGATTGTAACTAGAAAAATCATTAATAGAGATAAGTTGGTTTTGGAATATCGCATATCTGTTGCTCTGTTTTTGTTTAGGCATCTGTTTATAGTTTATGATTGCGTGCATGTCTATTTATGTTGAATGGTAAAGCAAAGCATTGGGCCCACATTATTTAACTCAAGATCTATAATACTAATAAGCATTGTAGAGGGTAAAGAACAGTCATCCTCATCATCCAAGCCATGCGAAGGTAGTTGCACTGAACAGGCAGCTGCGCAAAAGTAGCCCTATGCGTGGGACTGGTTCGTGAACTTTCTAGACTTCATCAAGACATCCCTAGGGTGCTGAAACCTATTTCCAGCACCCTCCCATACTACCTCGGGTGAGACCTCAATCTGCACCCCATGGACTGTTTATGAAAGGGTCGGTAGTTTCGGGATTTGTTTGGCTAAAACACTTCTGAACCTAGGTTAGGCCCCAATAAGCCAACAATACCTATGCACTATGTAAGAAAGGTCGAAGTTGTCTCTGTCGTGTGAGAATGGTCATATTTTCCTGTGTTGTATGAGAAAGGTCAAAGGTGCCTGTGTAGAAAAAGAAGGTCGAGAGTTGTGAGTGTGTTGTGGACAGAAAGAGGTCGAGAGCTAAGTGCATTTTGATGAAGGGAAAAGATAGAGGTGCATGGATTGTGATGAGTGATTGTTGTTGAGCAGATCAGTGGGCTATTGTAGGTTGTTCAGAGTGAGCAGAAAACAAAGCTGAGATCAGGCATAGTGGTTGCCAATTACATAGAACATACATTTCCTATTTGAGTGTGGGTTGGTGCCTCCTGTAAGTTGGCTTGCAAAAGTCCAAGGAATTGCCAGTTGGTGCTTGCAAAAGTCCAAGGAATTTCCAGTTGGTGCTTGCAAAAAAATCATGAGGTCGATGCCTTACATGGTGCTTCTGGTAAGATGGACATGTATCTACAAAAAGAAGGAGTTGGTGCTTCTTTCTAGTCAGTGGTAGCAAACAATCAAAGGGAGTTGGTGCTTCCTATGAGTGGGTGCTCACAAAATAAATTGATGTAATAGAGTAGGTGCTCTTATTTACATCAATAAAAACAACAAGATTTGGTGGTTTTTTCCCTATAGGGTTTCCACTTAAAACCTTGTGTCTCATGTGTATGATGCTCATGGTGTGCATTCTTGTATGTTGATTTCATGTTGCTGCCATATTACATGTTGCTCATTATATTGTGGGTTTCCAAGTTTGAATAATAAAAGTAAATAGGCATAGAAAGTTTAAAATTAGCCTTAATATTGATACACACCCACTCTTAGTATTATAAAATTTGAAGCGTTTGAATTTTTATTAAACATATAATTGTCAAAAAAATTAGCAAAATCAAATAATATTAATAATTAATATTATTAATACATTATTAAAAATTAATAATCTATTAATAAAAAGAATATTAATAATTTTTTAAATAACTAAAAATAATAGTATTATTAATTATTATTATAATTAATAATTTTATTAATTATTAATAATAGAAATTCATAACCTACAATCTCAAGATCTAGAGGAATATTCCCTATCCTATGCTCTTGATTGAAGTTGACAAGTCTCCCATTGAAAGTACAACTATGTTTAGATATCTGATGTACAAGAAGAAGCTTTACAACATGCAATCCAAGAGGCTCCAAAAATTTGTTTCTAACTTTAATGAAAACCCCCACCTTCCCCTCAAGCATGGGTGGCATAAGGATGTCCAATCTTGGCACAAACATTGAGGGATTAAGAATGAAATCATCATGGGAAGCAAGGATACTTCAAAGATGCTATTTCCACCAATTTTAAGGACAAGTTGTGGGATGATAAGGAGTTGGAGGGTAAAAGGAAGCTAAGATATTATAAGGAGGTGATCAACCGCACCATTGATAACCATAATTATCTCTCTGTGTTGACCAACACTAAGAAAAAAATGAACATCGTTAGGATAAGAACTAATTCTCATCAGCTTCGAAGTGAAACCGGGCGGTGGTTTACTCCCAAGACTCCCTAGTATGATAGAATTTGTCAAATTTGCGATACAATGAGGGTGGAGAATGAAAGGCACTTCCTTTTAGACTACCTAGCTCTTATTCACATCTGCTCTCAATTCCCTAACATTTTCCACACTTCCAATCTGCTTGACTTATTAAGTTAGCCCAAATACAACGATTTTGAAGCGCTTCTTTCCCTTCTTTTTTTCATAGAAACAAGATTTGAAGAATCACAATTAGATTCTTTATCTTCTCTTGGAGTCCGATAGACCACATTGCCCTTAGTGGATGTTCATCGTCATCGTCGTCATCGTCATAATCATCATCATCATCTTCATCGTCATCGTCATCGTCATCAATTATAAATAATAATATATTAGTTTGTATAATTAAAAATTAACAATATTAATATAATATAATTATAAATAAATATATTAATAATATTTGTATTAAGAACCATCTAATAAACTCTTAACTAAAAATAAAATAGCAATTTATTAATAAACCTTTAGATTAATAAACCCAAGGGATTATAAACCCAGTGGAATAATATTAAACATAAAGGACTAATACTATAAACCTATGGTATAAAAACCCTAAGATAAACCCTAAAAGAAACATGGTCGACCATGGTTGATTCTCATATTGACACAATCTTTGTAACAATGCAACGTTGGACCATTATTGACCATGGTTGACCATAGTTGTGAGAATGTGCTATTGGACCATGAGACAATATTTGTCTCAATGTGACCATGGTTATTGAACATGATTGATTTTCATACTGAGACATTTTTTCTCACAATTCGACGTTGGACCATGATCGACCATAGACCAAGGAATTGATATTATAAATCCAAGGGAATAATATTAAAACCAAGGGATTATTATTATAAAGCGAAGGTATATAAACCCTAAACTAAATATTATAAACCCTGAAATAAACATTGTTGACCAAAATTGACCACGGTTGATTTTCATATCAACACAATCTTTGTCACAATGCAACGTTGGACCATGATTGACCATGATTCATTTTCATATTGAGATAATCTTTGTTAAAATGCAACGTTGGACGATGGTTGACCATGATTGATTTTCATATTGAGATAATCTTTGTTAAAATGCAACGTTGGACCATGGTTGATTTCCATAATGATACAATCTTTGTCACAATGTGACATTGGACCATGGTTGAACTTGATTGACCATTGTTGACGATGGTTGACAATGGTTGATCATGGTTAATTTTCATAATGAGACAATCTTTGTCACAATGTGACACTGGACCATGGTTGACCATGAATGACCAATCATCCTATGTAATAATGTGATGTTTTCCTTTCCCTATTTTTTTATCCTCTTTTGTTTGAAAGCCCTAAAACAAAAGTTTGATAACTATACAGTTATGAACATTGAAATCTAAATAGATATTAGCTAGTAAAAATTAGTAAGCTTGGTGTATATTTGTGTGATATAAAATTGATTTTGATAAGTATCACTATAACTATTAAATATATTTTCAACTAATGCATGAAAAAATTACTCAATATCTCCTAAAATAGGTGGTATTGCTCCATATTGTTTGTTTGAAGCTATACATCAATCAACAATATGAATAATTTTTTCTATTATTTGTCAATGGCTTTCGTTATTTTACGCCACATATGGTGAAATCATGACTTGTTTTGATTTGAATATGAAACAATCTTAGGAAGTCTCTTGTGGTGAGAAGCTAGATATTTGAAGCAAAACAAGTTAGAAAATGACATCTCTAACCAACACAAAACATATGAGAAAAGATGAGCAGGTAAATAAATCAAGTCTTGGTTTAGTGTGAGCAGCTAAAGGCCATTCTAGTTTATGATTGTTTTAACTCGTGTTTATGATTCTGGTTGTTATAATGTTTATCAACTATAGTAACTATGTTTTTCACCTCGAGACTGTTTCGAGAGGCTAGTCCTTCCCGGACTGGCTACTCACCAACTAACCCTAGGAAAATGTTTGCAAACAAAGAAATCCCTAATTGTTATAAAAATCTAACTAAATTCTTACGAACCATGGGCGCATGCAACATAGGCAAAGTGAATCCTCGCAACCCGTGGCCCACGACCCGACCCGATCGAAGTACCAAAGCCCAACAAATTCGATCGAACGACCAAAAAATCAACGTCGTGTAGCCCTTTAACTGAGGGAAGCCGAGTAAGAACCACCAAAAGCACACCAGCAAGCTTGCCCAATTGAACGCCCAAAACATCCATCAACATCCAATTCCACCAATGCATGACAACAATATAGCCTGTGGGCGCCCCAAATGTTGTCGGTTGGACCTTCCCTCTTTCGGCCAGGCCAGAGGTCCTTCACATGCCTCCCTGAAAGGCCTTCTTATGTGTCCACTACTCCAGCCTGACATCCTACATCTGTTAGGTAACACCTTCTTGTATTGTACTTTTAGGCTGATAGGCCTTCCTATGCATCAACAATGGTCAAAATTTTTATCCTCCTCCATTGGATCAGGTGAGACACTTTCAACAGTTGATCTGAAGTGTGACTGCTTTTTCCAAATATCAATTGAGTTGCCTTCTTTTCACCTCCAAGTTCTGCTGTGTGCTCCATGGCATGGCAAGATATTTTTGTTGTTTTTTCCCATTCCTTTATGTCAATCTTGAAGACATTTTTATTGCTTTTTCCCATTCTTTTATGTCACTCTTGGCCTCAGAGTTAATCGTTTCTTTGGTCTGCGAGTTGTTGTTGCTGTTCTTCTTCCCTGACTTTTGACAAGCACTATTCTTCTTCCCTGGCTTTTGGCAAGCACTTATTAGTATTATGCATTCTAAAACACAGAAATGTCGGTTCGTTACTGGTTATGTTATTTTGACTTAATTCCATTAATTTGTCGACATAACAAATGTGATTGCGCCGGATATTTGTGAAGGGTAACAGTTTTGTATTTCTCTGCGAATTGAACCAGACATAATGTCCAGGGTTGATGGAGAAATTAAAATTTTTACTCAGTAATGGGGGTTAAATCCGACTGTGCTTCTTCAGAACTTAGGGCTGCTTACAAGAAGCTCGCAATGGTATCCTTCATAAATCTGTCAATGGCTTTTTGGCCATTTTTGCCTTTAATTTCTTCTTTCTTTTGTAGAATTTGTCTCGGGATTGAATATCTCTATCTGTTGTGATTATAAACGGGATTTCTCATTGTAAAAGAACTCGGATTTGACAGAGATATTTGATTTTGTGCTTCTTTATTTTGGAGGATTGATTGATTCCATGGATTGATTGATTAGAATTAATTCCATGGATTGATTGATTAGAACTAATTCTAAGGCTCTTTTAGTAGTTATTAGAAGATTTAGATTGATTGATTTAAGCTCTTACTATTGAATTTCTGATTGGGAAATCGTCTAAGACTAGTCATGTTGCAGAGATGGCACCCGGACAGGTGGTCTGCCTCAGGGAATGCAAAGGTAGCAGAGGAGTCTAAGAAGAAGTTTCAAGCGATCCAGGAGGCTTATTCTAGTTCAGTAACTCTTTATATCTTTGCATGGCTCAATTAAACAGGGAATAATGATATAGTTGTAGATAAAGTTTGGTACCCAGGGCTAATTGGCATGGAATGAATTGGATTCTCGGTTTTGTCAGATGAGATCAAGAGATTCCTGTACGATGCAGGAGTTTATGAAGACGATGATGATGATGTGAGTAGTGATCCCACTCATTTGTATCACAAGTTCGATTATTGTTGTTATTATTGTTCAAAGACAAATAAATGGCACCTCTGGAAACTCATTGGAAAAAGAATGTATGTACAGGAAGAGGGAGAATTTTTGGATGAAATGGCGGTAATGATGAATGAGAATAAGGGGAAGGTGAGTGATAAGAGCACTCAGTATCTTAAACTTATCAATGGATGAATCCTGACAGTAGACTTGCTATCCTAGAAAAGATCTGTTTGTGTGCTTATTGTGTTAATCTTTTTCCTTTTCAGGTGAGTGGATCAGAGAGCTTTGAGTGGTTACAAGATCTGTTCATGGATATGTTTGAGAGCGATCTCAATAGCTTTCATACACCTGCGAAGCCTTCCAGTAACAAGAGGAATCGATCCGATTTCCACAAGGGCGGAGCCGTGAGAAAAGAGGAGATTGCAGAGCCGAGCTTCATGAGTTCGAGTCCCTTCCAGACACAATCTTTTAACAGGGGTGTAAGTTTGCATGTCTGTTCTATTTTATTTCTTTGAGGCCAAGATCTGCTCATAGTTAATATTCGTTTGAAGTGGTGGTGGGATGGGTTAGTAGCTAACTTAGACTTAGTCTTTGAGATTAGGATCGAAAAGTATTATCTTAATTAAAGATTAGGAATGAAAAACGATATTGAGTTGAGTTTTGGTTATTAAGGTTTTCAATTAATTATTTACATTCTTTTATTTCTGAAATATGTATTTATGGGAAACTCCCTTTACATTTCAGTATGTTTATATTCTTTATATTGATGAATTGGTATTGCGTTGAAGTTGAATCACACTTCTTCCATCAATGAATTTAAATGATAATCAATATTTCATTAATTAATTTGTAATATTTTATAATTAATTGGTATATAATATATAGATTGTTTATATTTAGTTATGAGAAAAAATTTCGGCCCAAATCACATTATGATATATTTGTGGATGCTTTTTGAACTAGTAAGTGTGGTTCATCGCAGGACAAGTTGAAGACTCAGACCATGGCTGCAACTCGTCCTGACGATGAACCACACTTGGCCTCAGAGTTAATCGTCAACACTTTTACCCTGCTCCATTGGATCAGGTGAGAGACTTTCAACGTTGATTTGAAGTGTGACTGTAATTGCACAATGATCCAGTGCAAGAAAACAAGGTTTTCCACAAACTAATTAAATCTTTTAGAAAAATTCAACAATTCCAATTTAATAATCCTATCGGCCTCTCTTTGTACATTTAGGGACAATTGCTAGTATTATATGTCTTTATATATTTCTTTAAAAACTTAGTAATTTTTTTTTCCAATTAAAAATATGTTTTTAATTTATATAGGTTACAAAACAAAAATTATTAAAATTAATTAATTAATTATATATATATATATATATATATATATATAGATACTTTTTGTTTTTTAATTTAAAAAAAAATGAATTTTTTCATTATTTTGAAATATGAAATTTGTTGATGAAGTTTTGGATAGACGATGATTAGGTGCTCTGTTAAGGCACTCTTTGATATGAAAGTTATTGATGAAGTTTTGGATAGACGGTGATTAGGTGCTCTGTTAACGCACTCTTTAATGTGAAGTCACTTGTTTTGGGTGATTTATTCGACATGTTAAAAATGTACTCCTACCAAGCTTACAAAAAAATATAAAACCTGTTTTTTTAATTATATAGATTGAAGTATATATTTCTTGGTTATTAATTAATTAATATATTTTTTTAAGAATTATTTTATTGCTATTTCATAAATATATTTTTCAAATTTAACTTTTAAATATTTTTTATAGACTTTGCATGAATAAATTTTTTGTAAACATTTTATTAATTATTTTTTAATTTTGATAAATAAATTTTATGTTTATCATTATTAAATAATTAATTATATGCTTTTTTAACTGTCCACTCATTATTTTTTCATTTTTCAATTTTAAATTATTAATTAATTAATATATTTTTTAAAATTATTTTTTTGGAATTTCATAAATATAGTTTTCAAATTTAATTTTTAATTTTCTTTTTAACTTTTTTTTTAGCACAAACCATTTTTTTTAACTTGGCACAAACAATTTTTTTTTATTTTTATAAAAGTTCCATTTTATTAACATAAATATCTGGGACCTTAGATTTCATTTCATAGGACTCGTATTATATTTCGATTACCGTCCTTAAAATTTTTAATATTCTATTATGTCATATTTCTGGGTAACATCCTCATATTTTACGAGGAATTGTATATATACGATGATGATGGTGGTGGTTAACATCAACTGAGACCAAACTTTGGTCTATCGGACCTAAAGAAAGAAATTATTTATTTTGATTTAAGATTTTATTCCTATGCTCAAAGAGCTTGGAGAGAAGCCTCCTGAGCTCACTATAATTTTAACATCATAAAAGGCTAGGAAGGTCAGTATTGCACCGAAGATTATGAAACTGAGATCTGATGTAAATGTACGCAGGGAACTCTAAGAGGAAGTGGTTTCAATCCTCGATGTCCCTATTCTCACAGAGATGGCAGATCCTTTCCATCCATGGTGTTTCACTATGGAGCTCATGAGAGTTCGTTATAATCTTTGCTATATTAATTTTCTTCTTTGAGCTAGTAAAAATAGAGAGATACTTTTGATCTTCTAGGGTGGGGTTGATGACCTTCTTATAATAACTTAATTTTCTTTTAGTCGCTAAATCTTTCTCGCACCACATGCTTCTTTGAACTTAGAAGTAACAATATTTTTAATGTTATTAATGTTTTGCAATGCATCATTCTCGTTGATATCCCAATAGTTTAACTAGGTCCTCGTGTCTTTATACCACCCCCATTTGAGCCTCAGGTGGTTTTGGTGGAATTTAAAGCTAGCTTAGGGAGTCTATGATCTCCTATGTTATTGAGTTTGTGCTTGTACAACAGAATCCTAATCATAACTAGGCACTCGATAGGGGAAAGACCCACTTCTATAAGAAGAATAGGATAGGGTGTACTGCTTTTAATTTTCAGGTTATACGTTATAAAACGCTTCTGAATTTGTTCAATCTTTCTTCAGGATTCTCTAGAGATGCTGCAACCCCAAACCTCACATCCATATAAAATAACAGGAGTGACTAAAGTTTCAAAGAGGAACTTTTTTTATCCCATGTTACGAGGTTTTCCATTTCACAATTATTTTCAAGACCAAAATAAGCTTTCCATCCCCCATTAATCCTTTTCTCAATGCTATAGTTCAAGTTGAGCTTGTGATGAATATCAATTCTTAAGTACTTGTAAGAATACACTTCCTCCAAGTTATTATTGTCATACATAAAATTAGCATAAGTGTCCTTCTTGGATTTGATAATCATAACTTTTGTTTCGTCAATGTTAACAGTCATACCCATGGTAGAGCAGAAATCCTTAAGAAGCCTAAGTTGCTTATCGAGATCAGATGGGCACCTTTCGTGAAGAACAATATCGTTAGCATAGAGAAGAAGGATAACGACTATATATATATATATAGTTATAAGATAGAGTTAACATACATTTTAATTAATAGATTAATTATACAATATTTTTTATTAGGTAATTTTATATAATATATTAATTTTTATATTAAATAATTATTAAATTATAATTGAAAAAATATAATCTCTTACTATTTAATGAATGAATGTCCAGTTTTTTTAATGTTTTAAATATGTTTTAAACGTAACTCTAATGTCTGATTATAAAAAATCTACCATATATATATATATTTCTTAAATTAATAAAAAAAATGCACAAACACCCTTAACGAAAAGAATTAAATGATAGAAAATTAAACTATAACAATTATTTATATTTTTAAATGATAAAAAATAAACTATAACAATTATTTATATCTAATATTTTAAAACACATTAATATTATTTTTAATAATGTCATGGTAAAAGTTTCATGCACCTCAATACTATAATTGTTTCATTCAATGTTTTGTCCAATCTATTAAATGATGTCACAGCAGTTTAGGTCATGTAGTTCGAAGTGTTTGTCATCTATTCTGAATTGCTTAAAATAGTTTTTCCTTCTATTATAGAAATAATAGATTATTGCCATTCTACGCAAGTAAATCAAAGACACGTTATTGCCATGAGTCCGAAATTACGCTAGCACAAGTTGGAGATTAAACTGGCATAAACCTTTATATATTGTTCCCACACGTTTAAGTTGACTTTAAGCTTGCGTCATTGTAGACGCTCCTAGAAGTTTGGACAAATCGAAATAAATGATAATTCTAAATACTTACATTAAAATATTATATTGATATTAAAAAAAATAAAATGAAATATTAATATAGAGAAGTTTGTTAAAATATAGGTTAAAACATTATAGTGATATAAAGGGAAAAAATATTATTATTATTGTTGGTAAATTTGTTTATGGATTAGTGGGATGTATATGTGGTTTCCGAAATTATTATTTCGGAAAAATATTATTAAAATAAAAATTTATTGTAATTTTATATTAGTATTGTTTTTTTTTTAAAGATCGTATCAAAATGAAAATTAATTATAGTTAGACATGTTTATTACACGATTCATAATATTTTTGTAGGGGTTTATATACGTTTATTTTATATTGTTCAAATGGGTTTAACATTATTCCCTTGGGTTAAAAAATTTCCTATGTATTTATAGTCCATTTGATTTCATGTATTAAAAAATCAAGCATGATCCAACGTTGCATTATGACAATGTCTCCATATAAAAATCAATCCCCGGGAACCATGGACGTCACACTATGACAAATATTGTCTCAATATAAAAATCAACCATGGTCAACCATGGTCCAATGTTGGATTCTCACAAAGATTGTCTCAATACAAAATATTATTCATAGGATTTATAATATTAATCCTATGGTTTAATATAAATCCCTTGGGTTTATAATCATGGTCAACTATGGTCAACCATGTTCCAATGTCACATTGTGAGAAAGATTGTCTCAATATGAAAATCAAGCATTGTCAACCATGGTCAACCATGGTCCAACATCACATTGTGACAAAGATTGTTTCAATATGAAAATCAACCATGGTCAACCATGGTCCAATGTCGCATTGTGACAAAGATTGTCTCCATATGAAAACCAATCATGGTGAACCATGGTGCAACATCACACTGTGACAAAGCTTGTGTCAATATGAAAATCAACCATGGTCCAATGTCAGATTCTCACAAATATTGTCTTAATACGAAATATTATGTATAGGCTTTATAATATTAATCCTATGGTTTAATATAAATCCCTTGGGTTTACATGGTCAAGCATGTTCCAATGTTATAAGATTGTCTCAATATGAAAATCAATCATTGTTAGCCATGGGGAACCATGGTCCAACATCATATTGTGAGAAGATTGTTTCAATAAGAAATTCAACCATGGTCAACCATAATCCAACGCTGCATTATGACAAAGATTGTCTCAATATGAAAATCAACCATGGTAAATCATGGTCAATCATGTTTATTTTAGGGTTTATAATATTTATCCCTTTGATTTAATATTATTCCCTTCCAAGTTCAATATTGTTCCCTTGGGTTAAATATTTTTCCCATGTGTTTATAATCCATTTGGTTTCCTATATTAATATTTATCTTGGGGTTTATATACCTTAGCTTTATAATATTTATTCCATTGGGTTTAATATTATTCTCTTGGGTTTTTTCGTATTTATCATTTTGGTTTATTATGCCCTAGGGTTTATAATGACAATCCCTAGGGTTTATAATGCCAATCCCTTGGTTTATTAGTCTAAGGGTTCTTATTCCTAGGGTAAAATATTATTCATAGGGTTTATAATATTAATTTTTGGGTATAATATAAATCCCCTTGGTTTATAATCATGGTCAACCATGGTGCAATGTCACATTGTGACAAATATTTTCTCCATATAAAAATCAATCATGGTGAACCATGGTGCAACCCCTTGGGTTTTTAGTATTAATCCCTTTGGTTTATTATTCCCTTGGGTTTATAATATAAATATCTTGTGTTTAGTAATCTAAGGGTTCTTATTCCTAAGGTTTAATATTATTCATAGGGTTTATAGTATTAATTCTTGTTTCTAATTTAATCCCTTTGGTTTAAAATCATGGTCAATCATAGTCCAATCACACATTGTGACAGATTTTCTCAATATGAAAATAAACCATGCTCCAACATTGCTTTGTGACAAAGATTGTGTACATATAAAAAAAATTCATGGTCAACCATGGTCAACTATGGTGCAACATCGCATTGTCACAAAGATTGTCTCGTTATGAAAATCCACCATGGTCAACCACGATAATTCTAGGGTTTACAATATTTACCTTAAGGTTTATATACTTTGGATTTAATAGGTTTATTCATAGGGTTTATAATATTAATCATTGGGTCTAATATAAATCCCCTTGGTTTATAATCATGGTCAACCATGGTCCAACGTCACATTGTGACAAAGATTTTCTCAATATGAAAATCAACCATGGTCCAACGTCGCATTGTGACAAAGATTGTCTCCATATGAAAATCAATCATGGTGAACCATGGTGCAACCCCTTGGGTTTTAGTATTAATCCCTTTGGTTTATTATTCCCTTGGGTTTATAATATCAATACCATGTGTTTAGTAATCTAAGGGTTCTTATTCCTAAGGTTTAATATTATTTATAGGGTTTACAATATTAATCCTTGGGTCTAATATGAATCCCTTTGGTTTAAAATCATGGTACAACGTCACATTGTGACAAATATTTTCTCAATATGAAAATCAACCATGGTCAAACGTTGCATTGTGAGAAAGCTTTTGTTCATATGAAAATCAATCACGGTCAACTATGGTGCCACATCGCATTGTCACAAACATTGTCTCAATATGAAAATCAACCATAGTCAACCATGATAATTCTAGGGTTTGCAATATTTACCTTGGGGTTTATATACCTCGTATTTATAATATTAGTCCCTTGGGCCTAATATTATTCCCTTAGTTTTGTAATTATTTGGGTTTTTAATATTAATCCGTTGAGTTTATTATTCTCATGGGTTTATAATATCAATCCCATGGGTTTATAATATCAATCCCTTAGGTTTATTAATCTAAGGGTTCATATTCCTAGGGTGTAATAGTATTCATATGATTTATAATATTAATATTTGAGTTTAATACAAATCCCTTGAGTTTAATTAATTAACCATTATATATATATATATATATATATATATATATATATATATATATATATATATATATATATATATATATATATATATATATATATATATATATATATATATATATATATATATATATATAACATTTAATTATTTATATTAATAATTAATAATAAATACCATAATAATAATAATAGAAAATGGAAGCAGAAACAAGACTGACCGGGTGCTCCTGAATCCATCCAATGGGAAACTTATGAGAAAGAGATGGAAAACCGAAAAGTTGCAATCTCAGAAGGGCCGAATATAATAAGGCCGGGGTACAAAATCAAAGAGATGTTCACCATTCAAGAAGGCTACCATCTACAAGCAGCGCACCACTTGCAATAAGGGCCACCTATATGGGACAGAATCTAGCAAGATAAATCATGGCTGAAAATTGATTTCTTCCTGTGGATAATTTGGCATGGGTGTGCACTCACTTGGGATCAACTCCCGATAAAATGTTTACAGGGACAATCGGCCTATAGTACCTGTGGAGGACACTTAGAACCAATGGAACATATAACAAACGCCTGCAACTACAGCAAAACCCTCTGGAAAAACCATGAACAACTCTTCGGTGTTAGTGACAAGGATCAAATAAGCATGAAAGCAAGAATGGACAATGGAGAAGAAAGATTTACCAAAACCCCATCCTGAACCATTCTTGGCGGATATCATTAGGATTCTTACTCTGGGTAGTCTGGAAGGAAAGAAACAAAAGAATCTTCAAAGGGGAAAAGAGAACAACAACAAAGTTATGGAGAATGATAGTCCAGAATATAAGAGAAATGATCTTAACCGAGAATTGGTACACAGAGGCCTGGGAAACCAATCCCCAGGAATGAAAAATAATGGTAGGACTAAGCCTAAAACCCAACATGCTGAATCCTAACTCGTGGAAACAAAATTCCCCTCATTGTGAGTCTTCAATAATTTTCATGCGGCCTCACAAAGACTTCATTAAACTCAAATTTGATGGAGCTACGAAAGGGAACTCGGGGGTGGCTGGACCTGGAGGAGTGTTCAGAGATGACAAAGGCAATACTATCTGTCTGTTTTCTATGGATTGTGGCACTGCGAGCAACAACGAATATAAGTTTTATGTGATGAAGCGGGGATTGGAAATCACAAAGAGGGAAAATTTCCAGAGACTCGAGATGGAGGGAGACTCGAAGCTAACAATAGAACTGGTGAAAAAAACTTTAGCAAGGAACCACATGGGAGAAGATAAGCCAAAGTTGGAGGACGACACGACTAGTCCAAGAAATAGGAAATCTAATACGAAAGATAGACTACATTGTTCTGATGCATGTCCGCAGATCGGGTAATGTGGCAGCAGATAACTTTGCCAACTGGGGGTGCGGGTAGGCAGGCAACAACCTTGATATAAAGGGAGAGGATTTAAGCTAAATGGAAGGTATGAGAATTTTAGAGGAAATCCTAGGAACTGACAAGGATAAGGGAGAAAACCCCCGATCGGGGTGTGGAAGGTACGAAGCGGTGAAGAAAGGTGAGGTGGGCCGTAGGACATGGGGGGCCGAGGTGGGAGCAGCCACCCAGATGGCTTGAAGAGCAGAGGAAGAAGTGGAGGGCATGAGGCCACAAGAGAAGGTGGGGCAGTATGCAGTACATGGTAGTGGGGCAGTAGGCAGTATAGGACAGAGACATATGTGGATGATGGCGGAGGTGAGAGAAGGAAACCATGTGTCAAGTGTAGTAGAGGGCAGGCAAGAGAAGCTAGCAAGTGGCAATACGGGTGGAGTAAGCCCACGAAAGGAGCAGCCATCGGTAGGAGCGGAGTTATGAACGACAATTATGGCAGTGTCAGGGAAACCCCATCCCGAGTAAATCAAAAGAGGGAATGGGCAGCAGAAGTAGGATGAAGGCACGTGGAGAGTCCTTCGGATGGTAGGCAAGGCAACTGGACAAGGAAACAAAAAGGTAAGACAGTTAGGAGAGGAGGCATTTTCATGCCGAGTGAGAGGGCAAGATGTGTTGCGGAAGATGGTGGAAGTGGGTTGGAGGACATCGAGATGCAACCAAGTTTCATCGGCAATAATTGGTATGTTCTCTCAGCTCCCATTCTAGACTACCTAAAAAATATGATTTTATCATAGGAATACTAGTTAAAGGAAATGGTAACCCAGATGCGGCCAGAGTAGAGACCTTTTGTTTCTTTTGGGGTTCTAGTCTGTTGACCTGGAGCAATTTTGTTTGAAATGCCACTGGGGGTAGGAGGTTCGGAAACACTATTATGGGTCTCAAAGTAGATAGGTCCTAAGGTATTGTGGCCCACTGGGATGTCCATTGGGGTTTTCACAATGGAGGTAGAACCAAACTTGTCGAACAGTTATGGTGGAGTCTATTTCCTGGGAAGGAAGGTGTTATAGTCAAGTGTGGGGGGTTAGTCACCTTCTTGGATATTGTGAAAAAGCTGTTTATTTTTCGACCTGAGCCGAGCTCGGACCTGATCGAAGTCTATGGGATCAAAGGCAGTCAGGGGTAGCAAATGGGGTAGGGATACAATTAAGAGAAAATTCGAGTCCTGCCCCTCAAATGGGACCCAGGGAAGGGCTACATTCACAATTTTTCATTCTGAGAAGCATTATCACGTCTGTTTGGGTGGTGATAATGAGGGGGGGGGGGGGGAATTTCAATCAGGAAGAGAAACAGAGAGACCTCGTGGACACTGGGAAACTGGGTTCTTCAAAATTCAATAGAGAACCACTGCAATGACATGGAGGATAGAAGCCTCAATTTCCCTGAGGATAGAGAGTGGAACCCAAGTTTTAATGAGGGTTATTACAATTCTCTAGGCCGGGAGAGATTGGAAAAGCTCAGGCCAGAGAAGCCTGTGTTTACTTTGTTCAAATTGATTTTGACTTATAAGGATTTTTCACTAGTTTATGTTTTAGGTAATATAACAACCAGAGTGCAGAGAAGTATGGAGTCTCGAAAATCACACCGTGCTCCAGCCCAAGAACAGGTGCGCCGTCTAGAAAAGTAGGAATTAAGCCGGAAGGAGAACGATATCGAAAAGGAATGTAACAAAGCGGGAAAGAGAGGAAATAGAGGAATGGGCAAGGCAGGAAAAAAGACGAAAGGGTTGGAAGAAACCTCTAGCAGAGGACCAAGTAAAAGAGGAAGGAAGACTGGGAAAGAGAGTATGCAGAATCTGATAAATGCATACGTGGTAGGAACACCACCAGAGGTGAAAGCAATAATATTCGAATGGGAGAGGGAGCTAAATGACAGTATATAAAATCAAGAGATTGAGGAAGAGGAATGGGAAACTATGGTTAAAGACCCAAGGAATACTAGAGGACGTGAAACGTTGTTCCAGCAAAAAATTCAAGAGTACTCCGTCATGAAGAATATCCTGGCCCGAGCAATGACAACATATAAGGAACATGAGGAACCAGAGGATGCAAGACCAGTTGAGCCTAATATGAAGGATCTGCACAGGGAGATCCAATCTTTCCAGATGCAGCTATACTGAATCAACCTCACAGTAAATATAATTGAACAGAGCATCTAGGATATGAAGAGAAGCGAAATACTGGGCTCCAATGTGAAAGCCCCAGCCCCGATGGACTCATAAAATGAATGAAGTAGGTATTCAAGTAGAATTTTGTTTAAATGACAGCTAGCATTTACTGTTTTAATATGAACCTTATAGTAGATAAAACTACCAATGTAGCCTCAATGGTCATGAAAACTCTCTTTAAATTTTGGACAACATTCAATGCAGACAGGTGGCCAACAGACCTGGTTTCTTGCGGGCAGGTTGAGGCCACCTACGCTTTTTGTTAAAGATATACTTATTCTCAGAAAATATTTATATAAAAAAAGAGCTACCAAGCTTACAAAAAAAGAAAAATTAATAATAAATAATTACTAATAGCAATAATTATTTTGAAATGATTATAATAATAATTTATTATCATTATAATTAATTATTAATATAAATTAATAATATTAGTTGATTATAATAATAATAATGATGATGATGATGATGATTAACGTCCACTAAGACCAATGTGGTCTATCAGGCCTGAAGAAAAGAGAGTCTAATTGTCATTCTTCAAAATCTTGTTTATGTGATCAAAGAGAAGGGAAAGAAGCACTCCAAGATCGCTATAGTTGGGTTGGATTAATAAGTCAAGAAGATTGGAGGTGTGGCTAATGATAGGGAATTGAGAGAGGATGAGGGAAAGAGCTGCACAATCTAACAGAGAGTATTTCATCTGACATATTCTATCATCTCAAGGAGTCTTGGGAGTAGACCAGTGCCCAGTCTTACTTCGAAGCTCATGAAAATTAGTTCTTATCCTAGCGATGTTCATTTTATTCTTAGTTTTGTTCGACATAGAGAGATAATTATGATTATCAAGGGTGGGGTTAATCACCTCCTTATAGTATTTGAGCTTTCTTTTACCCTCTAGCACCATATCATCCAACATATTGTCCTTAAAATTGGATTTAATAGTATCATTGATACTATCCTTGCTTCCAATGATGATCACCTCCTTAATGTTGGATAGTTGGCATTATCTTGATTGTCAGTGGACTAATGAAGGCATCTTCAAGTGTGTTGGCATTGATTAGAACAGTCATGCTGGGAAGATATGTTAGGCAGTTGGCATTCCCTAACTAATGGCAGAAGCAATGCCTAACTATTGGCAGGAGTGTTGGCATTGATGTCAACCATACTAGCTTGGATGCTTGTTGCAGCAAATGTTGGCAGTGATGGCCCAGGAGGAATCTCATGGTAGTTGTAGTATTCATGTAGAAAATCATCACTGTAGCAGGCTTACTGGAGAAGCCATAAAATGCTGATTACAGTGATAGACTAGATGGAAGTCCACAATAGCTCCAAGCTTCATGCAAAGGACCACCATGGTGGGTGTGATTTCAGCTTTCCATAGAGTCAAGGAGCAAAAGAGTGGCAAAGAGTTTGGAGCCATATTAGAGGTAGAATATGGGCTCAAATCCTACATCGGACCCTCTCCACTAGAAAGTGCTCTAGAAGAAATTTCCAACTAAATATTACGGCTCTGATATCAATTGTTGGAAATAATGATAATACTGAGAGCGGGGCTGAATCAATATTAAGGCTAATTTTAAACTTTATATACCTATTTACTTTTCTTATTCAAACTTGGAAACCATCAATATAATGATAAAAAACATGTAATATGGTAGAAACTTTAAATCAACATACAAGCATACACACCATGAGCATCATACACATGAGACACAATGTTTTATGTGGAAATCCTATCGTGAAAAAACCACCAAATATTATTATTGTTATTGATGTAAATAAGAGCACCTACTCTATTACATCAATTTGTTTTGTAAGAACCCACTCACAGGAAGCACCAACTCACTTTGATTGTTTGCTAGCACCAACTAGAAGGAAGCACTAAATCCCTATTTTGTAGACACCTATCCATCTTACCAAAAGCACCATGTGAGGCACCGACCTCATGGATTTTTTGTAAGCACCAACTTGTAGCTCCTTGGATTTTTTCAAGCCAACTTATAGGAAGCACCAACCCCCAAGCCTTCTCAAGGACCCACTAAAGATGGAAGCACCAACTTCTTGTATGCAGGCACCTACCCCCACTCAAATAGGAAATGTATGTTCTCTGTAATTGGCAGCCACTCTGCTTGATCTCAACTTTGTTTTCTGCTTACTCTGCACACCCTCAAGTAGCCCATTGATCTACTGAACAACAGTCTCTCATCGCAATCCATGCAGCTTTGTCTTCGCCCTTCGTCAGCATGCACTTATCTCTCAACCTTTTGCTCTCCACAACACACACAACTCTCGACCTTTTTTTTTTTTTGCAGAAGCACCTTCGAACGTTATAGCCTACTGAATTTCAGGGACTTGAATCCTCAAGAAGTAAGTAATATCGTCATTTCAGAGATCGTTGATCTAGCATATTGGAGATGGGAGGTCAATGTATCAGTGCATCGATGATACAAGTTCATCGTATCAGCACATCAAGATTCAAAAGATCCGCATTCCAACATATCGGTATATCAGAGATCGGTGGACCAAAATATCGACATATTAGGGATCGAAGGTCAACATATCAGGCATATCAATGATTGGAGAATTGAAACTTTTGAACATGACAACCTTTTAAAATTTGCAAAATAGGTGGAATGTCGATAGCGTTAAAATCCACCAAGAATGTCGATAAAGGATTAGTAAAGGATCTCATCGCAAAACTAAAGGTGGGTGAGCTCTTTTCTCTCTCCTATAGCAAGACACATGGCAGAATATGATTGGCTACGATAAGGACACATGCCAGCATGTTATTGGCTTCGATTAGGATACATGGTAGGATATGATTGGCTCCAATAAGGTACTGTGGCAGGTGATGTCAGCATGACATGGCAGTATGACAGAGCACATGGAATGCATATTCAACCATATTTGGTTGTGTAATGGGCCATAACCGGGTGATGTGTGTCACCTCTAAGGAGTCGTGACGTGGAAGTGATGACATCATCTCAGAAGTTAGCGATCAAAGGATTGAAGATGTCAGAACTCTATAACAAATCAAGTGTTGAAAATCTCTGGTATAGAGGGATTCCCATATGGACTAACACATGGTCATAAAAGATTGAAATAACCAAAGGTGTGAAGCTGGGGCCAAGCACCGAGAGCTATGGGGTATATCGGAAGTGGGAACATCGCACTCCAAATTTAAATCCCTGATTCGAAACTTCCAATGAGAGAGGCTTTGATATTTGGCTAAGCGCATGGTCAAGAAGAACTTAAAGAAACAAGGGTTTTAGGCATTTAAAAAAGGAAAAATAGCCTCTGTCAGGATAAAAAATGTTGTAAAATCTCAGGGCTAAGCAGAAGGAGATAGTCATATCGGAGGTCGGGAATCAGAAGATTAGAATAATGCACCACTGTGAAGGTTGCGATATTGAATCGCTTTGATAAGGAAGTACAGGGCTTGAAAGAGTGTATGGGTTGGTAGCTACGAAGCTGAATGCATGATCATAGGAGTTGGTCTTAGAAGTAATGATGACTGTCAGAGATTTTTGGGTCAAGGTAGCAAGGACAACGTTCTTCAGGAAAGAGTGTTGTGTCTTCCTTGAGGTGAGACAAGCCATCTTTTTGCTCCAATGCATGTCTTCAATGAGTTAAATGGATGTATGGGACTCATGAAGTAGTGTGCAGGTCATCTAAGAATTAATTTCTCAACATGGAGCTCCATGCAGTCAAACAATGAAGGACTACAAGGTCGATCACTATTTCTGCATTGTGACAAGAAACAATAAGGAAATGTAACAACGACAAGGAAGGCCATGCTTAATTCCATAAAGAAGCCATGTCGATGTACAACCAAGACTGTGTGAAACCATGAATAAGCATGGAGAGCCTTAGTGAGTGGAGTGTTTCTCACAAAGAGGATTGTGCCTAGTTGGAGTGTCTGATTGGATTGAGAATTCATTCTCAGTATGCAGAGACTGTCAAGTTCCCATTCTCATGGTTAATGTAGTGGCAATCACCAAGTTAGATGCAGCAGCAGAAGGGAAGAGACATGCTGAGGTACACTCGCACAATATGAATGTAGGATGGAGTGGCAGAATTGATTGGGTGGCATCAGAGGAACAAAACCCAGGAGCTTAGATGAGAAAAGTGGGGGGAAAGCATCATAGTTGCAAGTGAGCTAAGTGGAAAATATCTTAGTGAGTGTGTTGTTGTGGAAGGCTGAGTGAGATCTTTTTCTGCAGAGAGAGGATGAGAGTTCCTATGCAGAGGTAAGAGACCCTAAGAGCTACGCTGCTATGAGATAGGCGAAAGTTCCATGTCTCTTGTGTGTTAGGAGGAAGTTTCATGTGTGTTGTGTGAGCAAGTTCGGAGTTTCCTTTGTGTTGTGTGAGCAAGGCCAAAGATTCCTCTGTGCTATGTAAGAAAGGCCAAAGCTGCCTGTGTTGTATGAGCAAGACCATATTTTCCTGTGTTGTATGAGAAAGGTCAAAGGTGCTTTTGTAGAAAAAGAAGGTCGAGAGTTGTGTGTGTGTTGTGGAGAGCAAGAGGTAGAGAGATAAGTGCATGTTGATGGAGGGCGAAGACGGAGCTACATGGATTGTGATGAGTGACTGTTGTTGAGTAGATCAGTGGGCTACTTGAGGATGTGAAAAGTAAGAAGAAAACAAAGCAGAGATCAGGTAGAGTGGCTGGCAATTGCAGAGAACATACATTTCCTATTTGAGTGTGGGTTGGTGCCTGCATACAGGAAGTTGGTGCTTCCATCTCTAGTGGGTCATTGAGAAGGCTTGGGGGTTGGTGGTTCCTGTAAGTTGGCTTGAAAAAATCTAAGGAACTACAAGTTGGTGCTTACCAAAAATCCATGAGGTCGGTGCCTCACATGGTGCTTCTGGTAAGATGGATAGGTATCTACAAAAAGATGGAGTTGGTTCTTCCTGCTAGTCAGTGCTAGGAAACAATCAAAGTGAGTTGGGGCTTCCTGTGAGTGGGTGCTCACAAAACAAAATTGATGTAATAGAGTAGGTGCTCTTATTTACATCAATAACAATAATAATATTTGGTGGTTTTTTCCTGATAGGATTTCAACATAAACCTTGTGTCTCATCTGTATGATGCTGGTGGTTTGTATGCTTGTATGTTGATTTGATGTTTCTACCATATTACATGTTTTTTCTCATTATATTGAGGGTTTCCAAGTTTGAATAAGAAAAGTAAATAGGTATATAAAGTTTAAAATTAGCCTTAATATTGATTCACCCCCATTCTCAGTATTATCATTGTTTCCAACAATTGATATGAGAGCCATGCTCCTTCAGGAATATCTTGATTGCTAGAAGGTAGATCAAAGGGATACAATGGATAATTGACGTTGGCTAATAGATAAAGTAGTTCCATTTCTATACAGATCAGGCCATGAGCTTTGGTATGAAATCTGTAAGGTTATAATGGAATCCTATTTGATGGCCTTGGGTGTTGATATATGGCTCTCCATATTGAATTGAGAAAAGAGTGAGCAGAATGAAGAAGCCCAAAAGATTATCATGAAGGGGATATCTAAGTTGGATGCTGATAAAGTGAGGCATTATGAGTCAGCAAAGGAAGTGTTGGACAAACTGCAATGTTTGTATGGTGGAGATAGCCATGTGGCTCAAGAAAAGGCCGAGGAGCCCTGTTTCTCTAGAAATGAACCAGAACATGGAGAAGCTACTACTCATCACACTCGTGTTGATGATGAAGATGTCTCAGAGGAGATACCGTATTGCTCAGAAGGTATGATCTTTATTTGTGATAAATTTAAAGAAATAGGTAATTCATTATCTATATGTTCATGTGAATCACTTGAAGATAGAGAGAGCCATGCATCTAGTATTTTTAGTGAAGATAGACCCATTTTAGTAGCACTAGAAAATAAGGGGTCCTCTAAAGGAGAGGAGTGTACATCCCGTGCAGAGAATAGGGGTACCACTGAAAGTGATGAAGAAGGGACAACCCCTAGACCCATGGAAGACTCCATTGACACAGATATGGGCTTAGATTTCTGCAGTAACTCAGCTAGTGCCTCTGATAGTGAAGAAAACGATCTAAATGAAACAATATTTTTTAGTAAGAAGTTGATATCTTCTCTAAAGGAGCCTAAGGACCTATTAGAGGCAAATCTAAAGAAAGAGGAGAAATTGAAAATCTATGAGCTTGAGAATGAGAAGTTAAGCAGAACAATGGTTGACCTAAATTCTCAACAAGGAGAGGCTAGCAGACTGAATGGGAGGTTAACCAATCAGCTGAGCGAGAAGGAATCTTACTGTGAGAGACTACAAAATGAAGTAGTCTCATTAAGACATGACTTATAAAAGTCAAATAAAGAGTTGTCTCATTATCATAAGCTTGAGGGGAGCAATAAAGTCTTAGATGAGATGCTTGGAAAGAAAATATCCCCTCTCATCAAGGCTAGTTTGGGTTTCAAGGAAAAACCTAGCCCCAATAATGAAAAGGTTGAAGGGTCAACTTCCTAAGTAAAGGGAGTCTAAGGCTCCAACAAAAATAAAGAAAGAAATTTTGTTGGACAACAAAAACAACAACAAGAGAAGGAAAGGCAACAACATAAGACTAAGATGTAGCAATAAGCAAAGCAACAAAAGAGAGCTAGGAAACTAAAAGAAAAAGTGCAAGGAAGTAATCAAAACTATCATGGAAAGCACATGAAGAGCCAACAGAGGTCCATTCCTACTCAAGGACAAAACCTTCAAAGAAAAGATAAATTCTGTCATCAAAATCCTTTTTATGGGTATTGTTTTTCTTACAACAATTTTGGACATAAAGCCATATACTATAGATGGCATGCAAGGAAAAAAGATATGCCTGGTAGAATAAACCTAAGAATGCAAAAAAAGGCTATGACAAGACATGTTGGCCACGATAGGAGTTTTGACAAAAGAATTGTAAAAAAGAGTAACTTCTCTACCCCATTCTTAGCCCAAATCAAATTCTACAATTGTGGAAAATTTGGGCACGAGAGAGCTAGCTGCATAAATGAGAAGAAATGACATGCTCCTCAGCGTATGCATGCCAATGTAGTAGCTCGTGATTTGAAGATAAGCACAAACAATGGAGTTGATAAATAAACACTTGTCTTCAGTGTTCTATGTCAAAAGAGCAATATTAAAAGAGGAGGAAGAAATTAGAGGAATTATCCTCTTACCCGTGTGATGGACCCCTCTGTAAGGAAGAAAGGCTTCAAGATGATTTGGGTGAAGAAAGAGGAGATGAAAGAGAAGATTCCTCTATCCACGTGCAGCCGACAAGAAGCCCAAACATGGGCAAAGAAGAATCTGGAGAGAAATGCTTCTGTTAGGACTAGCCCTTTGAAGGTATTGAAGAAGAAGGAGGATGATCTGTTAAGGGGGAGTAGATCCTTTATTTCTCCTTAGTGAAGGAAGAAAATGGCCTCAAGGGAGGCCCAATAAGTCAGATGCAAGAAGCCAAAAGGAATAAACAGAAAAGTGCATCTGATTGATGAAGGTATGGTTGTGTTTTCTTGCTAATTACAAGAATAAATTCATTTATTTTGAAAGTATCAACATTGAAAAGGTGGAGTGTAGCCAACATGAGGAATACGCAACAATGTGGAATGATAGGAAGCTCATAGTCAAGTCAGGTACACAGGATCATTCCCCATGTAGAGGTAAGAAAGTTGTTGTAGGAGATCAAGGAGCATTGGCTCAGGGGGAGCTGCTTTGATAAGAAGTAGCAAGCAACAATGGGAAGCCTCAGAAAGGGAGATTGTTGAGCAAATGAAAGGTTTACATATTTGGTGAAATACACTTATTTGATTTAAGTTGTGAGTTTGATTATACATAGAATTCTTGTGTTCATGAAACACAATTGGTGTAAGCTTTTCATGTCCCTTAACCCTCAATTGGTATCGCTATGTCAATTGGTTGTGTTGGGCTCATGTTGAGTAACCTTGTATGCAAATGGAAATTTCTTTTTGAGAAAAGAAATATTAGAGTTTTCCTGGTACATTGTTCCATTTTTATCATTTCTTTTGTTGCAATTGGTCTTAGTTGTGAAGCAATCCCTATTGTAAATATATTATCTCAAGGGGAGAAGTGGAGATGCTGAAATAAAGTAAGAATAGTTTCAGAAGCAATAGCAACATTGAAGTCCAAGAAAAAAATGCATCATCATTAATTGGTATTTGTAGCAGCAATAATACCATGAGAATTTTAATCAGTATCAATATTTAATTGATAGAAAAGATGCATTAGTGGAGATAGTTATCAGCCAATAGCCATAAGGTGTCCAAAACTGGCGGAATTCAAATCAAAGGTAGTATATGTTCAGGGGGACCATATCAAATATGCCCATTTTATGGAGCAGAAGCAACGACAACTTTGGTAGAGATGTTCGCGAAGCAGAATGAACATCTCAATAGCTAGACTTTGTTCTTCACAGCGAAGGGATTGCATGGGGAGAGAAAGGAAGGTTGTAGCCCCTTGCCATTGATGTCCAAGGGGCACAGAATGGTGGAGAAGTTGTGATGACATGTGCGGAAGAAGGTAGGACATTGGTGTCTCATGCAATGAGATGTGTGGAAGAAGCATGAGGTTTGGACATCACATGAAGAGAAGTATGGAGAGTTTCCATCAATGCCAAAGGGGGAGATTGTTGGATAGTTGGCATTGTTTGGATGTCCAATGGCCAAGTGAAGGCATATGCAAGTGTGTTTCCATTAATGTCAACAATGATGCTGGGAAGATGTGTTGGGCAGTTGGCATTGCCTAACTATTGGTAGTAGAAGTGCCTAAATATTGGTAGGAGTGTTGGCATTTATGTCAACTAGACTAGCTTGGATCCTTGTTGCAGTAGATGTTGGCAATGATGGCCCATGGGGAACCTCATGGTAGCTACAAGCTTCATTTACAAAATCATCACAATAGCATGATTATTGGAGAATCCATAAAAGGATTATTATAGTGATGGACAAGATGGAAGTCCATGATAGTTGCAGGCCTCATGCAAAGGACCACCATGGTGGGTGTGATTTCAGCTGTCTGGAGGGTCAATGAGTAGAAGAGTGGAAGAGAGTTTGGAGCCACCTTAAAGGTAGCAGATGGGCTCAAAGCCTACATTAGACCCTCTCCATTGGAAAGTGCTCTGGAAGAACTTTCAAAATATATAGGGAAGTCCAGAAACAGATTCCTGGTTCAAATGTTATGGCCAACTGAAGTACAGGGATTTGAAGCCTTAGAAAGGATATAATATCGACATATTAGAGATCGATGATCCAACATATCGGAGATGGGAAGATCAGAGGTCAGTGTATTGGTTCATCGATGATCGGAGGTGAGTGTAGCGAGATATCAAGAGATCGAAATATTGACATATCGGTGATTGGAAAACCAACATATTAGCATATCTACAATCGGAGGTCAGCATATCATGCATATCAGCGACCAGAGAATCAGAACTTCTAAACGTGACAAAATTTAAAAGTTTTGATATGGTTGAAGCGTCGATAGCATTAAAAGCCACCAAGAATGTCGATAAAGTATTAAAAAATGATTTCATCGCAAAAGAAAAGGTGGGAGAGCCATTTTCTCTCTCATCTAGTAGGACACATGGAAAAATATGATTGGCTCTGATAAGGACACATGGCAGCATATGATTGGCTCCAATAAGGTACAGTCACAACTGACATCAGTATGACATGGTAGTACGATAGGACATGTGGTAGGAATATTCAACGATATTAGGTGTTCTAATGGGCCATAACCAGGTGAAACGTGTCACCTCTAAGGAGTCTCCACATGGCAATGATGATGTCATATTGGATGTTAATGATCGGAGGATTGAAGATGTTGGAACTCTATAACAGATCAAGTGTTGAAAAGCTTCGATATAGAGGGCTTCCGATATGGGCTGGAACATGGTCATAAAAGACTCGGAGAACCAAAGGCACGGAGCTGGCGCTGAGCACTGAGAGCTATGGGCTATATCTGAAGTGGGAATATCGCAACTCCAAAGTTAAATCCTTGATTTGAAACTTCCAATGAAAGGGGCTCTGATATTTGTTAAGCGCATGGTCAAGAAAAACTTAAAGAGCCAAGGGCGTTAAGCATTTAACAAAGGAAAAATAGCCCCCGGTAGGATAAAAAATTCTCTAGAACCTCAAGGCTAAGCGACAGGTCACGACCCTCAGTCCTATGGCGAGAAATGTAAGAAGGGCTAAGCAGATGGAGCTATTTATATCAAAGGTCGACAATCAGAAGATTATAATACTGCACCATAATGAAGATTGCGATATGGAATCACTCTGATAAGGAAGTACATGGATTTAAAGAGCATATGGGTCGGCAGCTGCGAAGTTGAATGCATGAGTAGAGGAGTATGTCTCATAACCAGTGATTGTCAAAGATCGCTGGGTCAAGGCAACAAGGACCACAATCTTCGAGAAAGAGTGTTGTTTTTTCCTTGACGTGAGACAAGCCATCTCTATGATCCAATGCACGTATTTAGTGATTTAAGTGGATTTATGGGACTCATGAAGTAGTGTGTGGGTCATTTGAGAATTAATTTCTCAGCATGGAGATCCATGCAGTCAGAAGATGAAGGATTGCAAGGTTGATCACTATTTCTGCACTGTGACAAGAAACATACGAGAGATGCAATAATGGCATGGAAGGTGATGCCTAAGTACACAGAGAAGCCATGCCGAGGTATAGTCAAGACTATGTGATACCATGAATAAGCATGGAGAGCCTTAGTGATAGGGGTGTTGTTCATAGAGAGGACTATTCCTAGTTGGAGCGTGCAGGTGGACTGAGAATTCATTCTCAGTATGGAGAAACTATCACGTGCCCACTCTCATGGTTAATGCAGTGGGAAAGAAAAATTTAGACGCAGCAGTAGAATGGAAGAGCCATGTTGAGGTACACTCGCATTATGTGAATGCATGACAAAGTGGTAGCAGAGGAACAAAACCCAGGAGCTCATATGAGCAGAATGGGGGGAAATCAGCATAGTTGCAAGTGAGCTAAGTGGAAATATCTGAGTGAGTGCCCTACTGTGTAAGGTTGAGTGAGAGCCTACTCTACAGAGAGAGGTTGAGAGTTCCTATTGAGAGGTAAGGGACCTTGAGAGTTGTGCTTCTGTAAGAAAGGTGGAAGTTACCTGTGCATTGTGTGTTAGGCAGAAGTTTCTTGTGCGTTATGTGAGCAAGTCAAAAGTTTCTTGTGCATTGTGTGAGCAAGGAAAAAGTTGTCTATGTGCTGTGTGAATAAGCCTGAAGTTGCATGTGCCGTGTGAGCAAGGTTGTAGTTTCCTGTGCTATATGAGAAATGCCAAAGGTACCTATACACAAAGATAAGGCCGAGAGTTGTGTGTGTGCTATCGAGAGAGAGAGAGGCCAAGAGCTAAGTGCATGCTAATGAAGGCTAGAGACAAAGTTGCATGGACTGCGATGAGTGACTATTGATGAGCATATTAGTGGGCTATTGTAGAGTGTGCAGAGTGAGCAGAGAACAAAGTTGAGATTAGACAAAGTGGCTACCAATTACAGAGAACATACAGTTCCTATTTGAGTTTGGGTTGGTGCCTGCATATAGGAAGTTGGTGCTTTCATCTCTAGTGGGTGCTTAAGAAGGCTTGGGGGTTGGTGCCTCCCACAAGTTGGCTTGCAAAAATCCAAGGAGTTGCAAGTTGGTGCTTGCAAAAATTATGTGAAGTCGGTGCCTCACATGGTGCTTCTCATAAGATGGATAGGGGTCTACAAAAAGAGGGAGTTGGTACTTCCTACTAATCAGTGCTAAAAAACAATCGAAGGGAGTTGGTGCTTCCTCTTAGTGGGTGCTCACAAAACAGACTAATGTAATAGAGTAAGTGCTCTTATTTACATCAATAAAAACAACATACTTTGGTGTTTTTTTCCCAAAAGGGTTTCCACATAAAACCTTTTGTATCATGTGTATGATGCTCATGGTGTGTATGCTTGTATGTTGATTTCATGTTGCTTCCATATTACATGTTTCTTATCACTATATGGAGGGTTTCCAAGTTTGAATAAGAAAAGTAAATAGGCATAAAATGTTTAAAATCAACCTTGATATTGATTCACCCCCCTTCTCAATATTATCATTTTTTCCAACACAATCCCCCAAAGGTTGAGCCAAGACTAGGCATTGTTATGCCACCCGCGCTTGAGGTGCAGGTGGGGGGTTTTACTAATGTTAGAAGCAATTTTTGGGAGCCTCTTGGATTCCATGTTGTAAAGCTTCTTCTTATACATAAGATATCTAAACATAGTCGTACTTTCACTGGGAGGCATGCCAACTTCGATCAAGAGGATAGGATAGGGAGTATTTCCCTTGATCTTGAGGTTATAGGTCATGAATTTCTTTTGGATCATCTCAATATTTCTCCACGACTCTCTAGATATATTGCAACCGAAAAATTCACATCCCTATAAGATAACAAGGGTGATGAGAGTCTTAAAGAGGAACCATTGTTTACTCCAACTGTAAAGATCGATTGACTTAAAATTGCTTTCAAGCTCATAATAAGCTTTCCAACCTCCAATAATTCTTTTCTCGATGCTATAATTCTAGTTGAGCTCATGAGGAAAGTCAATATCCAAATATTTAGAAGAATAAACCTGCTCTAGACATTGGTTATCATAGATGAAACCACCATGGGTGATTTTTTTGGATTTAATGATCATGACTTTAGTCTTGTCGGTATTAGTTATCATACCCATATTAGAGCAATACACATGAAGATTCTTAGGCTGCTTGTCTAGGTCATCATGGATTTTTGTAAGACAAATGATATCATCAACATAAAGGAGAAGAGTAATGATTATACCAGCGAGCTCAGTGCCATTGCAACCCATAGTTTCTAAACACTTCTCTAGCTTATCGATGTAAATACCAAAAATGGTAGGCGAAAGGGGACACCCTTACTTAACCCTGATATTGCATTTAATATCTTTAGCCAACCCTTTTTTGGTCTTCATCTTGGAAATGAAAGTCTCGTAGAGGTGGATCACAACAATCACCAGTTCAGGAGGAACCATGATCTCTTCAAGTCTCTCCCAGAACATATCTTGAGGGTCAGTGTCAAAATATTTTCTAAAGTCCACAAAATAGTTGAAGAGATTAGTTTTACTATTGTAACATTACTATGCAATGATCTTGAGAGTGACAAGGTGGTTGATAGTATAGTGATGTCTCCTAAAACTAACTTTCCTTTAGCCCTTTTACCCTAGTTCTCAAGCCAAAGGCTAAGCTTCTTTTCTAAAATGAGCCCATAAAGCTTGGATAGGATGTGGCTAATCATAATGGTCCTGTAGTTAGAGGGAACACTTTTGTCCCAATTTTTGAAGATAGGTATAATAAGGATTTGCGTACAAAGCTTAGGGAAGCCATGCTTTACAGCCAAATTGAGAAGCTTGTGGAGATGAGGAATGAGGATATATCTTGCCATTTTAAAGATCTCAAATTCATATCCTTCAATATCTTTAGCTTTCCCATCAACGATCTTATTAATCCTAGACTCAACGTTTCCAGAGAAAATATATATTCCTTAATATGAGTGTTTAAGATGGTTCTCATGGTGTCCGGAGAATCATACAAATTCTTAAGATAGTTATCCCAATTTTCTAAGGGGATAGAATGATTATCTTTATTTTTATGAACAAGCACATTCCCCCAAAACTTTTTGGGCGAAACTTTAGAAAGGTGGAGAAGCTGCTCTTCTCTCTTATTAATATATGACCGCTTCTTCCTCTTGATGAGATATTTCTATATACTTATATTCTCAAGCTTAATGATTTAATTAGGGGCATCTCTGATCACTTTCCTAACAATTTTACGGTTGTTTTCATACCAAGGATTGAAATTTCTATTATTCTTCTTATACGAAGTCTCACTAGAGAACTTGCTAATGGTAGTGGAAAGGGTAGTAGTAAAATGGTAATAGATTTGACCAATGATGTTATTATAATTCAGGGCCTAAATCCCTTAAGAAAACGTTGACATGACTTCTATTGAAGCGAATGTGTCTTTTTCTTTCACTGGTCTCCTACATGTGGGTGGTAAGCATAACAAGATTGAGGGATAAATACAAAGTTTTGTGGTTAGAGTTAGGCTCGTACCCGTTAAGTAGCTCAAAGTTTGTAATATGGTTGAGGACATGGGTTTCATAAATAACATTATCCATGAAACTGCTACCCAACCCATGGAAACAGGCCATCATACTGGAGAGAGGCCACTTGTTAATAAATTAAAAATTATTAGGTCCTGGGAACTACAAATTTTGAGGAGCTCGCTGCCGAATAAGTTCTCAATTATGTCTTCATAGTTTCTCATGAATCTATTAGCTAAGTTACCATCCCCATCAAGTGATAAGGGGTCAAGGTTAGAGTTGTTACTTAACATAATAACTTTGTTAGTAGCAGTTCGAGCATTAAAGTCCCCAAGAAAAAGGATATTACCTTCATTTCTTAGGTTGTAGATGTCATTTTCTAAGGTATTGAAAGGACAATTCTTATCCAGTTTGTTTTTCTTACACGATGTAGAGTTGATAAGGGAGAAATAACAAATTACAAGAAAGTTCCTATTAGTTGTAGAATTAGAGATCTCGATCCAAATGTATTGATTAAAGGGGTAGGGGTCGGTTTTATGAAGTCGGATGTAAGAGGAAACAATGTTCCTAATATAACATGCTATACCTCCAAAACCTCTCCTGGAGTATTTCTTATTCCAAGCTGACCAAAGAGTGAATTCGTCAGGGTGAGGGACTTTAGATTCGCCATGTTCCCAAGTTTCAACTAAGAGAATAATATCAATATCACTCGAGATCAAACTTAACATAGGGCCTATACACCATAGAAAATCACGACAATTCCAGAAGAGGATCCAGAGTGATGCTATTTCCTATTTATCACTCGTGTTTGGGACTCTATCTGTAATAATAGCTTTATATTCGTAATGATTGCACATTTCCCTTGTTTTCCTGCCTCCTTTACCTTTTATGCTTCTTTCCTAAGTTTACCTTGGTCTTCTGGAATGAGATCTTCATTTATAAATATTATCATTCCTTTTAAGTTTGGGGATTTCCTAATTATATCTAATATATGGTGATTACAACTGACCTTGACACGGATTAGTCTGTGTTTATGCTCAAGTACCTTTCCTACCCTTATTTCTTCGTTGAGATAAGTTGTTTGAATTTGAGATTTTGCCTTTAATTGTTCTTTAACTATTTCTAATGTGTCTTTATTGTCTTGTTCTTCTATACCAACAATTATAAGGTGTAAGGCTCTTTTTTGGTGCTCATGGTCGAGTACAATTAGTTTATTAATTTCTTCTTTTATGTGTTTAATATCTAATTTATTCTCTATGTCATTTAGGGCTGAGTGATTGTGTAGTTTCTCCTTTAGATTTGTAATCTTACTTTTCAAAGTGTCATTTTCTTGAACTATTGCTTGTTTACTATGGTCGATTTCTTGAATTCTAAATTTTATTCCTCGGAGTTCAATCTAGAGTGAGATTATTTTATTTTCTAATGATTTGTGGTTGTTTTCAAGCGTTGAAGTTAATTCTAGTTAAAAATGGTTTTCTCTTTCTTCTCTTCGTCTTTTTAAAGATTTAATGTACTCATAAAGACTCTCTAGGGTACTTTTACTTTGTCTCCCTTTGCCAGAGGGGGATTTAGAAATATGAGGGGAAGTACTCATTGTGTAAATAATAAAAACATAACAAGAGGAGAGTAAGTGGGAACGTATGCACTTGTGAGAGTTGTTCGTAGTGGTGTTTGTAATACATATATAATTGGATGGAATGTTGGTTGGATTTGAAACCGTCGTAGAGACCTGAAACCGCAAAGCAAGACCCAAAACTACAGAGTGATATGGTGAATGTGTTCAATATTCACCAAGACCAAAGTTCGTCTCAATATATCATTGCACGTCAGAGAATCACACCACAAAGATTTGAGAATTTTATTCAACATGCCACCGACTAGAGTTGCAATATGTTGCCGCAAAGAAGAGTGATATGTTGTCTCAATATGGTTTTTTATGTCCTGAGCCACAGAGAAAATCTACTGCGATGTTTGTGAAAACCTACTTAGACAGAAAGACCATATATATGCTCCAACGATTATATCACTAGGATATTTTTCATGCAAACTATAGAGAATAAGGTAATTCAATCTTCACCAAGACCAAAGTTTTCCTTAATATATCATTTCATGTCACAGAATCACACCAAAGAGATTCAATAGATTGATTCAATATGCCATTGGCTAGAGTTACAATATGATTCTGTAGAGAAGAGTGATATGTAGGACTCAAAACCGTCGAAGAGACTTGAAATCGCAGAGTATGTATATGGTCACAGAAGTATGATATGCCACAAAAGCATGATATGATGAGACCTTAGAAGTATTTATATGACTGCGGAACAACAACAGAGTATGAATATTATTTTTATTATTATATATTTATCAATTTGAATATTAATTTTATGACTAATATTAAATTTATACCATTAATGCTTATCGATGTCTTTTAACCACATTTACTTATATGGTTAGGTTTATAATATTAAACATTCATAAGGCTTATTAATCCCTTCGTTTTATAATACTAATAATCATATGGGTTTATCAATCCCTTGGGTTTATAATATTAATAATTCTATCGGTTTATCAATCCTTTGGGTTTATTAATTCCTTGGTTTTATAATATTAAAATTTTGGATGTATTAGTCAATTGATTTTATAATATAATCCATTGAGTTTAGAATATTAATAATCTCTTGAGTTTAAAATATTAATTCTTAGGGTTTATTGATCACTTGGGTTTAAAAAGTTTATTGTTAGGATTTATTAATCCCATATTTTTTTAATATTGATTCCATGAGTTTGTTGGTCTTTTAGGTTTATAATATTTATCCCTTGGGTTTACTAATTCATTGGGTTTATTATATGAGTGTTTAAACTCTAATATTTAAATTTTATAATATATTATTATTACATATTAAATTATTATATATAATTATATATATATATATATATATATATATATATATATATATATATATATATATATATATATATATATATATATATATATCGCTATTATATTATATTATTATATTAAATTGTTTAATATATGACGACGATGATGATGATGATTAACGTCCACTGAGACCAAACTTTGGTCTATCAGACTAAAAGAAATGAATGATTTAGTTTGATTTAAGATTTTATTCCTATGACCGAAAATCTTGGAGAGAAGCCTCCTGAGCTCAGTGTAATTTTGACAACTTAAAAGGCTAGGAAGGTGTATTGCAACAAAGATTTTGAAACCGAGATCTAATGTGGTTGTACGCGGGGCACTCCAAGAGGAAGTGATTTTACTCATTGATGTTCGTATTCTCACAGAGATGGCAGAACCTTTCCATCCATGGTGTTTTACGCACTCCCAAACAACCGGTTTCACTATGGAGCTCATGAGAGTTCGTTCTAATCTTGACTATATTAATTTTCTTCTTTGAGCTAGTTAAAATAGAGAGATACTTTTGATCTTCTAGGGTGGGGTTGATGACCTCCTTATAATATCTTAATTTTCTTTTAGCTGCTAAATCTTTCTCACGCCACATTTTTTATTTGAACTTAGAAGTAACAATATTTTTAATGTTATTAATGTTTTGCAATGCAACATTCTCCTCGATCTCCCAATGGTTTAACCAGGCTCTGTTGTCTTTATACCAACCTCATTTGAGCCTTAGGTGGTTTTGGCTGGAATTTAAAGCTAGCTTAGGAAATCTATGGTCTCCTATGTTATTGAGTTTTTGCTTGTACAACAAAAGCCCAGTCATAGCTAGGCTCTCGTTAGGGGAAAGACCCACCTCTCCATAGGGGAAAGACCCACTTCTATAAGGAGAATAGGATAGGGTGTGTTTCTTTTAATTTTGAGGTTATATGCTATAAAATGCTTATGGTTTTGCTCAATATATATATATATATATATATATATATATATATATATATATATATACTTGAAGTAAATATATAAAATATATGGATAATTATATTAATTAAGATATAATAATTATTGACCATGCCATAATGGTAGAGATATTTACATATTATTAATAATAACTAAATTTTATTATTACGTGATATGTGAAGTATATTATATTAGTAAAATTTTATGTAATAACCAATATTATATAACAAAATAATGTTAATATAATAAGTATAACATATAAATAAAAAACAATATGGCTATTATTATTTATATAGTTATTAATAATGATAAATAGTGAAGCATTCACAAAATACATGTAATAGTTATTAATGTGGTGGGTGGTGGATATATGCAGATACATGTATATCAATCACATTGGTAAATGTAGTTATAGATGTGTTTTGTATATGTCTATATATTAACCTCATTAGTAAATATGGTTGTGCTGCTATATTGATAATACAAAAAACAAACTGAAGTATTAATTTACGGAAATTAGTTAAAATATAAGTTAAAACATTATAATAATATAAAAGAAAAAATATTATTATTATTGTTGGTAAATTTGTTTATGAATTAATGGGATCTATATATGGTTTTAGAAAATTATTATTTCAAATATATAAGCTACCAGATCATTTGGGATCACACCCAATTTAGTTAGTTAATAAAACCTATTTTTACACCCAAATTAGTGAGTTAATGAAGCCTATTTTTACTCACTTTTGTACATTCTTTAGGCAAAATATTATTAAAACAAAAGTTGTATTGTAATTTATACTAGTATATTTTCATATTAAAAATGGAGTTGAAGTTGGTAACTAAAACTGATTTGAAAATCCCCCCAATTTGTGCTTCTCCGGTTGTAAGCTTTGAATGTGGGCGTTATTGAAAGACGATGGCTTGACTGGCGAAAGTTGCTATGGTAAGTTTTCTTTTAAAGATCACTTTTATCCCGTGGTCTCATTTCATGTGTGCAAGTGTTTCATTTTTAACCCTTTCACACCCACACACTCCAACTTTGTACGAATTTCAACACTGGTTGGCAACAACTCTTTCTCAATCATCAACTCTCTCATAATCTTTCATATTTCTTTAACTCGATTTTGCCTCCATCTCTATGCACAGCGAAAGCGCTAGCGATTCAATCGATGCTCATACACCAATGAAACAGAACACAGAGTCATTAGCTATTACACTGGTGGCTTATGAGTCAATTAACAATAGTCTCATATTTTCTCATGACATTCCCTCATATTTTACCAAATCTAAGTCCCCTTCAATCTTATTTTCACATCATATTCAGTCATATTTTACCAAATCCACATGTTTTGCCAAGTAATTTTTGTGAAGAGTTCAATGCTAAAAAATTTAAGAGTTGGACGACTTTACGAAAGTACAGTGAGCCAAAAGTAATGAACAGTCGCTAAAGACTCACTACGCACCTTCTTTGTGTTGAAAAGTTTGTTGAGAAACTACGTGTTTCCGAATCAGCCGTTGCCCAACACGCCAATGTTGTTAGCCTCCACATCATTTATCGTGATTTTGTCCAACAAGTATCACGTTACTTTCTCAGCCATGCATCACAATGGGTTACTCAATTGACCAACAACATAGATCCCAAATTGAATTCGACTCACATGCTCTCTTATTTATGCATGTTGCCTCGCAATTGGGCCAACGATCCACGAAACATCCCTTAGCACTAAAACATAACACGTCTCAGTGAAAACTGATAGAACTCACTGGTAAGTGATAGATCAAACATTGTTGTGGATTCTTTAAAGAATGAATTAACAGACATAAATACTCACACATAGAGCTTGATTATTTCATTCACAAACACTGCAATTTATACATGAATGAGCCGCAGATGCAATAGTGAGTTCGCCAATTATCGTGTCGATTATTAATTTCTCTCTTACCTATAACTTAACGTTGAAAAATAGTTCTTTATATAGTGATTAATATTCTCACACTTTCCCTTAATCACTACCTATATTTTGCTCATCTAAGTTTTAGTTAGGCTTACACACATGACTCAAATATTTCATTTTGACTAGAATTTGAGAGGAGATTATGAGAATATGAAAATGAAAAATTGTAAAACCCCGGATGGTTTTATGACTCAAGTCATGGGTATTGTTAAGCAATTGAGACAATATGGAGAATACCTCTGAAATAAGAGAGTGATCATCCAAAGTTTGCTAAAGAAATTTGAAGTAGTAGTTGTATCCATAGAAGAGTTTAAAGACACTAGTCAAATGCAAATTTAAGAGATTACTTGTTCATTGATTGCACATGAATCCAAAAGGACAAGATATGATGATAGTGCATTGGAGGATGCCTTCAAAACTCAATTGCAACTTAATAGAGGATTGCACATGAATCCAAAATGACAAGATATGATGATAATGCATTGGAGAATGCCTTCAAAACTCAATTGCAATTTAATAGAGGAGGAGGCAGAGGAAGATCCAGTAATAGAGGAAGAGGCAGGAGAGTAGCTAATCAAAGAGGTTCTAAACATGAGGGGAAAGGCCAACAACACCCTTCTAATTTAAGGGGGAGTAACAATGGAACCTGGCAACAAGGAAATCAAATGTATGATAAGTCTAAGGTTCAATGCTATTATTGTTGAAAATATGGTCATTTTGCTAACCCGTGTTTGAATAAGTTGGTAGGTGCTATGGTCATTTTGCTAACGAGTGTTTGAAGAGGTAGGTAGATGCTCCTAAGCAACCCGGGCACATTTTAGAGGAGTCTGGAGATAATATGAAGGCAATGATTTTTATTATAATGAAAGTTAGTTAGTTAGTTAGATGCAAGAGTTTCATTATAATCAATACCATCACATGCTTTCACTATCTAGCTTGTAAGAACACTTACTAATAACACACTTTACTTTTTTTTGAAAAAAAACACTTAGTAATAACACACTTTACTTTCTTGAAAAAGAATAATTAAGAAGACATGTTACTATTTTTACATTATTATATTTAAAATATTAAACAATACAAGTTAACTAAATTTAAAATATTACAAAATTAATAATTATTTTATATATATTGATAAATAAACGTAAATTCATCAAATTAAGTAAATATTCCGAGATAAAATTTATTATTGTAAAACAAAAATGATATTTAAATTTAAATGAATTAAATTAATATTTTTAGTATTTTAAAAATAACAAATTTATAAACCTATGTATTCAGAATTTTATTTTTATAGAATTTTAAAACATTTTATTTATCTTATTTTAATATAATCTATGATTAAAATAAGAAAAAATAAAATAAAGCGAAATTTTATTACATATTTACAGAAGTAAAGAAATTATATAAAAATAAAATAAAGCGAAATTTTATTACATATTTATAGAAATA
Source organism: Pinus tabuliformis (assembly GCA_031772625.1). Taxonomy (NCBI): domain Eukaryota; kingdom Viridiplantae; phylum Streptophyta; class Pinopsida; order Pinales; family Pinaceae; genus Pinus; species Pinus tabuliformis. Next base: position 140,882,568 of record CM062814.1, on the reverse strand, counting down.
AAGAAATTATATTTTGAAAATTTAAAAAGATTTTCTTAAATTTAATATTTTAATATAATTTAAATTAACAAGATTTTGAGAAGAATAAAAGTGAAGTTTTACCTCTTCAAAAGGAAAACCCGTTAAATTTGTTCACTTATTAAATACAAGGAGCATCGAGCTTGATACTTGTACTTCCCCAAATTGGAGAGTTGCAATCGTGGGTTGTTACTCTCGAAAAGTTTATGTTATTTTAATGTAAGTGCAAGTTGTTATAAAAAAATTAGCTATTAGAATTGAAGGCCTGCCTTTTGGTAATTTATGCTATTTTAAACGCATGCCCTAATTAAAAATAGGACTCGACTTTTAGTCAAATATGTAATTATTATTATCCTGCCGCTCTGGTAGTATTATGCAATCGATTTTGCGTTAACGGCCTATTAGTTAGATCTAACAGTGTCATAATGTTTTTAATTTATTAAATTTAAATTTTATAATTTTTTTTTTTTACAATTTTTTATCAATATTTATTTTATTGTTATTGGTTGAAAATAATATGATAATATTATTGCTCAATGCATCATAATTTGTGATGTCCAACCTGACTTCTTCCTAGTTATATCATATTGCCATTAGTATTGCAGTGTATGGGTACGAGATTACCATTGCCCACGAGAAAATATAAACCCGACAAAACAAAGTGGATGCTTTTCGTAAAAGCCCACGGGAAAATAGTACATGAATTATTTACATAGTGGAGGCTTTAGTACAACAAAGCCCACGAGAAATCTGGTCATAATTAAGCCCTTGTGACTGGTACTTGTGTTTACAATATGGATGCTTTTTAGGGAAAGCCCATGAGAACCGTCAAAACACTGTTAATTAAGGGAATCTACCTCTTTTATATAACATTTTGTCCCAGGCTTTTGTGTAGATCCTGCGGACAATCATTGGTTTCCCTAGTACAATCTGATACTGGACTTTGGTTACTACAAGCCACTCCATGTGTTCTCTCATATATTCTTCCAGGGAATTATTATAGGGAGATGCCCTATAGGTCATCCATTCTCCTTCTGTCATTTCTTTGACAATGTTATAAATGGGATGAATACATTCTGCATTTTGCTGATTACATACATTACAATGGGTCTTACAATATCTTTCATGCCATATTGGGTCCATTGCGGTCCTACTTACACCATAATTAGTCCACTAGTCTCTAAACCACTTACATTGTTGATATCCTTGATAATGGCCAATGGTACTAAATTTTAATTTGTTGTAGTGGGTTCCTACCTTATCATCAACGTTCAGAAAATCCCACTAAAGCTGTTTATAATCTATAAAATTGTACATTGTATCTGGAAAAATGATCTTGGCATCATTTCTTGGCCATCTAGTAGCAGGTTGTGTTCTGACGTGTCCCGGCTCGTTCTAGAGATCTCTTGTTCTATATATGTAGACATACCTTTCATGTATTCCTGTTTTGGGTCCACCATGGTACCAAATAGTGGCAATATCATGAAAATTTTTCTCCAATGCCCGCTGTGCAATGTTAGCGTCGCGTCTTGCTTTGTCATATATCATATCATGAATCCACTTGCCTCCTTTAGGGTACACTTTTCTTTCTGGGACAAAGTGTTGAATATTTGTATGAGGTTGTAAGTTGGCGTCCAGGACCTTTGTGTTTCTCACCTGCCAAGTGGGTCTCCAGGTTCTCTTATAGGTCGCCCAGTCTTGGTCGTCCGGGATAGTCCTTAAGACTTCTTGTTTCTCGTGCTGGTCCCACTCAGTGATGATCATCATGACATGATATCTTGTATCAATGTATTCTCTGCTAAGAAAATCAGGGAGATTGTTGTCTTTTCCTTTGATATGTTTTACCTGAAAATCGAAGTTTGCAAAAAAAGCTTGCCATCTAGCAAACTTGGCTTCTCTGGCGTTCTTGATGTCTTTTGTTAAAACCTTCTGTAAAGCAGATGCATCAGTTCTAAGCAAAAAATATTTATTAATGAGATAAACTTCAAACTTACTGATGTAGTTCCATGTTTCCTTGACCTCCTTTTCAATTGAGAAGTAATTCAATTCGGTTGGATTCCATACTCCAGAAGAAAACTGAACAACTTGTTCTTCTTTTCCAACCTTTTGTTTTAAAACTCCACCCCATCCAACGTTACTTGCATCTGATTCAACAATTTTGTATGCAAGATCATCGGCAACATACAGAATAGGCAATGATTTTACCTTTTCTTTCTGGACTGCTCTTGTATGGATTTCTGTCCATTCTGGAGGATTCTTGTTCAGTCTTTTATTTAATATCCTTCTATCACTGGCACAGTCCTGGTAAAAGTTGCTGACATAGTTAAGGCAACCTAAGAACCTTTGCAGTTGGTTCTTGTTTGTTATGACATCTGGAAACTTATCTGCAAACTCTAAAGCATGTTTCTGCAGGGAAATCTGCCCATTATAGATTGTATGACCCAAAAACTAGTGGTTTGGAAAACCTCTATCTTCTTTTTGCTAAGCACCAACCCATTATGCTTAACCAAATTCTTGAATATATTCACATGTTTAAAATTTTCATGAATGGTCTTGGAGAAAATTAATACATCATCTATATATACAATTAGCCAATCAAAACATGGCTTGAAAATACTGTGCATTACCTTTTCGAACTTTGATGGAGCATTCTTTAACCCAAAAGGCATGAAATTCCATTCATAATGTCCTGCTGGTATGTTGAAGGCAGTCTTGAATTTATCTTTTTCAGCAATGGCCACTTGCCAGAAGCCTACTTTCAGGTCAAACTTAGAGAAAATCTTAGCTCCAGCTATCCTCCTGATTAAATCTCTTTTATGGGGTATTGGATAGGTATCATCGGCTAATACTGAATTTAGAGGCTTGTAATTGATAACTAACCTTGGGATGCCTCTGATTTGCTCAGTTCTCTTGTTCACATAGAACCCATAACAGTTCCAGGGACTGTCAGATTCTCTGATTAATCTTCTGCTGAGGAGCTGCTGAATTTCTTCTTTGCAAATATCTCTGTAATTTTTGCTCATTAGAATAGCTCTGCTCTTACAAGGCTTACCAGCATATCCTTCCTTTAAGGGAGCTCCACTGTGTGCTGCTTCCTATGCCAAAAAGCATTAGGTTCCTCCGACCAGCTTTCTTCTTCTATTTGTTTCTTCAAATCTCCAATTTTGTTTTGTATCTGAGGCAGCTTGAGTTGTTCTTCAATCCTTAGGGTACATTTCAGATCTTTTAGATCTGAAAGTCTGGCTTCGGCTCTATCTAGATCTTGCACAGTTTGGACCATTGTAGAAATTCTCAGATTGGAGATATATGGAAGTTCAATTCTTTTTCTTTTTCCTTTGGATGTTGGGATGGATATAAAATATGCAGCTCTTCCACCTTTGAGTCGGATTGACCCATGGGGTTCAACTGCTGCAAGAAAGACATTACCGAGGATGCAGTCTACTGGAATGTTAGCTACTGCAAATTTTAGATAAACACAGTGAGTATCAAAACAAAGGGAGGCTTTAGGCACTTCATATAGGAGCTTCATGTTACCCAAACCTACTACTTTCCTTTTCGCAGCTACCCAATATTTTGCTGGAACATTTTTCATATTTAAAATATTAACATCTGCTCCTGAGTCTAAAAGAGCAATCATTTCAAACATTTTCCATTGTATGCAGATATTAAGCAATACATGGTGTTGCTGATAGGAGATGGTTAAAAATCTCATATCCCTGAATCCAAAATTTGGATCCCTTATTACTTCAGCAACTTGAACTTCTTGATTACTACTATATGAAGCAGTATTCCATGGATGATCTTCTTCGTCTTCTTTGGCTACATGCTTTTCTTTTCTCATTTCTGCAATTTGAGTTTTTATTATATAAATTTCTGTCTTGAGATTATCAATCTCTCGACTGACTTCTCCTAGAGTAAGCGATCTTACTCTATCAGGTTTCTGCTGATGTCTTTGCAATGACTTTGTATTCCTTTCATATGAAGCATCAACAAATAAAGATTTCGTACCTGAACTATTTGAAGGTTTTGCTTTAAGCTGGTCCATAAATGCTTCAGTCAGGCGTTTTTTCATCTCTCCATCCTCCATGGCTTGGATTTGGGATAGAATCTTCAATTCTTCTTCTTCTATTGTGGCCATAAGGACTTTTTCTTTTTGGGGCTTAGGCTTTTCCCCTTCTCCTTCACTCGATTCACTGAAATATTCAGAGTAAAAAATATATTGAGCTTGACAAGCACATTCTTCAGAGTCAGAACATAAACATTCTAAAGAACTAGAATATAAATATTGCTCTATGTGAGCATGGAGTTCTTTTGATGACGAAGAGCTAAAAGAATCATAAGAAGACTCATCTATTTGGTGCTGCTGAGCTATTTCTCTGATTGTGACATTAGGGTAGCATTTTGTACTGTGAGCATGAGATCCACATTTCATGCACACTATTGGTCTTCTCCCTTCTTGCTTTACTTGCTTGTTTCTTTGGGCAAAGGCTTGGGATTTCTTGCCCTTGTTTAGCTTTGACTCTTCGCCTTCTGGACATCTGGAGGAAGTGTGTCCAGTTTTTCCACATAACCAGCAAGTAATTTTATTCCATTTCTCCTGCTTATCAAGTAATTTTATTCCATTTCTGAGGGATTATAATAGTGTGTTCTGGGAACATACTTATAATACCCTTTCTTTGTTCTGGAGGCTTGGCCTTGCCTCAGCTTTGAATATGTTCTTTTATTCTTTGGATAATTTCTTCAATTTTTCGAGAAAGTTTCTTTAAACTCTCTTTTGGCTCTTTTCTTATCCTTCCTTCGTTTTACCAAAGGATCATCCAATTTTAATCCATATTTGCTGCATATGGATTTCTTATTAGGTAATCTGGAATGTTTTTCCAGAGACTTATTTACCTTTGAGCTGGTACAAAGACTGACGAATGTCTTTGTAATGAGAGCATGTATCTCTCCCCATGTATACAACTCAAAAGGTAACTGAAAGTCTTCTTGCAATCTAATATAATCAACAAATCTAGAAGGTAGAGCTGCAAGATATACCTGTTTCCATAACAGTTCTTTGAATATTTTACCTTGTAGATTCTCTGCATCCAGTCTCTGTGGAAGTCTTCATATTGGGACATTTTGCGGCACTTTAGATTCATCAAAATGACTTCATTTTTATCAGCAATTTCTGTTTCACTTCCACACCAATGTTCCAGGACCATTGATGTTAATGCCCTGATCATATTGCTGATAACTGTGCCATCAAGATTATGTATCACATCTCCTTTTTCATCCTTAAGCACTTCTGCTTCCATTGCTTCTATGAGATTTGGAGATGATTTTGTCTCCCACCACCTGAGGAGTGTCCCTGTAAAACACTGAATAATAGTCATGCAACATCAATTTCGTTTTTCCCTCTAAGACACATGTGTTTATATTCTGTGTACATCATGTCAATAATTGGTCTTATTTGGCCAACAATCATGTTATCTATATTCCATTCTCTGTGAGAATCTGGAAAGAATGTATGTGCTTTAGGAAGTTTCCTTTTTCCTTCAATGTCAGGGGCTGGATATCTGGTGAACCTATGTTCAAGAGGTTCATATATGGGAAGGATCTGTGTATCCTAATTTTTCTACTCTTTCCCTTGATCTGTTTCTTCATCCTTAAATAAGGATGCAATAGTGATTCTACTTGTAGCCTCAGAATCTGAAGATGTGGCTACCTCTTTAGGAAACAATGCTGGAAATCTATCCACAGATTTCACAGGATTTTGAGTTTTTATACTTCTTTTTACAAGAAATGAGTTTGGAACTCGTTTGTCAATTTTGGAGAGATTCATCTTCTCAAATTTATCTGTTAAACCAGTTATGATTTGTTTAGTTGCATCTAAATGATCAACTAATTTTTCTTCAACTCCTTCTATCTTTGATAATGAATCTCTAGCATAAGAGCGAATCATACTAGATTCAATCTGTACATTATTTAAGCATCTATTTACATCATGTATTGATACTTGGACAATATCAATTTGTTCCTTGACTTCTGCTGATTTTGCAGCATTCATTTCTAAGCCTTTTACTGCAGTATTTGTCCAGTTCAGCTGTTCACTGGCTTTCTATATCCTACCATCAGTGCCTAGGGCATTGTCATCTTTCTGTACCAGTGGGATGGATTTCGCTGCATTCTAATTTTCTCCTGTAACAATTCCTTTGTAAGGAGGAAAGGTTGTAGGGGTTTCAACCTTGGATCCATCTAATGCAGTACAAGCATGTTTGCTTGCTGAAGTAGAACCAATAAAGACATTCAATGGAGCAATATTATCTTTCCATGAATAGAAAGATATCCAAGTGTTATTCATCTCCATATAGTGTTTCCAATCTTCAGCAAATGGTTTCTTCTCTACAAGAGTGTAATTTTGATCAAATTCATGAGCCTGAGGATTAGTGTATAGATCCCAATTTAACATAGCTTTCATCCTTTGGGCACTAATCTCAGATTTCAAGCATGCATCCATAAGAGAGAAAAATTTATGCATTTCCATTACTGCAGGCATTTTGCAGTCAGAAGGAATAGGGCGAAATCTGCACTCTGGTGTCAGGCCATTGGCCTACTCAAGATATCCCAAACCATATCTAGGGTTGGCTGGTCTCATTTGACATATCATCTCAGTCAACCTTGGGTCTTCTCCTTCTAATGTTACTATTTCATGCATTATGAGTACATGATCTGGATCTTGCTCATGTGGGAAAGGTATATCTGAGCACTTGGGATTTGGGCAAGAATTTACAGATGTGGAAGGAGGAGCTATACCAGTCCTAGGATTATGGTTGTTATGGATTTCAGATTCGACTAGAGTGAGCAGATTTACATGTTCTTGACACTATGGACATTTGACTTCTAAAAAACAATAATTTACAAGCTGGGCTAACTCATACAAAGAATTATGTTTACAAAAACATGATGTAGAACAAGCACTATCTACTGTGGAAGGATCTCTGTAATATTTGGACTGTTTACAGGCGATCTCTATACCCCTCCGGTCAATGGTGGATCTTCTGGGAAAAGATATAACTGCAGAAGACATATTTTCTATAATATCAGCGGAGGTAATATTCTTCAGCATGAGAGGCTTAGGATAATTTACAACCCAGTGTTTTGGAAATGTCAAGTCTTTCCATCGGATGGTTTGATGCTCAATTTTTTGATTTTTCGCATTAGTGAGGACAACTATACTTGACTTTGTGTCTCTGCTAGGTGTATGGTGGATGGCTGGCCAAAGGGTATTAGTGTGGCGGAAACAGCCTTTGGTCTAGATGGCAATATTATTTCTCTTCTTTTTCATATCGAAACCAGTAGTTTGAATTTGGAGTTGCAGAATCTGGTCTATGGTTTTATCAAAGGTATAAACAGAGAAATTTGGGTAACAATCAAAATAGACTGGGCCATCAGAGAGAGGAGCAACAATCCCACCTATTAAGGAATCTGTATACTTTTTGTGCATCATATCTCTGACAGTTGCTAGCACAAAAGTATTCAAGCCTTTATGAGTTAAGGCATTGATTCCTACTCGAATACATCCTAAGTGAAAATAATTTGTCTTCAGTTTCTTTGCCTCTGCCTGTAATTCTTTGGGTTTCAACAGAGATATAGTCTGTATATTATCTGAATTCTCTTGAATCTGGCTTACAGACTCTTTAATGCTTATTCTAATAGTGGCTATTAAATGGAAGTTTGAAATATCACTATATACTTCTGAGGGAGCTATAGCTGGTAGTTCCCATCGGGCTGAAGGCTGGGGTTCTTCATATGCAAGTTCAGTAGAATTTAAAACTCTACTAGAACTAGTAGCAAACATATCCCGTAAAGGGTTTTCTTCATCCTTAGAATCTCTTTCTTCTAATTCTCGGAAAGAAACTGATTTCCGGAAAGATTCCATTCTTTTTATGAGTATATGGATCTGAATACCAACCTCGAGAACCAGATGTTACTGGATCTGATACCAATTTTCAGCAGGGGCTCCTGTCACGAGCTTGCTTCTTGCTGCATCTCTTCATTTGACTCTGATAGCCAACTCCTAGTGAACCAGTGGTGAACCTACTCACAACTTTCATGCTCTCACAGCCTCAACAACGGCTTCCTCGCCTAAGCTATATTAAATTGGGATCTATACACTAATCCTTAGGTTGATGAATTTGATCAAAATTACACTCCTGTAGAAAAGAAACAATTTGCTGAAGATTGGAAACACTATATGGAGATGAATAACACTTCGATATCTTTCTATTCATGGAAAGATAATATTGCTCCATTGAATGTCTTTACTAGTTCTACTTCAGCAAGAAAACATGCTTGGACTGCATTAGATGGATCCAAGGTTGAAACCCCTACAACCTTTCCTCCTTACAAAGGAATTGTTATAGGAGAAAATCAGAATGCAGCCAAAGCCATCCCACTCGTACAGAAAGATGACAATGCCCTAGGCATTGATGGCAGGATACAGAAAGCCAGTGAATAGCTGAACTGGACAAATACTGCAGTAAAAGGCTTAGAAATGAATGTTGCAAAATCAACAGAAGTCAAGGAACAAATTGATAGTGTCCATGTATCAATACATGATGTAAATAGATGTTTAAATAATGTACAATTTGAATCTAGTATGATTCACTCTTATGCTAGAGATTCTTTATCAAAGATAGAAGGAGTCGAAGAAAAATTAGTCGATCATTTAAATGTAACTAAACAAATCATAACTGGTTTAACAGATAAAGTTGAGAAGATGAATCTCTCCAAAATTGACAAACGAGTTCCAAACTCCTTTATTGTAAAAAGAAGTATAAAAAATCAAAATCCTGTGAAATCCATGGATATATTTCCAGCATTGTTTCCTAAAGAGGTAGCCACATCTTCATATTCTGAGGCTACAAATAGAATCACTTTTGCATCCTTATTTAAGGATGAAGAAACAGATCAAGGGAAAGAGCAGAAAAATCAGGATACACAGATCCTTCCCATATATGAACCTCTTGAACATAGGTTCACCAGATATCCAGCACCTGACATAGAAGGGAAACTTCCTGAAGCACATACATTCTTTCCAGATTCTCACAAAGAATGGAATATAGATCACATGAGTGTTGGCCAAATAAGTTAAATGATTGACATGATGTACACAGAATATAAACTCATGTGTCTTAGAGGGAAAACTGAAATTGATGCTTGTAGGACTATTATTCAGTTTTTTATAGGGACACTCCTTAAGTGGTGGGAGACAGAATCATCTCCAAAGCTCATAGAAACAATGGAAGCAGAAGTGCTTAAGGATGAAAAAGGAGATGTGATACATAATCCTGATGGCACAGTTATCAACAATATTATCAGGGCATTAACATCAATGATTCTAGAACATTGGTGTCGAAGTGAAACATAAATTGCTGATAAAAATGAAGTCATTTTGATGAATCTAAAGTGCCACAAAATGTCCCAATATGAAGACTTCCACAGAGACAGATGTAGAGAATCTACGAGGTAAAAGATTCAAAGAACCTATTATGGAAACAGGTATATCTTGCAGCTCTACCTTCTAGATTTGTTGATTATATTAGATTGCAAGAAGTCTTTCAGTTAACTTTTGAGTCATATACATGGGGAGAGATATATGCTCTCATTACAAAGACATTGGTCAATCTTTGTACCAGCTCAAAGGTAAATAAGTCTCTAGAAAAACTTTCTAGATTACCTGATAAGAAATCCATATGCAGCAAATATGGATTAACATTGGATGATCCTTTGGTAAAATGAAGGAAGGCTAAGAAAAGAGCCAAAAGAGATTTTAAAGAAACTTTCTACAAAAATAAAAGAAATTATCCAAAGAATAAAAGAACATATTCAAAGCCAAGGCAAGGCCAAGCCTCCAGAACAAAAAAAGGGTATTATAAGTATTGTTGGCCCTCAGTTTTGGTATATTTTTGCTTAGGGAAACCTACTTAATCCTTATATTTTCCATCCATTTTCCATCACATCCATCTCATTTTGATGTATTTTATACATATTCAGGTGTTTAATTTTAATTTTGCAATTTCTAGAAGTTTTTATGAAAATTGAGTTTCGAGTGCAATTTTGGACTGAATCAGAAATTCCCGTAATAGCTATGTGGATGACATGTTTGCAGGACACTTGGGCTCGAGTTTTATGCATGGATGGAGACCTTGGGAACTAGGACTAAGCTAACTCCACTTGGTTCGGCCAGAACAAGCTTTATTAGGCCCGGTCAAGGCTGGTCAAACATGACTAGTCACAAGAAAATCCCTAGGAAATGGGGCAGTTTTGAGATTTTATGGGATTGACCATATTTCTTGGGATGAATTGGATGAGTTTGACTTAGATAGGTGGATATGAGTAGATATGAGTGTTAGAGATAATATAGATCAGTTTGTTTCGTTAAACCTCTATTTAAAGCCAAAACTTTGATGGCTTTTGTAATGGAATTTGTAGGTAACTGTTGTATAATTTGAGTTGGGAGCTAATTTGAAGAACTTGTTTCATTTCAATTTGTTGTTCATGCTTGGTTGATTTACTAAAGTTGTTGTAGCTGAGATTTCTTCAAGTGTGCAAGGCAAGGGTGGAGGGCCCCCACACCAAGCTAAGTACACTTCTTGGTTCAATTCTCATATTTTTCATAGACTAGTTTTTGTTTCAAATGTATTTAGATGTGTGATGATTGATGAATGAATATTGGTTTAATTCTAATCTACATATGAAGGGACACAAAGGAATTTAAGTTAAATTCCCCTTCTATTTAATCTTGAACTAAAACTGAATTTCATTCTCCATTTCTCATTTGAAGTTATTTCTGCATTTCTGGTTTGAAGCAATGGTGATTGTGATATAGTAGGATTGTGAAGAAGGACAATCTGGACCTCCTTAGTTAGGAGCCTCTTCTTTTACAGCTTCTGCATCATAAGCCATTGTTAATTAGTGCTCTTAGATTTATCTTCATGAAAGTAGTATTGTAGGGAAGGACAACCTGGTTCTCCTAAGTTAGGAGCCTATTCCCTCATATATTACATAAGTGAATTAGAAATTGTTAAAATAGGTTTATATTTGTAATATGTACTTCTTTAAATCTTCAAATTTTATCTTCTAAACTTGATTATATCTGAGGTCCATATACAGTGGATTCGCCTCCAAGTTTTACAAACCCGGATTGATAATTAAATACTTGTGTTAATTTAGTCAATAAATTAGCCCAACATTTTGGCGCCGTTGCGGGGGAGGTAATTATCAGCATAGGCAAATAGAAGATAAACAAAAACACTAAAAAAATTAGTTAGTATACATTTTTCTTAGTTATGTTTCTTTATGCCTAGAAATAGAGATCCTAAAATTAGGTTCCCAAAACAAAACCCCCCAACAAAAACATAAAATTAAAAAAAAAAAATAACTAGAAAATCCATTTACAACGACAAGATCTAAAAAATGATGTTAAAGAATAGGTTACAACACTACTCCATTCTTCAACATTCTTTCTCATCAAATCTTTATGATCAGATAAGTTTTCATGTCCAAACATTCATTAAAGTATATTTTTCAAATTTGGATATGAGTTTACTTATGATCTTGTTACAAAAATGGATGCACTGTAAATTCTCTTATACTTGAGAGAATGAATTATTTTTCTAAAATAGAATAGGATAGAATAGAATAAATAAACAAGTAGAATGAATTCACAATAAGACTTCCATAATAAATTTGTTTCAAACTATTTCTTCAAATCATTGTTCAATATTCATTTGAAAGGACTACATGGAAAAATGCAGTAAGAACAAGCCTATTTTGGGTAACCATATAGGATCATTTTGAAATCATGTTTTTTTTACATATCTCTTGAAATCTAGTTTTGGAATCCATTTTGAAGTTTTCAATTTATATCACAAATAAAAATGTGATCAAAATCAAAACTAGGTCTCAAGTGAAATGTTGAGGACAGCGTTAGAACAACCTATATTTGAAGTTTCTAATGGAAACATTTTTATCTGAAATTTATAGGGAAGATAGCCCTTGGAATCTAGTTTCCAAATCAATTTGAATCACTTCAATCAGGTATCATATGAAAAAGTTATTCTTGAAATACTAACTACTTGTCGAACAATCTGCATGGTGACAATTCTAGGTCTTGACTGTGCATTGGCATATTTGACATACCAAACCATATTCTTTTCAAAACATGTTTATATGGGAGATATATATTCAAGTCTAGTTTAAGACACAATTTGAATCATCCCATTTGGAGGTGAAATGAAAAAGTTATGCCACATTTAGTGACTGCATGTCTTCAAAACAATATAGTAAAACTCTGCCTCCTAGTCTTTTTCATCACCGATTTTGTGATATCAAGCCTAAGAATTTTTAAAACCTGTTTCTACTGGAAATAAAAAAATGAATCTAATTTAATATCCAAGTGGAATCACATTGATCTGATATTTATCAAAGAAGTTACGCTTCAAATAGTGACTATTGGTCTAGTTAAAAATTGACAAACAACTCTATCAAACATGGAACTCCTTATAATATTTACCATATCACTTTAAATCATTTTGAAAACCTGTTTATACAAGAGTTAGCCATATGAATTCACTTCAACTTGGCTTTAGAATCACTCTAATTGGATATATAACGAATATTTTGTAAACAAAATACCGCTAGGAGGTCTAGGCTGGCCACCATTCCTCAAAGGGGTAAATAAATACATTATGTTTGTCTATCATATTTGGACTTGTTTTCTAAGAAATGCTTGTAATGATTTACATATATATTTGAAGAAGAGAGACTATACACCTCTCTTCCTCCATCATCTAATGTTGTATTGCAGGCAAGTACTATGTTTTTGCAGGTCATAGGAAGAATGAAGGAGAAAAACTCCATGGATGAAGTAATTTTCAAAAGTCCAATTCATATTCCAGAATATGAATACAAATGTTCAAGTCAAAGAAAAGTGAAAATTCCCCTGATGTTGAGTTCATTCAATGAAACTCAAACTCTTGAAGCTTGCTCTTCAATGTTGACCAAGAACATCAACAAACCCTACCACATGATCGAGATCAAGGCAAAAAGACATGAAGACAATCATTAGAAGAAGCAGTCAAGTTCAGTACTATGTCAAGTCACATCAATCTTCAAAGAAGCCTTTCATATTGAATTCATATTGTTCATGATTTGATCATCATCATTTGATCATGATTTGAATTCACATTGTTCATCATCCATATCGTATGTTAAGCTCCACGACCATGCATGTTGAAGTCCAGATTTACTACTATATCATGACTTCGATATAACCTATTTCCATAATATTTTCATACTTCCCAACTCCATTACACCCCACCTTCATCTAGAAAAGAAAAAATAGAAAAATATCAAAAATAATAAAGGAGTTTGGTTGTGAAAATCCATGAAAGTGGCACAATACAAACTCGAATTCATATTTGAAAACCAACCAGCTTGGCCAATATGAATTCTCTATTTTGTTTTACCATTTCTTCAGTTGAGTTTGCAAGAATCATCCTCCAAAATAAACAAGACTTGAGGACAAGTCTTCCCATCATCAAGGGGGAAGGTTCATAAAAAGAAACTTAGTTGTGCAACTGAATTGACGACGGAACTTGTCTTGTTGGCAGTTGGGACCTAAAATATTTTTGAAATCAATTGTAGAGGGACCTGAAATGTTAGCAAAAACATGTATATATTGCATCAAAATGTACATGACAGAGGGGACCTGAGTTATCATGAATCAATTGCAGAGGGACTTGACACGACATCAACAATCAATGGACCAGAATCAATGAAGGATGCTAGAACAGAAAGCATAAATAAGCTCTATCTATCTACGATATTTGATCAAGACAACTTCATCCAATATTGTTAAAGAACAACAACATTCATCCAATACTACAGGGAAGTACAAGAATAGTAAGTACAAAATTTTGCTCTTGCAAATTTACATTTTTGTAGAAATTTCTAGACTTTGTTAAAATTGAGTTAATACCTGAATGCATATTTTATATTCATCACATTTTTAGCCTATGTCCATCCTACATTTACCCTAGACCTAATCCAATGTACATATGTACATATTTTTCATTCCATAACCCTAATATGCCATTATCCTTATATTCTACATTCCCTTCATATATTCCATATTCATAACCCTAACCCTAAGTATTTTTTTCCATAAAGCAAAATGGATCAAAGTGAGGATTTTTAAAAAAGTTGAACCTGCACAAACAAACCAAGCAATTAGCATCATGGAAACAATTTTAAACATGACCTAAAAATGGTCATTTTAAAATTAAGGAAATACATTGCAATACATATGGAATAAGTGCAAATCGAAATGATTAACTTTATCATAAGCAATGCTATTATTTATATATGCATAGTGTAAAGTTATGGAATATGATGATGGCAAACCTTATGAAAATATGCAACGATATCAAGCATATGGTAAAGGGTAAGATCATTTCAATAAATAGTAAATACATGCGCAAAGGAAATAAGGAAAGCAATATTTCATAAGGAAATATATGCACATTTTTGAAAGGAAGTGAGAAAGGTAATACAACATCATATGCGCATTTTGAATGAAAATAAAACAAAGACACGTCCATTTTGAAATGTATTAAACACAATATTCTTGCGCATAATGGTGGTGCTGCCCAGGTCTCCACGGAAAATGGCAAACAAGGAAATGATTTCATATAATTACAACGAGCTTGCAACCATTGAAACAATGTAATTTCAGAATACATGGTTCATATTATGCTGAGGTAAAAATCATGGGTAGTAGCAAGTACGCAAACAGAATTATGATGCACGCAAACCATTATACATTTGCATGGCTGGTGCATTCAACCACTTCAACGGATGACGCATTGGCAAGGCAAACAAACCTGTGATTAAATGATGCAAGCAGCTGTACGATTTATGCAACCAAACAGTGGAATGGGCAAAACGTAGAGCTGCTGAGAGTTGTAGAGAATTACGTAGAGCTACAGCTACAGTCAATAGGACAGTAAATAGTAAAAATGTTTTGAAACAACAGAGAAAAAAACCCTGTGCATTTAACAGAGAGAGCTCCACTATCTTTGAAAGAAGAAAAACGTTTTGACAGAGGAGATAAGGAAAAATAGCTGAGTTCGTGGGTAAATAGCGCCAGTTGATTGCCCAGAATCTCGTGGAAACTTCAAATAAGAGTAGATTTGATTTTCTTCATATCACGGAGGTAAAATTGGGATCATGATTGCCGAAATTTTTGTTAAGAACTGTCTGTCATTTAATTGTCAACGCACCTGTTCTTGCCACCAGTCAGCAAAACGACGTTACAGGGATTTGGAGTGCCATTAAACAATCCTCAGAACTCGCCAATAGGCAGGTAAACGCCAAAAGATATTGATTCCAGAAATTAATGAATACAAGGGTTAGATGAACAGTAGTATTAATGAATAAACGGCTATGTGATAAGGCAACACGATTCACTGGTGTAGTTACATAAATCATGGCACGAAAATTATGCAAAACTATGCGGTATTTCCACCATATTTCACATGCAAAACACGTCATTCACATATTTGTGGGATCATATGCGTATTTGGCACAGTCGAACCAAAGTTTTTGTAAACAATGACCTTGTATAGCAGAGGAGGTAGAGCATTATTGTTTAAGAGCCGAGGATGCGTTTTTAGGGTGCTGTTTCATGACATAAGGATTGTATGGCCGATGCATTTTTTTTCCAATTGTTACACACAGATATATATTGCACGATTTTGCTTAAGGAAGGACTGTAATGTGTAACAAAAAAAAATGTATATTGTGAATTTTGGTTGCTGCAGGGGTTGTAAGAGGCCGTGTTATTTGAGTCTTTTGTAGGAAATGCGCTGATTGTTTGAAGATTTGAGTTTATATGTGAGTGCGCAGAGCCAAAATAACATTGATTAAATAAAACAGTGCAGGGGTTGATACAAACCATTGAACAGTGAGCAACAAGTTTCTTTATGATGATTAGCACAGTGTTGAAGATTAGTTATTGAATCTTGGCTTGCATGGTGAATTATACGAGCAGAAGAACAATATCTTGAGATTACGTTAAGATATTTTTCTTATGTATTTCCATTTCAAAGCATAGCTCAGTTTTTTTTAGAAGAGGTGTTTGTTTTTTTTTACAAAGGGTAATGATTTAAAAAAGCAGTGACTTGTTGTTGCCATGAGACAAAAATCAAACAGGCTTGCAATTTAATTGTTTTAAAAGAGCATCAGAAATAGGTAAGCAGGATACTGGAGAAAAATTTGAAGAAAAAAATTGATTGCAAATTGAATGATCATTCAATCTCAGGAATGCATTTCAATTTTGAGAAGCTACTATTTTTCATTGCTTTTTCTGGGCAAATGAAAATGAAATTTGAAAAACGAAAACATGGGTTTTCTTCAGAACGAGCCTAATTAGACTCCATGCAAACAAATTTCTCAAATTCATTTCTATTTGAGATATTTTTATGGTTCTTTTGACCCCTATTTTGCAAATTGCATGGGTAAACGAGTGGCTAAATTGAAAGTGAATGCCTAGACATAAAAAATTTGCTTATTTTAATGAGATGTAAGGGAAACTGGATATTGGATGCTTTGAGTAAAATTGCTGATTTGAGAGGGACATGAATCCTGTGTTGGAATGTATTGCAAAATTCAAGTTTTATTTGTCATCTAAAGCTTCTCATCCAGAATGATATATTGGTAAAGAAAGTCATCCACAAGAAAAGAGAAGAAGTACATGAAGGCATAGATATCCTTTCACAGGTAGATCAAGAGAAAGCTTCATCTTCAAGGGACAGGTAGAACAGCAAGGGAGGTCAACATACAGAGGCAGAAGATCAATGAGACAAACACAAGCATGAGGACATGCTTGAAGATCAACAAAGGGGAGATGTTGGCCCTCAGTTTTGGTCTATTTTTGCTTAGGGAAACCTACTTAATCCATATATTTTCCATCCATTTTCCATCACATCCATCTCATTTTGATGTATTTTATGCATATTCAGGTGTTTAATTTTAATTTTGCAATTTCTAGAAGTTTTTATGAAAATTGAGTTTCAAGTGCAATTTTGGACTGAATCAGAAATTCCCATAATAGCTATGTGGATGACATGTTTGCAGGACACTTGGGCTTGAGTTTTATGCATGGATGGACACCTTGGGAACTAGGACTAAGCTAACTCCACTTGGTTCGGCCAGAACAAGCTTTATTAGACCCGATCAAGGCTGGTCAAACATGACTAGTCACTAGAAAATCCCTAGGAAATGGGGCAGTTTTGAGATTTTATGGGATTGACCATATTTCTTGGGATGAATTGGATGAGTTCGACTTAGATAGGTGGATATGAGTAGATATGAGTGTTAGAGATAATATAGATCAGTTTGTTTCATTAAACCTCTATTTAAAGCCAAGACTTTGATGGCTTTTGTAATGGAATTTGTAGGTAACTGTTGTATAATTTGAGTTGGGAGCCAATTTGAAGAACTTGTTTCATTTCAATTTGTTGTTCATGCTTGGTTGATTTACTAAAGTTGTTGTAGCTGAGATTTCTTCAAGTGTGCAAGGCAAGGGTGGAGGGCCCCCACACCAAGCTAAGTACACTTCTTGGTTCAATTTTCATATTTTTCATAGACTAGTTTTTGTTTCAAATGTATTTAGATGTGTGATGATTGTTGAATGAATATTGGTTTATTTCTAATCTACATATGAAGGGACACAAAGGAATTTAAGTTAAATTCCCCTTCTATTTAATCTTGAACTAAAACTGAATTTCATTCTCCATTTCTCATTTGAAGTTATTTCTGCATTTCTGGTTTGAAGCAATGGTGATTGTGATATAGTAGGATTGTGAAGAAGGACAATCTGGACCTCCTTAGTTAGGAGCCTCTTCTTTTACAGCTTCTACATCATAAGCCATTGTTAATTAGCGCTCTTAGATTTATCTTCATGAAAGTAGTATTGTAGGGAAGGACAACCTGGTTCTCCTAAGTTAGGAGCCTATTCCCTCATATATTACATAAGTGAATTAGAAATTGTTAAAATAGGTTTATATTTGTAATATGTACTTCTTTAAATCTTCAAATTTTATCTTCTAAACTTGATTATATCCGAGGTCCATATATAGTGGATTTGCCTCCAAGTTTTACAAACCCGGATTGATAATTAAATACTTGTGTTAATTTAGTCAATAAATTAGCCCAACAAGTATGTTCCCAGAACACACTATTATAATCCCTCAGATATTCACCTGCACACCACTAAGAAGGAGAAATGTAATAAAATTACTTGCTAGTTATGTGGAAAAACTGGACACACTTCCTCCAGATGTCCAGAAGGTGAAGAGTCAAAGCTAAACAAAAGCAAGAAATCCCAAGCCTTTGCCCAAAGAAACAAGCAAGTAAAGCAAGAAGGGAGAAGACCAAAAGTGTGCATGAAATGTGGCTCTCATGCTCACAGTACAGAACGCTGCCCCAATGTCACAATCAGAGAAATAGCTCAGCAGCACCAAATAGATGAGTCTTCTTATGATTCTTTTAGCTCTTCGTCAGCAGAAGAACTCCATGCTCACATAGAGCAATATTCAGATTCTAGTTCTTCAGAATGTTTATGTTCTGACTTTGAAGAATGTGCTTGTCAAGATCAATATATTTCTGACTCTGAATATTTCAGTGAATCAAGTGAAGGAGAAGGGGAAAATCCTAAGCCCTAAAAAGAAAGAGTCCTTATGGCCGCAACAGAAGAAGAAGAATTGAAGATTCTATCCCAAATCTGAGCCATGGAGAATGGAGAGATGAAAAACCACCTGACTAAAGCATTTATGGACCAGCTTAAAGCAAAAGCTTCAAATAGTTCAGGTAAGAAATCTTTATTTGTTGATGCTTCATATGAAAGGAATATAAAGTCATTCCAAAGACATCAGTAGAAACCTGATAGAGTAAGATCGCTTACTCTAGGAGAAGTCAGTCGAGAGATTCATAATCTCAAGACAGAAATTTCTGCAATAAAAACTCAAATTGCAGAAATGAGAAAAGAAAAGCATGTGGCCAAAGAAGACGAAGAAGATCAGCCATGGAATATTGCTTCATATAGCAGTAATCAAGAAGTTCAAGTTGCTGAAGTAATAAGGGATCCAAATTTTGGATTCAGGGATATGAGATTGTTAACCATCTCCTATCAGCAACACCATGTACTGCTTAATATCTGCATACAAGGGAAAATGTTTGAAATGATTGCTCTTTTAGACTTAGGAGCAGATGTTAATATTTTAAATATGAAAAGTGTTCCAGCAAAATATTGGGTAGCTGCAGAAAGGAAAGTAGTCGGTTTGGGTAACAAGAAGCTCCTATATGAAGTGCCCAAATCCTCCCTTTGTTTTGATACTCACTGTGTTTATCTAAAATTTTAGTAGCTGACATTCTAGTAGACTGCATCCTCGGTAATGTCTTTCTTGCAGTAACTGAACGCCATGGGTCAGTCTGACTCAAAGGTGGAAGAGCTGGATATCTCATATCCATCCCGACATAAAAAGGAAAAAGAAAAAGAATTGAACTTCCATATATCTCCAATCCGATAATTTCTACAATGGTACAAACTGTGCAAGATCTGGATAGAGCCGAAGCCAGACTTTCAGATCTAAAAGATCTGAAATGTACCCTAAGGATTGAAGAACAGCTCAAACTGCCTCAGATACAGAACAAAATTGGAGATTTGAAGAAACAAATAGAAGAAGAATGCTGGTTGGAGGAACCTAATGCTTTTTGGCATAGGAAGCAGCACAGAGTGGATCTCCCTTACAAGGAAGGATATGCTGGTAAGCCTTGTAAGAGCAGAGCTATTCCAATGAGCAAAGATTACAGAGATCTTTGCGAAGAAGAAATTCAGTATCTCCTCGGGAGAAGATTAAACAGAGAATCTGACAGTCGCTGGAATTGTTATGGGTTCTATGTGAACAAGAGCGTTGAACAAATCATAGGCATCCCAAGGTTAGTCATCAATTAAAAGCCTCTAAATTCAGTATTAGCTAATGATACCTATCCAATACCCCATAAAGGAGATTTAATCAGGAGGATAGCTAGAGCTAAGATTTTCTCTAAGTTTGACCTGAAAGCTGGCTTCTGGCAAGGGGCCATTTGCTGAAAAAGATAAATTCAAGACTCCCTTCAGCATACTAGCAAGACATTATGAATGGAATGTCATGCCTTTTGGGGTAAAGAATGCTCCATCAAAGTTCCAAAAGGTAATGGACAATATTTTCAAGCCATATTTTGATTGGCTAATTGTATATATAGATGATTTATTAATTTTCACCAAGACCATTCATGAACATTTTAAACATGTGAATATATTCAAGAATTTGGTTAAGCACAATGGGTTGGTGCTTATCAAAAAGAAGATAGAGGTTTTCCAAACCACTATCAAGTTTTTGGGTCATACAATCTGTAATGGGTAGATTTCTCTGTAGAAACATGCTTTAGAGTTTGCAGATAAGTTTCCAGATGTCATAACAGACAAGAACCAACTGCAAAGGTTCTTAGGTTTCCTCAACTTCGTCAGCAAATTTTACCAGGATTGTGCCAGTGACAGAAGGATATTAAATAAAAGACTGAAGAAGAATCCTCCAGAATGGACAGAAGTCCATACAAGAGCAGTCTAGAACATCAAAGCAAAGGTAAAATCATTGCCTATTCTGTATGTTGCTGATGATCTTGCATACAAAATAGTTGAATCAGATGCAAGTAATGTTGGATGGGGTGGCGTTTTAAAACAAAAGGTTGGAAAATAAGAACAAGTTGTTCAGTTTGCTTTTGGAGTATGGAATCCAGCCAAATTGAATTACTCCACAATCGAAAAGGAGTTCAAGGCAGCATGGTACTGCATCAGTAAGTTTGAAGTTTATCTCATTAATAATTTTTTTTTGCTTAGAACGGATGTGTCTACTTTACAGAAGGTTTTAACAAAAGACATCAAGAAGCCCAGAGAAGCCAAGTTTGCCAGATGGCAAGCTCTTTTGGCAAACTTTGATTTTCAGGTAGAACATATCAAAGGAAAAGACAACAATCTCCCTAATTTTCTTAGCAGAGAATACATTGGTGCAAAAGATCATGTCATGATGATCATCACTGAGTGGGACCAGCACCAGAAACAAGAAGTCTTAAGGACTATCCCGGACGACCAAGACTGTGAGACCTATAAGAGAAACTGGAGACCCACTTGGCAGCTGAGAAACACAAAGGTCCTGGATGCCAACTTACAACCTCATATAGATATTCAACACTTTGTCCCAGAAAGAAAAGTGTACCATAAAGGATGCAAGTGGATTCATGATATGATATATGACAAAGCAAGACGCGATGCTGACATTGCACAATAGGCATTGGAGCAAAATTTTCATGATATTGCCACTATTTGGTACCATGGTGGAGCCGACACAGGAATACATGAAAGGTATCTCTGCATATATAGAACAAGAGATCTCTGGAACGAGCTGGGACATGTCAGAACACAACCTGCTGCTAGATGGCCAAGAAATGATCCCAAGATCATTTTTCTAGATACAGTGTACAATTTTGTAGACTACAAACAGCTCTGGTGGGATTTTCTGAACGTTGATGATAAGGTAGGAACCCACTACACCAAATTAAAATTCAGTACCATTGGCCATTATCAAGGATATCAACAATGTAAGTGGTTTAGAGACTGGTGGATTGATTATGGTGTAAGTAGGACCGCAATGGACCCAATATGGCATGAAAGATATTTTAAGACCCATTGTAATGTATGTAATCATCAAAATGCAGAATTTATTCATCCCATTTATAACACTGTCAAAGAAATGGCAGAAGGAGAATGGACGACCTACGAGTCATCTCCCTATAATAATTCCCCGGAAGAATATATGAGAGAACACATGGAGTGGCTTGTATTAACCAAAGTCCAGTATCAAATTGTACTATGGAAACCAATGATTATTCGTAGGATCTACACAAAAGCCTGGGATGAAATGTTATATAAAAGAGGTAGATTCCCTAAATTAACAGTATTTTGACGGTTCTCATGGGCTTTCCGTAAAAAGCATCCATATTGTAAACACAAGTACCGGTCACAAGGGCTTAATTGTGACCAGATTTCTCATCGGCTTTGTTGTACTAAAACCTCCACTATGTAAATAATTCATGTACTATTTTCCCATGGGCTTTTACGAAAAGAATCCACTTTGTTTTGTCAGGTTTATATTTTCTCGTGGGCTTTGTTAAAAGTATCCACTGTGTCCTGTCAAACTTATTTTCCGTAAGATTTACTTTTTGGACAAGAATCTATATTCAGATGTTGCTTCGGCATTACTCGAAATAAATCATTCCATCCATTAGACTGGAATCTTTATGCGGACATTGCCCTAGCACTATCCAAAAGTAATGATTCCATCCACTTTTAGGACAATTCATAGATGACCTACAGTAATGTTTGTCCCCCCTCATTTCCTATATGAGGAGGGTAAGGCTCATTACCAAGGCATTCACATTTTGAGTCAGTTAGAGTCTATGTGTGTTTGAGTCGAGTCGAGTGCCTCTCTTGCTCTGCATCTGTGGACGTTCAGTCTGATCTGCTTGCAACACGAGAAGAATTCAATTCCTTAGGTGATTTTGGAGCCTACGCATCAGTGTGCTCGGCACTGGTGAGAACCTAAAGTGGCCGAATCATTTAGAGAGTTGTCCAGTTTGTAAATGTTGTGTTGTGTCATATTCTGAGGCAGAGCCTATCTATCGCCAGGTAGCCTTCAGTATTGCTTGTTCCTTGTGAACAGCATAAAGCTTGATAAATGCGAAGATAGTCAATATCTGTAAGGAATCTCTTTGTAATCAATCCACCCATTCTGAAATAAAATGAGTATACCATTCTGCAATTGAATACTTTGTCTGCACTTTAATATTGGCTATTGCGGTAGTAGTTATCTTTGTGCTTTTATCTGAAGTTCGCGGGAAGTTTGCAGGAAGTTTGCCAAAGGAACGAAGGGATGCCAAGGCCGTTGTTAGGTGAGGAAGCCATTGTTGAGGCCGTAAGAGCGTGAAAGTTTTGAGTAGGTTCACCAAGAGTTGGCTATCAGAGTCAAACAAAGAGACGCAGCAAGAAGCAAGCTCGTGATAGGAGCCCTTGCTGAAAATTGGTATAATTTGATTTGGGGGATGCTGCATTGTTTGCCGTTGTAACAATATTTAACTATAATACAAAGTATAAAAAACATTTTTATTTACCAATCATAATTTTACGTATTAAACCAACTCTTAATATTATGGCATGGAGGAGGATGAGGATTTCTATGGTATATTTGTTAATTAAACAATTTATTAATTGCTATACAATTGGCTTATCTGTTTCTGCCATAATTTAATGGGTCACATGGTCTCGCTCGAGGCATTAGGCCCATCATCCGACTTTGGATTAAAGACCCTCTATACGCTTAGCCACACAACTTGCTTTTGGGGTGCTCCACAGCATGTGTCCGTCCATCAGCTAAATTTGGCTACGAAAATAGGTATGGTTTTCATCTGTTAATCAGGGTGGGGTGATCGGACGACGAGAAGGGTTTAGGGCTTTTCCAACTACCCAACTCACCATCTCCATTGTAGAGGAGGTTATTTGCTACTTGGAGGTGGAGGTATCAGCCACTCTGCAACAATTTTAGTGCCCAGTTTCTCAATTGGTTCTACAACTCCTTCTCCACGAGTTATAGCATTATCTGTCCATCCTTCGCAGTGAGGTAACAAAAACCCTTACCCTTGCTCATTCCATTCCTCCATTACTAGATACGTTCGATGCTTGCTTTAAAATTCTTATCGAAACAAAGGGTTAACAAATGGATCTCGTTGGCCAAGATTGGAATGAGGCTCCTCAGGTTCAGCGAAGGGTGGTGGTTTCTAACGCCAACTTCAGGAAGGTAAGCCTCTGTCCTCGCGACATCTCTGTTACAGTTTGCCCTTTTTTTTCTTTTCCTAACCAAGCGAATGTTTCTGTGCAAGGTAGACGGACGACCCATGGACGGAGCTTTCTGAGCTCAAGTAAGGTTGACCTTTTCTAATTATTATTCTCTACGATTTAAATAAAAGACATGCATTCTACCAAAAGGTTCTGAGAACGACTATAAATGAACTTGCAGGTAAACTATTGTTACTGTCGGGGTGTTTTCGTGATTATGTCTGCGTCTCTAAAGATCAAGCGAACTTATATTCTCCATGACTATTCACAAGTTGGAAAATATCTCCACGGGTTCCCTAAGTTTGACTATTTCAATTTGGTTGCATGTGGGAGATTTTCTCTGGTGGAAGGCTTTAGCCTGAACTTACCACATTCTTAATTTATTTGAAAGATTGTTAAGATGCCAGTCTTGGTAACTTTAAGAGTTGAAATGTAGATAGATTTTTGGGGCTTCCTGGCTCATAAGTATGTCACTATTTTTGCAAGTCTGTATGTAATTTAAATTCCTTGGACTAATTACATCTCGAGGAACTCAGAACTTGAAGACCTTTCGGCCTTTCTTCCAGTTTGGACACACTGCGACTTGATTTCTGTAGACTGTTAAGGTTATGCTTGTTTATTTCTGTTATATATATATATATATATATATATATATATATATATATATATATATATATATATATATATATATATATATATGTATACAACCTTCCTCAAAGGATTATTTGATACACATGGGATGCAACTATAATGTAGTCTTTCTGGAATACTAATTTATCTTTCGATTTCTGCTTTGATGTATCCGTTTAAATAATGGTTAAGGAATTGTCTCCTCCTTGCTTCATTTATTCGGCTTTCTTATTACAGTTAACTGAATAATGATTCTCACCCTTTATCGAGGGAGGAATTCCGCCTTAGGGTTTTATTATTCCCTCTGTCACTGTTTATAAATTATATTTGATTCTTTCAAAAGGATTATTTCACCAGCTTCTAATTACGTGAGGTAGCTATATCATATAGAGATAAAATTCTTCATGCATGACTTCGTTATTTGTTAGTTATTATGCATTACTATATATCCTATGTCAAGAAAATAGTTTAAGCATGATTTCGTTATTTGCTCGATATTATGCATTACTGCATATGCATTGTTTGTAAGAGAATGCTACAAGCAAGGTTTCCTTATTCGCTAACCGTTATGCATTACTGTATATTCACTATTTGTCCCCGTTTGATGAATATTTTGCACGATTCTATTCTTGTAAGCAAATAACTTTCTATAATCTAATATTATCTTGTCCCAAACGAAATCTATGATGCTTATCTGATTTAATATTGTTAGTATATAAGTCTAGATTCGTTTCGAAAGTCCCTCCTCCAAGCCACGAACCTGGCGATCACGTCAAGGGTCTCCCCCAAGCACTCTGTCTCTTTCACAACTAGATTATATCTAGTTATAGTCGAGTACCTTGGGCCTCAGGACTAACTATCCACCCTCAAGTCTTGTACACTTTTGACTATATTTGAGAAACTTCCCACTGGTTTATTCCACCCAGCTCTAGGATCGCCTTTCTCCATTCTTTTCCCTTCTATATTTCCCTTTCCAAGGCAGGGGTGTAACTGTTTCTTTTAACTATTGCAAGCAATTTATTTTTTATTAATAGGTCTGAACTCCTAATTACTCATTAATTAGGTAACCAATTGTAATCTGGCCTTCCAGCTTGAGTCATTATCATAACGTAAAATAAATTAATGCAACAAGACATAAAAATGAACTTAATAACCACAATAATTCTTTCATGTAGCCTGGGGTGTTACATCTCCCCCCCATATGAGGAACACCGTCCCTGGTGTTCTGTTAATTTAAGAAAATAACGCCGGATAAGCTTCCTGCATAAATCCCTCCTCTTCCCAGGTGGCCTCATCTAGGCCAAAGTGCTTCCACTGCACTTTAACCTGGGTGATGGCTCGCTTCCACAAGGTGGTTTCTCTCTGATCGAGAATACAAAGAGGTTCTGCCAGAAACTCTCCTTCTGGTTCGACTTGCACATACACAATTCACAGTCATAATTTCCTCAAAATAGTTTATCCAAAAAAATATATTCCCTTAACTCATTACCTGAATATTTTCCTAGCTTACTATATGTTGTGGGTTGTACATATATTTTTTTAACAACGAAATATGAAAAACGTTGTGGACGCAATTGTGGCTTGGTAACATAAGCTTATAGGCTACCAGTCCAATCCGTTCCAAGACTTGAAAAGGTCCACAACACCAGGGTGCTAACTTAGCACAACCCCTCCATTGTAAGGAGCTTTTTTGGGGCTTTACTGTTAGATATATTTGATCTCCTGGTTGAAATTCTCTGTATGTCCTCTTTTTATCTGCATACATTTTCTGTCTATCCTGGGAGCCCTTAGATTATGTCGAACCTTCTTAATAGTTTCCTCCATCTTTGCTAGCATGTCGGGAACCAATGCTAACTTATTAATTGGATTATTCCAATCTATGGGCACTTTGCACTTTCTTCCATACAACACCTCAAAGGGGCTCATACCCAGTGATTCATGATGTCCATTATTGTATGCAAATTCCACTAGGTGTAGGTAGTCCTCCCACTTATGTGGTTGTTGCATCATAAACATGTGTAGCATGTCCTCCAACACTTGATTTACCCGTTCGTTTTGTCCGTGTGTTTGAGGATGGTAAGTAGTACTAAATTGGATCTAGGTACCCCATCCTGAAAAGAGGGTTTTCCAGAATGTGGATGAAAATTTCACATCCCTATATGAAATTACCACCCTGGGTATTCAGTGCAGATGAAAATTTTCCTTCATAAATATGTCTACAATTTAAACAATTTTGTAAGTGGATTTCACAGGTTGAAGTGTACAGTTTTGCTCAATTTGTGTACTACCACCATAATTGAGTCGTGTGCTTCCTGGTGTGGGATAAAACGGTGATGAAGTCTAATGATATGGTGTCCCATTTCCATTCTAGAATGGGCAGTGGTTGCAACAAACCAGGGGTATGCTGATGTTCTGCCTTCACTAGCTAACACTCCAAACATTTGGACAAGTACTCAGCAAAATCCTTCCCTAACCTGGGCCAAAAATACTCTTTCTTGATGGTTGAAAGTAGTTTCTGGTAACCTGGGTGGCCCACACATGGTTTCTGGTGAAGCTCATCCAATATTAATTGTTTAACAGAGTTTTGGTTAGGAACATAAATTATGTTTTTGAATGTAAGGATTTATCAAGATTTATTTCAAAATCTGATTTCTTCCCTTTCAACCGAGCTTCCTTTATCTGTTGCCAAATAAAAGTGTACTTTGGATCTTTGATAGATGCCTCCTTTATGATTTCAGAAATGTTTGAGCGTGCTTGGCTGATTTGGACCTCATAAATACAATGTACTTTCCTACTCATTGTATCAGCCACTCCATTTTCCTTCCCCTTAAGATGTTTCATTTCAAAATCGAACTCACTTATAAATGCCATCCATCTAGCTTGTCGAGCATTTAAGCTAGACTGGTTGAAGAATTCTGTAAAACTGCTATGATCCATTAACCACAGAAATTTCTTCCCCAACAAGTAGTGTCACCACATTTTAAGTGCATGCACTACCGCTGCTAATTCGAGGTCATAAGCAGAATATCGATGTTCATACTCCTTTAATTTCCATCATTCGTAAGAAATAACTTTTCCTTCTTGTGTCAGCACTCCACCAACCCCTTATTTACTCACATTCGTGCAAACCACAAAAGAATTTTCCGGATCTACTACCTTTAACACGGGTGTAGTGGTAAGTAGGTGTTTTAATCATTCAAAGCTTTGCTCACATTCAACTATCCATTGGAAAGAGTGTCCCGTTTTCTATAAAGAGGTCATTGTAAAAGCGATTTTGGAAAATCCTTCAATGAGTCGATGGTAATACCTAGCCAAACCCAAGAAGGATCTGATATCAGCGACATTCTTTGGAGCGGTCCATTCCATAATGGTTTTGATCTTCTCCGGGTCCACTGCTATCCCCTCTGCTGATATAACATGACCCAAGTATTGGATCTGATCTTTGAAAAGGTCACACTTGCTAAATTTAGTATATAACTAATTCTCCTACAAAGTTTGCAGCACTGTTCTCAGATGTTCTTTGTGCTCCTCCTCATTCTTAGAGTATATTAAAATGTCATCAATGAAAATTAGTACAAACTTATCAAGATAGGGCTGGAAAATACCATGCATCAAACTCATAAAGATAGCCAGGGCATTTGTGAGGCCAAACGGAAACACCACGAACTTGTAATGACCATAACAAGTTCGAAATGCAGTCTTGTAAATGTCCTCCTCCTTTATCCTTATTTGGTGGTGCCGAATCTTAAATCAAATTTTCAAAATACTTTCCCTCCTTGCACTTGATCAAATAAATCATCAATATGTGGCAAGGTAAATTTATTTTTGATGGTCATCTTATTTAACTGACAATAATCGATACATAATCTCAAGGTTCTGTCTTTCTTACATACAAATAATACGGGGGCTCCCCAAGGGGACGCATTGGGGAGGATGTGCTTTTATCCAGAAGCTCCTGCAGCTGCATTTTGATTTCTGTCAACTTAGGTATGATCATGTGATAAGGGCCCCTGGATATAGGGGTTGCACCCAGAATTACTTCAATGGTGAAGTCAATATCCCGCTTGGGTGGTAATCCAGGAATGGATTCAGGATATACATTAGAAAATTCCTAAATGACAAGAATGTTTTCCAAGGAGGTCATTTATTTTTGGTGTTTGTAAATCCCACCTGAACAACATATATTTGACAACCATTCCTAATACATCTCCCTAACTAAGTAGCAGTAATAGGACGCAGTTTGGTATAGGGCTTGATTCCTTGAAGGTCCTTCCTTTGTCTTGATTCTATAATAAAACTAATATTTTTTTGCTTCCAATGAACTAGGGACCAACATTTTTCCAACCAATCCATTACGATTAAAATTTTGTATGAACCCAAAGGAAGTATGTTAAGTTTCACGTGAATGTGTTGTCCTAAAATTGTTATGGGACAACGTTCTATTTTTGCAACTACCTTTCTTTTTGTCCTGGTGGCTAGTTGAACTAGCCATGGTTTTGGAAACTTACTGCTCTACAGTGGACACTTTTCTACCACTTTAGGATTAACATAGCTTAAGCTAGCACCAGGATCAAACAAAAACAAGACAGGTTGCTTAGCAATCATACCTTCACATTCGATCATGGTGGGTTGGTACTCTGCTTGATGGTGATCGAGGGCAACATTAATCTTGGGCATGATCCTTGCCACTTCTCCAACCGTGGATGCTTCCTGCATGTTTTCTAGTTGTTCCATCCTTGCCTTATGCAGACAATTTTTGTAGTAGTGGGGTTCTCCGCATCCCCAACATTGTAGTGACGGTTTTGATTGTTGGTTGTTAATAGATTTATTAACTCCTTCTGACTGTCTATTTTTAGAATAAGCAGCTTTGGGTTGATTCCTTGCTAGGAATTTACTAAGAGGTTTTTGCTGTATATTTCTTCTATTAGAAAATTTTGGGTGTCTGCTTGGGATCAAGCTTCTTCCCTTCCTATTCGACCCTCCTTTAGGTCCTTCATTTTTCTATTTCATTTGTTGATAGTAGATACAAACTTTCCGCACTACATCATCCATTATTTTGGGATAGTCAAACTCAAGTTTCTCCTTCATAAAATTGGGTAGGCTACTAATGAAACACTGAATCTTAGCCTTCTCTCTTTCATATAAGGCACATAGCACAGTAAGGAAGTGAATTGTGACACATATTCATCCATGGTTAAGGTTCCCAATCTTAACTCGTGGAATTCCTTTGCTTTTTCATCATAATAATGTTCAGTTAGATACTTGTCTTTGAAATGATTTTGGAATTCATTCCACGTAACCTGTTCCTTGTCAATTTTCCTCACTGTTTTAATTTCTTCCCACCAAAGGGTAGCCTTACCTCTTAACTGATAAACTGCTAATCGAGCTTTCAGTTTATCAGTGTACTCATAAATCTGAAAATATTTTCTCATATCAATTAACCAAGCTTCCGTTGCCTCTTCAGATTCCCCTTCAAAGAGTGACGGTTTAATTTTTTTAAATTCTCCTTGTAATTCAAATTTCTGTCTTTTTGTCTTGCGCTAGTCGGAAACATTGTTCGAGCATCCTTCTTCGTCTTCCCTATGTTTTTCAGCTGACTCATCATTTTCCTCTCCATGCTGAGTCATTGGGGTCTTCTCCCTGTCTTCAGCACTAGGGTCTGGATGTCGTTGGTTCTATCGATTGGACAAACTTCTAAGAATTTTCTCCTATTCTAGACGTAACCATTCATTATCTCTTCTTAAATTTGTCATCTCAGCACGCAACTGCTGAACAGTTTCGAGTAAAACTGCATTAGCTTAACGAGATTCCTCCTAGAGATGTATCCAAATATCAGGGTTAGCATTCACAAATATTATTTCTGGCGAATTGGGTGGTCCTGGGCTCCTCTGTATTCTGCCCCTTCATATGTTGAGGCAATCTCTGTGTCCACATACATATTTACTTAGTTAAATTAAAGAAATCACATTCATTGCATATATATATATATATATATATATATATATATTCCCCAAAGAGTTTCAATGTAACAACATTTAACTATAATACACAACATATTTTATTATTATTATTTAACAATCATAATTTTACGTATTAAACCAACTCTTAATATTATGACATGGAGGCGGATGAGCATTTCTATTGCATATTTGTTAAATAAACACTTTATTAATTGCCATAGAGTCGACTTATTTGTCTATGCTATACTTTAATGGGTGACATGGCCTCCCTCCAGGAATTGGGCCCATCGCGTGACTTTGGATTAAAGACCCTCTGTACGCTCAGCCACGTGACTTGCTTCTTGGCTGCTCCACGTCATGTGTGCGTCCATATGCTAAATCTGTCTGCGAAAACTAGTATGGTTTTCGTTCGGCGATCAAGATTGGGCAATCCAACGGTGAGAAGGGTTTAGGGCTTTTCCAACTGCCCAACTCACCGTCTCCGCTGAAAAGGAGGTCATTTGCTACCTGGAGGTGGATGTATCAGTGGCTCTGCAATGATTTCGGCTCCCGGTTTCTGAGTTGGTTTTGAAACTCCTTGTCCACGAGTTATGGCGTTGTTTGTCCATCCTTCACAGGGAGGTAACCAAAACCCTTACCCTCGTTCATTCCAGTTCTCCATTACTAGATACGTTCGATGTTTTCTTTAAAATTCTTGTCGAAACAAAGGGTTAACAAATGGCTCTCGTTGGCTAGGATTGGAACGACGCTCCTCAGGCTCAACAAAGTGTGGTGGTTTCCAACGCCGGCTTCAAGAAGGTAAGCCTCTGTCCTGGCAGCATATCGTTATAGTTTGCCCTATTTCTTCTTTTCTTAACCAAGCGAATGTTTCTATACAAGGTAGATGGATAGCCCACGAACTCAGGTAAGGTTGACCTTTTCCAATTATTATTCTTTACGGTTTAAATAAAAGACATGCATTCTCCCAAAAGGTTCTCGGAACGGCTGTAAATGAACTTGCAGGTAAACTGCTGTTACTGTCGGGGTGATTTCATGATTATGTCTGCGTCTCCAGAGATCAAGCGAACTTATATTCTCCATGACTATTCATAGGTTGGAAAATATCTCCACGAGTTCCCTAAGTTTGACTGTTTCGATTTGGTTGCACGTGCGAGATTTTCTCTGGAGGAAGGCTTTATCCTAAACTTACCCCATTCTTAATTTATTTGAAATATTGTTAAAATGCCGCTCTTGCTAACTTTCAGAATGGAAATGTAGATAGGTTTTTGGGGCTTCCCAGCTCATAAGTCTGTTGCTATTTTTGCAAGTCTGTATGTAATTTAAATTCCCTGGAATAATTACATCTCGAGGAACTGAGAACTTGAGGGCCTTTCAGCCTTTCTTCCAGTTTGGACACACTGCGACTTGATTTCTGTAGACTGTTAAGGCTATGCTTGTTTATTTCTGTTAGTTATCTCTCTCTCTCTCTCTCTCTCTCTCTCTCTCTCTCTATATATATATATATATATGCTTTCGTTAATCAATTATATACATAGAATTTGGCTCTATTACAGTGTTTCTCGAAGGATTATTTGATACACATGGGATGCAACTATAATGCAGTCTTTCTAGAATACTAATTTATCTTTTGATTACCACTTTGATGTATCTGTTTAAATAATGGTTAAGGACTTGTATCCTCCTTTCTTCGTTTATTCGTATTTCTTATTACAGTTAGCTGGATAATGGTTCTCACCCTTTATCGAGGGAGGAATTCCGCCTTATGGTTTTATTATTCCCTTTGTCACTGTTTATAAATTATATTTGATTCTTTCAAAAGGATTATTTCACCAGCTTCTAATTACGTGAGGTATCTATATCATACAGAGATAAAATGCTTTATGCATGACTTCGCTATTTGTTAGTTATTATGCATTATTGTATATCCTTTGTTTGTCAAGAAAATGGTTTAAGCATGATTTCATTATTTTCTAGTTGTTCTGCATTACTGCATATGCATTATTTGTTAAAGAGAATGTTGCAAGCATGGTTTCCTTATTCGCTAATTGTTATGAAGTACTGTATATTCACTGTCTGTCCCCCTTTGATGAATATATTGCATGATTTTGTTCTTGTAAGCAAATAACTTTCTATAATCTAATATTATCCTGTCCCAAATGAAATCAATGATACTTATCTGATTTAATCTTGTCAATATATAAGTCCAGATTCGTCTGGAAAGTCTCTGCTCCCAGCCACGAGCCTGGCAATCATGTCCAGGCTCTCCCCTGAACACTTTCTCTCTTTCACAAATGGATTATATCTAGTTACAGTCGGGTACTTTGGGCCTCAAGGCTCACTGTCTAGCCTCAAGTCCTATACTCTTTTGACTGTATTTGAGCGACTTCCCACTGGTTTATTCCACCCAACTCTAGGATTGCCTTTCCCCATTCTTTTCCCCTCTATATTCCCCTTTCCAGAGTAGGGGTGTAACTGATTCTTGATCACTGTGTCTTTTAACTATTGCAAACCGATTATTTTTTATTAACATGTCTGAACTCCTAATTACTCATTAATTAGGTAGCCAATTGTAATCTGGCCTTCCAACGTCAGTGATTATCCTAACTTAAAAGAAATTAACACAGCAAGACATAAAAATGAACTTAATAACCGCAATAATTCTTTCATGTAGCTTGGGGTGTTACATGCGTATAATTTGATTTGGGATTTGGGGAATATTGTATTACAGATATAGATAAAACCATTCAAGATGCAAGTGCATCTAATTTGATTAGAGGGATATTGTATTACATATATAGGTAAAACCATTCGAGATGTAAGCGCATATAATTTGATTTGGGAAGATTGTATTACATATATATGTAAAACCATTTAAGATGGGTGAATGTCCAAAATCTACCATGATCCAGAGTCTATCAAAACTATTCTTTCATTGCAATTTGGCAACTAGTAAAAGTTAAATTCCTTTCGATTCAGTATTTTGAGCATTTGGATCATTCAAAAACTTTCTAAATTCCTTGACACACTCTGCAATTATAACGTGGATGTATGAAACCTATCGATTTTTTTTTTCCAAATCCTTGCTCAAAAGGGTGAGTAAAGGGTGTGATTTAGATAATTGTTATCCCACGATTAAACAAAAGCTTGCTTCCAAATAATAGAGCGTGTTTAACAATTATTTATTAACCTCCGTCATTACAATTGAACTTTCACAATATATTTTTTCGCAAATTGTAGTTACGTGATGCTTACAAAGTATTATATTTTTGTTATTTTTGTTTTCTACCAAAGACTATATTTATGTACAAGACTGGCTAACTTTTAAACTTTGATGAGTATTTAATTCACTTAAATAAATTTGAGAGAAGCTGCATTATGATTTTTTTAAGTAGGATATGAAGAGTATTCAAATTACTGTTTTCTCTCGAAAGTTCCGTCATGTTAACAACCAAAAAACTATATATTTATTTTCTTATTATTTAAAATATAAACCGGAACTCCATTGTTTTCCATTTAAATTTTTGTTAGAATTAATAGGAAAAGTGATATATTATTTTTTTGCAAATTTCAAAAAAGCCAATCCTATGTTGCGTAGAAATTTTTATTTCATGTTACAAATTTATCTATTCATTTAAATTGATAATTTAATTTTTAGCATACATATATATATATAAATAAAGTATCTTCTAAAAGTATAAAGTGAAATTTCTTTATAGCACGTAATTTATTATTTTCAATTTAAAAATTAGTTTTTAAAATATACTTGTTCCGTCATGTTTTTAAAGTTTTATTATTTTCATAAATCAGTACTACAATATTATAATAACGTTTTTTTATTATTATCATAAATTGATTATACAAAAGTATAAATATTTTATATATCTAAAATTCTAATTAAATTTTAAAAATCAAATTAATAATTTTTTGGTACCATTTTAATTATATTATTAATAACTTGAATTTAATTATATGCTTTATTTTTTATTTGAATATTTAATTAATTGTTCATTTGCTGTTAGATCTAAGACTTTTGGGATCCATAATGTAGAAATCAGTCTATCGGATTAATCACATGGTAAAGATTGGGTCCACGTTTCCAACCAATATATGTGGTTCATCCTTATGACGAGGTGAGAAACCAATCCATCTGAGAGAATGTTCAAGGTTAGCCATTCAAAATTACCCGTTGGTGAAATAAAATTATTTAGGAATACTTGATGAAGACTATTAAATAAACTAATATTCAGTTTGAAACTAGGTATTATGTAATAATTAATTATTTAATATCGAAATTGTAAATTATTTATCAATTTAAATAATAATATTATTTAAGAATAATTTATTTATATAATATTATTAGTTAGGATTGACCTATTCAATGTGAATTAGATAGAAAACTAGCTGTTATAATGATATAATAAATTAGTTAATAATGATAATAATAATAATAATAATAATAATAATAATTAATTTACATAATAATATTTAGTTGAAAATTAGTTGCTATGTAATAAATCAATTTTTGTAATACTATGACCTAAAAAATATATTTATAATTCTATTAGTTGAGGGTGATTTAATTAAAGAATATTTATAATATTAAATGTTATTCATCTATCTTCTCTTAATGTCTAAAATGGTAATATGCTACAACATCATGTATACATTGACAAAACTTGACCATCTAAAATATTTTGCTAAAATATCATGTTAATAGCTTTTAAGGTAGTGAACTTTCAACGAATAAAACTAGTAACAAAATTGATAATATCTATAAAAAAAATGCATAGTTACAATTAACAAAATACCTTAATTTAAGAATCAATCCTAAATTAAACTAGGTAACCAAAATTAGTTATATAATTACAATTAACAAAATACTTCAATTTAACAATAATAAAACTTAAATTAAAATAAACTACAAAATTAACTAGTAACTAATTACAATTAACAAAATACTTCAATTTAACAATAATAAAACTTAAATTAAAATAAACTACAAAATTAACTAATTAACTAGGATAGCGCTTGTTAAAATAGAAAAATAAGATTCGAACTTTTGTTCGAACATTTAAGTGATTATTGAAAACGAGTGATAAAATTTGAAAGGCACGTCTTTTGGTCAAATATTTAATTATCATTAAACATGAGCAATAAAACTCGTATCCCCGCTGTTTGGTAATTTATGTTAATTTAAACCCATGTTATAAAACAGTAGGGACAACATGCGGTCAAACATGTAGTATAATTTATGTTAATTTAAAGACATGTTATAAAACTATAGGGACGACTTTCATTTATGTTAATTTAAAGACATGTTATAAAACTATAGGGACGACTTTTGGTCAAACATGTAGTATAGAATTTTGGCAATAAAATTTGAAATTATGACTTTGGTTATGTTATATTAAAAATTATTTTAATATATATATTTTTATGATTGTTTTTGTATAAGTGATTTTCTTTATGTTATATTATGTTATTGGTATTTACATTTAATTAAAAAAGTTGTATTATTGGATTAGAATTAGCATTTGCATTAGATGTTGCAAAGGAAATGCTGTAAGGTATTAATTGAAAAATGCAAATATTTTATTTTTTAAATAAATGAGAAATTTATATTTAAAAATATTAATTAAAATAATATTTTAAAGTTTAATCCAATTTAAGCCATGAGATGAAAAAGCTAAAACATGGACCGTTCACAGTACCTACCTGGTAGGTTGGGGGTGGAAATTTAAGTTTAAATGCATAGCAATGTAAATATTATTATCTCATCTCATTTTATTTTGCTGCATATGTTCGTTTGTAAATTCCATGAATTCCACATTGCAAAGGAAACCCCGTAAGGCATAAATTGAAGAATGCAAATATTTTTATTTTTTAAATAAATGAAAAATTTATATTTAAAAATATTAATTAAAATAACATTTTAATTTTAATAACATTTTAAAGCTTAATCCAATTTAAGCCATGAGATGAACAAGCTAAAACATGGATCGCTGACACTACCTGGGAGGGGTGGAAATTTAAGTTTAAATGCATAGCAATGTAAATATTATTATCTCATCTCATTTTATTTTGCAACATATGTTCGTTTGTAAATTCCATGAATTCCATTGCATATGTTCGTTTGTAAATTCCATGAATTCCATTCCATTGGTTGTACCAATATTTAACCGTGCATATTATCATTTTTTGTTTTATATACTTTGTTATTATGAACTTCTCCTTCTCTCAGAGTTTGAAATGGAATTCATTTGTTGTAATGGTACCAAAAATTCAAAATACTCTTTACTTATGATGAATTTAGTTATTATTTTTTAATTCTTTCATGACTTGATAATAAACTTCAATATATGTTAAACAAGATAGAACAAACCATCAAGTATTTTAGTTTATAAGCAAGACATCAAATATGTTAGTTTCTCATCAAATAGCTTTGTCTTATACTTTTTATTAAATAGAATTGACTAGTCCGGTCATTTATTTATGGTGGGCACCTTCACATGTGTCTCCCTTGATCAGGATGGTAATGTGATGATAATTATTTCTAATCTGTTTCACCTCATGAGGCCAAGCAGGGTTAAAGATCCCATTATTTAAAATATGTAAAATCCCATAAAACGGTATTCATGTGATGAATATACATTAATTCAATCCACTCAAATGTGCACGAGGAATGAATTATTTCAAGTTGTATTAACTTGATACATGCAAATGTTATGCAAAACCGATCTTAAGCAGTTTTTATAGCTAATCCAATCAAACGTACAACAAGAAATAAATTCTTCATCTTTGTATTTTCTTAATTACATAATGTCGATCATCAGCATGAATATTAAAATAAAAAATGTTAAAGAACTTGGAAAACCATTTATGGTTTAACTTTACGAATATTAAAATACCTGGTGGAAATTGATAGTCTTGGATTAAAGTACTAATCAGAGTATCACCCCAAATAGCATTCCCCATTGCAATAATGTCATGAAATTGCAGTGGCGAATGAGAGATTGAGACAACGTTGCACCTCACATAGGCAAGAGCCAGGACATAAGGAAAACCAGTTGTAGATGGAGTAGACACAACAACGAAGGGCACAAAAGACATGGACGAAGGAGCTCACTATCCAAATTGAGATTGATGTCTTGTAGCATCAAAATCCATATAAGTTTACGCATCGGCATAGGCAGAGGTGGAGCCTCGCCACGCCTAATTTTCCATGGCCACAACGCACTACGCAGACAATTTCAATGCCAAGCTCCCCCTCGCCATCGCCATCGCCTTGATTTATA
Source organism: Pinus tabuliformis (assembly GCA_031772625.1). NCBI lineage: Eukaryota > Viridiplantae > Streptophyta > Pinopsida > Pinales > Pinaceae > Pinus > Pinus tabuliformis. Next base: position 140,844,631 of record CM062814.1, on the reverse strand, counting down.
TACATAACATGTATAAAAACGTTTTCGGCCACTCTTTCCCTGTCAACGAACAGCTTTCCCTTATTGTAAGTAAAGAAGGTGGTGAAGGAGGCTCGCCATACCTCATGAATTCAAGATACCACGCTGTAATCGGTTATGCTAACCAGTGCGTAAACCGTTTCCCAAATGAATTTATCGTCAAACACCCTGCCCTTATCGTAAATAAAGAAGGAGGCTCACCACGTCTGATGAATTCAAGATACCACGCTATAGTCGGTTATGATCACCAGTGCGCAAACTGTTTCCCAAACAAATTTGTAACCATTTTGTAACCATTTTGATCGAACGGTTGAAACTTTTGCAATCGTCTAACATAGGATCTTATGACATACAAGGATGATAGGTGAGCAGAGAGGGGATTTGATTTCAGAGGGAATGCCTTACGGTGTAAATATTTTTGGATATTTGAGAGTGATTCCCATTTTATTGAATTTCATCCGTAGAAAGTGTGAAAGGACATAATAAAGACGCAAGTATTGTTTGAATTCACTAAAACATTATGGCCATGGGTATTGGTTGTGGCAGTGGTACGAGAAAGGCATAAATTATAACCGAGCCTATGGATATGAAAAGGAAAACATGGAGCCCTCAATAGTGACCCCATCGAGAAAAGAACTATTCGAGAGAATAATGCCATTGGTGAAGCCAGGAAGGACAAGTAAGGCCAGCGAGGAATTTTCAATGCCGTAATGAAGTTTCTCTCGATAAGGCTGTACACATTTTGAGGAGAAACAGGAAATCTTCGAAGCTAGACTGGGTGTGAATGGTTTGCAGAACCTGCGTGAGTGTGTATCTCATTAAAGAAATTGTTTGTCTACTCATGTTTTAATGAAAAACAATCTATCTGAATTTTCGCTCCACTTATTTATCTGAATTTTCTCTCCCTATCAAATCTTTTGTGTGCAATTTTTGGTGTGGATGTATTTAAATAATTGTTATTTATCGAACTTGTATCGAAGACACTCTGCTCTTGCCCTGTGTTTTAGAATTGTGGTAGAAAAGCATTAAGTACAACATTTGATTTATGTAGGAAAAGTTGTAAGATCTGTTTAATTTCCCTAAAGAATTGTAGTAAACACTTTGTTGGAGCACTTGGAGTGCTGTTCTTTGCGCAAATGTCACCTCTACAAAACTTAGTCCATATATATTCAAAGAAGAAATGTAATTTTTGAAATACAATTTCAGATCATTTACGAAATAGAAATGAGTTTTTAACCGAGAATGTAACCATCTAGATAATATCAATCCAAGATTTTACCTTCATTTTTCAGAATCAAAGAAACTGTTAGTGTAAAATCATTAACAGATCTTTCTACTCCAAAGAAAGCTATAAGATTTGGCAAAGTTCATAGAGTTTCCTAAATTTCCAATGACTTAAAATGTAGAAAAGAAAGTAGCAGTAATAAAAATATGGGGATAATAGGGGCACAACAATATATTAAGGGATGCAACTACAATAGTAATGGGGTAATCACTAGTATTATAGGGACCCAACAGAGTGGTACGAGAAAGGCATAAATTATAACCGAGCCTGTGGATATGAAAACGAGAACATGGAGCCCTTGATAGCGACCCCATCGAGAAAAGAACTATTAGAGAGATAATGCCGTTGGTGAAGCCAGGAAGGACAAGTATCGCCAGCGAGGAATTTTCAATGCCGTAATGAAGTTTCTCTTGATAAGGCTGTACACATTTTGAGCAGAAACATGAAATCTCCACAACTAGACTGGGTGTGAATGGTTCGCAGAACCTGAGTGTGTATCTCATTAAAGAAATTGTTTGTCTACTCATGTTTTAATGAAAAGCAATCTATTTGAATTTTCGCTCCACTTATTTATCTGAATTTTATCTCCCTATCAAATCTTTTGTGTGAAATTTTTGGTGTGGATGTATTTACATATTTGTTATTTATGAAACCAGCTCAAGAAAAGATAGAAAAGATAGAACAACGCCTTAGAATACAACCTATTCGAGGGGGCAACCTCCTTTACATTGCATAAATGAACAATTCTTGGATGATTCAAATGACAAAACCTCCTTTCTATATAGCAATCTACGGAGTCACAATATAACCCAGTCGATGTAACAATAATAATATAAAGCCACAAAAATAACAATAGAGGGATTCTATGGGGCACAGTAATAACAATATGGGGATAATAGGGGCACAACAATATTATTAAGGGATGAAACTACAATAGTAATGGGGTAATCACTAGTATTATAGGGACCCAACATGCCCCTCTCCTTCCAAAAAAGTGTTGTCCTCAACGCTTGAGTAGTTCTGGATGCTTCTGTATAAAATTCTCATCCTCCCATGTGGAATCTTCAGCGGATAAGTTCTTCCACTTGATAAGATACTCTAAAATTGATCGATTTCGTAGCTGTCGAGTTCTCATTTCTGTGACTGCTTCCGATTCCAATATAATTTTTCCTTCCTCGTCGAATTCTGGCAATATTGTTTGAACTGGGAGCTTGTCGCCTATAACCTTATTTAAACATGAAACATGGAAAACTGGGTGCAATCGAGAAGTTGCAGGAAGCTCCAATTTGTATGCCATAGTACCAATCTTTTGCAACACCTTGTATGGACCATAATACTTTGGTGATAATTTATTATCCTTCTTAGCTTGCTTAAGGGACATTTGCTTATATGGTTGTAGCCGTAGGAATACCCAATCACCTACATCAAAACTTCTTTCGTTGTGATGTTGATCTACCTGTTGTTTCATTCTATTCTGTGCCAACACGAGGTTATCCTTTAAGAATTGGAGAACTTGTTGTTGATGTTCGATGTGATGTTCCACTGCTTGAACCTTCGAATTTTCTCTTAAATATGATGTGATGGATGGTGGCTGATATCCATAAAGTTCCATAAATGGGGTCATTTTTGTTGCTGTATGGAAGGAAGTGTTATACCACCATTCAGCCAAAGGCAACCATTTGACCCATTGTGTCTGTTTATCAGATACAAAGCAATGAAGATATCCTTCAAAACATTTGTTTACTATCTCAGTTTGCCCATAGGATTGAGGATGATAAGATGAGTTATGAGCTAACTGAGTACCAAGACAAGAAAATAATTCTGTCCAAACATTTCCAGTGAAAATGGGATCTTTGTCACTTACAATAATCTTTGGGTTTCCATGTAGCTTTTGAATTGTTTCCACAAATGCAGTGGAAACTGTACTGGCTTTAAATGGATGTGATAATGCACAAAAGTGTGCATACTTGGTAAGTCTGTCAACTACCACTATGATGACACTCTTTCCCTCAGACTTGGGTAAACATGTGATAAAATCCATTGAAACCCCCTCCCAACGTTGGCTTGGAATGGATAAAGGTTGTAATAGACCCGGTGTCTTAATTGTTTCAACTTTATTTTGTTGGCAAACCAAACATTCCGCCACAAATTTTTGAATATCCGATTTAAGGCCATCCCAAAAAAATTCCTTCTTAATCCTGTGGTAAGTTTTTAAAAATCCTGAGTGCCCTCCTAAGGGAGAAGTGTGCAATTCCATAAGAATCTTTTGTTTTAGTTGGGAATTCTTACAGAGGTATAAGTGATCTTTGTACCATAAAGAATCATTTTGCCAACGAAATATATCACACATACTGGAATCTTGTTGTAACTTTTGAATAAGTGCCCACACTTCTTCGTCATTCTTCCATTCCTCCCTTGCTTTGTTTATCCAATCTGGTTGGATAATAGAAATGGTGCACAACAATGCTTCCACATACTCGTCCTTTCTTGAGAGTGCATCTGCCACCACATTTTACTTCCCTTTTTTTGTAGATGATTTCAAAGTCATAACCCAACATCTTTGTGACCCACTTTTGTTGCTCTTCAAAGGATAATCTTTGTTCTAAAAAGTATTTAAGGCTATCATGATCCGTTTTTACCTTGAAGTGTCTTCCCATTAGGTAGGGTCACCATTTCTTAAGTGCATGGAGTATTGGCAACATTTCCTTCTCATAAATAGCTTTGTGTAAAAACTTTCCCATGATTGGACGACTTTCAAAAGAAATGGGTCTTTCATCTTGCATTAAAACAACACCAATTCCATTTCTTGAAGCATCACATTCCACAATAAAGGTTTTTGTGAAGTCCGGTGTAGCTAAGACCGGTGCTTGGCACATTGCCTCTTTAAGATGTTCGAAGGCCTTTGTTGCTTCTAGAGTCCATGAAAATGCATATTTCTTCAATAATGTTGTTAGAGGTCCTTCTATTCTCCCATAATTCTTAGCAAACTTGCGATAATACCCTGTCAACCCAAGAAATCCTCGCAGATGCTTTATGGATGTGGGGATTTTCCATTCCTTAATGGCTTTAATTTTGCTAGGGTCTACCTCAACTCCTTCATGAGATACAATATGACCCAAATATTCCACCTCTTGTACTCCAAAGAAACATTTGGATCTTTTTGCATATAATTGTTTCTCCTCCAATAGTTGTAGCACCCTCTCAACATGTTCAACATGATCCTTCCAAGACTTGCTGTAGATTAGTATATCATCAAAAAATGCTAACACAAATTTTCTAAGGAATGGTTTGAAAATGGAATTCATTAAACCTTGAAATGTTGAAGGTGCATTGGTAAGGCCAAAAGGCATGACTAAAAATTCATAATGACCCTCATGAGTTCTAAATGTTGTTTTCAGAATGTCTTCAGTCTTCATTTTGATTTGATGATATCTTGAATGAAGATCTAAATTGGTGAAGTAAATTGATCCATGCAATTCATCTAGTAATTCATCAATGATGGGAATGGGAAACTTATCTTTAATAGTGAGCTTGTTGAGCTCCCTATAATCCGGACACATGCACCATGATCCATCCTTCTTGTGCACTAATACTACTGGAGCAGAGAAATAACTTTGACTCGGTTGAATTATACCATCCTCTAGCATTTCTGCAACCATACGTTCAATTTCACTCTTTTTGGCATAGGGATATATGTACGGCCTGATGTTTGGAGGAACACTTCCTGGAATCAGATGAATAGCATGATCATGATAGAAAATAGGTGGGAGACCTTTGGGAGTCTCAAATACCTTGGAATGATTTTCCAAGACTTTTGGGAGATCCGAAGAAATAGATGATTGCAATGTGGAAACATCTAGTGAACATAATTGTGTAATTACACCCCTTTGTTCCTTTTTTAGAAGCTTTGTCATACCTTTAGAGCTGATTATCTTTCCCGGTTTCCCTACAATACCCCTTAATTCAACTTCCTTTCCTTCCATGGAAAATTTCTTGAAAATTAAAAGCTATTGTACCCAAGGATTGTAGCCATTGGACTCCTAGTACAACAAAAACACCTCCCATTGGAATGGAAAGCATTGGGCTAGTCAATACATATTCTCCCATGGATAGCTTGATATTATGGCACTTTCCAGAGCAATCTATTGTTACTCCATTTGCAACCATCACTGACACTCTGGTGCTGGATATAGGAAGCAATTCAATTCTTTTGCTACCTTACAATGAATAAAATTGTGGGTACTGCCTGAATCAATCAACACTATTACCTTTTTCTTCTTGATTTGTCCTTCTATCTTGATGGTTTGAGGAGTGGTAATTCCCGCCAATGCATTACAAGATATGGTCGGATTCATTTCTTTTTTATCTAGGCTTTGTTCCTAGAGTATATCCTCTTCTTTTGACCTTTCTTGCTCCTTTTCTTCTTCCTCTTCACAGTCTATGTAGAATAATTTCTTGTCAGCACACTTATGACCTTTAGTGTATTTTCTATCACAACTGTAACAAAGCCCTTTTGCTATTTTTTCTTCCAATTGTTGTGGTGTCAACCTTATAGGTTGTGGATGCCTAGGGGCAACAACACTTCCATCTTTATAGTTGTGAGTGGTATGCTTCCTGGTTGCCATAATTTTGTTTTCCATTTTTCTTGCTAACCTGAATGCCTTCTCTAATGAGTTAGGTTCCCAAAGGTGAACATCATGTTGTATATTATCCTTTAAAGTCCCTATGAACACATCAATCCTATGCTCCTCTGGAATATTTTTTACCCTTATATTCAATTTTTGGAACTCCTCAATGTGCTCCATTATTGAACCCTTTTGTTTGAGTCTTATCAATTGGCTAAAAAAAGTGTTTCTTTTTGTATCCTCATAATGTGCTGTCAATTCTTCCGTAAAAATTGCACAAGTGATAATTTGTTTACGAGAGCAAAGTCATTGATACCATACAAATTGATTTGGTTCCAAATATAAAGTTGCACTTGTTCTTGTAATTTTGATATATCATGTAGAATTTATTCCTCTTATTCATGAGTCATGCTAGAGCTTTCAGGCTGCTTACTAGGTGTTTGCATTTTCTTTCCTCGAGGCATCAGTTACCGATAATAATGCTCTACTATGCCCTTTGAATTCCTTCAAAATAAATTTTCAAACCAAGCTTAAGAAAAAATTTAAAAAAATCTACACACCTTTTTTCACTTTGTAGGAGCTCAATATTGCCTCTGATGTATCTCTGTACTTTCTGATCATCCAGTTTTGAAATTGCGACCTGCAGTAGCCCTTTGTGTCCTCAGTCTGACCCAAATTGGATTCTCCAAGGAAGAGTTATGTGAAATCTCCCACAGTGACTTGATTATAGACTAGTTCAGTAGAGCGAACTTGTACGACTGTCACGAGTCACTATTTCGACCTTTGGCTCTAAAAAATATCTACAAGAAACTACAGTTGGTTCTCTTTTTGTAACTTCTTACAAAATTTCAATCCGATGTTCAAAGAGAAAGTTATGATGATTTTCCCCAGGTCACCTGTTTGGAAAGTAATTCAGGAGTCTGCAAAAAGACCAACTTCCTTAGATCATATCTCTGCAAATATAGCACACAAAGCTCTGAAATTCGGACCCGAGGTTCAGCGTGATGTCTTCTCAAATGGGTTTTTTTTAGCTTCTGCAACGTCGCAAAAAAAAAAGTTATAGCGAAAATTCCACGATGACCTATTTGGAGCAGCGAAACCCTAGAATCCAAAGCTCTGATTCCAAATGTTATGAAACCAGCTCAAGAAAAGATAGAAAAGATAGATCAACGCCTTAGAATTTAGCCTCTTCGAGGGGGAAACCTCTTTTACATTACATAAATGAACAATTCTTGGATGATTCAAATGAAAAAACCTCCTTTATATATATAGGAGTCTAAAGAGTCACAATATAACCCAGCCGACCTAACAATAATAATATAAAGCCATAAAAATAACAATAGAGGGATTCTATGGAGCACAGTAATTACAATATGGGGATAATAGGGGCACAACAATATTATTAAGGGATGCAACTACAATAGTAATGGGGTAATCACTAGTATTATAGGGACCCAACACAGTGGTACAAGAAAGGCATAAATTATAACCGAGCCTGTGGATATGAAAAGGAAAATATGGAGCCCTCTATAGCGACCCCATCGAGAAAAGAACTATTAGAGAGAATAATGTCGTTGGTTAAGCCAGGAAGGACAAGTATGGCCAGCGAGGAATTTTCAATGCCGTAATGAAGTTTCTCTCAATAAGGCTGTACACATTTTGAGCAGAAACAAGAAATCTCCGTAGCTAGACTGGGTGTGAATGGTTCGCAAAACCTGCGTGAGTGTGTATCTCATTAAATAAATTGTTTGTCTACTCATGTTTTAATGAAAAAAAATCTATCTGAATTTTCGCTCCACTTATTTATATGAATTTTCTCTCCCATTCAAATATTTTGTGTGCAATTTTTGGTGTGGATGTATTTAAATATTTGTTATTTATCGAACTTGTACCGAAGATACTCTGCTCTTGCCCTGTGTTTTAGAATTGCGGTAGCAAAGCATTAAGCATAGAATTTGATTTAAGGAGGAAAAGTTGTAAGATTTGTTTCATTTCCCTAAAGAATTGCAGTAAACACTTTGTTAGAGCACTTAGAGTGCTGTTATTTGCGCAGATTTCACCTCTGCAAAACTCGGTCAATATATATTCAGAGAAGAAAAGTAATTTTTGAAATACAATTTCAGATCATTTACGAAATAGAAATGATTTTTTGACTGAGAATGTAACCATCTAGATAATATCAATCCAAGATTTTACCTTCTTTTTTCAGAATCAAAGAAACTGTTAGTGTAAACTCCTTAACAGATCTTTCTACTCCAGAGAAAGCTATAAAGATTTGGCAGAGTTTATAGAGTTTCCTAAATTTCCAATGACTTCAGATGTAGAAAAGAAAGTAGCAGTTCTTAAAAGCAAAGAAATTCTGTAGCACAAAATATTTACTTTGAAATCTTTAAACGTTCTTCGAGAAGTTTGGGAAAAGAAGGCATATGATTTTTTTTAAGAAAAATAACCAAAATGGCACAAGTTTTATCCTATAATTCTCTCTTGAGTTCATCATAATTATAGTCTCTTTTGGATTCATTTGGAAATTATATGCACCAAGCAGAATTTAAAACAACGATACTAATACTTGCCAGCACTACAAGCTTCCTACTCAATCTGTCTACGGACCTTATTGTGCTCGCCAGTCGGAAACCTTATGGTGCTCATGGAGTCCGAAATCCGTCCGTAGTTTTAGAGAACATCCAGCTAAACCAAGTAAAATCCCCAAATTACTTTATTACAGATGAAAGGAGGAAAAGTTGTAAGATCTGTTTCGTTTCCCTAAAGAATCTGCAGTAAACACTTTGTTGGAGTACTTGGAGCGCTGTTATTTATACAGATTTCACCTCTGCAAAACTCAGTCCATATATATTCAGAGAAGAAAAGTAATTTTTGAAATACAATTTTAGATCATTTACAAAATAGAAATGAGTTTTTAACCGAGAATGTAACCATCTAGATAATATCAATCCAAGATTTTACCTTCATTTTTCAGAATCATAGAAACTGTTGGTGTAAAATCCTTAACAGATCTTTCTACTCCAAAGAAAGCTATAAATATTTGACAGAGTTTATAAAGTTTCCTAAATTTCCAATGACTTCAGATGTAGAAAAGAAAGTAGCAGTTCTTAAAAGCAAAGAAATTTTGTAGCACAAAATTTTTATCCAATATTTACTTTGAAATCCTTAAACGTTCTTCGAGAAGTTTGGGAAAAGAAGGCATATGAATTTTTTAAGAAAAATAACCAAAATGGCGCAAGTTATATCCTATAATTCTCTCTTGAATTAATCATAGTTACAGTCTCTTTCAGATTTATAGAGTTTCCTAAATTTCCAATGACTTCAGATGTAGAAAAGAAAGTAGAGTTCTTAAAGCAAAGTAATTCCTTAACTCAGAAATTTAATCGAATATTTACTTTGAAATCTTTAAACGTTCTTCGAAAAGTTTTGGGAAAAAGGCATATGAAAATTTTAAAGAAAATTTACCAAAATGGCACAAGTTATATCCTATAATTCTCTCTTGAATTAATCGTAATTACAGTCTCTTTCAGATTCATTTCGAAATTATATGCACCAAGAAGAATTTAAAACAAATATATTAATACTTGCCAACATTGCAAGCTTCTTACCTCAATCTGTGTGTAGACCTTATGGTACTCGCCAGCCGGAAACCTTACGGTGCTATGGAGTCTAAAGTCAGCCCACGGTTTTGGAGAACATCCAACTAAATTAAGGAAAAACCACAAATTACTTTCTTGCAGATGAAGGAATTGAAATACATGATTTCTCTATCTACAATGGTGATGAGAATTCAAAGCAGATGGAAGTCCAGAGATGGAAGTAGATGCGCAAACCATTTCCCAAATGAACTTTTAACCATTCTGATTAAACAGTTGAAACTTTTGCAATCGTGTAACATAGGATCCTATGGCGTACAAGGATGACAGGTAGGCAGAGAGGGGAGTTGATTTCAGAGGGAACGCCTTACGGTGTAATTATATTAAAACAAAATTTGTTTTAATGTCTTTTTGTTTAGATTTAAGTATAATAAGTTATTTTGAATAGTTTAGTAGAGTGAATTACATATATTAGTGTCTCATTATTGTTATTTTGGATATTATAGATTTTTACTTATATATTTTAGTAAAATACGTTTTTAAAATTAAAATAAATAATTTTATCTCAAATGTTTTGATGGGTGTCGATTTTCGAGATATGCTCGATGCATGGGAAATGAAATGTCGTATAAAGAAGATGGGGAGTAAGACAATGCATCTAACCTCCCATTACACAGTACATAAAGTGAAAAGATTTGCGCGGTGTGTTAGACTTCATTCACCCTTCGCTGAAAGTTGTGCTAGTAAGGTAAGTTGTTTAATGACACATGCTCGTGTTGGTATAGTTTATATTGGTCTTTTTGAGTGGAGGTTTCTTGACTTTGGTCTGAATTGTTGTAGTTTCGCTAGGTTCTTAGGTCCTCGAGTATTCTTGGAGTGATGGTGATTTTGACGCCACTGCCCCCTCCACTATGGATAGTGTTCAAAAGCTACAAGCTAGTCTATCAGTGCCCATTTCATTGTTCCCATTTGTGGGTTGCGGGATTTTTGCAGGGTAGGGTCGCTAGTCTCAGGGTCCATTCTAGTGGTGCTCGGTAGTTTGTCATTTAAGCATATTTTGTGGTTGGGGTGGTGCCTAGGCCCTTCTCTCACTTTGAATCTTTTGATCATTCTCCTCTCTCCAGTATTATCCTTGCCCTCTGTGCCGCTTGCTTGTTGGGGTGCTCTCTCCTAAGTATCGAGGTGGATTTTGGTTGGTGATGGTGGAAACGAGGTTTTAGATTGGTCTGTTTTAAGTGAGGTCAAATTCTTGGTTGGTTGTTTGCTCATTTGGGTGATTATCATTAGTTCTCGGCGGTCTCCAGGGGGTTTGGTGGGGTTGGCTCTGGTTAGGCTCTTGGGGTTCTGGGTCTTGGGGTGTAGTCAGTTGGCCTACAACTCTTCTTTCTCATGTTTACCTTGTCTGGCTCGTGTGGAATTAAATTTTTATTGAGGTATTCTCTTTCCAGGCTTATGTGTGGTGGTGATCAGTTTTGCAGGGGTGGTCCCTATTGGTTAATGTAGGGCTAGTGTCAGGCCTTCTTTGGCTTTTGGTTTGGTGGAAGGGTATGCAGTGTGCAGTGGGTCTCATCCTAGTTGTGTCCTCCCATGTTTTCATCATGACTGCAATTCTGCAAAGCTCTCGCTCCCAACCCCTGAAGAAGGAAATCTCGGGCAGTCGGGGTGGCTTGGAAAGATTGTTGGAGGTGGCACAGAGGGACCAGTCCACTACAAGATTCAAATGGGGAGGGTGTGTCATAGGTGTTGTGGTTAGGGAATTGTATGGTGCTCGAGGTGGTAAGGGGGGTGCAGGCTCTAAGTGGGGTGGTCGTGCAGCTAGTGGCGACAAGGAAGGGAATGTGGACCATGGCCATGGAGCGGGCATGTGAGTCTTAGTGACAGGCTAGGGTGTGTGGGTCTTTTGAGGCATTCAGCTGTTGATCAGCCTATTAGCCTTGGTACCCTTCATGACATGTTCCTGTCTGTTCTGGATCATCTGGAAGCTTATGAAAAAACTAGAAAGGAAGAGAAGGAGGTTGTCATCACCACACTTAATCAGTTACAATAATTTCAATTCCATGACAGAGAAAGGATTGCGGTGGTTTGGTGAGGGGGAAATTTCTAGAAGAAAATGTCGAGAAGCTAGAATCATGGTTGACTCACTTTGAGTAACATGTTAACTGTTCATACAACCATTTTCCCCCTCCAGGGACTGGGTCAAATAATCAAGCGTCAATTACTTCTGATGATTGAGTATGGTCACTGGTTTCCATCAGGTTTTGTTTGTCTTTTGGTGCTTTTGCCTGTTAGGCTTTGGACTACTAATCTGTGTCTTCTACTATTTCTTTAAAATATGGTGATGGCATTAGTCAATAAACTCCGTCACGGTGATACCACTTACATTTTGATATCTATGTATTTTCCTTCTGATAAATAAATAAAATCTTGACTCACAATTTTTAATTTTTTTATCTAAAATACTATTATATATAAATAAATAATTTAAATCTTTTTTAAACAATTAAAATTAATTTAATATTTAATTTTTTATTACTAAAATAAAAATTATAACTTTATCACATGAACATCACAAACATGGATGTATCAAAAACATAAAAAAACAAAAAAAAAAAAAACAAATTCAGATCCAACCTTATATCCTTTTGTGGATATGGAGGTTATAATAGTGGACTGTGGTCATCCACCATGATTTCAAGAACTAAGCTCTAGCAATTTTAATTTTATACCATATATTAATATTTGACATTAAAGTATTAAAAAAAATAAATTATATATATATATATATATATATAGAGAGAGAGAGAGAGATAATAGTTTTGTATTTAAATATTATTTATGTAAATAGTTAAATGTTTATTTTTATATATATCATTTTTTTTTAGGATATATATATATATGAGTGTAGTTAATATAAATTTTAATTAAAAAATAATTATATAATTTTTTTTTATTATTTAATTTTATTTATGAATTTAGGCTTCTGTGATCCATACTACATTAAGAAGAGACTTTCTGGTAGAAATCACAAAGGAGAAAAATTTTCCAACCTGTTTCAAACCAGCGAGTATGGTTCGTCATCAAGACCAGATGAAGATGTAGATCATGACACAAGCTTAAATAGAGGGCGATGTAGAGACCAAAAAATCATATAACGACTAGTTTATGAAAATTAATATTTTAATAATGATTATTGAAATCAAATAATATTCTTATAACAAGTAGTTTAATAATAATAATAATAATGATCGAAAAAAGTAAACACTAATAAGAAACAAACAATCCAAGTCAACCAAATACAGGAAACAAAGTAAAAAAATAAAAATAAGTAAATAGGAGTCAAGGCCTCATTAATGAGTCAAAATCCTATAACAAAAATATTATTATTATTATTATTATTTTAACAGCTAGTTTATGAAAAATAATATTTTAATAATGATTATTAAAATCAAATAATATTCCTATAACGACTAGTTTAAAAATAATAATAATAATAATAATAATAATAATAATATATATATATATATATATATATATATATATATATATATATATATATATATATATATGAGCCAAGACCTGATTAATGAGTCAAGATCCTATAATAAAAATAATAATTAAATAAGACTAAAATTAAAACAAAGCAATCAAAAGGGAGGGGAAAGTTTTTTTAAAGGTGAGAAAACGGATGAATAGAATATTAACATTAAATGAAATTACTTGTATAGAAACAACAAATTCATAAATAGAAACATCGAACCTTACAAAACAAAATAATCTGCAAACAAAAACAAACTAGGAGGACAGGACATGGAATCAACTTCTACTAATATTTCAACCATCATCTCTATTTAAATTATTGGGCCTTTTTTCGATTTCCAAGGCCTCTTTGAATTTATGATGATGGAAACAAATAACCTTGGAAATGACGTGGGCTTCCCAAATGCAGATGTGATGCTTAGGATTTTCAGCATGTCTTGCCAAAGCAGAGGAGTGGGTCCTGTCATGCTTGATGTCAACTGCATGCTCACGAATCCTTAGATTAATTGAGTGACCAATCTCACCAATGTAGGGAGTCCCACAAGAGCAAGGGATAACAAAAACATCTTTCATATTTATGGGATCCATAGAGACTTTAACGGATCTTAGGGAGCTTCGGATGGTATTTAGAGGCTTCAACGTTGAAGAAACCTTATGCTTATTTAGGATCCTCATAATCTTGTCTGTAGTTCCTTGGATAAAAGGGAGATGAACCCGAGAAAAATGATCCTTTGTTTCTTTATTAGCCTTAGGAGCTTTTTCAACTTTGAGGAAATCCTTATTACACTTGTGTCTACTATACTCGTTATTAAAGAAAACACCTAAGAGGTCTGCTTTCTCCTCATTGGGATGGTTATCATTAGAAACCCTTAAAGCTCTAGGCGCTAAAGTATTAAGAACACCAAGCTTTTGAGCTGGGAAATGATGAGAATTAACATGAAGGTATTTCTCTATGTGAGTTTTCTTCCAAAAGACTCGATGAGAAAAATATCCATCTTCATTCCTTGAGAGTAAGACATGAAGGAAGGGCGGAGTATTATTATTTTCAAATTCCATGCTAAACTTTATGGAATTAGAAATACATACATACATACATACATACATACATACATACATATATACATATATATATATATATATATTATAATATTGTTATTTTTAAACTAGCCGTTATTGGAATATTATTTGATCTTAATAATCATTCTTAAAATATTACTTTTCATAAACTAGCCATTAAAATAATAATAATAATTTTACTTCTCTTTTGATTGCTTTGTTTTAATTCTAGTCTACTTTAGTTATTAATTTTGTTTTACTCCTTTCCCTATATTTGGTTAACTTGGATTGTTTGTTTCTTATTAATGTTTATTTTTTTTATCTTTCTTTCTTAATTAATTAATTAATTTATATATAATACTACCTAAGCACCCACGGGGGATTTGAACCGGTGACCTATCGCAAGGAGTGCCTTAACAGTACACCCATTCACCGTCAATCCAAAGCCCTGTGGGCGATCTTTCTTAATTATTATTATTATTATTATTATTATTATATTCTTATTCTCAAACTAGTCGTTATACGAATATTATTTGATCTTAATAATCATTATTAAAATACTAATTTTCATAAATTAGTCTTTATATGATCTTTTGGTCTTTACATCTCCCTCTATTTAAGATTGTGCCATGATCTACATCTTCATATAATCCTGATGAACAACACTAGATTTTTCCAAATGCGTCCATAAAATTTTCTCATATATAATTTCTATCGAAAAAACTCTTCTTATTTAATTTTATATTATATATTAAATTTTTATAATAAATATTTATAAAATTATAATTCAATTTTTTTTAAAATTAAAATGAATTGGCATTTCTTTTAATTAATAAAATAAATTTTAACCCCAACTCAAATGTGTAATTATAATAAATATCAATATATATTTTTTTAAATTAATAAAAAAATATTACTCTTCCAAAAAAAATAAAACATAAAAAATAAAAACTCACCATTATTTATATTTAATATTTTAAAACAGATATTAATATTATTTTTAATGATGTCACGGTAAAGTTTCACGGCAACTCACCACTATAATTGTCTACATTCAATGTTTTGACCCGTTTGTTAAGTGATGTCACACAAGATTAGGTCATGCAGTTTGAAGTGTTTGCGATCTATTTTGCATTCACTTAAAATAATTTTCCCTTCCATTATAGAAATAATGCATTTTGACATTCAACGCAAGTAAACCAAAGACAACTTATTGCCATGAGTTGGATATTACGCTAGCACAAATTGTAGATTTAAACGGGCATAAACCTGTGTTGTTGGAAACCATATAGTATTTAACAGGTTTAAGTTGACTTTAAATTGGCGTGATTGTAGATGCTTCAATGTATAAAAGGTTGTATAAATCGAAATAAAGATAATTTAAAATATTTATATTAACGTATTATATTAATATTATAAATATTAAAAAGTTATAATGAAATATTAATATTATAAAATAGTATGAGAGAGTGTGGAGAAATATGAAATATAAATTTTTTAAGTTAAAAGATAAATATCAGTAATTATATTTGATGTTGCAAAGGGAATATCGTAAGTCGGTAGCACATGCGAAAGAAGAGCATAGATGAAAAAATATGTTATATGTTATGTGATCTGACTATAGTCGAATTTGAGTGAAAAAGAAATATTAATATTAAATGCAATACAATAAAACAATCTACTCAAAACATAGACATGTGCAACTTCCTTCCCAAGGGCTCAATACAAGAGCTTATTTTCATTGACAATTGCATCCTAGACCAAACCTTTGTCTTTCATCGCCTCGGCTAGACTGAATCCTTCACCCTCATATGGTAATGGTTCTAGATCAAATTTCTCTACGAGTATTCTCGAGATTCATTTCCATTTATACACATCTTCATTAGCACAATTAAAAGCTTAGTTCTTTCGATAAGGATATGTGATAGCCCAAATTTCATGTTCTGCAATCAATTCTACATTAGATGCATCCATAAATTGTTCCCACGAAATATTGTTCCTTCGGTACTTGAAAGACAACCCGTCATGTTTTCAAATGGCAGCGTAAACACACAACGTGCCTAAAACATTAATCAAGTTCCAAGGAGAGAAGGCAAATATGTGTGTCACATGGTGAATGGGCCAAGTTGATCCTTCTTTCTTCTTTGCAACCTCAAATACAATATCCTTGAGAGTCTAGTAAAAATCTGGCATAGGTAACCTAGGAAGCTCTTCAGGAAAGGGTGCTTCATGGGGTTTATATTTCCCCAAAGAAGAAAAAAGATTATTGTAATGACGCACTTCATTGATTTCCCCAAAGTGAGAAACCATATTATAGTAACGAAATAATACTGAAACACCAAAGAGTTTCTCACCCCAAGTTTATGAGAGTTTCAAGCACCAATAAATTATCTTAGAAATAGATGTGAAACTATAAACTAAAGCACTTACCCCACAAGGGCCAAGGGAACATGTTCACTAGGAATACTAGCTCATTGTGATTAAATGGACACTAATCCAAACACCAATCCGTGACAAGAAACATCACCATCAATTCCTTTTTTTTTTTTTTACTCTATTCCCTATATTTGGTTAACTTGGATTGTTTGTTTCTTATTAATGTTTACTTTTTTTATCTTTCTTAATAATAATAATAATAATAATTATTATTATTAAACTAGTAGTTTTACGAATATTATTTGATCTTAATAATCATTATTAAAATATTAATTTTCATAAATTAGTCTTTATATGATTTTTTGGTCTTTACATCTCCCTCTATTTAAGATTGTGCCATGATCTACATCTTCATATAATCCTGATGAACAACACTAGCTGATTCGAAATGCGTCCATAAAATTTTCTCTTATATAATTTCTATCGAAAAAACTCTTCTTATTTAATTTTATATTTTTTATAATAAATATTTATAAAATTATAGTTCAATTTTTTTTAAATTAAAATAAATTGGTATTTCTTTAATTAACAAAATAAAATTTAAACCTAACTCAAATGTGTAATTATAATAAATATCAATATACTTTTTTTAAATTAATAAAAAAAATTACTCTTCCAAAAAATTAAAACATAAAAAATAAAAACTCTAACGATTATTTATATTTAATATTTTAAAGCAGATATTAATATTATTTTTAATGATGTCACGATAAAGTTTCACGGCAACTCACTACTATAATGGTCTACATTCAATGTTTTGTCTACATTCAATGTTTTGACCCAATGCTTAAGTGATGTCACACAAGATTAGGTCATGCAATTCGAAGTGTTTGCGATCTATTTTGCATTGACTTAAAATAATTTTCCCTCCCATTATAGAAATAATGCATTATGGACATTTAAAATAATTTTCCCTTCCATTATAGAAATAATGCATTATGGACATTCAACGCAAGTAAACCAAAGACAAGTTATAGCCATGAGTTGGATATTACGCTAGCCCAAGTTGTAGATTTAAACGGGCATAAACCTGTATTCTTGGCAACCATATAGTATTCAACACGTTTAAGTTGACTTGAAATTGGCGTGATTGTAGATGCTCCAATGTATAAAAGTTTGTATGGATAGAAATAAAGATAATTTAAAATATTTATATTAATGTATAATGATGATGATGCTGTTGATTAACGTCCACTGAGACCAAATTGGTCTTTCGGACTTATCATTTTCTTAGTTTTTAATTATCTAGCTCCTCGTCTTTCTTGGTGAGATTGGTGTTGTAGCTTTCTTTTTTTTCTCTATGGTCTTCCAACTTCCTTTATCTTGCATTTCTTTCATCTCTTCTGGTTCTTGGGACATTGGTGTTTTAGCTTCGTGATCTATTGTGTTCGTCCTTTTGAGGATAGTCGGAGAAGAAGTTTGGTCTAGGAGATCTCTTTTGCTGTTAAATGAAGATTTATTTTGTGCGGTATTCGAATATTCATAACTGTTGATGTGTTGGGCGGGACTTTCTCCAGGCTTGTGTTGAGAGTTGTTTCTTTCTTGCCTGATTTCTGGTGATTCAGAGTTTTCTCTAGAGTATTCTTCTTTGATGACAGTGTAGTGTTCTTTTTCTGCTCCTTCCCACGATGTAGATCTGTGGTGGTTTTTTCTAGCATAATTTTTCTGGGAGGCTTTTGGGCAATTTTTGGCTAGATGGCCTGTCTCAAAGCAGGATCGACATCTGAAGAGGACACTTTCATAATCGAGTTTCTGGTTCCACACATAGTCTTTACTTGTTAGGTTTATTTCAGCTGGGAATCCGGCGCTGAAGTCCATTTCCACACAGATGCGTGCATAAGTGGTTCTGGCATATTCCTCTGTTTCTTGGCACCTGCAGTAAAATTTCCCAATTGCATTTCCAATGGCTTTTAGCGAGGAGAGATTCTAGAGATGCAAGGGTAGGCTTGGCAATCTCACCGAAACTGGTGTTGAGGTTATGATTGCTGTAGAGGGATCAAATGATGGGTTCCATGGCTTCATTAATAGCCCTGATTTTTCCCAAATTAATATTATAAATATTAAAAAGTTATAATGAAATTTTAATATTATAAAATAGTATGAGAGAGTGTGGAGAAATATGACATATAAATATTTTAAGTTGAAAGATAAATATTAGTAATTATATTTGATGTTGCAAAGGAAATATCGTAAGTCGGTAGCACATGCGAAAGAAGAGCATAGATGAAAAAATATGTTATATGTTATGTGATTCGACTATAGTCGATTTTGAGTGAAAAAGAAATATCAATATTAAATGCAATACAATAAAACAATCTACTCAAAACATAGACATGTGCAACTTCCTTCCCAAGTGCTCACTACAAGAGCTTATTTTCATTAACAATTGCATCCTAGACCGAACCTTTGTCTTTCATCGCCTCGGCTAGACTGAATCCTTCACCCTCATATGGTAATGGTTCTAGATCAAATTTCTCTACGAGTATTCTTGAGATTCATTTCCATTTATACACATCTTTATTAGCACAATTAAAAGCTTAGTTCTTTCGATAAGGATATGTGATAGCCCAAATTTCATGTTCTGCAATCAATTCTACATTAGATGCATCCATAAATTGTTCCCACGAAATATTGTTCCTTGGGTACTTGAAAGACAACCCCTCATGTTTTCAAATGGCAGTGTAAACACACAATGTGCCTAAAACATTAATCAAGTTCCAAGGAGAGAAGGCAAATATGTGTGTCACATGGTGAATGGGCCAAATTGATCCTTCTTTCTTCTTTGCAGCCTCAAATACAATATCCTCGAGAGTCTAGTAAAAATCTGGCATAGGTAGCCTAGGAAGCTCTTCAGGAAAGGGTGCTTCATGGGGTTTATATTTCCCCAAAGAAGAAAAAAGATTATTGTAATTACGCACTTCCTTGATTTCCCCAAAGTGAGAAACCATATTATAGTAACGAAATAATACTGAAACACCAAAGAGTTTCTCACCCCAAGTTTATGAGAGTTTCAAGCACCAATAAATTATCTTAGAAATAGATGTGAAACTATAAACTAAAGCACTTACCCCACAAGGGCCAAGGGAACATGTTCACTAGGAATACTAGCTCATTGTGATTAAATGGACACTAATCCAAACACCAATCCGTGACAAGAAACATCACCATCAATTTTAGAAATATATGCATTCCAAATTAGCATAAAAATTTCCACAATCCATGAATTCATTAAATATTCCCTACCAATCACATACTGCTAATCTATTAACTCTCAACATAGTCGTATAATGCCATATTAATGGATTGTAGAAAAGCAATTAAAATAATGAGTAAATGATTGAAAATTCCATGGATTTTTACAAAATTCGTACCTAAGAACAAACCAAATGAACTCAAAGAAAATGAGCTATGATTTCCAAATAAAATCAGTGCTGTAGTTAAGAAATGAAAATATTTAAGCAAAGATATGGATTAGATTCCTGCAACAAATTCACTAACATGAGAAAAGGGATTGAATGAAGGGCATGGTAGAACAAAGGTAAACATCAAACTACTGCGAGATTTATATGTCTGAAGCAGGATGGATGGTAGATCCTTGGGTATTGCTAATACAAGTCTCCTTGAGCTTTGGCTACAAATTCATCATTGCATGTACACGGTTATTACTGGTTAGGTAATGTGACTTGGTCTAGTGGAGTTATCCCAAGATTGCATTTGCTTAATTGAAAAGGGTTGTATTATTTGTGAACGAGTGAAAGAAATTTATTTTCAGTATGTATCTATTAGGAACACTTCCCTTCAAGAGGAAACAAATTGAGAAAAAAAACCTCCGATTATTCAATAATGAATTCTAAAAAATAGGGATGTTAAGAAATGTAAGCAATTGCCAAGTAATGAATTCTAAACAAAAAGGATGTTGAGAAACCCGTTCCCACCAACACATATTTCATGTGGATTTATTTTGTAGATGAACACTGGAATTTGGAATCCATAGGCACCATCCATATTTGCATGTGGTGCTTGCAATATCGACAAATATATGTGTGCTCGCTCCATATTTTCTAGCAGACAATCCCTCGAATATTTTCAGTTGAGCATAGATATGAATTAGATTCCTGCAACAAATACACTCACTTCAACAAAGGGATTGAATGAAGGGCATGAGAGAACACATATAAAAATAAATCTATTGTGATATTTATATGTGTGAATTAGAATGGATGGTAGACCCTTGGGTATTGCTAGTACAAGTCTCCTTGAGATTTGCTACAAATTCATCATTGCATGTACATGGTTCTTACTGGTCAAGTAATGTGACTTGTTCAAGTGGAGTTATCCCAAGTTTGTATTTCCATTAATTGAAAAGGAAAACGTGTTTGTGAATGAATGAAAGAGATTTATTTTCAGTATGTATCTATTAGGTATGCTGCCCTTCAAGAGGAAAAAATTTGAGAAAAGGAACCTTCGATCCTAAACCTAAAATATTTAATGCCAGTAATGTGGAAAGCCAAATAAGAAATGAAAAGTCCCAGAACATGATAATGACAATGACATAAATCAAAGAGACAAATCTTCATCTTGTTCAAACGAACAAAAGTTTATACAACATTTTAAATAATTATATAACCTAAAATATATTGCACCTAGCTTAGACCCTTGGAAATATCAATTTAAATGAAAAATATAACTAATGTATCCTGGACTCACAACTAAATAGACATGAAAATATCTATATTCCAATATATTGTAACAACATAACATATGTCCTCATCGATGCATCATACTTTTACATAAAATTAAGATAATAATGCTCTTGTTGCTAGAAAATACATAAAATTACTTTATAATTTGAAGCACAGAATATAAGATAACATAAATATCATGATTTCTCACTGTAAAATTATACCTTCTACACAACCAAAAGAGCTTAATCTTGGCATATCATCTGCCCACTCAAGAGTTGAAAGGCATATAATCTAGTAACTAAATTTCAATTAGAAAGAGTAGTTTATCCATGATGTAATTACTTCCATTCAATTTTATGTGAAAGTTAGAAAGAGTAGTTTATACATTATGTAACTACTTCCATTGAATTTTATGTAAAACTTTCACATGAAAAAAGCTTATAAAATCGTATCTCAATTATTTTGGAAAGTTGTAGTTTAATTATTTTAAATTTTGATTTTTTAATAGTATAATTATTTTATGTCTTTGGATGTAATTAAAAAATATATAAAATCACAATCTCTTAAAATTAAAAATCAATATGTTTATATTAAAAAATAAAATTTTAATCTTATATAAAATTAAATTAATGAAAAAATAATAATCTCACCCAAAACGATTTAATCATTTAATGAGTAATTGTAATTATGTATGGCTTCTAGAGTATGCCCTAAAACTGCTTTTTCTAAAGAAACATGTTTGAAAACTAAACTATAACAGATTTCCCACAATGTAAAAACTCATAATCATTTTTATGTGAAAAATATTATATTAAAATTAAAATCACAATATCACTCATAACCAAATTTTTATATTTCATACCCATGTTTAAAAAAAAAATGACAACCATAATTGTAACTATGTACTCATTATAACCATTAATCATTTTATCATAGCAACATGTTTTGATGATCTCCATGGATTATCTTATGATAAGATATCTCATGATCATATATACAAACTAAAATGATATTTCCCCATAGAAAAGAGGCCATTATTCTAAAATCAAATTGCACATGTCTTTTCTCATTAACTTTATTGGACAACAAAAAGTTATGCTACACATTAATCTACAATCGTATTGAACATGCCTTTTCTCATGTGTCCTAATAAGATATATTGAAGAAGTTATGGGTGAAAATGTGAAGCTAGGTTACACTTTTGTGAGAAATGCCCCCGAAAAATTTACAATCTCAATTTTTCGGGCAAACCAAAATTTTCTTTAGCCGAACTATTATACTAACATTCGATTGAACTTTTGGCCATTTAGATTAACGTCGTCCTTTAAACGAGTTTTTTTCTGGAGCTGAAAAAATCAGCAAAAAGATAGCTCGAATGAAAAAATAATTCGATCGAATAAATAATTCGGCCGAACTATTTTTTCGGCCGAATTTTTTATTATATATATGACAGCCTTGATGTTGCTGTGAACTTTCATTCGATCCTAATTTGTGGTTGTGGTTGAACCGAGTGTTGTTAATTTCTGATTTTGGTTGAGCTGAGCCAAAGCTGAGCATTGTTGTTATTGTAGTTGAGTTGAGTCGAAGCTGAGCATTGTTGTTATTGTTGTTGAACCCATCGATTCAGTGGAGGTTCGTATGTAGTTCAATTTTTTTTATAGAAATTTTTTAATGGTTTTTGTAGATATTATAATTTGTTTTCGTTTTTTTGCAGCGTTTATTGGAGCTATAGGAATTTTGGTTGGTTACACCTCGTCATCACTGGCTGCTTTCTCAGCCTCCTCGTACAACCTCCTCATTTGGACAAGGTAAGTCCTCCAAAATACCTAGAAAAATTCATTATAGATCGCTGAAGAGTTTGTAAAGAAACTACCTCTTACAATGGTTTTATCATCAGCTTACCTCTCGGTTAAGTAGGAAAACCTACAAGTAACTTTGTTGCACATTTGCATGTCATTACACCCAGTCTCCACATCATTTTACAATGAAATAATGCAATATACTTAGAAATCCATTATCCATATTATTTGTTATTTGATACAATTACATAATTGTGTATATAATTATATAATTTTATTTATGTAAATTTATAAAATATTTAGTTGGATTTAGAGATGCATGGAAATTGATATTGGAAATTTCATTTATGTTAGAGTTTTTATAATAAGACTGGGATTTGTCTTACTTTTTAGTATTAGATGATTATTAACAAAATAACCTTTTTTTATAATGATAACTTGAACAAGGTGAATACCGAAATAAAATTTGGGGCTCTTAATACATTATATTAATTTATCAAAATAATATCTCAAACATAAATTAATATCTCAAAATTCTATATAATGATAATCAAATTTTGAATATGGTAAATATTGAACTATTTTTTAAATTTTGGAGACCATTTGGCATCACATTTCTCATATGTTATCCAGCCAACACCACAATGCCTCTGTCTACCATCGCTACCACACAACCCCTTGGTTGATGGTTGCCCCTGCAAATCGAACCAAATGAAATCAAACTGACTACTACGAATTAAATTAAATAATTTTTTTATATAATTTAACACTCTTCTCACAATAAAAATATCCAATTGAATATAAAGTAATCATATTATTTTCATATTATTTGTCACATGCTTTCCTTTCTTTTGTTGTTATATGTTCATTTATGTTTCCTTTTTCATTATGTGCAATTCACTTTTCTTGTGATAGGAACACCCATTCCCATATAATTGCTTCCATGTGGCTCTAACTCATTTCTTCTCACCCTGCTAGAGTTCTTGAGCCTCTTAATAGTGCTAGTAAGTCCGCCTTCCATGACAGCCTTGTATGTGCTTCCCAAAGTACCCTTTCCCATCATCTCAATTATTGCCCTCAGCAGGACCTCCAAACAGTAGCTATGTGTTTCTTTAGCGCAGAACACTAGACTTCCGTCACAATCATAAACCATATTCAAGGCTGGAGGACTTGTGCCGGAGCATTGATCGAACCAAGTTTTCCTTGATTTATCTGAAGTATCACCATTTTGTTTCACACCAATGCTTCTCTTGGCATCTTTTGTTGCATGTTCCACCCCTCCTCTCATCTTGCAGAGTAGAAACATAACAAGAAAGAAGAGGGACACCACTCCCATCGTGCTTCTGACCACAGTGGCCAGAGTTTTCTATCCATTGAGCTTCTTGGACTTTCTCTTCTTCGTCAAAGGCAAGAAATCTCGAGTCTTCCAACCTGGTTGTTTAGTGTAAAACCTTGATGCTTCTTGGTAACATGCTTTCCTTGCTTTTGATTTTATATGTACATTTATGTTTCCTTTTTCGTATGTGTAATTCATTTTTCTTGTGATAGGAACATCCATTCCCATATAGTTTTTAATGTTGTCCTTTCTAGTGAACTTTTGTGCATTTTTATTCAAGGTTGTTGGTATAAGTGCATAACTGCATCCACCATTCAACACAAAGGAAAGTATCCATCTCATGAAGTGGTAGAGCATATAATCCTAATTGTAGTTCCAAATCTTGTATTTGGATAGGGATTTTATGAAACCTTCCTACTCCTTTGACGTTTCATCCATAAAACACAGTAATTGTGAGGTCATTGGTGGGGTACACAAATAGGTTTAGTTTCTTAGTGAAATGAATGTCGATGTAGTATTTTTTGTTGAAATCCATGAGTACCATTACATTTCTATCTTTTATGATTCCCATGAGCTTTAGGTTCCTAGGTTGTAATTTCCCCATCATTATTGCAAGTGGAACTGTAGGTTTTCTTCCCTATTTTTTTATAACATGGGTCTTATTAGCTTCCTAAGATGAGACATAATACACTTAATTGAAGGTTCTTGTACTTTCTCTTTTCAAGTAGTAGCTTATTTTTGAGATACATCTTTTTCATTTCTATTTTGTTGGGTGCATGAGATTGAAGATAATTAGAGTGTTGCCATTGCTTTGTCATATATTTTTGGTGTTTAAATTTTAATGCTATTGGGTTGACTTGTTTTACCTTGATTTATCTCTTGAATTGTGGTTGGCGTTTTACATTTACCAAGGGATTTGTGAAATTTATTGATCTATCATTGACTTATATTGTCTTTCAGATTGTCTCTCAATCCATTCTCTATGCTCATTATTTGTTCTCAATGCTTTTCTCTTGTTGTTGATACATCTTATTAGGTCTTACCAAAAATAAAAAAAACTTCACCATGTTGAAGGATAGCTCTGCGACATTCAAGACTATACTGTGCATCTATGTATAAATCCATTTTTATATCATACACAAAAGATTAAGATATAAATAACATTTTAATCATGCCCTTCACTACTGAGAGAAACTCCCATGGACTCCAACAAGTAAAGAAATTAACATATCATGCCCATTTCAACAGGACTTGGAATAAATAAAACAAAATCACAGATTTTGAAAGTGGAGCAATTGAAATTTCATCAATTAAGGAGACATAAGCATTATATTGATATTAAGACTAATTAAAAATATTGACACCATTTAAATCATACTATGTTTGTAAAAGTACATAAGGCACATTTCATCTACTCCTATGCATTGACATGTTAAAGCGTGCAAATCATTAACAACATGTGGGAGCTATTATAAATTATCTCCATGATGCTCATAAAATGCATGATGAGCTCAAAATCTTTATAGAGGCAGTAAGATGATAAATTCAAATAATAATTTATAAAGTAAAATTTGTAACATTGTAAAAATAAACACAGTCATATGTTTTCATATGTACAATTAATAAATTGATTTCTGGATTTAACAAAATTCTTTTGGATGATATGGTGTTCGATTGTTGATTAACTTGTCAATTATATCTCTGTTTGCTATTAATTTGTCAATTTCTTTTCGATTCTTTTTGAGACTTCACAATCCTATCTATAATTTGCTTGGTACTATTAGCTTCATATTTAGAATGATGAACATCAACATGTTCTTTGTCATTATCACATCCCTCCATTCTAGTACTCTATGCTCTTATAAACTTCTTAACTATTAGGTAGGAGTTAAACATGATTACTTTATGACATCTTTAGGTAGAATGTATAGGTTACCTCGAAAACCTATTGGGTGGGTTAGAACTAAAGGTGGCCTTTTATGTAGAGCACTTATGGAATTGTGGAACAATTTCATTGTTTGACCTCTTTGCATGCATTGACATTGGATGCATTCCTTCCATATTCCTTTTGGATGGTTCAAAGCAGATTCACATGGAATTTGAGTAAAGGAGAAACACCATCTTAATCAGTTAGATAGAATCAGCAAGCAGTGTCATCTTCGAGAGGTTAACAAGAGGGCGTTTCATCGTTTCATCTTACGCTACCTGAATTATTGGGATTTGAGGGTATGTATCTGTCCATTGATACGTAAACATTTCTAGGTTTAATTCTCACTACCACTAGACATCACATTTTATTACCATCCAAATTATTCCAAAAATGAGGTCGAGACTTCCCCCTCTAGAGAAGTATAGGCCGCTCTGTCTTGTGCCCTGCACCTCTTGCATCTTGCACCATATTTAATCGAATTTCATTGTATTTTACCAATATTGTTATTATGTAATGCATATAAATGCTAGTGTGGATCAAAACAAAATAACATAAAATGATATTATCAACATAAAAACATATGTGATACTTTTGGTGCTTATATATATATATATATATATATATATATATATATATATATATATATATATATATATATCTATATATATATATATATATATATATATATATATATCTATATATATATATATATATATATATATATATATATATAAACAAATTATTTGATTTATTCATCTGTTTTCTACATACCATCAATGTTAAATTTAGAATGTTATAAACATTTTAATATCACTTAATATTTTTAAGGTAAGATATGCTTTCTGGTTACTTGCATCTAACTCAGCTTCCATTATTCAAAATATTTTGCAAATCTACAAATATGCTATGATCTATTATGCCTCATTTCAGCTTTTCCTCGGTGATGAATTGAAACTCACTTCAATTTATACTTTTGTTTCAGCTTTTCCTTGGTCCTGGATTGAAACTCACTTTAATTTATACTTTTTCTTTAGTATCCTTTCATCTTCAAACGTTTTGTGCTTTTTACTTGCTTGTTTTTACATGGGAGATTGAAACATCAAAGCCATTCATTTTTAATTTTCATTTTTTATTAATATCATCAATATTATCTCCAAAAATCAAAATCATATACCAAAAAGAAAAAAAGAAAAAGAAAAAAAAGTGATTGAATTCCAATATTTGATAAGTAGATTGAAAAATAAAACACAAACAAATAGATATTTTGCAACCTTATGCTTAGATATGTTCATATTTAAATCAAAATTTTCAATTTAATAAAACAAAAAAAAAAACTCAAGGGACAAAATATACTTTAATTTCATACAAACCAACACAACCCAAAATCAACCTCGAGGGTGTATGATGTGCATACTGGTAATATGGAAGTGGCTAGGAAATCATTTCATAATTTCATGAGAGCAAGGGTTAAACACTAGACAAACTTTCTTGGGACCTTCATATAACAAGATTTCTACCTAGATGTAACCTTTGAAAACATCAAATTTTGGTTGATTATGCTTCAAGTTTGGTTGAATATGCATACTAGCATATTTATGCATTACGTAATAACAAAACTGGTAAAATATAATGGATCAAGTTTATTTTTTTGGTTGGTAAAAAGAGGGTCTACCTTTTTCAAGTTAATTATTTTCTTTTCTTAGCTCTCATTTTTAAAGAAGCATATAACTAGATAATCTAACAAAATGTATTACAATTTTAATACGTAAATTTTAAGAGGGCAACATAGGAATTAGATTTACTAGAATAAAATTGGCTCTATCGTTTTTCATTTTAGTTGTTTTTCCTCTTTGTTAACTATATTTTTAAAGAAGCATATAAATAGACCCATTTAGGCCATATAAATAAAAATGTATTATAGTTTTAGTGAGAAAATGTTATAACAAGGTAATATATGTGTTAAATTTACTAGAATAAAATTGGTCTATCATTTTTCATTTTTTTTTTTTTTGTTTCTTTGTTAACTTTAGTTTTTAAAGAAGCATATAAATAGACCCATGTATGGCATATAAATAAACATGTAGTATAGCTTTAATAAACATGTATTATAAATAACTTGAATTAGAAAGATTTGTATATGTGGAATAAACATAAAAATAAATTACTAAATACTTTCAACCTTCAGTTGAGTTGAAGCTAAGTTGAATGAATTAGAGATTTTTTGTTGAGTTGAATTAGATATCACTAGTTGTTTTCCTCTTGCAATTATCAAACCATCCAACCAAGTAGAAACAACCTTTCCTGCTACCTAACTTTTTGATAGATTTGTCTAAATAGGGATCTTTTGCACAACCCAACCCTTCACTAAATGTTTTGTTTACACATCAAATTTCTTCCATTTTGTTATGATACAATATCAGATTTATTAGATTCCTTGGATTTTGTGAGGATACAATATGGTATTTATGTTTGTAGTACTTTAACCATGTGACTTCTTTAGGCTTTTCCTATCTCATTTTTAAGTGAATATTGGGTCAAGTCAGGATATAAATTGGGATAATTATAATTTTGAGTTGTTAAATCTATGTTGTAGAGTTATCCAAGACACTTAATATATTTATACATTCAAAAAGATAATTTAAATGACAAAACACCAACATCTTATCAAAAATATAATCATGTAAATTCCAAGAAAAATAGAAAATCACTTGATCTTTATACATTAAATTAAAATCTTTACACCATCTAGACTAAGTTGATCCAATATCCATGAACCTTCTCCAACTAATCATAAGGTAATTTCCTATACCTAGTTATAGTACTAGGTCAAAGCTTTTCCCAACTAATCATGAGGTAATGTCCTATGCCCATTGTTTTCTCACTTCATCCAAGGTATGCATAACTTTTAAAATCTATTCATTTGTCGCTTTTGATTTTGAGTCAATGCATCGTGAATCAAATCTTGATATCATTATTTGAGTAATGTGATAGTGATAGGGATCTTGAATGTGACCATCGGTTTGACATCAGACAAATGCTTGGACATGCATTTAAACATTGATTTTATATAGACTCAGTTTCTAAAATCAATAAATTGCTAACATTATAATTTATAATTGCTTGATGAAACTATCAATCACATGTATAAATTCCGAAGGAGAACATATAACATGATATTGAAACTAGGTTAAATCCTTGTAGTATTCCATTATTCAATCACAATAGGTATTTACTTATTATATTCTACCATAAACTGAGGGATTTATTTATTATCATTCCATTATTCAATCACAATAGGTATAAATATATTAAATTCATTTTATTGAAATTTTTTTATAGGGATCAGAAAACCCTTTAAACATGGTTGAAAAATGGACATTATGCATAGAACTTTCTTATTATCCCAATCCATAGAAAGAAGTGATTACTTATGTGCTATGAAATATTGTGATGAACAAAGTCATCCAAACAAAAAGGAATGTACTTGGAAGAACAACAAACAATGAAGCATACTATGTTGCATTGATAGAAGCCTTAGGAACAACTAGGGAGCATGGATCCAATGGAATTGTAGTCTTCACCAATTATGAACTTGTGTGAAACTAGATGAAAGGCATGTATGAAGATAAAAAAGAGAGGTTAAACAACCTCATGGAGAAGAAAAAACAATTGTTAATCAGTTTCAATCATTTAGCATAAGACATTGTGCAAATGTTAATAGGATGTCTAGTCATCTATTATATGGGGCAATGCTAATTTAAGATTTGTGTGTGAAATATGAATTAATGTTAAGATGTGTGTGTTTTTTAGTTGTAAATGTGTCATTTTTAATGACCATGTATTTTTTTCAATTCTATACCAAGTGTGCCCCCACTATGTAAGCACAACTTGGCGAACTTGACATGTTTTAGAAAATTTTGAATTTAATTTTCAAAATGTGTGTGCTTCAACATTTGTGATTTTAGTCTTGAGTATATTTTAAATGAAGAGCTTCAGATTGTTACGTTAATTTTCTAAATTATTTCATTTTTTTAAACAACAATTTTAAGATCTTAAAATGCCTGATGTAATTTCAAGGGTTACATCAATTAAATGCATCAGGTAATTTCAAGGCTTATATCAATTTTCTAAATTCTTAATATTTTAAATATAAATTTCAATATTTTTAAATACGCAAGGTAACTTCAAGGGTTACAACAATTTTCTCAATTCTTGATCTTTTTAAATAGCAATTTTAAAAAGAATTGTAAATGCATGAGGTAACTTTTTAAATATCATGCAGCTATACATCTATAGGTATCCATATCATCGATGAGAATTTGCCACATGATTCTTAGGTGAAAATCAATAGAGTCTCATGCATCTACTAGAGGGGGAGGTCTAGGTCATGGATCAAAGAGAATATCAAATGAATCGGGGGAGGTACATCATGATCGCCATATATATATGTTTATGTGCAAATTTGTAAATTATATTTTAATATAATCATATGTACATGTATACATATGGAATTGATTTTTTATCAATTTAGCTTTAAATTAATTTATAATAAATTTCATTTGTTTAGGAGCATCTCAAACTAGGTCGAAAAGACTATCTACTCAATCAATGGAGGGATATCATTCACATCGTAGTGTGTGTATATATATATATATATATATATATATATATATATATATATGAATTTAATTAAATGATAAATAGGTAGAATCATATGTATGTACACATATCTATTGAATTGTTTTTCTAATTTTTTTAAAGCTTCGCTCACTATGTCGTTGCATGACGATGGTCAACACTCTCATGGTGGTCATCGATATTAGGTTGGTCAACAATCTCTGGATGGTCATTAATCTTAATAATATCATCATAATCCTCATAATTTTGGTAAATTATATAATAAAAAAAGTATGTTAAAACAATTTTTTACATGTAAATGAATTGTATGTACATATGCATGTACATGTCTATCTTGCATGTGTATGCCGTTGCATGACGATGGTCAACACTCTCATGGTGGTCATCAAACTTATGGTTGTAAAAATTCTCTGGGTGGTCATCGATCTTCGGTTGGTCAACAATCTCTGGATGGTCATTAATCTTAATAATATCATCATAATCCTCATAATTTTGGTAAATTATATAATAAAAAAAGTATCTTAAAACAATTTTTTACATGTAAATGAATTGTATGTAGATATGCATGTACATGTCTATCTTGCATGTGTATGAATAAATCTGTTCACATGTTTTCATATTTATGTAATTTTATATATTGATGCAGAGGGTGGAAATGTTGCTCCACGTAGACGTAAGAGAAGTCGGGTAGTTCAAGAAGAAGGTGTTACACCAACTACCACTTATCCATCTGATATTCCTGATGAGCTTCTTTGTGAGACAAACCTCCAACAATGTACATTACAATGGTGAAAAATTCATTATTAAAAATTGAGGAAATACCTTGGGAGTTTGGAGCTCTCTGCAGAGAGTCGAGAAAGCTTAGAAATAATTGTGCACTCTCTAAGATCATTTCTAGATATTTACGAGAAGCTTGGGCCATCCAAAGATTCATTTATAGATATGTTGGCATCTTCTTATTCATGGGCACATCTATGAGCCCATATTGTTCCAGGAGGGAGCTCAGCTGATCAGGGAGTGGGTCTAGCTGTGTGTGATGCCCCCAAGATTCCTCATGTCCAATGGAGAAATTCAGGTCTCCCCTTAAAATTGTGGCATTGTTGATAAGGGATTTTCTAGAAAGGATTGCCAAAAAGCAAGTATGTTTTGGTTTGGGGCATAGATATTAATGATGCGAAGATGTTTGCCTAATTCAGTTGAGAATATGTCCATTCCCATGAAGCCCTAGCCTACCCAAGAAGATATCATCCTTATTGTTTGAGGATTTATCCCAATGGCTAAACCGCCAGATCTGCCTACTGCATCCATGGCTTGGAAGTGCTAGCCGGGTAAGATGGTTTGCAAGATCTTAATAATCTGTTTAGATGGCCCAAGGCTTTCCTGAAGAAGAGTCATGTTGCAGGGAATACAATGCAAGAGTCGCTTGAGGGCCAATTTTTTTTGGGGGCTAGCCAAGTCCCTACAATTGAAAGAGTGCCAAATCATCAGGGAATGGAGTCAAGGGTTTCAGATGCTCTAAGTTCCCTTTCAATGGTGTTCTGGCATCCCTGTGCCACATCTGCCCTCACAGATTTGATGGCTTTGGAGATCTTTCAAGCCCTGCCTCTGGAGGGTTTTTGTTTAGAGGGGGGGTGGGGGGGGGAGGATGTCGAGACCTCGTTGGTTGGGGTTGATCAATTGTCGGGATCAGAGATTGTAGGAGTGCAAGTTCGAGGCAGAGGGGGAGTGGGAGGGGTGAAGGAGAGGGCTCAAATCTTGTATTATCGGTGGGGTGGTAGAGAAAATAGGGGAGGGGGGCTCGAGCTCACAGTTAATGGTGGTATTCATGCACAAGAGGGATGTAGATTGAATTAGAGATGCATTTATTTGATTAAAAAGTAGAGAAGAGGGAAAAGAAATAGGAGTAGTACTCTTTGTAGGGGCAGCCTCCATAGCAGACCGAGATCGAGTCAGTGGAGGGAATATAGGTGGTATCAATGGAGCTCTGGTTGGCTGGGCAGTGACTCCATCCGCATCCTTTGAGTGATCTTGACTTGAGGGCTACTCGTCCACAATCAGGTCTTCCGGCTGGTGGTTCTTCGTTCCCCTTGCAGTCACCTGTGAAGTAGGAGTGAGCAGCGGACAGTCCTTGAATAGATGGCTGACCTTGTGGCATCTTCTGCACCGAAAAGGCACACCTTCATAGTCCAGATTTTGACGACACAAGAAATGTCTCCAATGGAGGGTTATCTTTTCCTCCAGCCCCTCCCTAGTATCAGATGTACCAGGATACGCGCCATTGTCATGATTCTTATCTTTTCAAAGGATTGATCATGTTCTAAGTAGGTGCCCAGAGCATCTCCAATGCGCTTGAAAACTACAGGGGTCCAAAACTGCATCGGAAGGCCCGACAAATGAACCCAGATCAGCCCAACACTCATATGTTCACTCTCTGGATCAAATAAAGGATCCCATCTTTTTAATAGTACCGGAGCTAGTTCAATGTGCTAGAATCAGGATAATATCCAGTCGGTATATTCTTCCCTAAGGAAACATAGGGCAAACCACCCACGAGCCAGTACCCTAATGATGGGCAATTCTTTGAGCAGGGAGCCCCAAATCTCCGAGGTCCAGAGTCGAAGACGATCTACAAAGTAGTTCCTGCCCCGCACTCGACCCACCAGAACCTTCTTTGCAGTCTCTGCAACTTCACCCATCGGAATGTCCTCGCCAAGAGTTAGGTTGATGTCCTTGTCCACTGTTTTAAGGCACCTACCTTTCTTGGGCTTGTCTAAGTAGCGAGCAGTCGGGTAATCCTTGAGAATACCACGACAGCCCTGATTAATTGTGTGGGGGGTGGATGGGGTAGATTTAGGGTTAGGGATCAAGGAGCTGAAGCAACCAGAGCGGATGGGTTTTTGAGAGGGCAGGATTAATGAGGGGAGGAGGCCCGGATGAAGGGATGCACGAGGTGGAGGGTGTACAATGGGGCGCAGAAATATGGGGGAGGTGTGGTAAGGGGGCGTCAAAGGTGGGCAAGGGCTGAAGGTAGGTTCCAAGCAGGTTTAGGGTAGCTGGAGATAGTAGGGGGTAGTCCAAACAAGGAGCATTGTCAATGTGAACTGAGGGCAGAGGATGGGCTACAGAAGGACTCGGACGAGCCTGAATGGACAGAGCAACAGACAGCGGGTGCAGGGTGGCAGCAAAAGGGTCAGAGCCCGACACGGCTCGATGGTGCGACCAAATAACCTATTGGGGATGAGGGTCCACCTCCTAGTCAACATCATCTAGCTCCATAATAACCGAAAAACTGGAGGGATGTACGCCACAGAGAGATAGGGGAGTGAAGGTAGAGTCAGGCAAGCCAGGCGTTAGAGCCATGGCCATCAAAACTAGGGTTTTTGGCCCCAGGGCCTCCATGGATGTCAGCTTCAGCATCTGCAGAGCAACAGT
The DNA here is from genome assembly GCA_031772625.1 of Pinus tabuliformis. Lineage (NCBI taxonomy): Eukaryota > Viridiplantae > Streptophyta > Pinopsida > Pinales > Pinaceae > Pinus > Pinus tabuliformis. Next base: position 140,810,255 of record CM062814.1, on the reverse strand, counting down.
TCCTTCCATCGACATTGATGGTACTTAGTGAGAGAAGAAACTCTATTTGCCAATTTACTTGACTTAACAACAATTTCTTAAGATTCCAAAATTGTGCTAAGTTTTTTATTTATGTTCTCAACAACATATGTTCTAATCCCAATTAACAACTTAGTAGCCTTTTTAGCTTTAGTAGATGATCTGGGTGTTTCTAGAAGGGCTTCACCTAGGGTGATGATAGACAATGGCTTCATGAACAAAGGATTAGGACTTGAAGCATCCTCTAGCTCATTTCAATTAGAGAGTGAGTTAACTAAGCACTGAGACAAGTTGAGTGATGGATAAAGAGTTAAGTGTGGTCCATATTTAGAGTGTGAGTTCACTGAGTTAAGTGTGTGTGCATGTCAAGATATTTTATGTGAGTCGCTAGACGAAAATGTTTAAATACCCTTCATCGGGTTCACTATAAGTATCAAGATTTGTGTGATCAATAGAAGAGCCGCAGCTCGTGTATTCTAAGTATAAATCTATGTTTTGTCTCGTCTACCGTTTTCAACAATTCATACATGAATGAGTCCCATATTGAGTAGTGAGTCCACCGATTATCCTGCCTACTATTAATTTCTCTCTTACCTACAACGCCGACAAATAGTTCTTTGTTGGCATGTGAACAGTCATGGAAAATGTCGTGATTAATATTCTGACAGGAATATGGCTACTTTCATGATTAATTTATTCTCAATATATGTCTGTTTGTTGCATAAAATTGCCATCTTCCACTTACAACACTTATATAAATCGACCCGTAGGACGTGGCTCACCAACAAGAAGTCAACACTTTGGCTTTTATCTGCAACGCTGAATAAACGGGAAGATATTTTATTCTAGTGATATCTCTTAATTCTCCTGCAGTGTTGTGCGGGGACATAAATATTTGGAATATGGGTTTTTTCCTTTCCTGCTGATGGAACTTGTTTCCCTATTCGTGAGAATCGACTTTCATTCATTTAGCATACAATGCTCATTATCTATGTAATGTTCCCAAGGGAAACACGAAAAGATCTGTAAAAATAAACCAAAACTAGATGATCGCCACATACTTCTTCGATATGTAAAAATCAACCAAAACTTATGATTGCCACATAATTCTTCCTCCACATCCTTTTTGAATACTAAATCAAAATCAGTGGGACTAATGGTTACATCACAATTATACATTGCTTAAGTTTAATATTAATTCCTGAATCAGTGGGATCGATGACTGTAATGCAACCTTTGTTGAATTGGGTTTTAGTGCAAACCATAATTACATCCACTCGATGCTCGAATAAGAGAGGCATTAGATATATTTCCCGCATGAATCTTGCAGCGAAGAAATGACTTTGGATGACTGCAGGTATTTTCTTCTTGCAAAAATATTTGAGGAGTGATCGGCTGTAATGGTTGAGGAAAAGATATCTGAAACCCTGAAAGTATACTACCCATTTTCTGAGTGTTGAATCCTTGGATGTGTAGGATGTGGATATGGAGGAATGCCCCTTTTGCAACATGTTGTTCTGCATGCGCTGCAAGGTTTCGTGGCATGTAAATCTACAGCGCTTCGAGTTTCAAATCCTATCGGCCACTGACAAAACTGAAGCTGGCTTTCTGCTTCTCAAGCTTATCGGTCACTGACAAAACTGCCAAGTCTGAGAGTGGAACAGGAAAACGTCTTTGTATGGGAAATCGATGTCTGAATACTGCTCTGCAAAGGTTTCAATAAATCATGCATGAAGAAGCTTTAAGCTGATACAAAATTTCTTCGAGTTATTGCAGATGGTATTGCAATTGCCTTCAATATCCCATTCCGTAGCAGTTACATGGTACTCTATCAGCTTGACTGCGTGATGCAGCACGCATTTTACCAAGTGGCGTGGTAAGTGGGTTCTATTGAAACCATTTCATTCGAATTCTCGTAACAAGAGGCTCTGGACGACTGATCCAGAATGTTCTAATAGTATGCATATTTAGATTTATAATTCATGTATATATTTAATTAATGCGGATGCCTCTTATTCAATTTCATGTAAGAAAAGCTGGCACGTTAAGGAGACGCAATGTTAGTTGATTTGTAAGCTGTCTGAATTTCTTCGGGCGAATTTTCTGTTTTATGAAGATTATTGTGGAATTTTCCGATATGTTATTACCCCTTTGCTATTAAGGTGTAGTCTTATTTTAAAATCAACTTTCTTGAATTCATGAAGCTTTGTCGCAATGATGGCATCAAATACCAATATTAGTCACTCACTGATTCCTATTCTTAATGATTTTTTTTATTCTTGGTCTATTTGAAAGAGAAATTGTTTTGTTTTCATGATATTAGGAGATTTGTTATTAATCGGGGGATTTGTTGCTAATGGGTATTCAGAGCTTGCTGATTAGGGAACAGAAATGACTCTAATGAAGACTTAACGGATGTTGTTGAGAGAAAACAAAAAGAAAGAACAAAGCCCGTGGTCTTAATAAACAAGGCTTAGATGATGTAACATTTTCAAGGAAGGCACAAGACACTCTCGAATGTTGTTATCAAGGTTTATTCAAAATAAGAATATCAAGTTGTAGAATTTGTTGAGAGGAGATTTTGAAAATATGAAAATGAAAAATTGTGAAATCTTGAATGGTTTTGTTACTTAAGTCATGGATATTGTTAATCAATTGAGACAGTATGGAGAATACCTCTCAAATAGGAAAGTGATCATAAGAGTTTAAAGATACTTGTCAAATGCAAATTGAAGAGTTCAATGGTTCATTGATTGCACATGAATTCAAAATGGCAAGATATGATAATATTGCATTTGGAGAATTGCTTCAAAACTCAATTGCAATTTAATAGAGGAAGAGGTAGAGGAAGATTGAGTAATAGAGAGAGGCAGGAGAGTAGCTAATCAAAGAGGTTCTAAGCATGAGGGGAAATGGCAACAACACCCTTCTGATTTAAGGGGGGGTAACAATAAAACCTGGAAACAAGGAAATCAAATGTATGATAAGTCTAAGGTTCAATGCTATTATTGTTGAAAATATGGTCATTTTGCTACTAAGTGTTTGAGGAGGTAGTTAGATGCCAGTAAGAAATATGGGCACATTTGAGAACAGTTAGTAAGAACACACTTTACTTTCTTGAAAAAGAACAATTAAGAAGACATGTTACTATTTTTATGGTCATAGAGTCCATTTCTGAAATATAGTTATATATGTATGTATGTATAGTCAAGTGAATTAACAATTTTAGGGAACTATTTTGGGCAACCCCATAATTGAATCAAAACTGTTTTCTTATTCACCTCAATATCAAAATATTCAAATTTTCCAACGCCTTCATGATTATAGAAATTACTCATTTTCAATTTATTCAAATTTTTATCACACATGCTAATATAGCTAAAAGGAATAAAACTTCAAACGATTTGTTTAAAATATTAACAAATACACGTTAACTAAATTTAAAATATTACAAAATTAAATTAATTAAAAAATAATAATTATTTTATATATTTGATAAATAAACATAAATTTATCAAATAAATTAAATATTTCAAGATAAAATTTATTAATGTAAAACAAATATTTAAAATGAATTTAAATCAATTAAATTAATATTTTTAGTATTTTCAAAAAATAAATTTCTAAAACTATGTATTCAAATTTTTTTTTTATAGAATTTGAATACATTTTTTTTATCTCATTTTATTATAATCTGAACGATTAAAATATGAAAAAAATAAAATAAAGCGAAATTTTATTACACATTTATAGAAGTAAAGAACTTACATCTGGAAAGTTTAAAAAGATTTTTTTTAATTTAATATTTTTTTTTTTTTTAACATTAACGGGTATCTTTTATTATAAAATCTGGATTGACCAAGGTCAAAAACGCCTCAGTTTTACAAAGCATTTCTTTCTGTTTTCCCGCCTATGGGGTTCTGCAAGCTGACACCTCTCCTCTGCGCGGCTTGGGGACAAGGATTTCTGTCTTGAACCGCAAGCCTGAGGAGCGACACCTCTCAGGGCTCTGCGCATTTCCGTTTAGGGACAAGCATTGCCGCGGATTTATCTGGAGCTGTTGGAGATCTTGGCACGCATTTTGCTGTCCACTGTAGACTGGAACCCTCCAAGCGAGCCCAATGGCGTCGGCAGAGCCCTGTCCAGCAGTATTCGTTTATGTAGTCCTCCACCGTTCCTTTTCTGAGTGCAGTAGCGTGACAAAGTCCAACTGATTTTTTAGATGAGCTGCATAAGCCTTGGAATTTTCTACGACCAGCCTCTGTAATTTGTCAATAACTTCACATCTTTGTGCAGCTTGCAGATATTTGTCTCATTGATGAACCAAATGCCTACTTAGATTCTGAACTTTGTTTTTCATGCCAAGAAGTCAGCTTTTGAGCATGATTTTATGATGGCAGCATACTTGGCAGACAGGGTCTTAGTATTACTGCCCATGCTCCACAGAGTCTACAAACAGGAATGGTCCGCTTGCTATCAGTAAAATTCTATCATTTGCATTAACCATGATCCGGCTATTGATAGATCTGATTTTATATAGAAATTCCAAGCCTCCATCTTTTCCAGCTGCTGCTTCCTTATGAGAATATATTCGCTAAGGAGTAAGTTCCCCAAATTTTACCTGTCCACCTCTTGCTGAGCCCTGTATCATATGTTGTGCCGGAGATTCAGTCTTGTTCCTCTCATGCTTGATCAGTGGGGTGTGATCCTTGCTTTCTGCTTCTTATTCTGATCTGCCCTTTAGCTAAGATATGCTATGTGACTTGAGCTGTTACCATTGTAGTTTAGAGTTCCCGGTTCTAATAGGCAACCTTTGTTTGCCATTTCATCTGCCTCCTTATTCAGACTTCTGAGAATGTGATAAATTTTGTAGGAGGTGAAGTCTTGCAGGATTAGCTTCAGCCTATTCAGAGACTTATTGAGGATTGCATTGCTGAACTGGTCATCTGCATTGATCTTCCTAATGAGGATTTCAGAGTCTCCGAATGCTTGCCAGTCTTTGATGCCTTTATCCTGCATTATTTGGCAGGCTTTTGTGAGGGCGAGGAGCTCTGCCTGATTGTTTGTGGAGATGCCAAGCCCCCAGCAGAAATGGAGCTTACTGAGATTGTCTGCAAAGTATATGACTCCACCAGCTCCCGCAACCCCCGGATTTCCTTTGGAGGCTCCGTCAAAGAAGATTGAAGTTGTATTTTGCTTCTTCCACCAGTTCTGGAAAGCTGCTTCAGATTCTCTGATTTTCCATGAAGGAGAGGGGAGGGGAGGGGGAAGGGAGGTGGCTTTGCAAGAGGGATGAGGGCTGTGGAGGTTCAGCCAAGCCTTTTCAGAGGGGAGAAGGGAGGAGTCAGAGAAATGGGAGTGCTGGAGGACGGATTCTATGAGGAGGGCTTTAGCAATTGAGGCGGTCTTAGCAGGAGAGCGAGGGGAGTTATTGAAAATTAAATCATTCCGCGCCAGCCAAATTTCCCAGCTTACAAATTTAGGAATGGAGAGCCATATGTGAATCCACAAGGATTTATTTGGAATGGGATGAGGATAGTGATGAATCCATTCAGAAAAGAGGACAGCAATGGAGCTGTGATGGGGCGGGGAGACGGGCAGACCAAGAAGGGTTAATGTCCATACTTCTTTGGCAAAAACGCAGTCCATGAACAGGTGGGAGGCTGTTTCTCCTGAGTTCCTGCACAATGCACATCTATGAGGCCCAACAAAGTTTCGTTTTGCCAAGTTGTCCCCAGTGAGCTGCTTATTCTGAATGAGGGTCCAAAAGAAGAAATTGACTTTGGGTAGTCCCTTGGCACTCCATACCTGTTTCCAGAATGAAGGCGTTCTAAGGCTGTCTTTTTTGATCTGCAGGGCAGAGTAGCCCAAGGATGGCGTATAAAACCCAGTTTCACCCCACCCCCATCTGTCAGCGATATTGCGGTGTAATGGCGCTGCATTTAAGAGCAGTGATTTGAGGATTTCAGTTTGGTGTTGAAGCTGCGCTGGCACTGGAGGGATCGCCCATTCGATCCAATTTCCTTTGCTGTCCCACTCAGAGATATCTTTCAACTTTCTTATTCCTGCATCGTGAAGCCAGTTTCTGATGTCCCGGATTTCTGCGTGGGAGTTGAGAGGAGGGCTGTTCATGATGCGGTCTTTCCAGAGAAGGATCTTCTCCCCATTGCCCGGGATGCGGTATAGATGTTTACTGAAACTGCTTATGCTTTTCCTGCAGAGATTCCAAGTGAGAGTGCCTGCTGAAGTATTGTTTGCTGACAGATGCCTGAGGGAGATCCCCTGCGCATATTTTGAGATGAACATTTCACTGACCTGATGTGAAGGATCTGAGTATATTTTCCACAGAAGCTTGCATCCAAGTAGCAGATTAGAGAGAGCAGGATCTCTGATCTGGAGCCCACCATCGAGGGTTGGCCGCTTGACTAGATCCCAGTTTGCCAGATGAATTTTATTGTGATTGCCTCTGCCTCCTTTCCAGAGGAAGTCTCGTAGAAGACAGGAGATCTGATCCGTAATGTGTTTCGGGGCCAGAAGAAAGGAGGCTTGATATATGGGAAGAGCAGATAAGACGGATTTAAGAAGGATAATTTTTCCTCCCTTGGTTAGCCAATAACCTCCCCAGGAAGTGATCTTGTCTTTAATTTTGCTTATGATGCCATGCCACAAAGATCTGTTATTGACTCCGGTTGTAAGGGGTAAGCCAAGATATTTGATGCTGTCCCAATGTGCGAAGCACTCAAATCCAAAGATCCGGGCTATATTATTGAGAATATGTTGGCTCACATTCCATCCGAAGATCGAGCTCTTTCTGTTATTTATAACGGCTCCTGAAGCTCTACAGTAACATTTTAAAACAGCGTTGAAATTAGCTGCGATGTTAGTAGAGGCTCCTCCTAGAAGAATGGAGTCATCTGCAAATAAAGCATGATTTATTGGGTTTAGATCATTTGCGATTCGGATTCCTGGGAGATCTCCTGTATTCATTTCCGCGGCCAGCTTCCTGCTAAGGGAATCTGCCATGAGAATGTACAAGAAAGGTGAGAGAGGACAGCCTTGCCTTAATCCGCGCTGAGCTTGAAAGAAGGATGTTGGGCGTCCATTAACCATGGGGGCGATCCAGGGGCATGAGATGCAAGCTTTGATAAGGTTGATGAACTGAGGAGGAAAGCCAAAGGATTGTAGGACTTTGAGAAGAAAGGAATGGTTGACTCTATCGAATGCGTTAGCCATATCAAGCTTGATCAGCATCCCCTTCTCTTTCCTCTGTTTGCTGGAATGGATGGCTTCCTGCACTTGGATGATATTGTCCAAGATATGTCTGCCTTTGACAAAACCCCCTTGGGCATTGGATATCAGCTTGTCCAGAAGGGGTTTAATTCTATTTGCCAGAATCTTGGACAGAATTTTATAGGAGGCATTGCATAGGGAGATGGGCCTAAACCTGTTGAATGTTTCCGGGTTGGCCTCTTTTGGTATCAGGGCGAGAAAGGTGGAGTTGGTGCCTCCCCCAATCTTGGCTTTCCCAAAGAAACCTTGTATCATTTTCAGCAAGTCTATTTTGATGATGTCCCAGCAGACTTTGAAGAAATGTATTGTAAAACCATCTGGCCCAGGGGCCTTATCTGGTTCCATTGCCCAAATAACCTTGATGATTTCTTCTTCAGAAACTGGTTTCAGTAAAGCCTGATTGTCTTCATGGGTGATGAGGTGGGGAATATGAGAGAGAAGATCCTCAATGTCTTCTTTGCTTCCTTCGTGCCTTGTGCCATATAGATTTTTGAAATGGTTTTCAGCTGCAATTTTTATTTGATCAAATTTATTATAGATCTGCCCTTCTTCATTTTTAATCTCAGTGATATGATTCCGAGATAGGCGGGCTTTGTATTGTCGGTGGAAAAAGGCAGTATTTCGGTCTCCTGCCTTTAGCCAGAGGCTGCGAGATTTAAGTCTCCAGTGCTCTTCTTCCCTTCTGCAGGATTGGTGGATGTTTCTTTGGAAGGCCGCTTCTTTATTTAAAATTTCCGGGGTAATGTTGAGCCCTTCCATATCAATTTGCAAGGTTTCTAGCTGCTGAACATCGAGTTTTCTCTGCTGGCTGGTGGGGTTATGGATTTTCCTTAGCCACTCTTTTAGAGCTTTTTTGGTGGCTTTTAATTTTTGCTCCCAAACAAAACTTGGGGATCCGTTGATGGGGATATCCCAAGCTGATTGGATCGTGTCCTTGAACCCTGCTTTTTCAATCCAAAGAGGACTGAATTTGAAGGGAATGGGGCCAAGATCTTCTTCGGGAGCCAAAAGGAGTTGGATTGGCTTGTGATCCGAGGAGAGCTTGGGGAGAATTTTTGTTGATATGAGAATCTTTTCCATCAGCAGGGAACTTTGAATTAGAAATCTGTCCAGCCGGGCAGCGATGTGGTCAGACCCAGATCTGTTGTTGGTCCAAGTATATTTGCCTCTCACCGGGGCAAAATCGAGTAGATCCCTCTGCTGCATTATTTCCTCTACCAATGGGAGCAACTGATCTCTGCTGCTGTTTCCCCCCCTTTTTTCTTTTGGCTTCATGACTAAGTTGAGATCTCCTCCCAGGACAATGTTGTTTAGGGGGTGTTGATCTAAGAAGGCTGAAAGAGTATTCCAACAATCTCTTTTTTCTACATAATTTACTGGAACATATAAATTGAATAAAGCTATAGTTAACTTACTTTCTAAATGCTTGAGCTCCGTGAAGATCCAGTGCTGGGTCTCATGGAAGTTTGATAGGTGGAACTGATCTTTCGACCAGAGAGTTGCAACTCCCCCCGAGGTTCCCCTTGAGCTGACTGCTATGCCATCGTTCTTCTTCCATTTAGATTTGCTGATATCCTTGAGGGCTTGCCCATCGATTTTGGTCTCTTGGAGCAAGAGGATGTCTGAGGGTTCTATTTTCATCAGATCTTTGACGGCTTCAATTTTTGGTTGGGTCCCCAGACCTCTACAGTTCCAAGAGACTATACGCATTATTTACCTGGCGAGGGGTTTGGGATTCCTCCCTTGATGGATCTTCCTCTAGTATTTCGTCCTATAGTCATCTCTATTGTGGACTGGCTCCCTTGCATTTTGAGTCGCTCTGCCTCCTCCTCCCTGGCTGCTTTGTGGGTCTTCCTGCCTGCTTTCTTTGAGGGTCTCTCATAGGTCTCTTCATCTGAGGAGTCTGGTGGATCTGGCAATTTTTTCTTCTTTATTATATCTGCATATGAAAGCCTGGAGGGGCTGTCCTGAGGAGAGCCGGGCGATGCCTCTCCGCCACGCTCTGTATTTGTCTGTGGATCTTCGACCTGTGCTGGATTGTTCATATCCGTTTCTGGGGGTTCTGATGGAGAGGCTTCTTCAGTGCTTGGGATCTCATACGGTTGCTGTTGTGTTTCAATTTCTTTGCTAGCTTTTCCTTGATCATTCCCTTTTGTGGCTGATTTCCCTGTTGCTTTTGTATGACCCGTTTTCTGAATTGTAGTCCATTGATCTCCTTTGTGGGGGTGGCTCTGATCTTCCGTTTTTTTCTTGCAATTTTTTGCAAAGTGGCCATAGTCATGGCAGTGTCTGCATTTGAAGGGGATCTGCTCGTAATCCAGCTCTTGGATATGTGACCATCCTGCCACGGTAAGTTTTATTGCTTCGGGTAGGCCTTCTTCCAGATCTACTTCCACACATATTCGAGCACAGGAATATTGGTCTTTCCTTGCGGCCTGATCAATGTATTTGCCAAGGGAGTTGCCGATGATTTGGAGAGATTTCTGACTCCAGCAGTGCAGGGGAAGATGGGGAAGCCGCACCCAAACTGGAACCGCAGAAGGAACATCTTGGGTCGGGTCGAAATCTGGAGACCATTTGTTTAAATATAGTCCCTGTGGCCCCATGAAGTATGGCCCGTTCCTGAAGATAAGACTTCGATCTTCTGCTGATTCAAAGACAAATACAAAGAAACCTTTACCTACAAAATAAGATTTAATTCCCTCCTTGATCAGAGGGGTCCAGTTTCTCTTGATCCAGTTTTCTACAGATTTGGGCGAAGGCCAGAGACCGGTAAACTGCCCTATGAGCCCTCTGTCAGCTAGATTCAGAGCTGAGCGGCAGGTTTCTTCCTCAGGGAGGGCCACCGAGGGAATGTATTCTTTTCTCTTAACGAATTTCTGTTGTTGAGCAGATGGTGGGCGTTTTTTGCATGCATCAATAATTTTTTGAAATTCTAAAACTTCTGGAGGGAGGGGGGGAGGATCCGCCTCCCCTTCACTGGGCATGGCTGCCAAGATCCGCAGCTACAGCTCGCAGAGCCAGCACGGGGCGGCGCAGGGGCTAGGTCAATCCTTTAATTTAATATTTTAACCTAATTTAAATTATCAAGATTTTGAGAAGAATAAAAGTGAAGTTTTACCTTTTCAAAAGGGAAAAACCGTTAAATTTGTTCACTTTCTAAATCCACGGAGCATCGAGTTTGATACTTGCACTTCACCAAAATTGGAGAGCTGCAATCGTGGGTTGTTACTACGGAAAAGCTTATGTTATTTTAATGTAAGTGCAAGTGCAAGTAGTTATTAAAAATTAGCGATAAGAATTGAAGGCCTGCTTTTTGGTAATTTATGCTATTTTAAAAGCATGTCTTGTCTTAGGGCTCGATTTTTAGTCAAATAGGTAGTTTATAGAGTTCTGGTTTCTGTGATCCATATCAAGTTTATGAGAGATTTTTTGGCGAAAATATGTAGTTATTATTATTTTGTCGCTTTGGCAATATAATAATTTGATTAATAAAAATATTTTCAGAAAAAATCACGTCAAAAAAATTTGGTCAACCAGTTTCAAACCAACTTATATAGTTCATTGTCAAAATAATTGTTTTATTTTTATATTTTTTTACCGAAAATTTATAAAATCAATTTTGCGACCTATTAATTAAATCAAACTGTTATAATTTTTTTAATTTATCAAAATAAAATTTTATAATATATTTTTTTTTTTTACCAAAAATTTTATCCGAATCCTTGCCCAAAAGGGTGAGTAAAGGGTGTGATTTATAGATAATTGTTATCCCACGATTAAACAAAAGCTTGCTTCCAAATAAGAGAGTGTGTTTAACAATTATTTATTAACCTCCGTCATTACAATTGAACCTTCACAATATATTTTTTTGCACGTTATAGTTACGTGATGGTTACCAAGTATTATATATATATATATATATATATATATATATATATCTACCAAGACGATATTTATATACCAGACAAGCTAACTTTTAAACTTCCCACTTGATGAGTATTTAATTCACTTAAATAAATTTGACAGAGGCTGCATTATGATTTTTTTTATGTAAGATATGAAGAGTATTTAAATTATTGTTTTCTCTGGAAAGTTCCGTCATGTTCACAACCAAAAAATTATATATTTATTTTCATATTATTTAAAATATGAACCAAAACTCCATTATTTTCCATTTAAATTTTTCTTAAAATTAATAAGAAAAGTCATATATTATTTTCTTGCAATTTCAAAGAAAACAATTCTCTGCTTGTGTAGAAATTTTTATTTCATATTACAAATCCATCCATTTATTTAAATTGATAATTTATTTTTTCTCTAATTATCATATATATCTAAAGTATCTTCTAAAAACTATATAGATTTAAAGTATCTTCTAAAAATATCAAGTGAAATTGCCTTATAGCACGTAATTTATTTTTTTCAATTTAAAAATTGGTTTTTAAAATACATTTGTCATATTTCTTTTTATTATTCTATTTGAATTTTTTTTTAATTTATTAAAGTTCAATTTACAAAAAAATATATATCTATTTTTTACTAATTTTTAATTAATATTTATTTTATTATTTTCATAAATCAATGATACAATATTATAATAAAGTTTTTTATTATCATAAATTAATTATACAAAAGTATAATTTTTATAGCTCTAAAATTGTATTTAAATTTTAAAAATCAAATAATTAAATTTTAAAAATCAAATTAATAATTTTTCAGAACCATTTTAATCATATTATTAATAACTTGAATTTAATTATATGTCTCATCTTTTATTTGAATATTTATTTAATTGTTCATTTATTCTTAGATCTAAAGACTTGTGTGATCCATAATGTAGAAATCAGTGTTTCAGATTAATTACATCGTAAAGATTGGGTCCACGTTTCCAACAAACTAATGTGGTTCATCCTCAGGATAAAGTGAGAAACCAATCGATCTGATAATGTTCAGGGTTAGCCATTCAAAATTAGTTGTTGGTGAAATAAAATTATTTACGAATACATGATGAAGATTATTAAGTAAACTAATATTTAGTTAGAAACTAGGTGTTATGTAATAATTAATTATTTAATATCGTAAATTATTTATCAATTTAAATAATAATATTATCTAAAAATAATTTATTTATATAATATTATTAGTTAGGGTTGAACTATTCAATGTGAATTTGGTAGAAAACTAGCTATTATAATGATATAATAAATTAGTTAATAATAATAATAATAATAATAATAATAATTAATTTATTTATTTATATAATAATATTTAGTTGAAAAATTAGTTGCTATGTAATAAAACAATTTTTATAATACTATGACCTAAAAAAATTATTTTTAATTCTATTATTTGGGGATGATTTAATTAAAGAATATTTATAATAGTAAATGTTATTCATCTATCTTCTCTTAATGACTAAAATGGTAATATGCAACTACAACATCATGTGTATGTTGACAAAACTTAGACCACCTAAAATATTTTGCTAAAATATCATGTTGATAGTTTTTAAGGCAGTGAACTTTCAACGAATGAAATTAGTAACAAAATTGATTATATCTTAAAAAAAAGCATGATTACAATTAACAAAATACCTTAATTTAACAATCAATAAAACTTAAATTAAACTAAACAACAAAATTAATTATATAATTACAATTAACAAAATACTTCAATTTAATTATCAATAAAACTTAAATTAAAATAAATTACAAAATTAACTAATTAACTAAAATTAAGTACAAAATTAACTAATTAACTACGATAGCGCTTGTTAAAATAGAAAAATAAGATTCGAACTTTTGATAAAACGAGCGATAAAATTTGAAAGGCACGTCTTTTGGTCAAATATGTAATTATCATTAAACATTAGCAATAAAATTCGTATCCCCGATGTTTGGTAATTTATGTTAATTTAAACCCATGTTATAAAACGATAGGGACAACATGCGGTCAAACATGTAGTATAAAGTAATTTATGTTAATTTAAACACATGTTATAATACTATAGGGACGACTTTTGGTCAAACATGTAGTATACAATTTTGGAAATAAAATTTGAAATTATGACTTTGGTTATGTTATATTACGTTATTGGTATTTAATTAAAAACAGGATTAGAATTTTTTTTGAAAAAGTAAATTTATTTTAATAATATATTTTTGTTATTTTTTTTTCCCGAGTATAATGAGTGATTTTGGTTATGTGTGATTTTGGTTATGTTATATTATGTTATTGGTATGCATTTAATTAAAAAAATGTTGTATTATTGGATTAGAATTATTTTAAAACAAAATCTGTTTTAATGTCTTTTTTTACATTTAAGTATAATAAGTTATTTTGAATAGTTGAGTAGAGTGAATTACATATATTAGTGTTTCATTATTGTTATTTTGGATATTACATATATTTATTTATATATTTTTAATAAAGTATGCTTTTAAAATTAAAATTAATAATTTTATCTCAAATGTTTTGATGGGTGTCGATTTTCGAGATATGCTCGATGCTTGGGAAATGAAATGTCGTATAAGGAAGATGGGGAGGAAGACATTGTATCTAATTTCCCATTAGACAATAGATAAAGTGAAAAGATTTGCGCGGTGTGTTAGACTTCACTCACCCTCCGCTGAAAGTTGTGCTAGTAAGGTAAGGTGTTTAATGACACATGTTCGTGTTGGTATAGTTTATATTGGGCTTGTTGAGTGGAAGTTTCTTGACTTTGGTCTGAATTGTTGTAGTTTGGCTAGGTTATTCGGTCCTTGAGTATTCTTGGAGTGATGGTGATTTCAACACCACCGCTCCCTCCATTATGGTCAGTCTTCAAAAGCTACAAGCTTGTCTATTAGTGCCCATTTCATCGTTCCCATTTGTGGGTTGTGGGATTTTTGCAGGGTAGGGTCGCTAGTCTCAGGTTCCACTCTAGTGGTGCTCGGTAGATTGTCATTTAAGCATATTTGTGGTTTGGGTGGTGCCTAGGCCCTTCGCTTGCGTTGAATCTTTTGATCATTCTCCTCTCTCCAGTCTTATCCTTGCCCTCTGTGCCACTTGCTTGTTGGGGTGCTCTCTCCTGGGTCTCGAGGTGGATTTTGGTGATGGTGGAAACGGGCTTTTGGATTGGTCTGTTTCAAGTGAAGTCAAATTCTTGGCTGGTTGTTGCGCATTTCGGTGATTATCATTAGTTCTCGGTAGTCTCTGGGGGGTTTGGTGGTGTTGGCTCTAGTCAGGCTCTTGGGGTTCTGGGTCTTGGGGTGTAGTCAGTTGGCCTGCGACTCTTCTTTCTCATGTTTACCTTGTCTGGCTGGTGTCTAATTCAATTATTGTTGAGGTCTTCTCTTTTCAGGCTTATGTGTGGTGGTGGCCAGTTTCGCAGGGGTGGTCCTTGCTGGTTAATTTGGGGCTAGCGTCAGGGCTTCTTTGGCTTTTGGTTTGGTGGAAGGGTGTGCGGTGTGCAGTGGGCCTTGTCCTGTTTGTGTCCTCCCATGTTTTCATCATGCCTCCAATTCTGCGGATCTCTCGCTACCAACCCCTGAAGAAGGAAATGTTGGGCAGTCGAGGTGGCTCGGAAAGATTGTTGGAGGTGGCGTAGAGTGACCAGACCACTACAAGATTCAAATGGGGAGGGTGTGTCATAGGTGTTGTGGTCAGGGCATCGTATGGTGCTTGAGGTGGTAAGGGGGGTGCTGGCTCTAAGTGGGGTGGTTGTGCAGCTAGTGGCGACAAGGAAGGGAATGTGGACTATGGCCATGGAGCAGTCATGTGAGTCTCAGCGACAGGCTAGGGTGTGCGGGGCATTCAGCTGTTGGTTAGCCTATTAGCCTTGCTACCCTTCGCGACATGTTCCAATCTGTTCTGGATCATCTAGAAGCTTACATCAAAACTAGAAAGGAAGACCATGAGGTTGCCATCGCCACACTTAATCAGTTGCAATAATTTCAATTCCATGACAGAGAAAGGATTGCGGTGGTTTGGCGAGGGGGAAATTTTCTAGAAGAAAAGGTCGAGAAGCTAGAATCGTGGTTGGCTCACTTTGAGCAACATGTTAATTGTTCATACAACTGTTTTCCCCTTCTAGGGACTGGGTCAAATAATCAAGCGTCAATTACTTTTGATGATTCAGTATGGTCACTAGTTTCCATCAAGTTTTGTTTGTCTTTTGGTGCTTTGGCATGTTAGGCTTTCGACTACTAATCTGCTTCTTCTACTATTTCTTTATAATATGGTGATAGCATTAGTCAATAAACTCGGTCACGGTGATACCACTTACATTTTGATATCTATGTATTTTCCTTCTAATAAATAAATTGAATCTTGACTTACAATTTTTAATTTTTTTTTATGTGAAATACTATTATATATAGATAAATAATTTAAATCTTTTTTAAACAATTAAAATTAATTTAATATTCAATTTTTTTATTACTAAAATAAAAACTATAAATTTATCACATGAACATCACAAACGTGGATGTACCAACCTTATATTCTTTTGTGGATATGGAGGTTATAATAATGGATTGTGGTCATCCACCATGATTTCAAGAGCTAAGCTCCAACAATTTTAATTTTATACCATATATTAATATTTTACTTTCAAGTATTAAAAAATTATATATATATATATATATATATAAAAATAAATATAAATTATTAAAAAATTATATATATATGATTAATTAATTAATTAATAGTTTTGTATTTAAATATTATTTATATAAATAGTTAAATGTTTATATCTATATATATATCATTTTTTTAGGTTATATATATATATATATTAATTAGTGTAATTAATATAAATTTTAATTCAAAAAAATAATTACACAATATTTTTTTTATTAGTATTTAATTTTATTTTTGAATGCAGGCTTTTATGATCCATATTACATTAAGAAGAGACTTTTTGGTAGAAATCACAAAGGAGAAAATTTTGCCAATCTGTTTCGCACAGCTAGTATGGTTCATCATCAGGACCAGATGAAGACGTAGATCATGACGCGAGATTAAATAGAGGGGGTTTCGCACCACCTAGTATGGTTCATCATCAGGACCAGATGAAGATGTAGATCATGACACGAGCTTAAATAGAGGGGGATGCGGAGACCAAAAAATCACATAACGACTAGTTTATGAAAATTAATATTTTAATGATGATTATTGAAATCAAATAATATTCTTATAACAAGTAGTTTAATAATAATAATAATAATAATAATAATAATAATAATAATAATAATAACAATCGAAAAAACTAAGCATTAATAAGAAACAAACAATCTAAGTCAACCAAAACGGAGTAAAAAAATAAAAATAAATAAATAGGAGTCAAGGCCTCATTAATGAGTCAAAATCCTATAACAAAATTATTATTATTATTTTAATAGCTAGTTTATGAAAATTAATATTTTAATAATGATTATTAAAATCAAATAATATTCCTATAACGACTAGTTTAAAAATAATAATATTATAATTTACAATAATTATTAAAAAATATTATATATATATATATATATATATATATATATATATATATATAATATTTTTTAATAATTATTGTAAATTATAATATTATTATTTTTAAACTAGTCGTTATAGGAATATTATTTGATTTTAATAACTTTTCGTTCTTTATATATATATATATATATATATATATAAGAAACAAACAATCCAAGTCAAGCTAAGGAACATACTCAATTTTATATATATATATATATATATATATATATATATATATATATATATATATATATATATATGAGTCACGACCTGATTAATGAGTCAAGATCATATAATAAATAATAATTAAATAAGTCTAAAATTAAAACAAAGCAATCAAAAGGGAGGGGAAAGTTTTTTTTTAAGGTGAGAAAACGGATTAATAGAATATTAACATTAGATGTAATTACTTGTATAGAAACAAAAATTCATAAATGGAAACATCCAACCTTAAAAGAAAAAATAATCTGCAAACAGAAACAAACTAGGAGGACAGGACATGGACTCAATTTCTGCTAATATTTCAACATCATCTCTATTTAAATTATTGGGACTTTTTTTGATTTCAAAGGCCTCTCTAAATTTAGGATGATGGAAACAAATAACCTTGGAAATGACGTGGGCTTCCTCAATGCAGATGTGATGCCTAGGATTTTCAGCATGTCTTGCCAAAGCAGAGGAGCGGGTCCTGTCATGCTTGATGTCAACTGCATGCTCACGAGTCCTTAGATTAATGAGTGACCAATCTCACCAATGTAGGGAGTCCCACAAGAGCAAGGGATAACATAAACACCTTTCATATTTATGGGATCCACAAAGACTTTAATGGATCTTACGGAGCTTTGGATGGTATTTAGAGGCCTCAACGTTGAAGAAACCTTATGCCTATTTAGGATCCTCGTAATCTTGTCCATAGTTCCTTGGATAAAAGGGAGACGAACCCCAGAAAAATGATCCTTGGTTTCTTTCTTAGCCTTAGGACCTTTTTCAACTTTGAGGAAATCCTTATTACACTCGTGTCTACTATACCCATTATTAAAGAAAACACCTAAGAGGTCTGCTTTCTCCTCATTGAGATGGTTATCATCGGAAACCCTTAAAGCTCTAGTCGCTAAAGTATTGAGAACACCAAGCTTTTGAGCTAGGAAATGATGAGATTAACATGAAGGTATTTCTCTGTGTGAGTTTTCTTCCGAAGACTCATGAGAAAAATATCCATCTTCATTCCTTGAGAATAGGATGTCAAAGGGCAGAGTATTATTACTTTCAAATTCCATGGTGAACTTTATGGAATTAGATTAATTATATATATATTCTTAAACTAGCCGTTATAGGAATATTATTTGATCTTAATAATTATTATTAAAATATTACTTTTCATAAACTAACCATTAAATTTTTTTTATTAATAATAATAATTTTACCTTCTCTTTTGATTACTTTGTTTTAATTTTAGTCTACTTTAATCATTAATTTTATTATAGGATCGTGACTAATTAATCGGGTTTTGATTCTTTTTTTTTTACTCTATTTCCTATATTTGGTTAACTTGGATTATTTGTTTCTTATTAATGTTTATTTTTTTTTTATCTTTCTTAATAATAATAATAATTATTATTATTAAACTAGTAGTTTTACGAATATTATTTGATCTTAATAATCATTATTAAAATATTAATTTTCATAAATTAGTCTTTATATGATTTTTTGGTCTTTACATCTCCCTCTATTTAAGATTGTGCGATAATCTACATCTTCATATAATCTTGATGAACAACACTAGCTAACTCGAAATGAATCCATAAACTTTTCACTTATATACTTTCTATAGAAAAAACTCTTCTTATTTAATTTTATATTATATATTAATTTTTTATTTTTTATAATAAATATTATAAAATTATAATTCAATTTTTTTTAAAATTAAAATGAAATTGTATTTCATTAATTAATAAAATAAAATTTAAACCTAACTCAAATGTGTAATTATAATAAATATCAATATATTTTTTTAAATTAATAAAAAAATTACTCTTCCAAAAAATTAAAACATAAAAAATAAAAACTCTAACCATTATTTATATTTAATATTTTAAAGCAGATATTAATATTATTTTTAATGATGTCACGGTAAAGTTTCACGGCAACTCACTACTATAATTGTCTACATTCAATGTTTTGTCTACTATTATATAATTGTCTACATTCAATGTTTTGACCCAATTCTTAAGTGATGTCACACAAGATTAGGTCATGCAGTTCGAAGTGTTTGCGATCTATTTTGCATTGACTTAAAATAATTTTCCCTTCCATTATAGAAATAATGCATTATTGACATTCAACGCAAGTAAACCAAAGACAACTTATAGCCATGAGTTGGTATTACGCTAGCACAAGTTGTAGATTTAAACGGCCATAAACCTGTATTCTTGGAAACCATATAGTATTTAACAAGTTTAAGTTGACTTGAAATTGGCGTGAAGAGATGAAGGAGACGCAAGATAAAGAAAGTTGGAAGACCATAGAGAAAAAAAAGAAAGCTACAACACCAATCTCGCCAAGAAAGACGAGAAGCCAGACAATTAGAAACTAAGAAAGAAAATTATAGGTCTGATAGACCAATTTGGTCTCAGTGGACGTTAACCACCACCACCATCATCATCATCATCATAAAAAGTTTGTATAAATCGAAATAAAGATAATTTAAAATATTTATATTAAGGTATTATATTAATATTATAAATATTAAAAAGTTATAATGAAATATTAATATTATAAAATAGTATGAGAGAGCGTGGAGAAATATGAAATATAAATATTTTAAGTTAAAAGATAAATATTAGTAATTATATTTGATGTTGCAAGGGAAATATCGGTAGCATATGCGAAAGAAGAGCATAGATGAAAAAATATGTTATATGTTATGTGATCTGACTATAGTCGAATTTGAGTGAAAAAGAAATATTAATATTAAATGCAATACAATAAAACAATCTACTCAAAACATAGACATGTGCAACTTCCTTCCCAAGTGCTCAATACAAGAGCTTATTTTCATTGACAATTGCATTGTAGACCCAACCGTTGTCTTTCATCACCTCAGCTAGACTGAACCCTTCACCCTCATATGGTAATGGTTCTAGATCAAATTTCTCTACGAGTATTCTCGAGATTCATTTCCATTTATACACATCTTCATTAGCACAATTAAAAGCTTAGTTCTTTCGATAAGGATATGTGATAGCCGAAATTTCATGTTCTGCAATCAATTCTACATTAGATGCATCCATAAATTTTTCCCACGAAATATTGTTCCTTAGGTACTTGAAAGACAACCCCTCATGTTTACAAATGGCAGTGTAAACACACAATGTGCCTAAAACATTAATCAAGTTCCAAGGAGAGAAGGAAAATATGTGTGTCACATGGTCAATGGGCCAAGTTGATCCTTCTTTCTTCTTTGCAGCCTCAAATACAATATCCTCGAGAGTCTAGTAAAAATCTGGCATAGGTAGCCTAGGAAGCTCTTCAGGAAAGGGTGCTTCATGGGGTTTATATTTCCCCAAAGAAGAAGAAAAAATTATTGTAATGATGCACTTCATTGATTTCCCCAAAGTGAGAAACCATATTATAGTGACGAGATAATACTGAAACACCAAAGAGTTTCTCACTCCAAGTTTATGAGAGTTTCAAGCACCAATAAATTGTCTTAAAAATAGATGTGAAACTATAAATTAAAGCACTTACCCCACAAGGGCCAAGGGAACATGTTCACTAGGAATACTAGCTCATTGTGATTAAATGGACACCAATCCAAACACCAATCCGTGACAAGAAACATCACCATCAATTTTAGAAATATATGCATTCAAAATTAGCATAAAAATTTCCACAATCCATGAATTCATTAAATATTCCCTACCAATCACATACTGCTAATCTATTAACTCTCAACATAGTGGTATAATGCAATATTAATGGATTGTAGAAAAGCAATTAAAATAATGAGTAAATGATTGAAAATTCCATGGATTTTTACAAAATTCGTACCTAAGAACAAACCAAATGAACTCAAAGAAAATGAGCTATGATTTCCAAATAAAATCAGTGTTGTAGTTAAGAAATGAAAATATTTAAGCAAAGATATGGATTAGATTCCTGCAACAAATTCACTAACATGAGAAAAGGGATTGAATGAAGGGCATGGCAGAACAAAGGTAAAAATCAAGCTATTGCGAGATTTATATGTCTGAAGCAGGATGGATGGTAGATCCTTGGGTATTGCTAATACAAGTCTCCTTGAGCTTTGGCTACAAATTCATCATTGCATATACACAGTTATTACTGGTCAGGTAATGTGACCTGGTCTAGTGGAGTTATCCCAAGATTGCATTTGCATTAATTGAAAAGGGTTGTATTATTTGTGAACGAGTGAAAGAAACTTATTTTCAGTATGTATCTATTAGGAACACTTCCCTTCAAGGGGAAACAAATTGAGAAAAAAACCTCTGATTATTCAATAATGAATTCTAAAAAAATAGGGATGTTAAGAAATGTAAGCAATTGCCAAGTAATGAATTCTAAAAAAAAAGGATGTTGAGAAACCCGTTCTCACCAAAACATATTTCATGTGGATTTATTTTGTAGATGAACACTAGAATTTGGAATCCATAGGCACCATCCATATTTGCATGCGGTGCTTGCAATATCAACAAATATATGTGTGCTCGCTCCATATTTTCTAGTAGACGATCCCTCGAATATTTTCGGTTGAGCATAGATACGAATTAGATTCCTGCAACTAATACACTCACTTCAACAAAGGGATTGAATGAAGGGCATGAGAGAACACATATAAAAATAAATCTATTGTCATATTTATATGTGTGAATTAGAATGGATGGTAGATCCTTGGGTATTGCTAATACAAGTCTCCTTGAGATTTGCTACAAATTCATCATTACATGTACATGGTTCTTACTGGTCAGGTAATGTGACTTGTTCAAGTGGAGTTATCCGAAGTTTGTATTTGCATTAACTGAAAAGGAAAACGTGTTTGTGAATGAGTGAAAGAAATTTATTTTTAGTATGTATCTATTAGGTATGCTTCCCTTCAAGAGGAAAAAATTTGAGAAAAGGAACCTTCGATCCTAAACCTAAAATATTTAATACCAGTAATGTGGAAAGCCAAATAAGAAATGAAAAGTCCGAGAACATGATAATGACAATGACATAAATCAAAGAGACAAATCTTTCTCTTGTTCAAAAGAACAAAAGTTTATACAACATTTTAAATAATTATATAACCTAAAATATATTGCACTTGGCTTAGACCCTTGGAAATATCAATTTAAATGAAAAATCTAATTAATGTATCTTGGACTCACAACTAAATAGACTTGAAAATATCTATATTCCAATATATTGTCACAACATAACATATGTCCTCATCGATGCATCATACTTTTACATAAAATTAAGATAATAATGCTCTTGTTGCTAGAAAATACATAAAATTACTTTATAATTTGAAGCACATAATATAATATAACATAAATATCACGATTTCTCACTGTAAAATTATGCCTTCTACACAACCAAAAGAGCTTAATCTTGGCATATCATTTGTCCACTCAAGAGTTGAAAGGCATAAAATCTAGTAACTAAATTTCAATTAAAAAGAGTAGTTTATACATTATGTAACTACTTCCATTGAATTTTATGTAAAACTTTCACATAAGAAAAGCTTAGAAAATCATATCTCAATTATTTTCGAAAGTTGTAGTTTAATTATTTTAAATTTTGATTTTTTAATAGTATAATTATTTTATGTCTTCGGATGTAATTAAAAAATATATAAAATCATAATCTCTTAAAATTAAAAATCAATATGTTTATATTAAAAAATAAAATTTTAATCTTCTATAAAATTAAATTAATGAAAAAATAATAATCTCACCCAAAACTATTTAATCATTTAATGAGTAATTGTAATTATGTATGGCTTTTAGAGTATGCCCTAAAACTTCTTTTTCTAGAAAAACATGTTTGAAAACTAAACTATAATAGATTTCCCACAATATAAAAACTCATAATCATTTTTATGTGAAAAATATTATATTAAAATTAAAATCACAATATCACTCATAACCATATTTTTATATTTCATACCCATGTTTAAAAAAAAAATGACAACCATAATTGTAACTATGTACTCATTATAACCATTAATCATTTTATCATAGCAACATGTTTTGATGATCTCCATGGATTATCTTATGATAAGATATCTCATGATCATATATACAAACTAAAATGATATTTCCCCATAGAAAAGAGGCCATTATTCTAAAATCAAATTGCACATGTCTTTTCTCATTAACTTTATTAGACAACAAGAAGTTATGCTACACATTAATCTACAATCGTACTGAACATGCCTTTTCTCATGTGTCCTAATAAGATATATTGAAGAAGTTATGGGTGAAAATGTGAAGCTAGGTTACACTTTTGTGAGAAATGCCCCCGAAAAATTTACAATCTCAATTTTTCGGGCAAACCAAAATTTTCTTTAGCCAAACTATTATACTAACATTCGATTGAACTTTTGGCCATTTAGATTAATGTCGTCCTTTAAACGAGTTTTTTCCCAGAGCTGAAAAAATCAGCAAAAAGATAGCTTGAACGAAAAAATAATTCGATCGAATAAATAATTCGGCCGAACTATTTGTTCAGCCGATTTTTTTATTATATATATGACAGCCTTGATGTTGCTATGAACTTTCATTCGCTCCTAATTTGTGGTTGTCGTTGAACCGAGTGTTGTTAATTTGTGATTTTGGTTGAGCTGAGCCAAAGGTGAGCATTGTTGTTATTGTAGTTGAGTTGAGTCAAAGCTGAGCATTTTTGTTATTGTTGTTGAATCCATCGATTCAGTGGAGGTTGGTATGTAGTTCAATTTTTCTTATAGAAATTTTTTAATGGTTTTTGCAGATATTATAATTTGTTTTCTTTTTTTGCAGCGTTTATTGGAGCTATAGGAATTTTGGTTGGTTACACCTCGTCATCACTGGCTGCTTTCTCAGCCTCCTCGTACAACCTCCTCATTTGGACAAGGTAAGTCCTCCAAAATACCTAGAAAAATTCATTATAAATTGCTGAAGAGTTTGTAAAGAAACTACCTCTTACAATGGTTTTATCATCAGCTTACCTCTCGGTTAAGTAGGAAAACCTACAAGTAACTTTGTTGCACATTTGCATGTCATTACACCCAGTCTCCACGTCATTTTACAATGAAATAATGCAATATACTTAGAAATCCATTATCCATATTATTTGTTATTTGATACAATTACATAATTGTGTATATAATTATATAATTTTATTAAGTAAATTTATAAAATATTTAGTTGGATTTAGAGATGCATGGAAATTGATATTGGAAATTTCATTTATGTTAGAGTTTTTATAATAAGACTGAGATTTGTCTTACCTTTTAGTATTAGATGATTATTAACAAAATAACCTTTTTTTATAATGATAACTTGAACAATGTGAATACCGAAATAAAATTTGGGGCTCTTAATACATTATATTAATTTATCAAAATAATATCTCAAACATAAATTAATATCTCAAAATTCTTTATAATGATAATCAAATTTTGAATATGGTAAATTTTGAACTATTTTTTAAAATTTGGAGACCATTTGGCATCACATTTCTGATATGTTATCCAGCAAACACCACAATGCCTCTATCTACCATCACTACCACACAACCCCTTGGTTGATGGTTGCCCCTGCAAATCGAACCAAATGAAACCAAATCGACTACTACGAATTAAATTAAATAATTTTTTATATAATTTAACACTCTTCTCACAATAAAATTAACCAATTGGATATAAAGTAATCATATTATTTTCACATTATTTGTCACATGCTTTCCATGCTTTCCATGCTTTCCTTTTCATTATGTGCAATTCACTTTTCTTGTGATAGGAACACCCATTCCCATATAATTGCTTCCATGTGGCTCTAACTCACTTCTTCTCACCCTGATATAGTTCTTGAGCCTCTTAATAGTGCTAGTAAGTCTGCCTTCCTTGACAGCCTTGTATGTGCTTCCCAAAGTACCCTTTCCCATCATCTCAATTGTTGCCCTCAGCAGGTCCTCCAAACAATAGCTATGTGTTTCTTTAGCGCAGAACACTAGACTTCTGTCACAATCGTAAACCACATTCAAGGCTAGAGGACTTGTTCTGGACCATTGATCGAACCAAGTTTGCCTTTATTTATCTGAAGTATCACCATTTTGTTTCACACCAATGCTTCTCTTGGCATCTTTTGTTGCATGTTCCACCCCTCCTCTCATCTTGCAGAGTAGAAACATAACAAGAAAGAAGACGGACACCACTCCCATCGTGCTTTTGACCACAGTGGCTAGAGTTTTCTATCTATTGAGCTTCTTGGACTTTCTCTTCTTCGTCAAAGGCAAGAAATCTCGAGTCTTCCAACCTGGTTGTTTAATGTAAAACCTTGATGCTTCTTGGTAACATGCTTTCCTTGCTTTTGTTTTTATATGTACATTTATGTTTCCTTTTTCGTATGTGTAATTCACTTTTCTTGTGATAGGAACATCCATTCCCATATAGTTTTTAATGTTGTCCTTTCTAGTGAACTTTTGTGCATTTTTATTCAAGGTTGTTGGTATAAGTGCATAACTGCATCCACCATTCAACACAAAGGAAAGTATCCATCTCATGAAGTGGTAGAGCATATAATCCTAATTGTAGTTCCAAATCTTGTACTTGGATAGGGATTTTATGAAACCTTCCTACTCCTTTGATGTTTCATCCATAAAACACTGTAATTGTGAGGTCATTGGTGGGGTACACAAATAGGTTTAGTTTCTTAGTGAAATGAATGTCGATGTAGTATTTTTTGTTGAAATCCATGAGTATCATTACATTTCTATCTTTTATGATTCCCATGAGCTTTAGGTTCCTAGGTTGTAATTTTCACATCATTATTGCAAGTGGAACTGTAGGTTTTCTTCCCTATTTTTTTATAACATGGGTCTTATTAGCTTCCTAAGATGAGACATAATACACTTAATTGAAGGTTCTTGTACTTGCTCTTTTCAAGTAGTAGCTTATTTTTGAGATACATCTTTTTCATTTCTATTTTGTTGGGTGCATGAGATTGAAGATAATTAGAGTGTTGCCATTGCTTTGTCATCTATTTTTGGTGTTTAAATTTTAATGTTATTGGGTTGACTTGTTTTACCTTGATTTATCTCTTGAATTGTGGTTGATGTTTTACATTTACCAAGGGATTTTTGAAATTTATTGATCTATCATTGACTTATATTGTCTTTCAGATTGTCTCTCAATCCATTCTCTATGCTAATTATTTGTTCTCAATGCTTTGCTCTTGTTGTTGATACATCTTATTAGGTCTTACCAAAAATAAAAATAAAAAACTGCACCATGTTGAAGGATAGCTCTGCGACATTCAAGATTATATTGTGCAACTATGTATAAATCCATTTTTATATCATACACACAAGATTAAGATATAAATAACATTTTAATCATGCCCTTCACTACTGAGAGAAACTCCCATGGACTCCAACAAGTAAAGAAATTAACATATCATGCCTACATCAACAGGAGTTGGAATAAATAAAACAAAATCACAGATTTTGAAAGTGGAGCAATTGAAATTTCATCAATTAAGGAGACATAAGCATTATATTGATATTAAGACTAATTAAAAATATTTACACCATTTAAATCATAATATGTTTGTAAAAGTACACAAGGCACATTTCATCTATTCCTATGCATTGACATGTTAAAGCGTGCAAATCATTAACAACATGTGGGAGCTATTATAAATTATCTCCATGATGCTCATAAAATGCATGATGAACTCAAAATCTTTATAGAGGCAGTAAGATGATAAATTCAAATAATAAATTTATAAATTAAAATTTGTAACATTGTAAAAATAAACACGGTCATATGTACAATTAATAAATCGATTTCTGGATTTAACAAAATTCTTTTGGATGATATGGTGTTCGATTGTTGATTAACTTGTCAATTATATCTTTGTTTGCTATTAATTTGTCAATTTCTTTTTGATTCTTTTTGAGACTTCACAATCCTATCTATAATTTGCTTGGTACTATTAGCTTCATGTTTAGAATGATGAACATCAACATGTTCTTTGTCATTATCACATCCCTCCATTCTAGTACTCTATGCTCTTATAAACTTCTTAACTATTAGGTAGGAGTTAAACATGATTACTTTATGACATCTTTAGGTAGAATGTATAGGTTACCTCGAAAAACCTATTGGGTGGGTTAGGACTAAAGGTGGCCTTTTATGTAGAGCACTTATGGAATTATGGAACAATTTCATTGTTTGACCTCTTTGCATGCATTGAAATTGGATGCATTCCTTCCATATTCCTTTTGGCTGGTTCAAAGCAGATTCACATGGAATTTGAGTAAAGGAGAAACACCATCTTAATGAGTTAGATAGAATCAACAAGTAGTGCCATCTTTGAGAGGTTAACAAGAGGGCGTTTCATCGTTTCATCTTACGCTACCTAAATGATTGGGATTTGAGGGTATGTATCTATCCATTGATACGTAAACATTTCTAGGTTTAATTCTCACTACCCCCAGACATCACATTTGATTACCATCCAAATTATTCCAAAAATGAGGTCGAGACTTCCCCTCTAGAGAAGTATAGGCCGCTCTGCCTTGTGCCCTACACCTCTTGCATCTTGCACCATATTCAATCGAATTTCATTATATTTTACCAATATTGTTATTACGCAATGCATATAAATGCTAGTATGTATCAAAACAAAATAACATAAAATGATATTATCAACATAAAAACATATGTGATACTTTTGGTGATTATATATATATAAACAAATTATTTTATTTATTCATCTGTTTTCTACATACCATCGTTGTTAAATTTAGAATGTTATAAACATTTTAATATCACTTAATATTTTTAAGGTAAGATAAGCTTTCTCGTTACTTGCATCTAACCTAGCTTCCATTATTCAGAATATTTTGCAAATCTAGAAATATACTATGATCTATTATGCCTCATTTCAGCTTTTCCTCGGTGATGAATTGAAACTCACTTCAATTTATACTTTTGTTTCAGCTTTTCCTTGGTCATGGATTGAAACTCACTTTAATTTATACTTTTTCTTTAGTATCCTTTCATCTTCAAACGTTTTGTGCTTTTTACTTGCCTGTTTTTATGTGGGAGATTGAAACATCGAAGTCATTCATTTTTAGTTTTTCATTTTTTATTAATATCATCAATATCATTTCCAAAAATCAAAATCATATACCAAAAAAATCAAAATCATATACCAAAAATAAAATAAAAAGAAAAAGGAAAAAAAAGTGATTGAATTCCAATCTTTGATAAGTAGATTGAAAAAGAAAACACAAACAAATAGATATTTCGTAACCTTATGGTTAGATATGTTCATATTTAAATCAAAATTTTCAATTTAATAAAACAAATAAAAAAACTCAAGGGACAAAATATACTTTAATTTCATACAAACCAACACAAAGCAAAATCAAACTCGAGGGTGTATGATGTGCACACTGGTAATATGGAAGTGGCTAGGAAATCATTTCATAATTTCATGAGAGCAAGCGTTAAACACCAGACAAAATTTCTTGGAACCTTCATATAACAAGATTTCTACCTAGATGTAACCTTTGAAAACATCAAATTTTGGTTGATTATGCTTCAAGTTTGGTTGAATATGCATACTAGCATATTTATGCATTACGTAATAACAAAACTGGTAAAATATAATGGATCAAGTTCGTTTTTTTGGTTGCTAAAAAGAGGGTCTACCTTTTTCAAGTTAATTATTTTCTTTTCTTAGCTCTCATTTTTAAAGAAGCATATAACTAGATAATCTAACAAAATGTATTACAATTTTAATACATAAATTTTAAGAGGGCAACATAGGAATTATATTTACTAGAATAAAATTGGCTCTATCATTTTTCATTTTAGTTGTTTTTCCTCTTTGTTAACTATATTTTTAAAGAAGCATATAAATAGACCCATTTAGGCCATATAAATAAAAATGTATTATAGTTTTAGTGAGAAAATTTTATAACAAGGTAATATATGTATTAAATTTACTAGAATAAAATTGGTCTATCATTTTTCATTTTATTTTTTTTGTTTCTTTGTTAACTTTAGTTTTTAAGGAAGCATATAAATAGACCCATGTATGGCATATAAATAAAAATGTAGTATAGCTTTAATAAACATGTATTATAAATAACTTGAATTAGAAAGATTTGTATATGTGGAATAAACATAAAAATAAATTACTAAATAATTTCAACCTTCAGTTGAGTTGAAGCTAAGTTGAATGAATTAGAGATTTTTTGTTGAGTTGAATTAGATATCACTAGTTGTTTTCCTCTTGCAATTATCAAACCATCCAACCAAGTAGAAACAACCTTTCCGGCTACCTAACTTTCTGATAGATTTGTCTAAATAGGGATCTTTTGCAAAACCCAACCCTTCACTAAATGTTTTGTTTACACATCAAATTTCTTCCATTTTGTTATGATACAATATCAGATTTATTAAATTCCTTGGATTTTGTGAGAATACAATATGGTATTTATGTTTGTAGTACTTTAACCATGTGACTTCTTTAGGCTTTTCCTATCGCATGTTTAAGTGAATATTGGGTTAAGTCAGGATATAAATTTGGATAATTATAATTTTGAGTTGTTAAATCTATGTTGTAGAGTTATACAAGACACTTAATATATTTATACATTCAAAAATATAATTTAAATGACAAAACACCAACACCTTATCAAAAATATAATCATGTAAATTCCAATAAAAATAGAAAATCACTTGATCTTTATACATTAAATTAAAATCTTTACCCCATCTAGATTAAGTTTATCCAATATCCATGAACCTTCTCCAACTAATCATAAGGTAATTTCCTATACCTAGTTATAGTACTAGGTCAAAGCTTTTCCCAACTAATCATGAGGTAATGTCCTATGCCCATTGTTTTCTCACTTCATCCAAGGTATGCATAACTTTTAAAATCTCTTCATTTGGCGCTTTTGATTTTGACTCAATGCAGCGTCAATCAAATCTCGATATCATTATTCGAGTAATGTGATAGTGATAGGGATATTGAATGTGACCATCGGTTTGACATCCGACAAACGCTTGGACATGCATTTAAACATTGATTTTATATAGACTCAGTGCCTAAAATCAATAAATTTCTAACATCATAATTTATAATTGCTTGATGAAACTATCAATCACATGTATAAATTCCGAAGGAGAACATATAACATGATATTGAAACTAGGTTAAATCCTTGTAGTATTCCATTATTCAATCACAATAGGTATTTATTTATTATCATTCTACCATAAACTGAGGGATTTATTTATTATCATTCCATTATTCAATCACAATAGGTATAAATATATTAAATTCATTTTATTGAATTTTTTTTATAGGGATCAGAAAACCCTTTAAACATGGTTGAAAAATGGACATTATGCATAGAACTTTCTTATTATCCCAATCCATAGAAAGAAGTGATTACTTATGTGCTATGAAATATGTTGATGAACAAAGCCATCCAAACAAAAAGGAATGTACTTGGAAGAACAACAAACAATGAAGCATACTATTTTGCATTGATAGAAGCATTAGGAACAACTAGGGAGTATGGATCCAATGGAATTGTAGTCTTCACCAATTATGAACTTGTGTGAAACTAGATGAAAGGCATGTATGAAGATAAAAAAGAGAGGTTAAAACAACTTCATGGAGAAGAAAAAACAATTGTTAATCAATTTCAATCATTTAGCATAAGACATTGTGCAAATGTTAATAGGATGTCTAGTCATCTGTTGTATGGGGCAATGCTAATTTAAGATTTGTGTGTGAAATATGAATTAATGTTAAGATGTGTGTGTTTTTTAGTTATAAATGTGTCATTTTTAATGACCATGTATTCTTTTCAATTCTATACCAAGTGTGCCCCCACTATGTAAGCACAACTTGGTGAACTTGACATGTTTTAGAAAATTTTGTATTTAATTTTCAAAATGTGTGTGCTTCAACATTTGTGATTTTAGTCTTGAGTATATTTTCAATGAAGAGCTTCAGATTGTTACATTAATTTTCTGAATTATTTCATTTTTTTAAATAGCAATTTTAAGATCTTAAAATGCATGATGTAATTTCAAGGGTTACATCAATTAAATGCATTAGGTAATTTCAAGGGTTATATCAATTTTCTAAATTCTTAATATTTTAAATATAAATTTCAATATCTTTAAATATGCAAGGTAACTTCAAGGGTTACAAAAATTTTCTCAATTCTTGATCTTTTTAAATAGCAATTTTAAAAAGAATTGTAAATGCATGAGGTAACTTTTTAAATATCATGCAACTATACCTATACATCTATAGGTATCCATATCATCGATGAGAATTTGCCACATGATTCTTAGCTGAAAATCAATAGAGTCTCATGCATCTACTAGAGGGGGAGGTCTTAGTCATGGATCAAAGAGAATATCAAATGAATCGGGGGAGGTACATCATGATCGCCGTATATATATGTTTATGTGCAAATTTGTAAATTATATTTTAATATAATCATATGTACAAGTATACATATGGAATTGATTTTTTATCAATTTAGCTTTAAATTAATATATAATAAATTTCATTTTTTTAGGAGCATCTCAAACTAGGTCGAAAAGACTATCTACTCAATCAATGGAGGGACATCATTCACATCGTGGTGTATATATATCTATATATATATATATATATATATATATATATATATATATATATATATATATATATAGATATATATATATCTATATATATATATATATGAATTTAATTAAATTAAATGACAAATAGGTAGAATCATATGTATGTACACATATATATTGAATTGTTTTTCTATTTTTTTTTAAATCTTCGCTCACTATATTGTTGCATGACGGTGGTCAACACTCTCATGGTGGTCATCAATCTTATGGTTGTAAATATTCTCTGGGTGGTCATCGATCATAGGCTGGTCAACAATCTCTGGATGGTCATTAATCTTAATAATATCATCATAATCCTCATAATTTTGGTAAATTATATAATAAAAAAAGTATGTTAAAACAATTTTTTACATGTAAATGAATTGTATGTACATATGCATGTACATGTCTATCTTGCATGTGTATGAATAAATTTGTTCACATGTTTTCATATTTATGTAATTTTATATATTGATGCAGAGGGTGGAAATGTTGCTCCAAGTAGACGTAAGAGAAGTCGGGTAGTTCAAGAAGAAGGTGTTACACCAACTACCACTTATCCATCTGATATTCCTGATGAGCTTCTTTGGGAGACAAACCTCCAACAATGTACATTACAATGGTAAAAAATTCATTATTAAAAATTGAGGAAATACCTTGGGAGTTTGGAGCTCTCTACAGAGAGTCGAGAAAGCTTAGAAATAATTGTGCACTCTCTAAGATCATTTCTAGATATTTACGAGAAGCTTGGGCCATCCACAGATTCATTTATAGATATGTTGGCATCTTCTTATTCATGGGCACATCTATGAGCCCATATTGTTCCAGGAGGGAGCTCAGCTGATCAGAGAGTGGGTCTAGCTGTGTGTGATGCCCCCAAGATTCCTCATGTCCAATGGAGAAATTCAAGTCTCCCCTTAAAATTGTGGCATTGTAGATAATGGATTTTCCAGAAAGGATTGCCAAAAAGCAAGTCTGTTTTGGTTTGGGGCATACATATTAATGATGCGAAGATGTTTGCCTAATTCAGTTGAGAATATGTCCATTCCCAGGAAGCCCTGGCCTCCCCAAGAAGATATCATCCTTATTGTTTGAGGATTTATTCCAATGGCTAAACCCCCAGATCTGCCTACTGCATTCAGGGCTTGGAAGTGCTAGTCGGGTAAGATGGTTTGCAAGATCTTAATAATCTGTTTAGATGGCCCAAGGCTTTCCTGAAGAAGAGTCATGTCGTAGGGAGTACAATGCAAGAGTCGCTTGAGGGACAATTTTTTTTGGCGGCTAGCCAAGTCCCTACAATTGAAAGAGAGCCAAATCATTAGGGAATAGAGTCAAGGGTTTCAGATGCTCTAAGTTCCCTTTCAATGGTGTTCTGGCATCCCTGTGCCACATCTACCCTCACAGATTTGATGGCTTTGGAGATCTTTGAAGCCCTGCCTCTGGAGGGTTTTTGCTTAGAGGGGAGGGGGGGAGGATGTCGAGACCTAGCTGGTTGGGGTTGATCAATTGTCGAGATCAGAGATTGTAGGAGTGCAAGCTCGAGGCAGAGGGGGAGTGGGAGGGGTGAAGGAGATGGCTCAGATCTTGTATTATCGGTGGGGTGGTAGAGAAAATAGGGGAGGGGGGCTCGAACTCACAATTAATGCTGGTATTCATGCACAAGAGGGATGCAGATTGAACTAAAGATGCATTTATTTGATTAAAAAACAGAGAAGAGGGAAAAGAAAGAGAAGTAGTACTCGATGTAGGAGCAGCCTCCATAGTAGATCGAGATCGAGTCAGTGGAGGGAATATAGGTGGTATCAATGGAGCACTGGTTGGCTGGGCAGTGACTCCATCCGCATCCTTTGAGTGATCTTGACCTGAGGGCTACTCGTCCACAATTAGGTCTTCCGGCTGGTGGTGCTTTGTTCCCCTTGCAGTCACCTGTGAAGTAGGAGTGAGCAGCGGACAGTCCTTGAATAGATGGCTGACCTTGTGGCATGTCCTGCATCGAAAAAGGCACACCTTCATAGTCTAGATTTTGACAACACGAGAAATGTCTCCAATGGAGGGTTATCTTTTCCTCCAGCCCCTCCCTAGTATCAGATGTACTAGGATACACGCCATTGTCATGATTCTTGTCTTTTCAAAAGATTGATCATGTTCTAAGTAGGTGCCCAAAGCATCTCCAATGCGCTTGAAGACTATAGGGTTCCAAAACTGCATCGGAAGGCCCGACAAACGAACCCAGATCGGCACAACACTAATATTTTCACTCTCTGGATCAAATAAAGGATCCCATCTTTTTAATAGTATCGGAGCTAGTTCAATGTGCTAGAATCAGGATAATATCCAGTCGGTATATTCTTCCCTATGGAAACGTAGGGAAAACCACCCACACGCCAATACCCTAATGATGGGCAATTCTTTGAGCAAGGGGCTCCAAATCTCCGAGGTCCAGAGTCGAAGACAATCTACTAAGTAGTTCCTGCCCCGCACGCGACCCACCAGAACCTTCTTTGCAGTCTCTACAACTTCGCCCATCGGAATGTCCTCGCCAAGAGTTAGGTTGATGTCCTTATCCATTGTCTTAAGGCACCTACCTTTCTTGGGCTTGTCTAATAAGTGACCAGTCGGGTAATCCTTGAGAAGACCACGACAACCCTGATTAACTGTTTGGGGGGTGGATGGGGTAGATTTAGGGTTAGGGATCAGGGAGCTGAAGCAACCAGGGCGGATGAGGGTTTTGAGAGGGCATGATTAATGAGGGGAGGAGGCCCATATGAAGGGATGCACAAGGTGGAGGGTGTACAATGGGGCACAGAAATATGGGGGAGGTGTGGTAAGGGGGCGTCAAAGGTGGGCAAGGGCTGAAGGTAGGTTCCAAGCAGGTTTAGGGTAGCTGGAGATAGTGGGGGGTAGTCCAAACCAGGAGCATCGTTAATGTGAACTGAGGGTGGAGGATGGGTTACAGAAGGACTCGGACGAGCCTGAATGGACAGAGTAACAGAAGCAGGTGCAGGGTGGCAGCAAAAGGGTCAGAGCCCAACACGGCTCGATGGTGCGACCAAATAAACTATTGGGGATGAGGGTTCGCCTCGTAGTCAACATCATCTAGCTCCATAATAACTGACAAGCTGGAGGGATGTATGCCGCAGAGAGATAGGGGAGTGAAGGTAGAGTCAAGCAAGCCAGGCGTTAGAGCCATGGCCATCAAAACTAGGGCTTTTGGCCCCAGGGGCCTCCATTGATGTCGTCTTCAACATCTGCAGAGCAACAGTTCCTGCCATTGACATTGATGGTACTTAGTGAGAGAAGAAACTCTATTTTCCAATTTACTTGAATTAACAACAATTTCTCAAGCTTCCAAAATTGTGCTAAGTTTTTTATTTATGTTCTCAACAACATATGTTCTAATCCCAATTAACAATTTAGTAGCCTTTTTAACTTTCGTAGATGATCTGGGTGTTTCTAGAAGGGCTTCACCTAGGGTGATGATAGACAATGGCTTCATGAACAGAGGTTTAGGACTTGAAGCATCCTCTAGCTCATCTCAATTAGAGAGTGAGTTAACTAAGCGCCGAGACAAGTTGAGTGATGGATAAATGTTGGAATGTTAATTCCAACTGCAGGCTACAGGCGGACGTGGGCAGCCGACTCAGCAGGCTCGTACAGCGCTTGAAACCGCTCAGCAAAACCGCCTTTCAATCTCGGACCGCCTCCCAGCGTAAAGTTGTTTCCGTACTCTCGAGCTCGATACAATATGGTGCAGACGCGTGGCTCTCCCCATACGTAAGCACGTCTGACATTCTCGGGACTTAACGTTCGGCAGCAAACTGGCTCCCAATATCTCCGTCCACCGTCCGATCTGATTCTTCATCCTCCGCCATCCATTGCTCCTACCTGCGTACAAGCCTGCATTAAAAATCATGCGTGGATTAAAATCAAACTTTCAGTTTGACCGCCGACTTGTCAGTAAAAGAATTGATCGCCATGCTGAGAATAAATGGCATTCATAAATAGTTGGTGAATTTTTTTAATTTTAATGTTTTTATATATAGCAGAAGTATGGGCAGTTTTCGTGTGTTGACCATTTTGTTTTTCACATGTGAATTACATTGAAATAAACGCACACGTTGTGTATTAAAAAAAAGGGGGCAGCGTAGGTTAAAAAAATGGTAAGTCGTAAAATGCACAGTAGTGCATGGTGAAAAAAAAAAGGAACGCATATGCCAGTGTAATTTTCGTTATGAGTTGCCCAGTGTATGATGCAAGTAGAAAATATTGCACAGCAGTGCAAAAAGACAGAACAAGGGAGCTCGTATTGTATGTAATTGTTTTGGGTCTAATAGATATAAAAAAATGGACTCGCCTGTGTAGTGTGCCTGAATATCCAGCTTTGCTCATGCGATGAACCTGAAGCTCGCAGCAGTGGAAAAATCAAGGGAGATGCACAACAGTGCATAGATCAGTGTTGATTTATTTATGAATGTATTGGATTTGCATTGAAATGCAAAAAGAAAAGAGCGCACAGGTATTTTTGAAATTGTGAATGGAATGTAAAAGTTTACTGCATATGTAAAAGTTTGTTTTACAGCAGTATGTGTAAAATATTTTTACAGCAGTATGTGTAAAAATAGTTTTACACCAGTAAAGTAAAAAAGGGGTTTTACAGCAGTAAACCCAGGACAGTAAATTCTCAGGTGGAGACAGAGTTTTTGTTGAAAATTGTTTTTGGTGAATCCCTCTCAGCAAAGAGGATGAATATGTATGAGAGTTGGCTGAATTATTTTTGGTAAATCCCTCTGAGTAAAAGAGGATGAATGTTGTTTCAGGCATTTTATATTTTAATGAATACAAGGATTTTTATGGCTGTGTAATACTCTGTTCTCAGTTTTTTTTTTTTAAAGCTTCCCTGTGCAAAAGATCCTGTGGCAGAAGGAAACAGAGCATTGCCTCTGTGGTGTTTGTTTGTTTGGTTTTTGGTATTTTCCCATGAAAAATCCCCAACAGTGGTATCAGAGCTGGTCCAGGCTCTTTGATGGTGACAGAGCTGGTTCAGGCTCTTTAAAAGTGTCAAGGAAGCTGAAGGAAAGACTCTTATTGCAGCAGTAAAAGCTTCTCCAGCAGTGTGAAGTTTCAGCCAAAAGGATTAAGGTATTTCTCAAGTTCTTCTGTGTTGCTGTTGAAGAAACAGTCAGTGATTTTAAAATACACAGTCAAGAAATTGAAGCATAGTTGAGGATGCAAGGAATGGCTAGCACCAGCACTAGCATGGGTATGTTTAACACCCAGCTCCCACAGCTTAATGAAAAGAACTATGACTATTGGGCAATAGTTATGAAAGCTTTTCTGTTCTCAGAAGATTTATGGGAACTTGTTGAGGATGGTTTTGAAAAACCAGCAAATGATGATGAGTTTAATAGCTTAACTCGGGCAGAGAAAGAGCTGTTGAAGAACTATAAGAAGGAGGATGCTAAGGCCCTCTACTTCTTGTATCGAGCAGTGGATGAGAGTGTATTTCCAAGGATAGTAGCAGCTAAGACATCCAAATAAGCATGGGAAACTCTCAAGACAACCTATCAAGGCATGGAGAAAGTGAAGACAACAAAACCTCAGTTCATTGAGGAAGAAGCTTGTGATGAAAGCTTAGAGAAAACAATGAACTGTTTGTCTCATAATGAAGATGATGAGGAGATGGCTGAAGTACATCCCCAAACAGCAGTGCCAACGCAAGGGCACCAAGAAACACCCTTGAGGAGAAATGAACAAGAGGCAACAAATGAAGGTATGAATTCTTTGTTTGCTTTATCCAGTCATGTTGATGACCCTATTTATTTAAAAGACGGAGTTAAAGATAGGAAATGGGCAGAACCCATGAATGGGAAAAAGGAATTAAATTTCCTTGAAGATCTGTTTAAAGAATATAGAGTTCGATATGTAACTCTTGCCAAGATGGCTGAGATGGGCTTCACAGCCAAAACCCTTGTCAATATGACAGAGGAAGAGATTGAAGATTTGATGAAGACCCTGGTAGGACTCTATCAAATGAATCTTCTTATAGGGGAGAGATATGAAATTAAATCTCCCATGAGAGAAGAGAAAGAGCAGGTTGCTGATATTCTGACCAAACCATTGGATCAGAAAAGTTTCTAATTTTTGATGAAGTGTCTGGGTAGGACTGATAACCCAACAGTTGAAATGTGAAGTGCAGCAGCACGATAAGAAAAATGAGAAGCAGTAGAACGCACAACCGTGTGTGAGTGAAGATGAAGATGAATTAGATGTGAATTATATGCATTGTATATGCATTATAATGCAAACTGGGGAGACCCGCACAACAGTGCGAAGGCAGAACATAGAACAGGGGCAGCATGGAAATTTTTTTTGTGGAACACATGGATTGAAATGCATAGCAATGGAATGTAGTTTTCCTTTTATGTAATGTGAGAGAATATACTCATAGCAGAGTGAGTGTAATACACAGCAGATGGAAATCTTTTGTATTGGCAATGAAAACGCAAAGCAGTGAGAGGAAAATGAGAGGAGGGCAAAACGCAGCAGAGCGTAAATGCCTAGTGGCTGAGAATGCAATGAAATTTTTCACACAGCAGTGAAAAATGTAATATTTTTTTTGTATGCAATGCAACATGCACAGAAATGCCTAAAGAAAAACAAGGGAAGCGTATATTTTTAATGCACATGGGATGAATGAGAATGTGTATGGCAGCAGAAAAACGAAAGGAATTGCACAGCAGTGCATTGTGTAAATAAAAAAAATGAAGACGAAGACTATGTGAAGCAAGGGTGTAAAAAGGAACAGTGGCAGCCACAGTGCAAATTGCAGAGGCAACGCAGCAGCAAGTAAAAACCCAGGGGAGACAGAGTCTGTGGTTATGGGTATGGACAGCATTGCATAAGAAAAGGCAGCAGCATAATGGCAAGAAGGAGAAGCACAATAGTGCGAAGAAAATGAAACCAGAACCAAGAGAGAATGAAGAAATGTGTTTTTACACAGCAATGCAAATAAGAAAATGCAGCAGCATGAAGTTTTTGTTGAAGAAATGAAAGGTAATGGACAGCAGCAGATGTAAAAGAAATTTTTCCTTTACAGCAGTAAATGTAAGTATAGTGAATGTGTTGTTCACTGAATTGAAATGCAACATATGCAACAGCAGTGAATGTAAGAAATGTTTACACACAGCAGTGTAAATTTGTAAGGTGGGACAGAGTAATTGTTCCAGAAAAGACAGAGTATTCTGTCTTTGAAGAATGCACAGCAATGCAGAGTTTGCAAAGAAATGTAAGTGAAGTGCAGCAACACAACAGCAAGTGTAGACACAGCAGTGTGGGGTAGACGCAGCAAAGAAGATGTCACAACAGTGCAGCAGAGAATATGCAGCAACATAAAAGAACAATGTAATGAGTATGCACAACAGTGCAATGAA
This sequence comes from Pinus tabuliformis, assembly GCA_031772625.1. Lineage (NCBI taxonomy): Eukaryota > Viridiplantae > Streptophyta > Pinopsida > Pinales > Pinaceae > Pinus > Pinus tabuliformis. The sequence continues at coordinate 140,771,100 of CM062814.1, read as the reverse complement.
TGTTTTGTTCTGAAACTGCATCTAAAGCAGTGTTTGGCAGTAATCCCTCCGTGAGAGGAAGTGAAGTTCTTAGTAAATCCCTCTGTCAAGAGGAAGATGCTTTTTAGCATACACATGGTAAATCCCTCTGTCAAGAGGAAGATGCTTTTTAGCATACACATGGTAAATCCCTCTATCAAGAGGATGATGCTTTTCAGCATAGTCACAGGTGAATCCCTCTGTCAAGAGGAAGGTGCTCTTCAGCACATTGTTATGGTGAATCCCTCTGTCATGAGGAAGGTGCTCTTAAGCACAGTTTCAGGTTAATCCCTCTATTAAGAGGAAGACTATTTTGTTGTGTGTGGAACTGCATCAGAAGCAGTTGGTGAATCCCTCTATGTGAGGAAGATGTCTTTGTAACAACAGTGTTGGTGAATCCCTCTATGTGAGGAAGATGTTATTGTAACAGTAGTTGGTGAATCCCTCTATGTGAGGAAGTGTTTGGGTATGATTGAATGCCCAATAGTTGAAATTAAAGGGGAGTGTTGGAATGTTAATTCCAACTGCAGGCTATAGGCGGACGTGGGCAGCCGACTCAGCAGGCTCGTACAGCGCTTGAAACCGCTTAGCAAAACCGCCTTTCAATCTCGAACCGCCTCCCAGCATAAAGTTGTTTCCGTACTCTCGAGCCCGATACAATATGGTGCAGACGCGTGGCTCTCCCCATACATAAGCAAGTCTGACATTCTCGGGACTTAAAGTTCGGCAGCAAACTGGCTCCCGATATCTCCGTCCACCGTCCGATCTGATTCTTCATCCTCCGTTGTCCATTGCTCCTACCTGCATACAAGCCTGCATTAAAAATCATGCGTGGAGTAAAATCAAACTTTCAGTTTGACCGCCGACTTGTCAGTAAAAGAATTGATCGCCATGCTGAGAATAAATGGCATTCATAAATAGTTGGTGAAATTTTTTAATTTTAATGTTTTTATATATAGCGGAAGTATGGGCAGTTTTCGTGTGTTGACCATTTTGTTTTTCACATGTGAATTACATTGAAATAAACGCACACGTTGTGTATTAAAAAAAAAGGGGGCAGCGTAGGTTAAAAAAATGGTAAGTCGTAAAATGCACAGTATTGCATGGTGAAAAAAAAAGGAACGCATATGCCAGTGTAATTTTTGTTATGAATTGCCCAGTGTATGATGCAAGTAGAAAATATTGCACAGCAGTGCAAAAAGACAGAACAAGGGAGCTCGTATTGTACGTAATTGTTTTGGGTCTAATAGATATAAAAAAAAAAATGGACTCGCCTGTGTAGTGTGCCTGAATATCCAGCTTTGCTCATGCGATGAACCTGAAGCTCGCAACAGTGGAAAAATCAAGGGAGATGCACAGCAGTGCATAGATCAGTGTCGATTTATTTATGAATGTATTGGATTTGCATTGAAATGCAAAAAGAAAAGAGCGCATAGGTATTTTTGAAATTGTGAATGGAATGTAAAAGTTTACTGCATATGTAAAAGTTTGTTTTACAGCAGTATGTGTAAAATATTTTTACAGCAGTATGTGTAAAAATAGTTTTACACCAGTAAAGTAAAAAAGGGGTTTTACAGCAGTAAACCCAGCACAGTAAATTCTCAGGTGGAGACAGAGTTTTTGTTGAAAATTGTTTTTGGTGAATCCCTCTTAGCGAAGAGGATGAATATGTATGAGAGTTGGCTGAATTATTTTTGGTAAATCCCTCTGAGTAAAAGAGGATGAATGTTGTTTCAGGAATTTTATATTTTAATGAATACAAGGATGTTTATGGCTGTGTAATACTCTGTTCTCAGTTTTTTTTTTAAAAGCTTCCCTGTGCAAAAAGATCCTGTGGCAGAAGGAAACAGAGCATTGCCTCTGTGGTGTTTGTTTGTTTGGTTTTTGGTATTTTCCCATGAAAAATTCCCAACAATAAAGAGTTAAGTGCGGTCCATATTTAGAGCGTGAGTTAACTGAGTTAAGTGTGTGTGCATGTCAAGATATTTTATGTGAGTCTCTAGACGAAAAGGTTTAAATACCCTTCACTGAGTTCACTATAAGTATCAAGATTTGTGTGATCAATAGAAGAGCCACAGCTCATGTGTTCTAAGTTTGAATCTGTGTTTTGTCTCGTCTACCTTTTCAACAATTCATACATGAATGAGTCCCATATTGAGTAGCGAGTCCACCGATTATCCTGCCTCCTATTAATTTCTCTCTTACCTACAACGCCGACAAATAGTTCTTTGTTGGCATGTGAACAGTCATGGAAAATGTCGTGATTAATATTCTGACAGGAATATGACTACTTTCATGATTAATTTACTCTCAATATATGTCTGTTTGTTGCATAAAATTGCCATCTTACACTTACAACACTTATATAAATCGACCCGTAGGACGTGGCTCACCAACAAGAAGTCAACACTTTGGGTTTTATCTGCAACGTTGAATAAACAGGAAGATCCTGCAGTGTTGTGCGGGGACATAAATATTTGGAATAAGGGTTTTTTCCTTTCCTGCTGATGGAAACTTGTTTCCCTATTCGTGAGAATCGACTTTCATTCATTTAGCATACAATGCTCATTATCTGTGTATGTAATGTTCCCAAGGGAAACACGAAAAGATCTGTAAAAATAAACCAAAACTAGATGATCGCCACATACTTCTTTGATATGTAAAAATCAACCAAAACTTATGATTGCCACATAATTCTTCCTCCACATCCTTTTTGAATACTAAATCAAAATCAGTGGGACTAATGGTTACATCACAATTATACATTGCTTAAGTTTAATATTAATTCCTGAATCAGTGGGATCGATGACTGTAATGCATCCTTTCTTGAATTGGGTTTTAGTGCAAACCATAATTACATCCACTCGATGCTCAAATAAGAGAGGCATTAGATATATTTCCCACATGAATCTTGCAGCGAAGAAATGACTTTGGATGACTGCAGGTATTTTCTTCTTGCAAAAATATTTTAGCAGTGATCAGCTGTAATGGTTGAGGCAGAGATACCCGAAACCCTGAAAGTATACTACCCATTTTCTGAGTGCTCTGGACTTCTTTTCAAGGAAAGTGTTGGATCCTTGGATGTGTAGGACGTAGAGATGGAGGAATGCCCCTTTTGCAACATGTTGTTCTGCGTGCGCTGCAAGGTTTCATGGCATGTAAATCTACAGCGCTTCGAGTTTCAAATCCTATAGGCCACTGACAAAACTGAAGCTGGCTTTCTGCTTCTCAAGCTTATCGGTCACTGACAAAACTGCCAAGTCCGAGAGTGGAACAGGAAGACAACTTTGTATGGGAAATCGATGTCTGAATACTGCTCTGCAAAGGTTTCAATAAATCATGCATGAAGAAGCTTTAAGCTGATACAGAATTTCTTCGAGTTATTGCAGATGGTATTGCAATTGCCTTCAATATCCCGTTCCGTAGCAGTTACATGTTACTCTATCAGCTTGACTGCGTGATGCAGCACGGATTTTACCAAGTGGCATGGTAAGTGGGTTCTATTGAAACCATTTCATTCGAATTCTCATAACAAGAGGCTCTGGACGACTGATCCAGAATGTTCTAATAGTATGCATATTTAGATTTATAATTCAGGTATATATTTAATTAATGCGGATGCCTCTTATTCAATTTCATGTAAGAAAAGTTGGCACGTTGAGGAGACGCAATGTTAGTTGATTTGTAAGCTGTCTGAATTTCTTCGGGCGAATTTTCTGTTTTATGAAGATTATTGTGGAATTTTCTGATATGTTATTTACCCCTTTGCTATTAAGGTGTAGTCTTATTTTAAAATCAATTTTCTTGAATTCATGAAGCTTTGTCGCAATGATGGCATCAAATACCAATATTAGTCACTCACTGATTCCTATTCTTAATGATTTTTTTATTCTTGGTCTATTTGAAAGAGAAATTGTTTTGTTTTCATGATATTTGGAGATTTGTTATTAATCGGGGGATTGGTTGCTAATGGGTATTCAGAGCTTGCTGATTAGGGAATAGAAATGACTCTAATGAAGACTTAACGGATGTTGTTGAGAGAAAACAAAAAGAAAGAACAAAGCCCGTGGTCTTAATAAACAAGGCTTAGATGATGTAAAATTTTCAAGGAAGGCACGAGACACTCTCGAATGTTGTTATCAAGGTTGATTCAAAATGAAGAATATCAAGTTGTAGAATCTGTTGAGAGGAGATTTTGAGAATATGAAAATGAAAAATTGTGAAATATTGAATGGTTTTGTTACTCAAGTCATGGATATTGTTAATTAATTGAGACAGTATGGAGAATACCTCTCAAATAGGAGAGTGATCATAAGAGTTTAAAGATACTAGTCAAATGCAAATTGAAGAGTTCAATGGTTCATTGATTGCACATGAATCCAAAATGGCAAGATATGATGATATTGCATTTGGAGAATTGCTTCAAAACTCAATTGCAATTTAATAGAGGAAGAGGTAGAGGAAGATCGAGGAATAGAGAAAGAGGCGGGAGAGTAGCTAATCAAAGAGGTTCTAAGCATGAGGGGAAAGGGAAACAACACCCTTCTAATTTAAGGGGGGGTAACAATAAAACCTGGAAACAAGGAAATCAAATGTATGATAAGTCTAAGGTTCAATGCTATTATTGTTGAAAATATGGTCATTTTGCTACTAAGTGTTTGAGGAGGTAGTTAGATGCCAGTAAGCAATATGGGCACATTTGAGAACAGTTAGTAAGAACACACTTTACTTTCTTGAAAAAGAACAATTAAGAAGACATGTTACTATTTTTATGGTCAGAGAGTCCATTTCTGAAATATAGTTATATATGTATGTATGTATAGTCAAGTGAATTAACAATTTTAGGGAACTATTTTGGGCAACCCCCATAATTGAATCAAAATTGTTTTCTTATTCACCTCAATATCAAAATATTCAAATTTTCCAACGCCTTCATGATTATAGAAATTACTCATTTTCAATTTATTCAAATTTTTATCACACATGCTAATATGGCTAAAAAAATAAAACTTCAAACGATTTGTTTAAAATATTAACAAATACACGTTAACTAAATTTATAATATTACACAATTAAATTAATTAAAAAATAATAATAATTATATATATATTTGATAAATAAACATAAATTTATCAAATAAATTAAATATTTCAAGATAAAATTTATTAATGTAAAACAAATATTTAAAATGAATTTAAATCAATTAAATTAATATTTTTAGTATTTTAAAAAGAATAAATTTCTAAAACTATGTATTCAGAATTTATTTGTTATAGAATTTGAATACATTTTATTTATCTCATTTTATTATAATCTGAACGATTAAAATAAGAAAAAATAAAATAAAGCGAAATTTTATTACATATTTATAGAAGTAAAGAACTCATATTTTGAAAGTTTAAAAAGATTTTTTAAATTTAATATTTTAACCTAATTTAAATTATCAAGATTTTGAGAAGAATAAAGTGAAGTTTTACCTTTTCAAAAGGGAAAACCGTTAAATTTGTTCACTTTCTAAATCCACGGCGCATCGAGTTTGATACTTGCACTTCACCAAAATAGGAGAGCTGCAATCGTGGGTTGTTACTATGGAAAAGCTTATGTTATTTTAATGTAAGTGCAAGTTGTTATAAAAAAATTAGCTATGGTAATTTATGCTATTTTAAACGCATGCCCTAGGGCTCGACTTTTAGTCAAATATGTAGTTATTATTATCTTGTCGCTTTGCCAGTATAATAATTTGATTAATAAAAATATTTTCGGAAAAAATCACATGAAAAAAATTTAGTCCATCAATTTCAAACAATTTCAAATCAACTTGTGTGATTTAGGGTCAAAATAATTTTTTTATTTTTCTATTTTTTATCTAAAATTTATTCAAATCAATTTTACGGCCTATTAATTAGATCAAACTATGTTATAATTTTTTTAATTTATCAAAATGAAATTTTATAATTTTTTTTTTTTAATAATTTTTTTACCGAAAATTTTGTCCGAATCCTTGCCCAAAAGGGTGAGTAAAGGGTGTGATTTATAGATAATTGTTATCCCACGATTAAACAAAAGCTTGCTTCCAAATAATAGAGTGTGTTTAACAATTATTTATTAACCTCCGTCATTACAATTGAACATTCACAATATATTTTTTTTTGCACATTGTAGTTACGTGATGGTTACCAAGTATTATATATATATATATATATATATATATTTTTTTTTTTTTTCTACCAAGACGATATTTATATACCAGACTTGCTAACTTTTAAACTTCCCACTTGATGAGTATTTAATTCACTTAAAAACATTTGACGGAGGCTGCATTATGATTTTTTTAAGTGAGATATGAAGAGTATTTAAATTATTGTTTTCTCTGGAAAGTTCCGTCATGTTCCCAACCAAAAAATTATATATTTATTTTCATATTATTTAAAATATAAACCAAAACTCCATTATTTTCCATTTAATTTTTTCTTAAAATTAATAAGAAAAGTGATATATTATTTCCTTGCAATTTCAAAGAAAACAATTCTCTGCTTATGCAGAAATTTTTATTTCATATTACAAATCCATCCATTTATTTAAATTGATAATTTATTTTTTCTCTAATTATCATATATATATCTAAAGTATCTTCTAAAAACTATATATATAAAAAGTATCTTCTAAAAATATCAAGTGAAATTGCCTTATAGCACGTAATTTATTTTTTTCAATTTAAAAATTGGTTTTTAAAATACATTTGTCATATTTCTTTTTATTATCCTATTTGAATTTTTTTTTTAATTTATTAAAGTTCAATTTAAAAAATATATATTCATTTTTTACTAATTTTTAATTAATATTTATTTTATTATTTTCATAAATCAATGATAAAATATCATAATAAGCTATCATAAATTAATTATACAAAAGTATAATTTTTATATCTCTAAAATTCTAATTAAATTTTAAAAATCAAATTAATAATTTTTCATAACCATTTTAATCATATTATTCATAACTTGAATTTAATTATATGTCTCATCTTTTATTTGAATATTTATTTAATTGTTCATTTGTTCTTAGATCTAAAGACTTGTGTGATCCATAATGTAGAAATCAGTGTTTCAGATTAATTACATCGTAAAGATTAGGTCCATGTTTCAAACAAACTAATGTGGTTCATCCTTAGGATAAGGTGAGAAACCAATCAATCTGATAATGTTCAGGGTTAGCCATTCAAAATCAACTGTTGATGAAATAAAATTATTTAGGAATACATGATGAAGATTATTAAGTAAACTAATATTTAGTTAGAAAGTAGGTGTTATGTAATAATTAATTATTTAATATCAAAATCGTAAATTATTTATCAATTTAAATAATAATATTATCTAAGAATAATTTATTTATATAATATTATTAGTTAAGGTTGAACTATTCAATGTGAATTTGGTAGAAAACTAGCCATTATAATGATATAATAAATTAGTTAATAATAATAATAATAATAATTTATTTATTTATTTATATAATAATATGTAGTTGAAAATTAGTTGCTATGTAATAAAACAATTTTTATAATACTATGACCTAAAAAATTTATTTTTAATTCTATTATTTGAGGGTGATTTAATTAAAGAATATTTATAATAGTAAATGTTATTCATCTATCTTTTCTTAATGTCTAAAATGGTAATATGCAACTACAACATCATGTGTATGTTGACAAAACTTGACCACCTAAAATATTTTGCTAAAATATCATGTTGATAGTTTTTAAGGCAGTGAACTTTCAACTAATGAAATTAGTAACAAAATTGATTATATTTACAAAAAAAATGCATGATTACAATTAACAAAATACCTTAATTTAACAATCAATAAAACTTAAATTAAACTAAACAACAAAATTAATTATATAATTATAATTAACAAAATACTTCAATTTAACCATCCATAAAACTTAAATTAAAATAAACTACAAAATTAACTAATTAACTAAAATTAAGTACAAAATTAACTAATTAAATAAAAAATTAACTAATTAACTACGATAGCGCTTGTTAAAATAGAAAAATATGATTCGAACTTTTGATAAAACGAGCGATAAAATTTGAAAGGCACGTCTTTTGGTCAAATATGTAATTGTCATTAAACATTAGCAATAAAACTCGTATCCCCGATGTTTGGTAATTTATGTTAATTTAAACCCATGTTATAAAACAATAGGGACAACATGCGGTCAAACATGTAGTATAAAAGTAATTTATGTTAACTTAAACACATGTTATAAAACTATAGGGACGACTTTTGGTCAAACATGTAGTATAAAATTTTGGCAATAAAATTTGAAATTATGACTTTGGTTATGTTATATTACGTTATTGATATTTAATTAAAAACAGGATTAGAATTTTTTTGAAAAAAATAAATTTATTTTAATATATATATTTTTGTTATTTTTTTCCTGGAGTATAATGAGTGATTTTGGTTATGTGATTTTGGTTATGTTATATTATGTTATTGGTATACATTTAATTAAAAAAAAAGTTGTATTATTGGATTATAATTATTTTAAAACAAAATCTGTTTTAATGTTTTTTTATTAGATTTAAGTATAATAAGTTATTAGTCTCTGTTTGGGACTCTTAGCAATTGATTGTGTGTTGACTGGGTATTAATCTCTTGTTTGACCAAAAAATATCACTGTCCATCACAACTTTAACCAAAGTTTTCATAGTAGAAAATAATATAAAATTTTTTATCTAATTTTTTATTGGACAACAAAGTTGGGGGTCTTATTGCGGGCTTCGCAGCTTTCAAGACATTATGTTCGGCGTAAAAATAAGATATCCAAAGTTTTCGGAGATGAAAAGTTTTTGTTATCCAAAGTTTCCTCATATTGCCGAGCTGAACATTTTATCAAAAGCACAACTTAATTTGTCCTATGTTTTTGGTACCTGTTCTCCGTGTCCTGCATGCAGTGTCATGCATCCTACAAGTGCCAGCTGTTTGCATATGCAGAGGCGTCCACGGTGGTCTACAAATACCTTGTCTATCAGAAAATCCGTGTGATAAAACTAAAGATATCCTGAATTAGGAACTGCCATAGTAAGCATGTTGTTTTTTGCTGCTCAAACATTGTTTCTTTAACTATGAAATTATGGATTTCAGTGTTACGCATATGTAAGAAATTGAGCATTTCAACTGAAGAATTTGTCTATTTTTCGCTTTTTATTTTTTTGTTCAGCTATTTCTTCTATTTCACATTTAGCATATAACCGTAAAAAATCTGTGTATAATATTTTGCATTTAAGCGTTCTTTGAATCAGAATCAAATGAGGATCTGGCATTTCAGCGTTCTTTGAATCGGAATCAAATTAGGATCAGGCATTGAAGCGGTCAAATTAGTGAGAAGTATCAATCATTTCAGCCGGTAAAAAAAATCGTTCCTTTTTTATGTCAAATATAATTCTGGACTGTTAAAGATCTTTCTTTGCATATAAACTTATGAAGTTAAGCAGTATTTTTTCAATTAATGAGGATCAAGAATTTCAATGCTCATTTTGCGAGAAAGTATTAGGCATTTCAATTGTCAAAAAGAGTTTTCGCTGTTTTTAGTTCAATATATTTTTTTTCACCTCGCATTTGGTAGGTAACTGTCAAAAATCTGTCTGTGGACATGTATTTTTAAAGGATTTAGGCATTATATGCGTCAATATGTGAGCTTCTGCATCAAAATTAAGTTCTTTTGCTTTTCATATTAGGGGATTCGATTTTCTTTGGAGGAGTTAGTTGGCTTAAAGGAATTTTGCCGTTCGCAACCTTGCTTTTCATGTTTGAACAGTCCTTACATGCTGGTCCTGAGTATTTTCACTTATAAGTTATTACGGCCATTTTTGGTTATTTTAGTATCAATACAGTTATATTTCGTTTTTTTCATGAGATGTGACTTTTTAGGCTTGTGAACATTTGAGTTTGGTGTCAAAGCATCTCTGTAATCCCAGATGTTCGATCAGTTTGACTTGTGCTAGTCATGCTCGTTGATTGGGAGATTTTTTCTTGGACTGTATACTTATTTCCGATGAATATTCAAGTGTACAGTAAGCTTCTTTGGATGATGTAGAGTCATTTAAGCCATACGATATCCTTTCGTTCTGCAGTAAAAAATATGACTTTTGGTGCTTACTAGATATGATTAATCAAATACATTTCTTCTAAAAATAAATTGTATAGTTCTGGCGGTTTATGGTTCGATAGATATGCAGATGCTAAATCCGCGAATGAGCTGTCAGACAGTTTCTCCTCTGTTCTAGTTTTTCCTCTGTTATTTTTAAAGATGATTTTTTTAAATAGTTATAGAGATTTGAACTTAATCTTATAAAACATTTATAGAGAATTGAACTTTGAATCATGTTTTCCCCATCAAGGAGAGAGTGTCGAGGAGCTAATTCTCCGGAGTAAGTTCAGAGCAGAGAGCCTACATCAACGGAGAACTGAGGAGCCCTTCTCATCCCTTGCAGCGCCAAAATGGTGAAGTTACCGATTATCCACCTGAAGAAGAAGAAGCGCATCAGCAGCCAGAGGAAGAAGATAACGATGGAGAAATAGCAGACAAAACTCCATCTAGGGTTGCTTGCAACCATGATGAAGAGTTTAATCTCATTCAGACAGAGACCAGGGCTTTGGTTAGCAAGGTCAAGAATAATGTACAGGCTATGTTGGATGATATCGGGGCGAAGATGGAGGGATTGATTGATAGCTTGTTTAAGCGTGCTATTGTCCCTGCCCAAGTTCAGTTCCTCGGAAGTGACATAGGAATTGGGAGCTGCCTATGCTCGAATTTATCCACTTCACTCTCGAAAGGGATTATTTGATTCTTACAAGTTGAGATCTTCCCTATGATATGTTGTTTTGCAGGTTCTTTGTAGTGGCGAATGCAATTCCCTGTGGGTACACACTGTTTTCATTTATCTTCTCCGTAACCGGTAAATTTTCCTCCTCTACACTGTCAGCCTTTCTTCTCTCTGTCACCAAATTGGTAATGCCTTTTTCTTCTTCTTTGCTATGAAAGTGTGAAAGATGCGTTATAAATGTTGTTCAAACCTCGAATTGAATTTCATAACTGTGTGCAGGTGATGGTGGCGCTGGTATCGACGGGGGTCTCTGCAGCCGCTGCCATTGCTTATGTCGGGTACAAAGGAAATTCTCATACTCACTGGGGAAAACTCTGTGGTATATATGATCGCTTCTGCCACTCCATTAAAATTCAATATGCTCTCCAACTCCATAAAAAACCATCTATTTTTATGTCTTTCATTATGAACATCAAGTTCAACATCTTATATCATGTATTTCAGAATGAACGAGTTATGAATAACAAGTTCAACGTCTTATATCATGTATTTCAAAATGAACGAATTATGAATAACAACTTCAGTGTCTTATATCATGTATTTGAGAATGAACAATTAATTCAGTAATTACATCGTGTATTTCATAATGACCAACAAAGTTCAATGTCTTATATCGTGTATTGTATTTCAGAATGAACAATTAATTCAATAACTATATTGGATTTGGGTGTTTACTGATTTCTAAATTTCAAAAGAAATCAATGTTTTCCCATTCATGGTTATACCACCACGGCTTTGCCAACAATAGACAAGAGATATATTTATTAAAAAATAAAAAAAATTACTTCCCTTACGATTTCAGCATTGTACTTTGACCAATACAATTCGTTTAAAAACGAATCTGCAAAAATAATTTGAAAACAATTTCGACCGACATCTTTTTATTACAAAATAAAAAATTACTCTTACGATTTCAGTATTGTACTATGAGTAATACAAATCATTTAAAAATAATTTCGAAAAAAATTCTGTGGGTATGTCATCTGCAAAGTAGACCTTCTGGCAGACCCTGGCAGGGACTACCGGCTGCATGCAGCACTTGTTTTGAATAGTTGAGTAGAGTAAATTACATATATTAGTGTTTCATTATTGTTATTTTGGATATTATAGATTTTTACTTATATATTTTCAATAAAGTATGTTTTTAAAATTAGAATTAATAATTTTATCTCAAATGTTTTGATGGGTGTCTATTTTCGAGATATGCTCGATGCGTGGGAAATGAAATGTCGTATAAGGAAGATGGGGGAGGAAGACATTGTATCTAATTTCCCATTACACAATACTGATCCGGATTTAAACAGGGACACAACAAATTACAGAGATAACCATATACACAAAGATGCAGCGGAAATAATACTTCATTTCATTAATGGAAAATACTGAAATATGCTTACAACCAGAAATGGAAATAAACCAGCTAGGGCGATGGTAGCTTATCTCTGAGAAGAGATGTGGTGGCTACATGCCTCTGAACTGTGTTACAATGAGGCTCGAAGGCCTATTTATTGTTTGAGAAACAATGGAAAACCCTTAACATTCCAAAACCTAACCCTAGGAGATGAAATGCCAAACTGTGGGCCCCGTTTGGGGTAAATTGGTACATCAACTTCCCGGGGTCGTAACTTTGGCATAAGATCTCCGTTTGACGCATACAATAGCTCGTTAGAAAGATCTATCCGAACACTACCATTGCATTCCATGGACCAATGTTTCCCCCGGATTCCCCAAAAAACGTCGTTTAGGGCCTCAAAACGGCTCCGGAAGTTCAAGACCCGAAAAACTGCTAAAAATAGTAAGTTGTGCTACAATTAAGGAAGCTGAAAATGCTGAGAAAAACAATGGTGGGGGTCTAGGTGGACTTGGCAGGTGGCCACCAATATCCACCTGGATCATTCCTCCCCCCTTAGGAAGCAATGGTCCCCATTGCCTTGAGCTCCTCCATGAGATGAGGAAACTTTTGTTGAACCTATTCCCTAGTGAGCCACTTGCCTTGCTGAAGGAGTTGGCCTGCTTTGACAACTCGATACAGTTGGATATTCTGTTGGCGAGTGTTCTTGATTTGTGTGTCCATGATCCGATCAGTTGCAGCTTGTTCCATGCAATCTGGATTTAATTCTGTGGGTTTGCGCTGTTCTGCAATGTCGGGTGTGTCTAGCAATGGTGGAAAGTATGGCCGAAGGCAGTCCACATTGAACACTGGGTGCAGGCCAAGGAATGGAGGAATGTTGAGCTCAAATGCATTGTCTCCCATAGCCTTAGTAATGGTGTAAGGACCATATCGGAGTGGTCTCAATTTCCGATAGGCTCCAGTAAGGCGTTCCTTTTGCAAATGCAACCAGACTTTGTCGCCCACCTGAAACTTGTGTGGCACCCAATGTTGATCATGTCGCTGCTTGTACTTGGCATTTGATTTCTCAAGAATGTCATGGACCTGCTAGCAAATATGTTGGGTGCGCTCAATGAAGCTGGTGGCCTTATCTGTTTCGGACTGGACATGAGCTGAATTTATGTGAGTAGCTGCAAGTTGCATGGCCACATCAATGGGGCATAGTGGCTGGAATCCTAAACCCACCTGAAAAGGGTTATGGCCAGTGGAGCTGTGAAGAGCTCGGTTGTAGCTGTGCTGAACATAGGGGAGGCTCTCGTCCATGTGCGTGGATGCTTTGAGTTATACATGCGCAGAATGTGCACAATCATCCTATTGACCACCTCTGTCTGGCCATCGGTTTGAGGATGGAAGGCTGTGGACTTTGTGATTTTGGTGTCCAGCATTCACCAGAGACTGGACCAAAATGTGCTGAGAAACCGACTGTCCCGATCTGGGATGATAGACTGTGGAATCCCAAAGTGCACCCACACACGTTCAAAGAAGAGTTTAGCAGTGGCTTCTGCTGTGATATTCTTCTTGCAGGCCACCATAATGGCCATCTTCGAGAACCTGTCGATGACCACAAAAACACAGTCATTTCCATGCTTAGTGGAAGGAAGGCCTGACATGTAATCCATGGAGATGGATTCCCAAGGTCGACTAGGGGTAGGCAACGGGGTATAGAGGTCGTGCTTCTTAATGGTCGGTTTGGCAATGGCACAGGCAGTACACGATCTGATGTACTTCCCAACATCCTGTCGAAGATTCGGCCAATAGAAATAATTTTGCAGTACTGCCACTCTTTTCTCGACCCCGAAATGCCTAGCAGCCCGACTGTAGTGTGCTTCCCAAATCATCTTGGCACGCTCGCTTGAAGGAACACAAAGGTGACCGAGGTGGCATAATAGGGCATCCTGGAGGTGAAAATCTGGAACATGCCGGCCCTCCAAGAGTGTCTGGTATGTGTGGCCGAATTCTGGGTCGCTTTTGTAGAGAAGTGGCCAATCAGAAGTCTCGTGCCCACAAGAGTTGAGCACGGTGGTTAAAGCCATGATCGGTGGTCGACTGAGGCAATCTGCAACATTATTTGTGCTGCCCTTCTTATACTTGATATTCAAGTGGAACTGTTGCAGGTATGTAGACCACTTCTGATGGCGATCATTCTGCAATTTCCCTTGGGTCTGTATGAATTGCAGGGGTCGGTGGTCTGTGTGGATGATCGTTTCCTTCCCCAAAATGTAATGCTTCCATTGTCGACAGCCCTGTACAATGGAATACATCTCTTTATCATAAGTGGGGTACTTCCGGACTGTGTCTGAAAGTGTTTCACTGTGATATGCCACTGGATGTCCATGTTGAGTAAGGACTGCCCCAATAGCATAGTCAGAGGCATCTGTCTTGACTTCAAATGGTTGTTGTAAATCTGGTAACGCGAGCACTGGTGCCGTGCAGAGGCGATCCTTCAACTCCATGAATGCCTTCTGTTGAGATTCAGACCAAAAAATTTTTGCTTTCGCCCCTCCCTTGGTGACTTGACTCAAGGGCCAAGAAATGTGAGAAAACCCCAAAACAAACCTGCAGTAGAAGTTGGCAAGACCTAGAAAGCTGCGGAGCTCTGTTAGAGTGGTTGGAGAGGGCCAATCCTGAATGACTTGGATCTTGGCTGGATCGAAATGCACCCAGTGTTCATCAATGATGTATCCCAGATACTGAACCTGGGTCATGCCAAAAGTGCACTTCTCCAAATTGGCACATAGCTTGTGTTGCCGCAGTGTTTAGAGAACTTGTCGGATGTGGTGGAGGTGCTCTTCCCAACTCTGGCTGAAGATCAGAATGTCATCCAAGTATACTACTACAAAGGAGTTGGTGAATCGCCGCAAGATGTCATCCATTAGCCTCATGAAGGTTGCAGGAGCATTCGTCAATCCGAAAGGCATAACCAACCATTCGAAGAGGCCCTCCTTGGATTTGAAGGCAGTCTTCCACACATTAGAGGGTTCGATTGGTACCTGGTGATATCCTGACTTCAGATCGATCTTGCTGAAATATTTCGCCCCCTTTAGTTGGTCTAGGAGGTCATCAATCCGTGGGATCGGGTACCTATTACGGACAATGATCTTGTTCAACGCCTGATAGTCAATACAGAGTCTCCACGTCCCATCCTTCTTCTGTACCAACACGATCGGGCTCCCACAAGGCGATGAATTCGGACGGATGTGACCTTTCTGCAGGAGCTCCTGAATCTGCCTCTTGATTTCATTTTTCTCCAGAACGGAGCGCCGATAAATTGGTCCATTGGGTAGCGGCGCACCTGGGGTCAGATCGATGGAGTGATTGACTTGACAGTGCAGAGGAACCCCTGCAGGGGAGGTAAAGATGTCCTCGTACTCCTCCACAACCTTGTCCATCTGTAGTTGTCGTGCAGAGGGACCCCGTTTGGAGGCCGCGGCCATTGTCTTCTTCTTTCCTTGAGGGCGTATCATCAAAATTTCGTGGTTTTGGAAATGATCTTACTGCATTGTTTTGCAGAAATCAAAGAGATGGCGGTAGGTGGTGCTACCTCTGGTATCCTGTACAACTTATTTTCCAATGTAATAATAACAGCACGGGGCCTTGATTCATACACAGCATGTCGCTTCCACAAGTAAGGTTGTCCTAGTAATACATCACAAACTTCAAGGGGAGCAATGTCACACAATACCTCATCCGTGAAGGGTTTGATGTTGTATGGAAGGCGACACTGCTAGCTCACGCGAAGATCCCGTCCTTGGTGAAGCCACCCAATGGTGTATGGTTGTGGATGTGTTGTGGTCGGTAAGCCCAACCGCTTCACGACCTCTGCCGAAATGAGGTTCTTTTGACTCCCGCTATCAACAATGAACTGTATCGGGGAGCCCTTTACCCACATCTGGGAGTGGAAGAGACGCTCCTCCTCCTCTGGATCTTCGGCTTCATTTTTCTGGATCTTAGCGGTAGCAACAGTGGTGTTGGGATCCACATCAATGATCTGCTTCCCTTTTTCATTCCCCTTATCGGGTTCTGACTCAGAGTCGGAACATGCATCTGATTCTGAAAGCTTTAGCTCAGCCACCAGTGACTGCTTGGCCCGACACTCACTTGTGTTGTGAGTGGAGCTCTTATGGAACTCACACCATTTTCGAGTGTCCTTTCTCGGCTTCGCGGCGCTGTTCTTTGCTTGCAGCTTCGGCTGGTTGTCTTGGGCTGTCCCGCCTTGGCTTTGTCCTTTGTTCTGTGGTTTAGGGGCACCTTTCCCCTACTTTGGATTCGCAGATCCAAAGTCTCGCTTCTTTTGTTTAAACTTCTGCTCGACCTTGACGGCATATCGGTATGCTATGCCGAGCGAGGAGATGTTCAGGAATTGTATTTCTTCTTGCATGTACTTGTGCACACAGCCACGGTATTTGAGTATCAAATGTTTCTCCGAATCCTTGATACCCAACTTTGTGCGAAGGGTATGGAAAATATTGGTGAACTCCGGCACGTCTTGGTCCCTTCCCTGCCGCAGCATGGTCCACTTTATGTATTCATCCTCATAGCTTCCAACAGGGTAGTACTGCTCCTTGATGGCATCCCGGAATGAATTCCAGGTGGGTGCGGCTGAAAATAGTGAGCCAGTACTTTCATCCTTCTGTTCGCAGTAGGTTTCCCACCAGTCCTTGACGTGGGGGGCTGCTTTGAGAAGAGCAAAAACAATCTTTTCCCGACTCGAAAATTCATGAACAGAAAAATAACCCTCTAGCAGATTTAACCATTTATCTACGGCATCTGCGTCTATCTGACCCTCGAATATGGGGATTTCAAAATTAACTTGTACCTTAAAGGGTGTGGCGTTTCCAGAGTAGCTTCTGGAAGCCGATGCGTCGCTTCTGGGTAGCCGCTGAAGGATCTGGGCAAAGCTGTCCATCATCGCGTTCAGTTGTCGCTCAAGGGCTTCTTCGAGCAAGATTTTGATGGGATCTCCTGCCCCCTCGTCTTTCTTCTCATCCGCAATGGGAGGCCGTCGGGATTTGCAAGGCTAGTCTTGCAAAGGTTCAACCAGTTCAAGCCCTAACTCCTTATATCCTGACCTTGTTCGGGACATGCAAAGAAAAACAGAGAAAAAGCAGACCGCTCTGATACCACTGATCCGGATTTAAACAGGAACGCAACAAATTACAGAGATAACCATATACACAAAGGTGCAGCGGAAATAATACTTCATTTCATTAATGGAAAATACTGAAATATGCTTACAACCAGAAATGGAAATAAACCAGCTAGGGCGATGGTAGCTTATCTCTGAGAAGAGATGTGGTGGCTACATGCCTGTGAACTGTGTTACAATGAGGCTCGAAGGCCTATTTATTGTTTGAGAAACAATGGAAAACCCTTAACATTCCAAAACCTAACCCTAGGAGATGAAATGCCAAACTGTGGGCCCCGTTTGGGGTAAATTGGTACATCAACTTCCCGGGGTCGTAACTTTGGCATAAGATCTCCGTTTGACGCATACAATAGCTCGTTAGAAAGATCTATCCGAACACTACCATTGCATTCCATGGATCAATGTTTCCCCCGGATTCCCCAAAAAACGTCGTTTAGGGCCTCAAAACGGCTCCGGAAGTTCAAGACCCGAAAAACTGCTAAAAATAGTAAGTTGTGCTACAATTAAGGAAGCTGAAAATGCTGAGAAAAACAATGGTGGGGGTCTAGGTGGACTTGGCAGGCGGCCACCAATATCCACCTGGATCATTCCTCCCCCCTTAGGAAGCAATGGTCCCCATTGCCTTGAGCTCCTCCATGAGATGAGGAAACTTTTGTTGAACCTATTCCCTAGTGAGCCACTTGCCTTGCTGAAGGAGTTGGCCTGCTTTGACAACTCGATACAGTTGGATATTCTGTTGGCGAGTGTTCTTGATTTGTGTGTCCATGATCCGATCAGTTGCAGCTTGTTCCATGCAATCTGGATTTAATTCTGTGGGTTTGCGCTGTTCTGCAATGTCGGGTGTGTCTAGCAATGGTGGAAAGTATGGCCGAAGGCAGTCCACATTGAACACTGGGTGCAGGCCAAGGAATGGAGGAATGCTGAGCTCAAATGCATTGTCTCCCATAGCCTTAGTAATGGTGTAAGGACCATATCGGAGTGGTCTCAATTTCCGATAGGCTCCAGTAAGGCGTTCCTTTTGCAAATGCAACCAGACTTTGTCGCCCACCTGAAACTTGTGTGGCACCCAATGTTGATCATGTCGCTGCTTGTACTTGGCATTTGATTTCTCAAGAATGTCATGGACCTGCTAGCGAATATGTTGGGTGCGCTCAATGAAGCTGGTGGCCTTATCTGTTTCGGACTGGACATGAGCTGAATTTATGTGAGTAGCTGCAAGTTGCATGGCCACATCAATGGGGCATAGTGGCTGGAATCCTAAACCCACCTGAAAAGGGCTATGGCCAGTGGAGCTGTGAAGAGCTCGGTTGTAGCTGTGCTGAACATAGGGGAGGCTCTCGTCCATGTGCGCGGATGCTTTGAGTTATACATGCGCAGAATGTGCACAATCATCCTATTGACCACCTCTGTCTGGCCATCGGTTTGAGGATGGAAGGCTGTGGACTTTGTGATTTTGGTGTCCAGCATTCACCAGAGACTGGACCAAAATGTGCTGAGAAACCGACTGTCCCGATCTGGGATGATAGACTGTGGAATCCCAAAGTGCACCCACACGCGTTCAAAGAAGAGTTTAGCAGTGGCTTCTGCTGTGATATTCTTCTTGCAGGCCACCATAATGGCCATCTTCGAGAACCTGTCGATGACCACAAAAACACAGTCATTTCCATGCTTAGTGGAAGGAAGGCCTGACATGTAATCCATGGAGATGGATTCCCAAGGTCGACTAGGGGTAGGCAACGGGGTATAGAGGTCGTGCTTCTTAATGGTCGGTTTGGCAATGGCACAGGCAGTACACGATCTGATGTACTTCCCAACATCCTGTCGAAGATTCGGCCAATAGAAATAATTTTGCAGTACTGCCACTGTTTTCTCGACCCCGAAATGCCTAGCAGCCCGACTGTAGTGTGCTTCCCAAATCATCTTGGCACGCTCGCTTGAAGGAACACAAAGGTGACCGAGGTGGCATAATAGGGCATCCTGGAGGTGAAAATCTGGAACATGCCGGCCCTCCAAGAGTGTCTGGTATGTGTGGCCGAATTCTGGGTCGCTTTTGTAGAGAAGTGGCCAATCAGAAGTCTCGTGCCCACAAGAGTTGAGCACGGTGGTTAACGCCATGATCGGTGGTCGACTGAGGCAATCTGCAACATTATTTGTGCTGCCCTTCTTATACTTGATATTCAAGTGGAACTGTTGCAGGTATGTAGACCACTTC
The DNA here is from genome assembly GCA_031772625.1 of Pinus tabuliformis. Classification (NCBI taxonomy): domain Eukaryota; kingdom Viridiplantae; phylum Streptophyta; class Pinopsida; order Pinales; family Pinaceae; genus Pinus; species Pinus tabuliformis. The sequence goes on along the minus strand of CM062814.1, from coordinate 140,751,436 downwards.
TGATGGCGATCATTCTGCAATTTCCCTTGGGTCTGTATGAATTGCAGGGGTCGGTGGTCTGTGTGGATGACCGTTTCCTTCCCCAAAATGTAATGCTTCCATTGTCGACAGGCCTGTACAATGGAATACATCTCTTTATCATAAGTGGGGTACTTCCGGACTGTGTCTGAAAGTGTTTCACTGTGATATGCCACTGGATGTCCATGTTGAGTAAGGACTGCCCCAATAGCATAGTCAGAGGCATCTGTCTTGACTTCAAATGGTTGTTGTAAATCTGGTAACGCGAGCACTGGTGCCGTGCAGAGGCGATCCTTCAACTCCATGAATGCCTTCTGTTGAGATTCAGACCAAAAAAAATTTGCTTTCGCCCCTCCCTTGGTGACTTGACTCAAGGGCCAAGAAATGTGAGAAAACCCCAAAACAAACCTGCAGTAGAAGTTGGCAAGACCTAGAAAGCTGCAGAGCTCTGTTAGAGTGGTTGGAGAGGGCCAATCCTGAATGACTTGGATCTTGGCTGGATCGAAATGCACCCAGTGTTCATCAATGATGTATCCCAGATACTGAACCTGGGTCATGCCAAAAGTGCACTTCTCCAAATTGGCACATAGCTTGTGTTGCTGCAGTGTTTAGAGAACTTGTTGGATGTGGTGGAGGTGCTCTTCCCAACTCTGGCTGAAGATCAGAATGTCATCCAAGTATACTACTACAAAGGAGTTGGTGAATCGCCGCAAGATGTCATCCATTAGCCTCATGAAGGTTGCAGGAGCATTCGTCAATCCGAAAGGCATAACCAACCATTCGAAGAGGCCCTCCTTGGATTTGAAGGCAGTCTTCCACACATTAGAGGGTTCGATTGGTACCTGGTGATATCCTGACTTCAGATCGATCTTGCTGAAATATTTCGCCCCCTTTAGTTGGTCTAGGAGGTCATCAATCCGTGGGATCGGGTACCTATTACGGACAATGATCTTGTTCAACGCCTGATAGTCAATACAGAGTCTCCACGTCCCATCCTTCTTCTGTACCAACACGATCGGGCTCCCACAAGGCGATGAATTCGGACGGATGTGACCTTTCTGCAGGAGCTCCTGAATCTGCCTCTTGATTTCATTTTTCTCCAGAACGGAGCGCCGATAAATTGGTCCATTGGGTAGCGGCGCACCTGGGGTCAGATCGATGGAGTGATTGACTTGACAGTGCAGAGGAACCCCTGCAGGGGAGGTAAAGATGTCCTCGTACTCCTCCACAACCTTGTCCATCTGTAGTTGTCGTGCAGAGGGACCCCATTTGGAGGCCGCGGCCATTGTCTTCTTCTTTCCTTGAGGGCGTATCATCAGGAAAACAAATTTCGTGGTTTTGGAAATGATCTTACTGCATTGTTTTGCAGAAATCAAAGAGATGGCGGTAGGTGGTGCTACCTCTGGTATCCTGTACAACTTATTTTCCAATGTAATAATAACAACACGGGGCCTTGATTCATACACAGCATGTCGCTTCCACAAGTAAGGTTGTCCTAGTAATACATCACAAACTTCAAGGGGAGCAATGTCACACAATACCTCATCCGTGAAGGGTTTGATGTTGTATGGAAGGCGACACTGCTAGCTCACGCGAAGATCCCGTCCTTGGTGAAGCCACCCAATGGTGTATGGTTATGGATGTGTTGTGGTCGGTAAGCCCAACCGCTTCACGACCTCTGCCGAAATGAGGTTCTTTTGACTCCCGCTATCAACAATGAACTGTATCGGGGAGCCCTTTACCCACATCTGGGAGTGGAAGAGACGCTCCTCCTCCTTTGGATCTTCGGCTTCATTTTTCTGGATCTTAGCGGTAGCAACAGTGGTGTTGGGATCCACATCAATGATCTGCTTCCCTTTTTCATTCCCCTTATCGGGTTCTGACTCAGAGTCGGAACATGCATCTGATTTTGAAAGCTTTAGCTCAGCCACCAGTGACTGCTTGGCCCGACACTCACTTGTGTTGTGAGTGGAGCTCTTATGGAACTCACACCATTTTCGAGTGTCCTTTCTCGACTTCGCGGCGCTGTTCTTTGCTTGCAGCTTCGGCTGGTTGTCTTGGGCTGTCCCGCCTTGGCTTTGTCCTTTGTTCTGTGGTTTAGGGGCACCTTTCCCCTACTTTGGATTCGCAGATCCAAAGTCTCGCTTCTTTTGTTTAAACTTCTGCTCGACCTTGACGGCATATCGGTATGCTATGCCGAGCGAGGAGATGTTCAGGAATTGTATTTCTTCTTGCATGTACTTGTGCACACAGCCACGGTATTTGAGTATCAAATGTTTCTCCGAATCCTTGATACCCAACTTTGTGCGAAGGGTATGGAAAATATTGGTGAACTCCGGCACGTCTTGGTCCCTTCCCTGCCGCAGCATGGTCCACTTTATGTATTCATCCTCATAGCTTCCAACAGGGTAGTACTGCTCCTTGATGGCATCCCGGAATGAATTCCAGGTGGGTGCGGCTGAAAATAGTGAGCCAGTACTTTCATCCTTCTGTTCGCAGTAGGTTTCCCACCAGTCCTTGACGTGGGGGGCTGCTTTGAGAAGAGCAAAAACAATCTTTTCCCGACTCGAAAATTCATGAACAGAAAAATAACCCTCTAGCAGATTTAACCATTTATCTACGGCATCTGCGTCTATCTGACCCTCGAATATGGGGATTTCAAAATTAACTTGTACCTTAAAGGGTGTGGCGTTTCCAGAGTAGCTTCTGGAAGCTGATGCGCCGCTTCTGGGTAGCCGCTGAAGGATCTGGGCAAAGCTGTCCATCATCGCATTCAGTTGTCGCTCAAGGGCTTCTTCGAGCAAGATTTTGATGGGATCTCCTGCCCCCTCGTCTTTCTTCTCATCCGCAATGGGAGGCCGTCGGGATTTGCAAGGCTAGTCTTGCAAAGGTTCAACCAGTTCAAGCCCTAACTCCTTATATCCCGACCTTGTTCGGGACATGCAAAGAAAAACAGAGAAAAAGCAGACCGCTCTGATACCACTGATCCGGATTTAAACAGGAACGCAACAAATTACAAAGATAACCATATACACAAAGATGCAGCGGAAATAATACTTCATTTCATTAATGGAAAATACTGAAATATGCTTACAACCAGAAATGGAAATAAACCAGCTAGGGCGATGGTAGCTTATCTCTGAGAAGAGATGTGGTGGCTACATGCCTCTGAACTGTGTTATAATGAGGCTCGAAGGCCTATTTATTGTTTGAGAAACAATGAAAAACCCTTAACATTCCAAAACCTAACCCTAGGAGATGAAACGCCAAACTGTGGGCCCCGTTTGGGGTAAATTGGTACATCAACTTCCCGGGGTCGTAACTTTGGCATACGATCTCCGTTTGACGCATACAATAGCTCGTTAGAAAGATCTATCCGAGCACTACCATTGTTGGAACGGGCAACATCAACCTATTTCGTGGACCCATGTTGCCCCCGGATTCCCCAAAAAACGCCGTTTAGGGCCTCAAAACGGCTCCGGAACTTCATGACCCGAAAAACTGCTAAAAATAGTAAGTTGTGCTACAATTAAGGAAACTGAAAATGCTGAGAAAAACAATGGTGGGGGTCCAGGTGGACTTGGCAGGTGGCCACCAATATCCACCTGGATCAAATACATAAAGTGAAAATATTTGCGCGGTGTGTTAGACTTCATTCACCCTCCGGTTAAAGTTGTGCTAATAAGGTAAGGTGTTTAATGACACATGCTCGTGTTGGTATAGTTTATATTGGGCTTGTTGAGTGGAGGTTTGTTGACTTCGGTCTAAATTGTTGTAGTTTGGCTAGGTTATTCGGTCCTTGAGTATTCTTTGAGTGATGGCAATTTCGACGCCACCGCTCCCTCCACTATGGTTAGTCTTCAAAAGCTACAAGCTTGTATGTTAATGCCCATTTCATTGTTCCCATTTGTGGGTTGCAAGATTTTTGCAGGGTAGGGTCGCTAGTCCTAGGTTCCATTCTAGTGATGCTTGGTAGATTGTCATTTAAGCATATTTGTGGTTGGGGTGGTGCCTAGGCCCTTCGCTCCCGTTGAATCTTTTGATCATTCTCCTCTCTCCGGTCTTATCCTTGCCCTCTGTGCCACTTGCTTGTTGGGGTGCTCTCTCCAAGGTCTCGAGGTGGATTTTGGTGATGGTGGAAACGGGGTTTTGGATTGGTCTGTTTCAAGTGAAGTCAAATTCTTGGCTGGTTGTTTGCTCATTTCGGTGATTATCATTAGTTCTCGACGGTCTCTGGGGGGTTTGGTGGTGTTGGCTCTGGTCATGCTCTTGGGGTTTTGGATCTTGGGGTGTAGTCAGTTGGCTTGAGACTCTTCTTTCTCATTTTTACCTTGTCTGGCTGGTGTCGAATTCAATTCTTGTTGAGGTCTTCTCTTTCCAGGCTTATGCGTGGTGGTGGTCAGTTTCGCAGGGGTGGTCCTTGTTGGTTAATTTGGGGCTAGCGTCAGGGCTTCTTTGGCTTTTTGTTTGGTGGAAGGGTGTGCAGTGTGCAGTGGGCCTCGTCCTGTTTGTGTCCTCCAATGTTTTCATCATGCCTCCAATTCTGCGGAGCTCTCGCTACCAACCCCTGAAGAAGGAAATGTTGGGCAGTCGAGGTGGCTCGGAAAGATTGTTGGTGGCGCAGAGTGACCAGACCACTACAATATTCAAATGGGGAGGGTGTGTCATAGGAGTTGTGGTTAGGGCATTGTATGGTGCTTGAGGTGGTAAGGGGGGTGCTGGCTCTAAGTTGGGTGGTTGTGCAGCTAGTGGCGACAAGGAAGGGAATGTGGACCATGGCCATGGAGCAGGCATGTGAGTCTCAGCGACAGGCTAGGGTGTGCGGGTCTTTTGGGGCATTCAGCTGTTGGTTATCTTATTAGCCTTGCTACCCTTCGCGACATGTTCCACTCTGTTATGGATCATCTGGAAGCTTACATCAAAACTAGAAAGGAAGAGCATGAGGTTGCCATCGCCACACTTAATCAGTTGCAATAATTTCAATTCCATGACAGAGAAAGGATTGCGGTGGTTTGGCGAGGGGGAAATTTTCTAGAAGAAAAGGTCGAGAAGCTAGAATCGTGGTTGGCTCACTTTGAGCAACATGTTAACTGTTCATACAACTGTTTTCCCCTTCTAGGGACTGGGTCAAATAATCAAGCATCAATTACTTTTGATGATTGAGTATGGTCATTGGTTTCCATCAGGTTTTTTTTGTCTTTTGGTGCTTTGGCATGTTATGCTTTCGAGTACTAATCTGCTTCTTCTACTATTTCTTTATAATATGGTGATAGCATTAGTCAATAAACTCGGTCATGGTGATACCACTTACATTTTAATATCTATGTATTTTCCTTCTCATAAATAAATTGAATCTTGACTTACAATTTTTAATTTTTTTTATCTGAAATACTATATAGATAAACAATTTAAATCTTTTTTAAACAATTAAAATTAATTTAATATTCAATTTTTTTATTACGAAAATAAAAACTATAAATTTATCACATGAACATCACAAACGTGGATGTACCAACCTTATATTCTTTTGTGGATATGGAGGTTATAATAATGGACTGTGGTCATCCACCATGATTCCAAGAGCTAAGCTCCAGCCATTTTAATTTTTTACCATATATTAATATTTTACACTAAAGTATTAAAAAATTATAATTATATATATATATATATATAATAGTTTTGTATTTAAATAATATTTATATAAATAGTTAAATGTTTTATATTTATATATATATCTATCTCAATTTTTCTAGATTATATAGTGTAATTAATATAAATTTTAATTCAAAAAAATAATTACACAATATTTTTTTTTATTATTATTTAATTTTATTTTTGAATGCAGGCTTCTATGATCTATATTACATTAAGAAGAGAATTTTTGATATAAATCACAAAGGAGAAAATTGTGTCAACCCGTTTCGAACCAAGCTAGTATGGTTCATCATCAGGACCAAACGAAGATGTAGATCATGACACGAGCTTAAATAGAGGGGGATGTAGAGAACAAAAGATCATATAACGACTAGTTTATGAAAATTAATATTTTAATAATGATTATTGAAATCAAATAATATTCTTATAAAACATAGTAAAAAAATAAAAATAAATAAATAGGAGTCAAGGCCTCATTAATGAGTCAAAATCCTATAGCAAAATTATTATTATTATTTTAACAACTAGTTTATGAAAAATAATATTTTAATAAAAATTATTAAAATCAAATAATATTCCTATAGCAAGTAGTTTAAAAATAATAATATTATAATTTATAATAATTATTAAAAAAAATTATATATATATATATATATATATATATATATATATATATATATATATATATATATATATATATATATATATGTATAGATTATTAATAAGAAACAAACAATCCAAGTCAAGCTAAGGAACATACTCAACTATATATATATATATATATATAGATATATATATAGATATAGATATGAGTCAAGACGATTAATGAGTCAAGATCATATAATAAATAATAATTAAATAAGACTAAAATTAAAACAAAGCAATCAAAAGGGAGGGGAAAGTTTTTTTAAAGGTGAGAAAACGGATCAATAGAATATTAACAATAAATGTAATTACTTGTATAGAAACAAAAAATTCATAAATAGAAACATAGAACCTTAAAAGAAAAAATAATCTGCAAACAGAAACAAACTAGTAGGACAGGACATGGACTCAATTTCTGCTAATATTTCAACCATCATCTCTATTTAAATTATTGGGCCTCTTTTTGATTTCAAAGGCCTCTCTAAATCTACGATGATGGAAACAAATAACCTTGGAAATGACGTGGGATTCCTCAATGTAGATGTGATGCCTAGGATTTTCAGCATGTCTTGCCAAAGTAGAGGAGCGGGTCCTGTCATGCTTGATGTCAACTGCATGCTCACGAATCCTTAGATTAATGAGTGACCAATCTCACCAATGTAGGGAGTCTCACAAGAGCAAGGGATAACATAAACACCTTTCATATTTATGGGATCCACAGAGACTTTAATGGATCTTACGGAGCTTTGGATGGTATTTAGAGGCCTCAACATTGAAGAAACCTTATGCCTATTTAGGATCCTCGTAATCTTGTCCATAGTTCCTTGGATAAAAGGTAGACGAACCCCAGAAAAATGATCCTTGGTTTCTTTCTTAGCCTTAGGACCTTTTTCAACTTTGAGGAAATCCTTATTACACTCGTGTCTACTATACCCATTATTAAAGAAAACACCTAAGAGGTCTGCTTTCTCCTCATTGAGATGGTTATTATCAGAAACCCTTAAAGCTCTAGTCGCTAAATTATTGAGAACACCAAGCTTTTGAGCTGGGAAATGAAGAGATTAACATGAAGGTATTTCTCTGTGTGAGTTTTCTTCAGAAGACTCGATGAGAAAAATATCCATCTTCATTCCTTGAGAATAGGATGTTGAAGGGCAGAGTATTATTACTTTCAAATTCCATGGTGAACTTTATGGAATTAGACTTATTATATATATATATATATATATATATATATATATATATATATATATATATAGTTATTCTTAAACTAGCCGTTATAGGAATATTATTTGATCTTAATAATTATTATTAAAATATTACTTTTCATAAACTAACCATTAAAAAAAAATTAATAATACTAATAATTTTACCCTCTCTTTTGATTACTTTGTTTTAATTTTAGTCTACTTTAATTATTAATTTTATTATAGGATCGTGACTAATTAATCAGGTTTTGATTCCTTTTTCTTTTACTCTATTCCCTATATTTGGTTAACATGGATTGTTTGTTTCTTATTAATGTTTACTTTTTTTTATCTTTCTTAATAATAATAATTATTATTATTATTAAACTAGTAGTTTTAAGGATATTATTTGATTTTCATAATCATTATTGAAATATTAATTTTCATAAATTAGTCTTTATATGATCTTTTGGTCTTTACATCTCCCTCTATTTAAGATTGTGCCATGATCTACATCTTCATATAATCCTGATGAACAATATTAGTTGATTCAAAATGCGTCCATAAACTTTTCTCTTATATAATTTCTATCGAAAAACTCTTCTTATTTAATTTTATATTATATATTAATTTTTTATTTTTTATAATAAATATTTATAAAATTATAGTTCAATTTTTTTTAAATTAAAATGAATTGGTATTTCTTTAATTAATAAAATAAAATTTAAACCTAACTCAAATGTGTAATTATAATAAATGTCAATATACTTTTTTTAAATTAATAAAAAACATTACTCTTCCAAAAAAAATTAAAACATAAAAAATAAAAACTCTAACCATTATTTATATTTAATATTTTAAAGCAGATATTAATATTATTTTTAATGATGTCACGGTAAAGTTTCACGGAACTCAGTACTATAATGGTCTACATTCAATGTTTTGACCCAATTCTTAAGTGATGTCACAGCCGATTAGGTCATGCAGTTCGAAGTGTTTGCGATCTATTTTGCATTGACTTAAAATAATTTTCCCTTCCATTATAGAAATAATGCATTATTGACATTCAACGCAAGTAAACCAAAGACAACTTATAGCCATGAGTTGGATATTACGCTAGCACAAGTTGTAGATTTAAACGGGCATAAACCTGTATTCTTGGCAACCATATAGTATTTAACACGTTGAAGTTGACTTGAAATTTGCGTGATTGTAGATGCTCCAATGTATAAAAGTTTGTATAAATAGAAATAAAGATAATTTAAAATATTTATATTAACGTATTATATTAATATTATAAATATTAAAAAGTTATAATGAAATATTAATATTATAAATAGTATGAGAGTGTGGAGAAATATGAAATATAAATATTTTAAGTTAAAAGATAAATATCACTAATTATATTTGATGTTGCAAAGGAAATATCGTAAGTCGATAGCATATGCGAAAGAAGAGCATAGATGAAAAATATGCTATATGTTATGTGATCTGACTATAGTTGAATTTGAGTGAAAAAGAAATATTAATATTAAATGCAATGCAATAAAACAATCTACTCAAAACATAGACATGTGCAACTTCCTTCCCAAGTGCTCAATACAAGAGCTTATTTTCATTGACAATTGCATCCTAGACCGAACCTTTGTCTTTCATCGCCTCGGCTAGACTGAATCCTTCACCCTCATATGGTAATGGTTCTAGATCAAATTTCTCTACGAGTATTCTCGCGATTCATTTCCATTTATACACATCTTCATTAGCACAATTAAAAGCTTAGTTCTTTCGATAAGGATATGTGATAGCCCAAATTTCATGTTCCGCAATCAATTCTACATTAGATGCATCCATAAATTGTTCCCACGAAATATTGTTCCTTGGGTACTTGAAAGACAACCCCTCATGTTTACAAATGGTAGTGTAAACACACAATGTGCCTAAAACATTAATCAAGTTCCAAGGAGAGAAGGCAAATATGTGTGTCACATGGTGAATGGGCCAAGTTGATCCTTCTTTCTTCTTTGCAGCCTCAAATACAATATCTTTGAGAGTCTAGTAAAAATCTGGCATAGGTAGCCTAGGAAGCTCTTCAGGAAAGGGTGCTTCATGGGGTTTATAATTCCCCAAAGAAGAAAAACGATTATTGTAATGACGCACTTCATTGATTTCCCCAAAGTGAGAAACCATATTATAGTGACGAAATAATATTGAAACACCAAAGAGTTTCTCACCCCAAGTTTATGAGAGTTTCAAGCACCAATAAATTGTCTTAGAAATAGATGTGAAACTATAAACTAAAGCACTTACCCCACAAGGGCCAAGGGAACATGTTCACTAGGAATACTAGCTCATTGTGATTAAATGGACACTAATCCAAACACCAATCCATGACAAGAAACATCACCATCAATTTTAGAAATATATGCATTCAAAATTAGCATAAAAATTTCCACAATCCATGAATTCATTAAATATTCCCTACCAATCACATACTGCTAATCTATTAACTCTCAACATAGTGGTATAATGCCATATTAATGGATTGTAGAAAAGCAATTAAAATAATGAGTAAATGATTGAAAATTCCATGGATTTTTACAAAATTCGTACCTAAGAACAAACCAAATGAACTCAAATAAAATGAGCTATGATTTCCAAATAAAATCAATGTTGTAGTTAAGAAATGAAAATATTTAAGCAAAGATATGGATTAGATTCCTGCAACAAATTCACTAACATGAGAAAAGGGATTGAATGAAGGGCATGGCAGAACAAAGGTAAAAATCAAGCTATTGGGAGATTTATATGTCTGAAGCAGGATGGATGGTAGATCCTTGGGTATTGCTAATACAAGTCTCCTTGAGCTTTGGCTACAAATTCATCATTGCATGTACACGGTTATTACTGGTCAGGTAATGTGACTTGGTCTAGTGGAGTTATCCCAAGATTGCATTTGCATTAATTGAAAGGGGTTGTATTATTTGTGAACGAGTGAAAGAAATTTATTTTCAGTATGTATCTATTAGGAACACTTCCCTTCAAGAGGAAACAAATTGAGAAAAAAAAACTCCGATTATTCAATAATGAATTCTAAAAAAATAGGGATGTTAAGAAATGTAAGCAATTGCCAAGTAATGAATTCTAAACAAAAAGGATGTTGAGAAACCCGTTCCCACCAAAACATATTTCATGTGGATTTATTTTGTAGATGAACACTGGAATTTGGAATCCATAGGCACCATCCATATTTGCATGCGGTGCTTGCAATATTGACAAATATATGTGTTCTCGCTCCATATTTTCTAGCAGACGATCCCTCAAATATTTTCAGTTGATCATAGATATGAATTAGATTCCTGCAACAAATACACTCACTTCAACAAAGGGATTGAATGAAGGGCATGAGAGAACACATATAAAAATAAATCTATTGTGGTATTTATATGTGTGAATTAGAATAGATGGTAGATCCTTGGGTATTGCTAATACAAGTCTCCTTGAGATTTGCTACAAATTCATCATTGCATGTACATGGTTCTTACTGGTCAGGTAATGTGACTTGTTCAAGTGGAGTTATCCCAAGTTTGTATTTGCATTAATTGAAAAGGAAAACGTGTTTGTGAATGAGTGAAAGAAATTTATTTTCAGTATGTATCTATTAGGTATGCTTCCCTTCAAGAGGAAAAAATTTGAGAAAAGGAACCTTCGATCCTAAACCTAAAATATTTAATACCAGTAATGTGGAAAGCCAAATAAGAAATGAAAAGTCCCATAACATGATAATGACAATGACATAAATCAAAGAGACAAATCTTCCTCTTGTTCAAAAGAACAAAAGTTTATACAACATTTTAAATAATTATATAACCTAAAATATATTGCACGTAGCTTCGACCCTTGGAAATATCAATTTAAATGAAAAATCTAACTAATGTATCCTAGACTAACAACTAAATAGACTTGAAAATATCTATATTCCAATATATTGTCACAACATAACATATGTCCTCATCGATGCATCATACTTTTACATAAAATTAAGATAATAATGCTATTGTTGCTAGAAAATACATAAAATTACATTATAATTTGAAGCACATAATATAAGATAACATAAGTATCACGATTTCTCACTGTAAAATTATGCCTTCTACACAACCAAAAGAGCTTAATCTTGGCATATCATCTGTCCACTCAAGAGTTGAAAGGCATATAATCTAGTAACTAAATTTCAATTAGAAAGAGTAGTTTATCCATGATGTAATTACTTCCATTCAATTTTATGTGAAAGTTAGAAAGAGTAGTTTATACATTATGTAACTACTTCCATTGAATTTTATGTAAAACTTTCACATAAAAAAAGCTTATAAAATCATATCTCAATTATTTTGGAAAGTTGTAGTTTAATTATTTTAAATTTTGATTTTTTAATAGTATAATTATTTTATGTCTTTGGATGTAATTAAAAAATATATAAAATCACAATCTCTCAAAATTAAAAATCAATCTATTTATATTAAAAAATAAAATTTTAATCTTATACAAAATTAAATTAATGAAAAAATAACAATCTCACCCAAAACAATTTAATGATTTAATGAGTAATTGTAATTATCTATGGCTTCTAGAGTATGCCCTAAAACTGCTTTTTCTAAGAAAACATGTTTGAAAACTAAACTATAATAGATTTCCCACAATGTAAAAACTCATAATCATTTTTATGTGAAAAATATTATATTAAAATGAAAATCACAATATCACTCATTAACCATATTTTTATATTTCATACCCATGTTTAAAAAAAAAATGACAACCATAATTGTAACTATGTACTCATTATAACCATTAATCATTTTATCATAGCAACATGTTTTGATGATCTCCATGGATTATCTTATGATAAGATATCTCATGATCATATATACAAACTAAAATGATATTTCCCCATAGAAAAGAGGCCATTATTCTAAAATCAAATTGCACATGTCTTTCCTCATTAACTTTATTGGACAACAAGAAGTTATGCTACACATTAATCTACAATCGTACTGAACATGCCTTTTCTCATGTGTCCTAATAAGATATATTGAAGAAGTTATGGGTGAAAATGTGAAGCTAGGTTACACTTTTGTGAGAAATGGCCCCGAAATACAATCTCAATTTTTCGGGCAAACCAAAATTTTGTTTAGCCGAACTATTATACTAACATTCGATTGAACTTTTGGCCATTTAGATTAACGTCGTCCTTTAAATGAGTTTTTTTCCGGAGCTGAAAAAATCAGCAAAAAGATAGCTCGAACGAAAAAATAATTCAATCGAATAAATAATTTGGCCGAACTATTTTTCGACCGAATTTTTTATTATACATGACAGCCCTGATGTTGCTGTGAACTTTCATTCGCTCCTAATTTGTGGTTGTGGTTGAACCGAGTGTTGTTAATTTGTGATTTTGGTTGAGCTGAGCCAAAGCTGAGCATTTTTGTTATTGTAGTTGAGTTGAGTCGAAGCTGAGCATTTTTGTTATTGTTGTTGAACCCATCGATTCAGTGGAGGTTCGTATGTAGTTCAATTTTTTTATAGATTTTTTTTAATGGTTTTTGCAGATATTATGATTTGTTTTCGTTTTTTTGCAGCGTTTATTGGAGCTATAGGAATTTTGGTTGGTGACACCTCGTCACCACTGGCTGCTTTCTCAGCCTCCTCGTATAACCTCCTCATTTGGACCAGGTAAGTCCTCCAAAATACCTAGAAAAATACATTATAGATTGCTGAAGAATTTGTAAAGAAACTACCTCTTACAATGGTTTTATCATCAGCTTACCTCTCAGTTAAGTAGGAAAACCTACAAGTAACTTTGTTGCACATTTGCATGTCATTACACCCAGTCTCCACGTCATTTTACAATGAAATAATGCAATATACTTAGAAATCCATTATCCATATTATTTGTTATTTGATACAATTACATAATTGTGTATATAATTATATAATTTTATTTATGTAAATTTATAAAATATTTAGTTGGATTTAGAGATGCATGGAAACTGATATCGAAAATTTCATTTATGTTAGAGTTTTTATAATAAGACTGAGATTTGTCTTACTTTTTAGTATTAGATGATTATTAACAAAATAACCTTTTTTTATAATGATAACTTGAACAAGGTGAATACTGAAATAAAATTAGGGGCTCTTAATACATTATATTAATTTATCAAAATAATATCTCAAACATAAATTAATATCTCAAAATTCTTTATAATGATAATCAAATTTTGAATATGGTAAATATTGAACTATTTTTTAAATATTGGAGACCATTTGGCATCACATTTCTGATATGTTATCCAGCCAACACCACAATGCCTCTGTCTACCATTGCTACCACACAACCCCTTGGTTGATGGTTGCCCCTGCAAATCGAACCAAATGAAATCAAACCGACTACTACGAATTAAATTAAATAATTTTTTTTATATGATTTAACACTCTTCTCACAATAAAAATAACTAATTGAATATAAAGTAATCATATTATTTTCATATTATTTGTCACATGCTTTCCTTGCTTTTGTTGTTATATGTTCATTTATATTTCCTTTTTCATTATGTGCAATTCACTTTTCTTGTGATAGGAACACCCATTCCCATATAATTGCTTTCATGTGGCTCTAACTCATTTCTTCTCACCCTGCTAGAGTTATTGAGCCTCTTAATAGTGCTAGTAAGTCCGCCTTCCATGACAGCCTTGTATGTGCTTCCCAAAGTACCCTTTCCCATCATCTCAATTGTTGCCCTCAGCAAGTCCTCCAAACAATAGCTATGTGTTTCTTTAGCAAAACTAGACTTCTGTCACAATCGTAAACCATATTCAAGGCTGGAGGACTTGTTCCGGAGCATTGATCGAACCAAGTTTGCCTTTATTTATCTGAATTATCACCATTTTGTTTCACACCAATGCTTCTCTTGGCATCTTTTGTTGCATGTTCCACCCCTCCTCTCATCTTGCAGAGTAGAAACATAACAAGAAAGAAGAGGGACACCACTCCCATAGTGCTTCTGACCATAGTGGCCAGAGTTTTCTATCCATTGAGCTTCTTGGACTTTCTCTTCTTCGTCAAAGGCAAGAAATCTCGAGACTTCCAACCTGGTTGTTTAATGTAAAACCTTGATGCTTCTTGGTAACATGCTTTCCTTGCTTCTGTTTTTATATGTACATTTATGTTTCCTTTTTCGTATGTGTAATTCATTTTTCTTGTGATAGGAACATCCATTCCCATATAGTCTTTAATGTTGTCCTTTATAGTGAAATTTTGTGCATTTTTATTCAAGGTTGTTGGTATAAGTGCATAACTGCATCCACCATTCAACACAAAGGAAAGTATCCATCTCATGAAGTGGTAGACCATATAATCCTAATTGTAGTTCCAAATCTTTTATTTGGATAGGGATTTTATGAAACCTTCCTACTCCTTTGACGTTTCATCCATAAAACACTGTAATTGTGAGGTCATTGGTGGGGTACACAAATAGGTTTAGTTTCTTAGTGAAATGAATGTCGATGTAGTATTTTTTGTTGAAATCCATGAGTATCATTACATTTCTATCTTTTATGATTCCCATGAGCTTTAGGTTCCTAGGTTGTAATTTCGCCATCATTATTGCAAGTGGAACTGTAGGTTTTCTTCCCTATTTTTTTATAACATGGGTCTTAGTAGCTTCCTAAGATGAGACATAATACACTTAATTGAAGGTTCTTGTACTTTCTCTTTTCAAGTAGTAGCTTATTTTTGAGATACATCTTTTTCATTTCTATTTTGTTGGGTGCATGAGATTGAAGATAATTAGAGTGTTGCCATTGCTTTGTCATATATTTTTGGTGTTTAAATTTTAATGTTATTGGGTTGACTTGTTTTACCTTGATTTATCTCTTGAATTGTGGTTGATGTTTTACATTTACCAAGGGATTTTTGAAATTTATTGATCTATCATTGACTTATATTGTCTTTCAGATTGTCTCTCAATCCATTCTCTATGCTCATTATTTGTTCTCAATGCTTTGCTCTTGTTGTTGATACATCTTATTAGGTCTTACCAAAAATAAAATAAAAAACTGCACCATGTTGAAGGATAGCTCTGTGACATTCAAGATTATACTGTGCAACTATGTATAAATCCATTTTTATATCATACACACAAGATTAAGATATAAATAACATTTTAATCATGCCCTTCACTATTGAGAGAAACTCCCATGGACTCCAACAAGTAAAGAAATTAACATATCATGCCTATTTCAACAGGACTTGGAATAAATAAAACAAAATCATAGATTTTGAAAGTGGAGCAATTGAAATTTCATCAATTAAGGAGACATAAGCATTATATTGATATTAAGACTAATTAAAAATATTTACACCATTTAAATCATAATATGTTTGTAAAAGTACACAAGACACATTTCATCTATTCCAATGCATTGACATGTTAAAGCGTGCAAATCATTAACAACATGTGGGAGCTATTATAAATTATCTCCATGATGCTCATAAAATGCATGATGAACTCAAAATCTTTATAGAGGTAGTAAGATGATAAATTCAAATAATAAATTTATAAAGTAAAATTTGTAACATTGTAAAAATAAACACGGTCATATGTTTTCATATGTACAATTAATAAATCGATTTCTGGATTTAACAAAATTCTTTTGGATGATATGGTGTTCGATTGTTGATTAACTTGTCAATTATATCTTTGTTTCCTATTAATTTGTCAATTTCTTTTCAATTCTTTTTTAGACTTCACAATCCTATGTATAATTTGCTTGGTACTATTAGCTTCATATTTAAAATGATGAACATCAACATGTTCTTTGTCATTATCACATCCCTCCATTCTAGTACTCTATGCTCTTATAAACTTCTTAACTATTAGGTAGGAGTTAAACATGATTACTTTATGACATCTTTAGGTAGAATTATAGGTTACCTCGAAAAACCTATTGGGTGGGTTAGAACTAAAGGTGGACTTTTATGTAGAGCACTTATGGAATTGTGGAACAATTTCATTGTTTGACCTCTTTGCATGCATTGACATTGGATGCATTCCTTGCATATTCCTTTTGGCTGGTTCAAAGCAGATTCACATGGAATTTGAGTAAAGGAGAAACACCATCTTAATCAGTTAGATAGAATCAACAAGTAGTGCCATCTTCGAGAGGTTAACAAGAGGGCGTTTCATCGTTTCATCTTACGCTACCTGAATTATTGGGATTTGAGGGTATGTATCTATCCATTGATACGTAAAGATTTCTAGGTTTAATTCTCACTACCCCAAGACATCACATTTGATTACCATCCAAATTATTCCAAAAATGAGGTCGAGACTTCCCCCTCTAGAGAAGTATAGGCCGCTCTATCTTGTGCCCTGCACCTCTTGCATCTTGCACCATATTCAATCGAATTTCATTATATTTTACCAATATTGTTATTATGTAATGCATATAAATGCTAGTATGGATCAAAACAAAATAACATAAAATGATATTATGAGCATAAAAACATATGTGATACTTTTGGTGATTATATATATATAAACAAATTATTTGATTTATTCATCTGTTTTCTACATACCATCCTTGTTAAATTTAGAATGTTATAAACATTTTAATATCACTTGATATTTTTAAAGTAAGATATGCTTTCTGGTTACTTGCATCTAACCCAGCTTCCATTATTCAGAATATTTTGCAAATCTACAAATGTACTATGATCTATTATGCCTCATTTCAACTTTTCCTCGGTGATGAATTGAAACTCACTTCAATTTATACTTTTGTTTCAGCTTTTCCTTGGTCATGGATTGAAACTCACTTTAATTTATACTTTTTCTTTAGTATCCTTTCATCTTCAAACGTTTTGTGCTTTTTACTTGCTTGTTTTTACATGGGAGATTGAAACATCAAAGCCATTCATTTTTAGTTTTTCATTTTTTATTAATATCATCAATATCATCTCCAAAAATCAAAATCATATACCAAAAATAAAATAAAAAGAAAAAGGAAAAAAAAGTGATTGAATTCCAATCTTTGATAAGTAGATTGAAAAAGAAAACACAAACAAATAGATATTTCACAACCTTATGCTTAGATATGTTCATATTTAAATCAAAATTTTAAATTTAATAAAACAAATAAAAAAACTCAAGGGACAAAATATACTTTAATTTCATACAAACCAACACAACCCAAAATCAACCTTGAGGGTGTATGATGTGCACACTGGTAATATGGAAGTGGCTAGGAAATCATTTCATAATTTCATGAGAGCAAGGGTTAAACACTAGACAAAATTTCTTGGAACCTTCGTATAACAAGATTTCTACCTAGATGTAACCTTTGAAAACATCAAATTTTGGTTGATTATGCTTCAAGTTTGGTTGAATATGCATACTAGCATATTTATGCATTACGTAATAACAAAACTGGTCAAATATAATGGATCAAGTTCGTTTTTTTGGTTGGTAAATGATGCAGGAGCATCAAGGCCAATTTTCATTTTAATGATGTAAATAAAGGGGGTGTGACATTTTTATTATTTTATTAATTAAATTGTTAGATAAATTATATAAGTGAGGATTTTGTAAATATTCTTTTATTAATTAAAAGGATATGAGAGAAATAGATTAGGAGGCAAATTTGGGATTAGGAATACTATGTATGGGACTTTGTTGAGTCCACACCTAAAATATAGATTTAGTTGAGGATTGGGTGGAGAGACTTTTGGAGTAAATTAAATGTATTATTTGTGTAGAAATATGAGTGGTTTTTGTGAGGAAAAAGAGACTGGAAGAATCGCAGAGAGAGTGTGAGTGTGAGTAGTGAGAGGGTTTTCTCTTGGGAGCCTTCGACGATTGTAAAGGGCCACAGATCTTGAAAATCTGGCCATGCACTAAGAGGTTTTGAAATTGTTTACATTTGGTTTTATTAATGAAGAATTTTGGTTTTATTAATGATTTTATATAAAAAAATCTACAACTGTGGTTTGTGTACAATCGAGGGACAGATCTGGCAATTCGATCTGGTTGATCTGTGTAATTAATGGAATAGATGTGGCCTGTGTTAATTGTATGCAGCTTAATGCGTTGACAATTGCCTAAAGTGGTTTGAACTGTGTTTTTTATATAAAATTGTTAAAATATTTGTGTTATGACAAATTTTACGTGTTACATTTTGTGAGTGAAATCTCTTCCCACAGAGAATAGCTTAGAATAGACTGCGCGGATTATTAGGGACAACACCGAATTATGGAAATTGCTGATTCCTAAAATCTTACATCAAAGTTCTGGATATTGTCAATTGTCAGTTGTAATATCAATAAGGTGATTCCAACTGCAGTTGAGAACACAACAGATCTGTGGTAACAGATGAGATTGGATATTCACTAGTTTTGCGATTAGCAATTCCGGCAGTTTCGCATTGGAGCATAGAAAACGCCAAATTATTGTGGCATATCGAGTTAAATGGTTGATTCGATATTGGACAACCAGATCTGGTGACTACCCATAGTGTTATGTTTTGGAAATAGCCATTTGGGAAAATCGATGATTGACACCATATCAGCGCAGATTGAAGGGAGTGTATATCGAGTTTGTGTGATATTGCATTGGAATAGTTAAAAACATAAACTTGGGCGCATACTGTATCTCCAGGTGTGAATAAATTTAGTTGGCAGAACCAGACCTGTGGTAGCGATATATATAATATCTATTGATTAACAGTGTTCAACATTGTTTTGAAGGTTTTATGTCAGATCTGCGTTTTTCTAACTAAGAGAATAGAAATCTTCCCGGATTATTAAAAGTCTTGATTCTGATTCATATAAAGGGGCTTTATGAGAGCATGATTGGGTGTTATATGAACTGTGTGCTAACTTCATGGAATTGGGCTATTGGGTTTTCTCAAAGTTGAGATTTATGTAGTGTGACAGTGTGCTGTGCAGAGGCGATGTGGATGCATTGAAATGCCGAAGAAAGGTGTTTTACAGTTGCGAATTGGAGTGGTTGTATACGTTGTGTCAATTCAGACATAAATGGTGAATGATTCGAACCATATGTTGAAAGGCTTCCGCATGTAAACGGTAGTGTGTGGAATTCGCCAGACATTGAGATTTTGATTTGGGCAGATGCTGAGATTGCATTTTTATATGCATGAAGACTGAGATTCTGGGTTGGCGGGGTTACCCGCTATCAGTAAAAACAGGGTCTACCTTTTTCAAGTTAATTATTTTCTTTTCTTAGCTCTCATTTTTAAAGAAGCATATAACTAGATAATCTAACAAAATGTATTACAATTTTAATACGTAAATTTTAAGAGGGCAACATAGGAATTAGATTTACTAGAATAAAATTGGCTCTATCATTTTTCATTTTAGTTGTTTTTCCTCTTTGTTAACTATATTTTTAAAGAAGCATATAAATAGACCCATTTAGGCCATATAAATAAAAAAGTATTATAGTTTTAGTGAGAAAATGTTATAACAAGGTAATATATGTGTTAAATTTACTAGAATAAAATTGGTCTATCATTTTTCATTTTATTTTTTTTGTTTCTTTGTTAACTTTAGTTTTTAAAGAAGCGTATAAATAGACCCATGTATGGCATATAAATAAACATGTAGTATAGCTTTCATAAACATGTATTATAAATAACTTGAATTAGAAAGATTTGTATATGTGGAATAAACATAAAAATAAATTACTAAATACTTTCAACCTTCAGTTGAGTTGAAGCTAAGTTGAATGAATTAGAGATTTTTTGTTGAGTTGAATTAGATATCACTAGTTGTTTTCCTCTTGCAATTATCAAACCATCCAACCAAGTAGAAACAACCTTTCCTGCTACCTAACTTTCTGATAGATTTGTCTAATTAGGGATCTTTTGCACAACCCAACCCTTCACTAAATGTTTTGTTTACACATCAAATTTCTTCCATTTTGTTATGATACAATATCATATTTATTAAATTCCTTGGATTTTGTGAGGATACAATATGGTATTTATGTTTGTAGTACTTTAACCATGTGACTTCTTTAGGCTTTTCCTATCTCATTTTTAAGTGAATATTGGGTCAAGTCAGGATATAAATTGGGATAATTATAATTTTGAGTTGTTAAATCTATGTTGTAGAGTTATACAAGACACTTAATATATTTATACATTCAAAAAGATAATTTAAATGACAAAACACCAACATCTTATCAAAAATATAATCATGTAAATTCCAAGAAAAATAGAAAATCACTTGATATTTATACATTAAATTAAAATCTTTACATCATCTAGATTAAGTTGATCCAATATCCATGAACCTTCTCCAACTAATCATAAGGTAATTTCCTATACCTAGTTATAGTACTAGGTCAAAGCTTTTCCCAACTAATCATGAGGTAATGTCCTATGCCCATTGTTTTCTCACTTCATCCAAGCTATGCATAACTTTTAAAATCTCTTCATTTGTCTCTTTTGATTTTGAGTCAATGCATCGTGAATCAAATCTTGATATAATTATTCGAGTAATGTGATAGTGATAGGGATCTTGAATGTGACCATCGGTTTGACATCGGACAAATGCTTGGACATGCATTTAAACATTGATTTTATATAGACTCAGTTCCTAAAATCAATAAATTGCTAACATCATAATTTATAATTGCTTGATGAAACTATCAATCACATGTATAAATTCCGAAGGAGAACATATAACATGATACTGAAACTAGGTTAAATCCTTGTAGTATTCCATTATTCAATCACAATAGGTATTTACTTATTACCATTCTACCATAAACTGAGGGATTTATTTATTATCATTCCATTATTCAATCACAATAGGTATAAATATATTAAATTCATTTTATTGAATTTTTTTTATAGGGATCAGAAAACCCTTTAAACATGGTTGAAAAATGGACATTATGCATAGAACTTTCTTATTATCCCAATCCATAAAAAGAAGTGATTACTTATGTGCTATGAAATATTGTGATGAACAAATTCATCCAAACAAAAAGGAATGTACTTGGAAGAACAAAAAACAATGAAGCATACTATTTTGCATTGATAGAAGCCTTAGGAACAACTAGGGAGTATGGATCCAATGGAATTGTAGTCTTCACCAATTATGAACTTGTGCGAAACTAGATGAAAGGCATGTATGAAGATAAAAAAGAGAGGTTAAACAACTTCATGGAGAAGAAAAAACAATTGTTAATCAATTTCAATCATTTAGCATAAGACATTGTGCAAATGTTAATAGGATGTCTAGTCATCTATTGTATGGGGCAATACTAATTTAAGATTTGTGTGTGAAATATGAATTAATGTTTTTTTTTTTTCCTCGGTAAAAATATACTAATATATTATATACAGAAGTAAAAAATTTACATCATATCAAAATAGAAAGAACTAGGCACCTGAGGTGTCAACCTGGAATAGCTAAGACTGCAAGGTCCAAAGGACTAGACCATTCAAAAGAGCTAGCCCACGTAGGGGCCCCAACCAAAAATCCAAATGATCACGTGCAGGGGAGACAGACATAACCCAGACCATCAACAAAGGTTCTTGAACACATACAAAATGCATACATGACGAAACTAAGCTAACACAGACAGCAATAGAAACCAAAAGACCAGACAGAAGAGCCATGTAGACCTTGAGCGAGGGTGTCTCTATTCTTCCAGTTGCTCCTCCACTACCTGGCACCATCCATAAGCCTCCCTCTTCGCAGCAGTGGGGGCAGTGTCCATATGGATGTCTTTTGTTTCGCTGGTCCTCGCCTTCTAATCCAGAAGGCTTTTCGAGACATTCTCGAGGTCTGTAGCAGGATCCTTTGTTTCTTTCTCCAGGTCTATAGCAGGATCCTTTGTTTCTTTCTCCGGGCTATCAACATGCACCTGCCCATGATTGTCCAGAGAGTCATTGTCTTCCTGGGAAGTATCAATGAACAAAACTAATACATGTGCACTGATCTGGGGGCTGTTCATAGAACTGCTGAAGTTAAAAATAGCAGAGCCAAAGGCGGGCAAGGAAGCTAAGTTCGAAGCACCAGCATCCATGAACTGACTAGATTGAAGGGGGTTAGCTCCAGTAGAGCGAATGCCATGGCAATGATAGCAGTGGGCAGAATTATGAGCAACGGGAGTGCGTGAAGTTCCTCCCCTGGAGGTGCCTCGACGGTTGAGCATGCGCTGTCGAGGCCTTACCATCCTTGCAGGGACCGAAGGGATGAGACCCAGCTCCCAAGTGTGATACAACTCCTTCCTGTGAGGAATGCGAACAGACAGCGAAATAACCCAGACGGACAGTGTAATGACCCAGACGGAGAGGCAGTTGCATGAAGCTGCGCAAAGCATCTGAGGTTGCATAGACCTGTCTGAAGGAAAAACCAAATACATACCCTGACCCGACGCAGTGACATGGTTTTTAATTGCAGCGACCTCACCTTGGAACGCGTCCGCCATAACTGCAACCTCCAAGCGAGCCAAATAGTTGTGCATGGCATTAACTCTGCTCTGTTGAATGACCTTATACCTGCTTCCACTTACGCATGTATAGGCTTGAGCCCAAACGTCTGCCACGTGATGGCACATGGCCGGCATGTGGGCAACGTTAAACTCTCGTCCCATCCTCACTATCACCCGCATCCAGGGGAGCCGCGTCTTTTTGGACCAGATGTGTGCATTCTTGAGCCTTGTCATGAGTCAAAATGGTATCCATTTTCCCGGTGAGAAGAGAGTTGTCATTTTCCACCCCCAAATTGGCCATGAAGTCGGCAACCTTGTTACCTTCCCTTTTTATGTGATTGAAGGTGATAGCTCTGTTTCTGTGGAGCTCAAGTTCTATGGCCTCCAATCTTGCTTCGAGCCTCCAGCTGGTATCTATTTTCCTGGCATGAGATCCATTTAGGAGATGCTTGGCCATATTTATGAGGATCTGAGAGTCTCCTTCCACCTCCAAGGGATGGAAGTTGTGACTCCGTGCGAGAAGGAGTCCTTGCTATAGTCCCTCTAACTCAGCTGAGTTATTGGTGTCCCATCCAATGTTCCCGTAGTACAGCATCAGGGGTTCACCTTCATGATTACTTATTATTCCGCCAAAGCCTGCAATTCCGGGATTCCCTTTTGAGGCACCATTGAAGCTGAGCTTAAACATGTGCTTTGGAGGGGGAGTCCAAGTAACTTTTTTTTTTATTGGTGCCTTCAGAATGGCCTTGCTTGTGAGATCCTTGAGGAAGAAGTATTTGCCAATTTTCCAAAATTGCTTTCTCATTATCTAGAGTCGAAAAGTCCTCCCCCTTCCAAGATCTTAGCATCAGAGTCTCTTTAAGATTTCTACAAAGCAGGCTCCAAATATTATCTATCGAGGAGCACTGATCTTTGAATATGCATCTATTTCATTCCTTCCATATGCTCCATAGTAGCAACCCGGGAATTATTTTCCATAGGTGATTAAGGATTTCACTTTTGTAAGGATCCTGTTGCCACTGGCATATTGAGTTGGTGATTTCATTCTCAAGTCTACATCTTCTTTGGCATCTGAAGCTGGCCTTTTCCCATAACTGATTTTCCAAGGGACAGGAGTCCAAAAGGTGTTGGAGAGTTTCCTCATGGGAATTTCAATTAAAACAAATGGAGGGGCCATGAAAATTTCTACTCCTGAGTTTGTCCCACGTTAGAATTCTCTGGTGTCCTACCAGCCACAGAAAATGGGAGATTTTGGGCCAAGAGCCAAAACTCCAGATTTTGCTCCAGATTGGGTCCTGGGGAGCAGAACTATTGCAAATGATTTTGTAGGCCTCAGATGTGGTGAAGGCTCCTTTAGGCTGGTATCCCCATCTTAGAATGTCTCTGCTTTCATCATATCTGATTCTTCTTTTGCACAGTTCCCTATCCATCTCCTCAACAATTTGGTGATCTCCATTTGTGATTACCTTGTTGCCCTGTTTCCAATTCCTGAAGCCTTGCTCAGTTTCCTAGGTCCATTAATGCCAAATATTTTCTTGCTGCAGCTCCTCCCTAATGAGGTTCGGTGGCAGGTTAAGTAGTCGGCTGAGTTGAGGCATTTGATTCCAGGCATCTGTCCAGAATCTTGCAGTATTGCCATTTCTTACCTCCCAAAAACTGTGCTTCTGAATCATTTGGAAGTGTTCTTTGGCTACATTCAAAATTAGCGAGCCTTTATCATTGGGGGTGAACCTGATGAGCTCTTCCTGGGGTCGGTGATTGGCATACTTGGCCGTCCAAATTGTGACCCAAGGTTTTCGTGGGTTGGTGAGCCATTGCCACCATATTTTAGCTCCCGTGATGGCATTGCTATGCTCGGGATCTCTTAGGCCAATGCCCCATTTTTCTCTGGGCTTGCAAACAGTGCTCCATTTTACCAGGGCCCATTTGCGATTGGTTGCAGTGTTTCCCCAAAGGAGTCGTCGCTGAAGATTCCTTATTCTTTTTAGGACCCACTTTGGCGCATCAAGGATAGAGAATAAGTATAACAACATTTCTTGAAGGACAGACTTTATGAGCACTGCACGACAGGCTAAGTTCAGAGCCCTGTGCGACCAAAGGTTGAGAGGGGATTCGAGCTTCTCAATTAGATTACGCTAAGAGGAATGCTTGATGGCGGAGACAGTTAGGGGGGCTCCAAGGTACTTGGAGGGAAGAGTGGCAATAGGAAATCCCAGAATTCGGGCGATTGCAGTCTTAACAACAGGAGGAATGTTAAAGAAAGAGATCTACGATTTTGAGCAGTTTATGCTGGTTCCACAGGCTTCAGAGAAGTCATTGAGCACGACTTTAAATCTAGAGGCCTCCTGGATAGAGGGTAACCAAAGATCATAGTGTCATCTACATGTTCCCGTAGCACAGCATCAGGGGTTCACCTTCATGATTACTTATTATTCCGCCAAAGCCTGCAATTCCGGGATTCCCTTTTTAGGCACCATCGAAGCTGAGCTTAAACGTGTGCTTTGGAGGGGGAGTCCAGGTAACCTTTTTTTTTATTGCTGCCTTCAGAATGGCCTTGCTTGTGAGATCCTTGAGGAAGAAGTATTTGCCAATTTTCCAAAATGGCTTTCTCATTATCTAGAGTCGAAAAGTCCTCCCCCTTCCAAGATCTTAGCATCAGAGTCTCTTTAAGATTTCTACAAAGCAGGCTCCAAATATTATCTATCGAGGAGCACTGATCTTTGAATATGCGTCTATTTCATTCCTTCCATATGCTCCATAGTAGCAACCCGGGAATTATTTTCCATAGGTGATTAAGGATTTCACTTTTGTAAGGATCCTGTTGCCACTGGCATATTGAGTTGGTGATTTCATTCTCAAGTCTACATCTTCTTTGACATCTGAAGCTGGCCTTTTCCCATAACTGATTTTCCAAGGGACAGGAGTCCAAAAGGTGTTGGAGAGTTTCCTCATGGGAATTTCAATTAAAACAAATGGAGGGGCTGTGAAAATTTCTACTCCTGAGTTTGTCCCACGTTAAAATTCTCTGGTGTCCTACCAGCCACAGAAAATGGGAGATTTTGGGCCAAGAGCCAAAACTCCAGATTTTGCTCCAGATTGGGTCCTGGGGAGCAGAACTATTGCAAATGATTTTGTAGGCCTCAGATGTGGTGAAGGCTCCTTTAGGCTGGTATCCCCATCTTAGAATGTCTCTGCTTTCATCATATCTGATTCTTCTTTTGCACAGTTCCCTATCCATCTCCTCAACAATTTGGTGATCTCCATTTGTGATTACCCTGTTGCCCGGTTTCAAATTCCTGAAGCCTTGCTCAGTTTCCTAGGTCCATTAATGCCAAATATTTTCTTGCTGCAGCTCCTCCCTAATGAGGTTCGGTGGCAGGTTAAGTAGTCGGCTGAGTTGAGGCATTTGATTCCAGGCATTTGTCCAGAATCTTGCAGTATTGCCATTTCTTACCTCCCAAAAACTGTGCTTATGAATCATTTGGAAGTGTTCTTTGGCTACATTCCAAATTAGTGAGCCTTTATCATTGGGGGTGAACCTGATGAGCTCTTCCTGGGGTCGATGATTGGCATACTTGGCCGTCCAAATTGTGACCCAAGGTTTTCCTGGGTTGGTGAGCCATTGCCACCATATTTTAGCTCCTGTGATGGCATTGCTATGCTTAGGATCTCTTAGGCCAATGCCCCCTTTTTCTCTAGGCTTGCAAACAATGCTCCATTTTACCAGGGCCCATTTGTGATTGGTTGCAGTGTTTCCCCAAAGGAGTCCTCGCTGAAGATTCCTTATTCTTTTTAGGACCCACTTTGGCGCATCAAGGATAGAGAATAAGTATAGCAACATTGCTTGAAGGACAGACTTTATGAGCACTGCAGGACATGCTAAGTTCAGAGCCCTGTGCGACCAAAGGTTGAGAGGGGATTCTAGCTTCTCAATTAGATTATGCCAAGAGGAATGCTTGATGGCGGAGACAGTTAGGGGGGCTCCAAGGTACTTGGAGGGAAGAGTGGCAATAGGGAATCCCAGAATTCGGGCGATTGCAGTCTTAACAATAGGAGGGTTGTTAAAGAAAAAGATCTACGATTTTGAGCAGTTTATGCTGGTTCCACAAGCTTCAGAGAAGTCATTGAGCACGGCTTTAAATCTAGAGGCCTCCTGGACAAAGGGGTAACCAAAGAGCATAGTGTCATCTACATGTTCCCGTAGTACAGCATCAGGGGTTCACCTTCATGATTACTTATTATTCCGCCAAAGCCTGCAATTTCGAGATTCCCTTTTTATGCACCATCGAAGCTGAGCTTAAACGTGTGCTTTGGAGGGGGAGTCCAGGTAACTTTTTTTTTTATTGCTGCCTTCAGAATGGCCTTGCTTGTGAGATCCTTGAGGAAGAAGTATTTGCCAATTTTCCAAAATTGCTTTCTCATTATCTAGAGTCGAAAAGTCCTCCCCCTTCCAAGATCTTAGCATCAGAGTCTCTTTAAGATTTCTACAAAGCAGGCTCCAAATATTATCTATTGAGGAGCACTGATCTTTGAATATGTGTCTATTTCATTCCTTCCATATGCTCCATAGTAGCAACCCGGGAATTATTTTCCATAGGTGATTAAGGATTTCACTTTTGTAAGGATCCTGTTGCCACTGGCATATTGAGTTGGTGATTTCATTCTCAAGTCTACATCTTCTTTGACATCTGAAGTTGGCCTTTTCCCATAACTGATTTTCCAAGGGACAGGAGTCCAAAAGGTGTTGGAGAGTTTCCTCATGGGAATTTCAATTAAAACAAATGGAGGGGCCGTGAAAATTTCTACTCCTGAGTTTGTCCCACGTTAGAATTCTCTGGTGTCCTACCAGCCACAGAAAATGGGATATTTTGGGCCAAGAGCCAAAACTCCAGATTTTGCTCCAGATTGGGTCCTGGGGAGTAGAACTATTGCAAATGATTTTGTAGGCCTCAGATGTGGTGAAGGCTCCTTTAGGCTTGTATCACCATCTTAGAATGTCTCTGCTTTCATCATATATGATTCTTCTTTTGCACAGTTCCCTATCCATCTCCTCAACAATTTGGTGATCTCCATTTGTGATTACCCTATTGCCCTGTTTCTAATTCCTGAAGCCTTGCTCAGTTTCCTAGGTCCATTAATGCCAAATATTTTCTTGCTGCTACTCCTCCCTAATGAGGTTCGGTGGAAGGTTAAGTAGTCAGCTGAGTTGAGGCATTTGATTCCAGGCATCTCTCCAGAATCTTGCAGTATTGCCATTTCTTACCTCCCAAAAACTGTGCTTCTGAATCATTTGGAAGTGTTCTTTGGCTACATTCCAAATTAGCGAGCCTTTATCATTGGGGGTGAACCTGATGAGCTCTTCCTGGGGTCGGTGATTGGCATACTTGGCCGTCCAAATTGTGATGCAAGGTTTTCCTGGGTTGGTGAGCCATTGCCACCATATTTTAGCTCCCGTGATGGCGTTTCTATGCTCGGGATCTCTTAGGCCAATGCCCCCTTTTTCTCTGGGCTTGCAAACAGTGCTCCATTTTACCAGGGCCCATTTGCGATTGGTTACAGTGTTTCCCCAAAGGAATCCTCGCTGAAGATTCCTTATTCTTTTTAGGACCCACTTTGGCGCATCAAGGATAGAGAATAAGTATAACAGCATTGCTTGAAGGACAAACTTTATGAGCACTGCACGACTGGCTAAGTTCAGAGCCCTGTGCGACCAAAGGTTGAGACAGGTTTCGAGCTTCTCAATTAGATTACGCCAAGAGGAATGCTTGATGGCGGAGACAGTTAGGGGGGCTCCAAGGTACTTGGAGGGAAGAGTGGCAATAGGGAATCCCATAATTCGGGCGATTGCAGTCTTAACAACAGGAGGGCTGTTAAAGAAAAAGATCTACGATTTTGAGCAGTTTATGCTGGTTCCACAGGCTTCAGAGAAGTTATTGAGCACGACTTTAAATCTAGAGGCCTCCTCGACAGAGGGGTAACCGAAGACCATAGTTTCATCTACAAACTGCTGATGGGAAATGGCAGGCGAGTGATGAATGGAGAGGCCTTTGAGCTATTGAGAGTGGAGGGCTCTTTTAATGTGACGACCAAGGCCTTCAGCCATTAAAACAAAGAGGAAGGGAGAGAGGGGATCTCCTTGCCTGATTCCACGGGAGGGAGAGAAGGGGCGAGAGGGGATCCCATTCACGAGAATGGAGAAGAAGGAGGAGGAGATTAGACTCATAATCTAGCGGATCCACATGGGACAGAATCTAAAAGTAATTAGCATTTGCTATATGTAAGTCCAACTGAGCTTATCAAATGCTTTAGAAAGATCAAGTTTTAGGAGCATACCTGCCTGTTTGGAGTGCTTGAGGGAGTGCATGATCTCATGCGAGAGGATAATGCCATCCATGATCTGTCTCCCTTCCACATATCCAGACTGTTCCAGAGAAATGAGCAGTGGCAAGAGGGGTTTTAACCTGTTTGCAATGACTTTAGAGATGACTTTGTATATGACGTTGCATAGAGCAATCGACCTGAATTTGTCCGGGGTGATTGAGTCCTCCTCTTTAGGGATTAGGGCAATGAAAGTAGAATTAAGTGAGGGAAGCAGCCAATGATGTGCACGCGATTCCTCTACCACTTGCCAGACTTCCAATTTTATCAGCTCCTAGAAATTGTGGAAGAAAGTTGTGGTGAAGCTGTCTGGGCCAGGAGCTTTTCCATCTTTGAGCTGGGCCATAGTGATATCCACTTCCTGAGTTAGAATTAGACGGAGGATAAGTTCATTATGTTCCTCCGTGATTAGTTTTGGCACATTGTGTGTAATTCTATCAATTGCAGGTCGCCTGTCTATTTCAAGCTCTTGATGAACTTGCTTGAAGTGATTAAGGAACTCCTTCTCAATT
This sequence comes from Pinus tabuliformis, assembly GCA_031772625.1. Taxonomy (NCBI): domain Eukaryota; kingdom Viridiplantae; phylum Streptophyta; class Pinopsida; order Pinales; family Pinaceae; genus Pinus; species Pinus tabuliformis. The sequence goes on along the minus strand of CM062814.1, from coordinate 140,721,517 downwards.
TCCTCATGTTGTTCTACCTTTTCCCCTCCTTGTTTTTGAATAAAAGGGATGTTATTGCGCATTCTTCATTGAACAGTGGTTCGGTGGAAGAATTTGGTGTTTCGTTCGCCCTCTTTCAACCATCTAATCCTGGATTTTTGCTTCCAATATATCTCCTCCTGCTTTCTTCTCTCCTCCAGCTGGTTGTGGATGCGCTGCTCCTGCTCAAGGGTTCTTTCTGTGTGTCCTCCTGTGCTTATTTCTTGCTGTAGTTCTGCCAATTCCTTTTGAAGGTCATGTTGGGCCTTGAAAATGTTTCTGAAGATCTCGCTATTCCATCACTTCAAGTTGAATTTTAAATGTTTGAGTTTCTGTTCGAACTGGAACATCTTGGAGCCTTTTGGCGGGATGAAGGTTGTCCAAGTTGTGTTAACAAAGTCTTTGAAGGAGGGATGGGTGAGCCAGAATTCTTCAAAGCGAAAGGGTCTTCTAGTGGCGCTGCCAGGATGTTGCCATTGAAGAGCAATAGGCCAGTGATCCGATCCTGAGTGGGGAAGAATGGCCGCTGATATGTCTCCTCCCAAGTGAATCGAGTTGTCTGAAATTAGAAACTGATTCAGTTTGGAGGCAATTTGATGCCTTCCTGCTCTTCGATTGCTCGATGTAAAAGTGCCATTGCAGAAATGCAGATCTATTAGAGAGGTGTTCTGGATGAAGTCTTTGAAATGGGTGTTTTCCTGTTCCAATCTATTTCTTCCCCCAATCTTTTCCTCCAATTTGGTAATCATGTTAAAATCCCCCCCTATAATCCATAGCAGGTACCTTCTATTGATATTTAGAGCTTCTATGGTGTTGAGGAGAGCTATTTTGTTTCCGGCTTCTTGCGGGAAGTAGACATTCAAAAGATTTCCATGAATATTAGTACCAATAATGTGGAATGCAGCCTGGATTAGATGATGAGAAGCGTGGAAGTCTGAGAGAGTAAGCGCTTGAGTGTTCCATGCAATGGCTAGCCCCCCAGATGCGCCAGATGCATCCACTGCCACCAATTGACAACTTGGCCATGCCTTAGAGAGAATATTACCTCGAGTTGAGTTGTTACATTTGGTTTCCTGGAGAAAGCATATTTGCGGCTTTTCCATTTTTATCATATTTTTTAACATTCTGAGTTTTCTTGGGCTATTGAGCCCCCTTAGGTTCCATGAAATGAGCTTCATGATTCACTATTGATAGAGGGCTTATAGTACTTCGTCAGCTTAGCATACCTGCCTGAGTCCACCAGGATTTTCCCTATCGCAATTGTTCGTTGGAGATCAATTCTTCTTCCCCTTTTCTTGGAATCTTTTTGGGGAAGGCCTATATCCCATTGACTTCCTAGTTGGATGCCGAGCTGATGCTGATGATAAGCTCGAGAAATGACCACTTCCAGTTTGTTAAGCTGAAGCTCTGGGATACTTTCATAGGCCTTCTTTTTGCATGCTGCTTCTAGTTCTAAAATGTCTAGTCCATTCAGATATATGCTCTCTGGTTCTTCCTCCATCTGTTTCCCCTGGCTATTTCCTTCTGTGAATATCTGAGCTTTGGAGGGGATCTGAAGTTCCGTCTACTTCCATTTCATTGTCTTTTTCTACCTGTTTCTCTTTACCTTCCTTGGGGTTTGCTAGGGTGTCTTTGGGGGATTGGGCTTCAGAGGGATGAGCTGAAGGAGGTGGCTAGGCGGAGGAGGAGGGGAGAGCAAAGTTGTGCTTAGAGAACAGGTTTTTCTCTTCCGTAGATTGAGCTAGAATTTCAAAGCTGTTTCTAACCGCTGGATCAGAGGTATTGTCTTGCTGGGGCTCTTTCCCTGCTGTAGGTTTTTTGTGCGCTCGTTTGCGGTTAGGAGCTTTGGTGAAGCCATCATGGGTCAGAGAGTCTGAGGGGGCGGGAGCATTAGCTTTGGCATTTAGGGGATAGTCTCTGAAAAGATGCCCTATGGCATGGCATTTACGGCATAGAAACGGGACATGTTCATAGTCTAGGGGTTGAATCCATTCATAGTCACGGTGAGAGAGACTTACCGATTCTGGCAGAGCTTTGTCCAGGCGCATGAAGACGCAGATGCGGGCGTATGATGTATATCTTCGCATTTTTGTTTCTTCTGCCGCCTTTATTTAATCCCGTAGACCATTTCCTATGTCTTTGAGAATATCTTCATCCCAGTACTCATCTAGAAGTGAGTACATTATTATCCAGACTGGCGCCCAAGTGAGGTCTTCCTTGTCCGGATTAAATCTGGCTGTCTATTCCCTTAGGTATAGACCAGCTGAGTTGAAGAAGTAGGGTCCTTCAACTAGGATTCTGTATTTGTCTTCCAGGCAAAAAAAATCGGAGTGAAGAATCCTTTTGGGCCTAGCTGCAGAGTCACATCTCCTTTAGGCTTCCACTTCGCTGCAATCCAGCCGTATAGGGCTTTTTCCATCGGCCAGAACCCTATAAATTTCCCAATGAGGGCATGATCTCTCATATATTGGATTCGTTCTTCTATTTTCTGTCCCAGCAGTTCTATTCTGGGCCGATCTGTTGCTATTGGTTTGCAAGTAGTCGAGGAAACCTTCAGGGATCCTTCTGGTTTGTTCATCCGTCTGGGTATTCCTTCTGTCTTGTCTCCTTGACTGTCTATTTCAGTCCGCTCATTCTGTTGTGGGATCTCCTTGTTTATCACTTCCTCATTGACCGAACCAAATAGAATCGTTTGTTCAGGTCCGTGCTGCAGGTTAATTGCTTTGGGGGAGGGCGTTGAAGCCCCCCCCTGGGGAATGTCCATTCGCCTTTCGATCCGTCACTGAACAACTGAGTAGCGACAGAGCAAGAGGTCAGGTCCATGATGGCTTTCTGAGCTGAGCAGACTGCGCCGTCTGAGATGTGGTCAGAACCCTAGTAGTCGAGTTCCCAACGCTTCTCGATCAATATGAATTAATGTTAAGATGTGTGTTTTTTAATTATAAATGTGTCATTTTTAATGACCATGTATTTTTTTCAATTCTATACCAAGTGTGCCCCCACTATGTAAGCACAACTTGGTGAACTTGACATGTTTTAGAAAATTTTGTATTTAATTTTCAAAATGTGTGTGCTTCAACATTTGTGATTTTAGTCTTGAGTATATTTTAAATGAAGAGCTTGAGATTGTTACATTAATTTTCTGAATTATTTCATTTTTTTAAATAGCAATTTTAAGATCTTAAAATTCCTGATGTAATTTCAAGGGTTACATCAATTAAATGCATCAGGTAATTTCAAGGGTTATATCAATTTTCTAAATTCTTAATATTTTAAATATAAATTTCAATATTTTTAAATACGCAAGGTAACTTCAAGGGTTACAACAATTTTCTCAATTCTTGATCTTTTTAAATAGCAATTTTAAAAAGAATTGTAAATGCATGAGGTAACTTTTTAAATATCATGCAGCTATACATCTATAGGTATCCATATCATCGATGAGAATTTTCCACATGATTCTTAGGTGAAAATAAATAGAGTCTCATGCATCTACTAGAGGGGGAGGTCTAGGTCATGGGTCAAAGAGAATATCAAATGAATCGGGGGAGGTACATCATGATCGCCGTATATATATGTTTATGTGCAAATTTGTAAATTATATTTTAATATAATCATATGTACATGTATACATATGGAATTGATTTTTTATCAATTTGGCTTTAAATTAATTTATAATAAATTTCATTTTTTTAGGAGCATCTCAAACTAGGTCGAAAAGACTATCTACTCAATCAATGGAGGGACATCATTCACATCGTGGTGTATATATATATATATATATATATATATATATATATATATATATATAGATAGATATATATATTTTCCACATGATTCTTAGGTGAAAATAAATAGAGTCTCATGCATCTACTAGAGGGGGAGGTCTAGGTCATGGGTCAAAGATAATATCAAATTAATCGGGGGAGGTACATCATGATCGCCGTATATATATGTTTATGTGCAAATTTGTAAATTATATTTTAATATAATCATATGTACATGTATACATATGGAATTGATTTTTTATCAGTTTAGCTTTAAATTAATTTATAATAAATTTCATTTTTTGAGGAGCATCTCAAACTAGGTCGAAAAGACTATCTACTCGATCAATGGAGGGACATCATTCACATCGTGGTGTATATATATATATCTATATATGAATTTAATTAAATGATAAATAGGTAGAATCATATGTATGTACACATATCTATTGAATTGTTTTTCTATTATTTTTAAAAGCTTCGCTCACTATGTCGTTGCATGACGGTGGTCAACACTCTCGTGGTGGTCATCAAACTTATGGTTGTAAAAATTCTCTGGGTGGTCATCGATCTTAGGTTGGTCAACAATCTCTGGATGGTCATTAATCTTAATAATATCATCATAATCCTCATAATTTTGGTAAATTATATAATAAAAAAAGTATGTTAAAACAATTTTTTACATGTAAATGAATTGTATGTACATATGCATGTACATGTCTATCTTGCATGTGTATGAATAAATTTGTTCACATGTTTTCATATTTATGTAATTTTATATATTGATGTAGAGGGTGGAAATGTTGCTCCAAGTAGACGTAAGAGAAGTCGGGTAGTTCAAGAAGAAGGTGTTACACCAACTACCACTTATCCATCTGATATTCCTGATGAGCTTCTTTGGGAGACAAACCTCCAACAATGTACAATACAATGGTGAAAAATTCATTATTAAAAATTGAGGAAATACCTTGGGAATTTGGAGCTCTCTGCAGAGAGTCGACAAAGCTTAGAAATAATTGTGCACTCTCTAAGATCATTTCTAGATATTTACGAGAAGCTTGGGCCATCCACAAATTCATTTATAGATATGTTGGCATCTTCTTATTCATGGGCACATCTATGAGCCCATATTGTTCTAGGAGGGAGCTCAGCTAATCAGAGAGTGGGTGTAGCTGCATGTGATGCCCCCAAGATTCCTCATGTCCAATGGAGAAATTCAGCTCTCCCCTTAAAATTGTGGCATTGTTGATAAGGGATTTTCCAGAAAGGATTGCCAAAAAGCAAGTCTGTTTTGGTTTGGGGCATAGACATTAATGATGCGAAAATGTTTTCCTAATTCAGCTGAGAATATGTCCATTCCCAGGAAGCCCTGGCCTCCCCAAGAAGATATCATCCTTATTGTTTGAGGATTTATCCCAATGGCTAAAACCCCAGATCTGCCTACTGCATCTAGGGCTTGGAAGTGCCAGCCGGGTAAGATGGTTTGCAAGATCTTAATAATCTGTTCAGATGGCCCAAGGCTTTCCTGAAGAGCAGTCATGTCGTAGGGAGTACAATGCAAGAGTCGCTTGAGGTCCAATTTTTTTTGGGGGCTAGACAAGTCCCTACAATCGAAAGAGAGCCAAATCATCAGGGAATAGAGTCAAGGGTTTCAGATGCTCTAAGTGCCCTTTCAATGGTGTTTTGGCATCCCTGTGCCACATCTTCCCTCACAGATTTGATGGCTTTGGAGATCTTTGAAGCCCTGCCTCTGGAGGGTTTTTGTTTAGAGGGGGGGTGGGGGGGGGGAGGATGTCGAGACCTCGTTGGTTGGGGTTGATCAATTGTCGGGATTAGAGATTGTAGGAGTGCAAGCTCGAGGCAGAGGGGGAGTGGGAGGGGTGAAGGAGAGGGCTCAAATCTTGTATTATCGGTGGGGTGTTAGAGAAAATAGGGGAGGGGGGCTCGAGCTCACAGTTAATGGTGGTATTCATGCACCAGAGGGATGCAGATTGAATTAAATATGCATTTATTTGATTAAAAAGTAGAGAAGAGGGAAAAGAAATAGGAGTAGTACTCGTTGTAGGAGCAGCCTCCATAGCAGACCGAGATCGAATCAGTGGAGGGAATATAGGTGGTATCAATGGAGCACTGGTTGGCTGGGCAGTGACTCCATCCGCATCCTTTGAGTGATCTTGACCTGAGGGCTACTCGTCCACAATCAGGTCTTCCGGTTGGTGGTGCTTCGTTCCCCTTGCAGTCACCTGTGAAGTAGGAGTGAGCAGCGGACAATCCTTGAATAGATGGCTGACCTTGTGGCATCTTCTGCACAGGAAAAGGCACACCTTCATAGTCCAGATTTTGACGACACGAGAAATGTCTCCAATGGACGGTTATCTTTTCCTCCAGCCCCTCCCTAGTATCAGATGTACCAGGATACGTGCCATTGTCATGATTCTTGTATTTTCAAAAGATTGACAATGTTCTAAGTAGGTGACCAAAGCATATCCAATGCACTTGAAGACTACAGGGGTCCAAAACTACATTGGAAGGCCCGACAAATGAACCCAGATCGGCCCAACACTCATATGTTCACTCTTTGGATCAAATAAAGGATCCCATCTTTTTAATAGTACCAGAGCTAGTTCAATGCGCTAGAATCAGAATAATATCCAGTTGGTATATTCTTCCCTATGGAAACGTAGGGCAAACCACCCACAAGCCAGTACCCTAATGATGGGAAATTCTTTGAGCAGGGAGCCCCAAATCTCCGAGGTCCAGAGTCGAAGACAATCTACTAAGTAGTTCCTGCTCCGCACTCGACTTACCAGAACCTTCTTTGCAGTCTCTGTAACTTTTCCCATCGGAATGTCCTCGCCAAGAGTTAGGTTGATGTCCTTATCCACTATTTTAAGGCACCTACCTTTCTTGGGCTTGTCTAATCAGTGAGCAGTCGGGTAATCCTTGAGAAGACCACAACAGCCCTGATTAACTGTTTGGGGGGTGGATGGGGTAGATTTAGGGTTAGGGATCTGGGAGCTAAACCAACCAGAGTGGATGGGGGTTTTGAGAGGGCAGGATTAATGAGGGGAGGAGGCCCGAATAAAGGGATGCACGAGGTGGAGGGTGTACAATGGGGCGCGGAAATATGGGGGAGGTGTGGTAAGGGGGCGTCAAAGGTGGGCAAGGGCTAAAGGTAGGTTCCAAGCAGGTTTAGGGTAGATGGAGATAGTGGGGGGTAGTCCAAACCAGGAGCATTGTCAATGTGAACTGAGGGCAGAGGATGGGTTACAGAAGGACTCGGACGAGCCTGAATGGACAGAGCAACAGACAGCGGGTGCAGGGTGGAAGCAAAAGGGTCAGAGCCTAACACGGCTCGATGGTGCGACCAAATAACCTATTGGGGATGAGGGTCTGCCTCGTAGTCAACATCATCTAGCTCCATAATAACCGACAAACTGGAGGGATGTACGCCACAAAGAGATAGGGGAGTGAAGGTACAGTCAGGCAAGCCAGGCGTTAGAGCCATGGCCATCAAAACTAAGGTTTTTGGCCCCAGGGGCCTCCATGGATGTCATCTTCAGCATCTGCAGAGCAACAGTTCCTTCCATCGACATTGATGGTACATAATGAGAGAAGAAACTCTATTTTCCAATTTACTTGAATTAACAACAATTTCTCAAGCTTCCAAAATTGTGCTAAGTGATGAGCCCCAAAATTGGTAACATTTTGGGCTCATTTGGACTAATTATCCTTGTTCAATCGTTCATTTTTCATAACTTATGCATTATTTTTTAGTATGTTTATGTCATTTGTATGAATAAGGGTAGTCACTCTTCCTAGGTGGCTAACATGTGCTCATTTCAGGATTTTTTGACACATGTTGGAGCAAAATCGAGCAGACATGGGCTAGGAGACAGCCAAGCTTGGGTTGAGGATTCATAGGGGGGTTGTCTATGGCATTAAATAGCCTCCCTCGGCATCTTTACCCCCAACTCTGAGCTCTAAAGGCCACCAAAACCAGATCTAGAAGGCAGCCACACAGATTTTTTGGAAGGAGTTGTTCACTCACAGTTTGGGCAGCCAAGTCCCATGGATTTAGGAGGCCAGCTAGGGCCTCGTGGTGTATAAATGTTAAGGCCTCAGCCTTCGTGAGGGACTTTTGAAAAACTCTTGTATACTTTGCACTACAGTGCTGCTAGCTCTATTTTGTTCTCTTGTAGCCATTGTTGGCATAACTCTTGACTTATGATTATTTTTTGATAATAAGAAGCAGTTAGATTTGATATCAGCTCAAAGTTTTTTATAGGAGCCATAGCTCTCAGGGTTGGGCCCAACCCGAGAGCCTAGGGCCTCCTTCCTTGTATTGTTATCTTTCCATTATGCATTGTGATTTTCCTTTTATGCATTTGAAACATGGTTCTGTTGAGCAAGATTTAGTTGTGTTGGTTAAATGGGTCACTGTTGAGGAATAGAATTGCTTCAGATGTGTAGAATAGATTGATAGGATAATAATCGATAAAGCTCCAGGAAAAGGGGTTGTCTACACTCTTAGTTTCACCTCTCCCTTATTGGGTCAGGGGCTGGAATTGCAGAAACAGTACTGCCCAACAAAAACACTAGTTTGCTTGACCATGCAATCTTTGGTGTAATGTCTTTGTTTGTAGAAGTTAGTCATGCGTTCAGACCTTTTGAGATGTTTCTTTGATTAAGTGATGTACATTGTTTTCTTTAAGAAATAAAGTTGTTGTTCATTTGATTCGTTGACAGTTAGGATAAATTAGCTAAGATTTTGATTGTGTGCAAGACTTGGTTGATTTTGTTAAGTGTACACTGTGCAGGGCATCTCCATCACTCTCTCATCCACCTAATCTTCGTCCATGCTAGTTGTTCCATCTCCTAGTTAGGTTCCTCGTCTCACAACTACTCCTCTGCCCACGTAACCCTACCTTCTTGCTCTTCCATTGTCTTAGCCTTCTTTAAGTCAAGTCAGCTTTGCACACCCTCTCATCACTTCCTCCATCAGTCACTGGGTCATTCCAGACCCCTACCCTACCTCCCTATCCATTCATGCATCTTCTCTCACTCACCCATCCTCCAAAATCCAATTTGAAACATCGTGTAGAAATTTCTGAACATCCTGTAGAAATCCTTGAAACATCCTGTAGAACCCCTGCAAACTTCCTGTAGAAGCTCACAAGTGAGGTTGTTGGATAGCCAAACTTTGTGAAACTATCCAGAAGGGTGTTAAGGACTCCTTAGACCCTCTCTGAACCTTTCCAACCTTTTTCCAAGCATTTCTCTTCCTTGATCCACCCCTGCACAGTAAAAATCCAGTTAAAACACATGCATTTTACCTTCATAGAAGTAATGGCATCTCTTTTAATAGTTTGCATTCTCTCCTCTGCATTAGTAGGACTAGCTGGTAGAATTAGGGTTTGCTAGGGTTTATGTTACTTTTTGGCTTTCAGTTTCTTTCTGCAAGTAGATCAACTTCCTATGAGTTAGCTTCCATCCATCAGTTAAAAAGATTCATCTAAGAGGTCATAGAAGTTGGCTTAAGCCCCTAGCGGACTTGTGCCAGCTAACCAAGTGAAAGCTGCGGCGAGAGCTAGTACTTGTGCATACAACACCATTGCTTCCAAGTTTGTTACGAACTACCGGGTTGATAAAAGTAAAGAAGGGAGTCCCAGGAGTTGCAGAATTATTGCTGCAATACTGGAGCCCACCATCTTTTTGGCGCCGTTTTCGGGGAAGCGTCAGAGTATTGGTGATTTTTGCTTTTCTTCTATTTTTCTACACTCGCCTTCTGCTAAATAGTTTATTTCATTTCCATTCTGCAATTTCATTTCCGCAAAAGTAAAATAGATATTTCCTGCTTTCATAGATTAGCATTTCAATTCTGCAATTTCAATTCTGCAAGCGTAGATTATCAATTTCAATTCTGCAAGCATAGATTAGCAATTTCATTTCTGCAAGCATAGATTAGCATTTCAATTCTGCAAGCGTAGACTAGCATTTCATTCCTGCAATTTCATTTGAGCAAAATAGATTAGTCATTTCCTGCTTTCATTTCAATTCCGCATTTTCATTTCAGCAAGATAGTTAGTTGCAGTTTAATCTATTTTCAATTTTGCAGGTGCCAGAAACAAAGCAAAAAGCAATCAAAAGCCTTTCCATTTCATGCCTCGTAGGAGCAGAGATAAAACTGGCAAATTCTTACCCAACACCCCCACCACTTCACTGAGTCACCCTTCTCTCTTCTTTGGTGACAGTGATCCAGAAGAACCTATAGGCGAGCCTCCTGAGATATACAAAGATCCTATAACAGAAGATGAGTTAGAGAACACTCCACCTGAAGCCATGGCTAAGAATAGAAGAGAAGATGAGAGAATAGAAGGTGTCTTTCCCATCCGAGAGACCAATGGAGACATGAAAATGAAAAACATAAGCCCCTCCACTTTACCTCACTTCCATGCATTGACTACTGAAGACCTTGATACCTTCCTGTTTGAGTTTGCTGTCCTTTGTCGAACCTATGACTATACAGAAGATGAGCAAAAATTGAAACTCTTTCCCTCTACCCTCAAGGATACAACATTACGCTGGTTCATGGGCTTACCTGGAAACAGTATCACCACTTGGGCTCAGATGCAGCAAGCTTTCAATACCAAATACCGGGACTACTGTAGGTCCAAGGAAGCCAAGGGAGAAATATTTTGGATGACCATGGGAAATGATGAGTCTTTAGAAGATTATGAGGAAAGGTTCCAACTTAGCTATAAACGGGCCAGGTGCACACTCGACCCTGAATCTCTCAAGTTCGTCCTGCTCCGAGGAGTCCCTGAAGACCTTCTAGATACCCTTCACATGCTAGCTGGAGGAGATATTTACCAACTACCTTATGAGGATATAAAGACTGTGTTTAGAAACCACTCTAGGGCAGCCCGGAAAAGAGGTAAGGGAAACCCCCTTTCAGCTAGTACTACTTTCTCCAAGCATGAGTTTGTTAATCAGCTGGAGGACCTAAAAATTGAGGTGAGACAGACCATTGCCATGCAACTTGATACATTCCGAATCCAGCAAAAGAAAGAGGAAGCTGAGAGGGCTTTGGCCATCTTCTGTCCTAGGTGTACAAGGAAGCACCCTAAGAACGAGTGTCCATTACACTCGGTAGAGGTATGTTTCATTTGTGAGGAGGACCACCCCACAAACCAATGCCCAACCTTACCTGGGTTTAAGGCCATGTACCAAGGAACTGAGGCACCCACTGAACCTCTCTACTTCCTCAATCAAAGGAGGCCGCACGGACCTAGACCTTACTAGCAGGGATGCAAGGGACATCCCAAGCTTATTATAGTCCCAACCAATATGCTCCTATGCCTTCTTGGGGTCCCCCTGCTCATCCTTCCTGGTCTGTGCCTCCTCCATGATCTTACCCACCTGAATACCATACTCAACCCACTACTCATTCGTTTCACTCACATGTCTAGCCACAGCCTCAGTGGAATGCACCTCAACCGGGGTGGAGGCCCCAGTACAACACTCCTCCCGCCATTTTGCCTCCACCACCAGCTCAACCACAACCATTACCTCCTGCTCCTCCAAGACAACCCCAAATGCCTGCTCAACCGAACCCGAATCCTAACAACCGACAGGCCCAACAGGTATATACTGGGGAAACAACATGCCCTACCTATGTTGTGGAGATCCAGGAGATCAACCTGCGATCTGGGAAGACTCTTCTGGATCGCCAACCTCCTCCCCCAGAGGAAGAGGAAGATAAAAAGGAAAGTGAACCCAAGGCCACTCCACCCTTTCCTGAGAGACTAACAGTAACCACACAACCTGACCCAGAGGAGAATGAGCTTCTGGGAGAATTCAAATAGTTGTGTGTGAGAATACCACTTCTCCAAGCCATCAAAGATGTACCGATATACAACAAATTGGTTAAGGAAAAGTGTTTCAAGCACCCAGGCAGGTGAAAAAGAGATGCCTCAACCATCAATGTCATAGGACAACTGTCTGATCTTATGTTGGGGCAAGTAATCTGTCCAAATTATTTGGATCCTGGGAGTCTTGTAGTTGATGTCCACATCAATGGCATAATCATACCCCACACTTTGATTGATTTAGGGGCTGCCATTAATGTGATGACCAGGGATGCCATGCTCAAACTCAACCTTCAGGGTTCCTTAAGGAAGACTTCGACGGTCCTGCAGTTGGCAGATCGCTCCACCGTGACTTTCGAAGGGATTGTGGAGGATGTCTTGGGCTCTGTTGACTCTTGGGAGTATCCTGCGGACTTCTTGGTTCTTCAACCAAAGGCAAAGCTTACTAGATACCCCCTTATTTTGGGAAGACCTTGGTTAGCCACTGCGGATGCTTACATAAGCTGTCGAGCAGGAAACATGACCATCAAAAATGGTCCTATGTCCAAGCAGCTAGTCCTATACCCTCCTGCCCAACCTCTATTAGAGCATGACTTACCACTTTGGTTGGAAGAAGGAGAAGAGGATGAGGTGTACTCTGCACCCTTGTGCACCTTAAAAGCCACCAGGGGAGGTCCTCAAACCGAGGATGATTTGATTGAGACCTTGATTCAGAATCCGCCTCCCAATGCATTGTTCTTAGAGAAATTGGTGGATGATACTCAAGCCAGCACCTTAGTGGACCTTTGTATGACTGATCCAGTCTCTCCCAGAGTCAAAAAAGTGGAGTTTGGCCCCGAGAGAACGTTAAAGATCAGCTCCTCCCTATCTCCTTCCCAGGAAAAGGAGCTGTATAGTCTGTTGGCTAGTCATCTAGATGCTTTCGCTTGGAATTATAAGGATATGAAAGGAGTCCATCCTTCAGTCTATATCCATCATATCTACATCAAAGAAGACTGTAAACCGGTCAGGCAACCTCAGAGGAGAATGAATCCAGCCCTTAAGGACATTGTCAAAGAAGAATTCCAAAAGCTGTTGGATGCAAGATTCATCTACCCCATCTTGGATAGCGAGTGGGTGTCCCCTCTGGTGTTGGTACCCAAGAAAAATGGAAAGTGGAGAATCTGTGTGGACTACCGAGAACTAAACAAAGCCACCAAGAAAGACCACTTTCCTCTGCCTTTCATAGATCAAGTATTGGATGGACTGGCGGGGAAGATGTCTTTCTCTTTCCTCGATGGGTTCAGTGGGTATAACCAGATCCAAATCAACCTGGAAGACAAAGATAAGACCACCTTCACTTGTCCTTGGGGTACCTTTTCTTACCGAGTCCTTCCCCTTGGGCTATGCAACGCTCCTGCCACTTTCCAAAGAGCAGTATTGAGCATCTTTTCTGAGCTGGTCCATGATTCGGTGGAAATCTATATGGATGACTTCACTCCTTATGGGTCCAACTTCCAGGAAGCATTGTCCAATCTGGGAAAAGTTCTAACCAAGTGCATTGAGATGAACCTGTCCCTTAGTCCTGAAAAAATGTGAATTCCTGATGACTTAAGGAACCATGCTAGGACATACCATTTCTCGCCAAGGATTGTAGGTGGATCCTAATAAAATTTCTCTCATCTAAAAGGTTCCACGTCCTCAGAAGGTAAGAGATGTTCGGAGTTTCTTAGGCTTATCAGGATATTATAGAAGATTTATTAAAGACTTCAGTAAGCTAGCCTCGCCACTGTTTGGCCTCTTAGCAAAAGATGTCGAGTTCAAATGGACGGACGACTGTCAAAGGGCTCTGAATGAATTAAAGGATAAGTTGGTGTCCGCCCCGATATTGAGAGGTCCAAACTGGGCCCTACCTTTCCACATCCACACTGATGCCTCGAACAAAGCCATAGGGGCAGCCTTAGGATAGGTTGAACAAAAACTCCCATATGCCATATACTTTGTCAGCAAAAACTTATCCAAGGCGGAAATGAATTATACTGTAACTGAGAAAGAGTTCTTGGCCGTGGTCCATGCCTTGAACAAGTTCCGACACTACATCACTGGATATCAAACATTTGTACATACTGATCATGCTGCAATTAGATATTTAATGAATAAACTAGATGTGAATGCTCGTATTATTAGATGGTTACTTCTGTTGCAACAGTTTGATTTGACTATCGTTGAAAAACCAGGTAAAGAAAATGTTGTTGCTGACTTCTTTTCTAGACTGGATTTACCTACAGGTGAAGATGGAACAGTGGACGACCAGATGCCAGATGAACATCTGTTTGCTATCTCTGTACTCTCTCCATGGTTTGCTGATATAGCAAACTATCTGGTCTCAGCACAGTTCCCTCCGCATCTATCTTCAAAAGAGAAAAACAGAATTGTAAGGAAGAGTGCCTCATTCACCTGGATCAGGGGCAACCTGTTCAAACTTGGCCCCGATCAGAGCTTAAGGCATTGTGTAAGGGAGGAGGAAGTCTTTGACATCCTCCTAACCTGTCATGATGGGCCTTGTGGAGGACATTTTGCAGCCAAGAGGACTGCCTTCAAAATTCTACAGGCAGGCTACTATTGGCCCACACTTCATCAAGATTTCAAGAGATATATCAGCCAATTTGACCGATGCCAAAGGATGGGGAAGCCGACCCCAAGGGACGAAATGCCTCTCCAACCTCAAATGACTCTTGAACCATTTGAGAAGTGGGGTATGGATTTTGTGGGTCCTATCAATCCTCCTTCAAGGTAAAGGTCTTACATCATTGTGTGCACAGACTATTTGACAAAGTGGGCGGAAACCAAGGCAATCAAAGCAGCGACAGAAGAAAAGGTGGCTGAGTCTTTAAGAGAAAACATCTTCTACAAATTTGGCTACCCAAGAGAGTTAGTCACCGATCAAGGAAGCCAGTTCACCTCCAACTTAATTGAAGACTTTCTTGCTCATCACAAGATCAAGCATAGGACTTCCACCCCCTATCATCCTCAAGCAAATGGGCAGGTGGAAGTCACCAATAGAGAATTAGAAGGGATTTTGACTAAGGTGGTGAGCAGCAGCAGAAAGGATTTGGCAGATCGCCTGGTTGAGGCCACTTGGGCTTACAACACCACTTGGAAGACCACAACAGACTTCACACCTTATGAACTAGTCTATGGGAAGAGAGCTTTGCTGTCAATTGAGTTCGAGTACAACACATTGAGGATGGCAGCTCAGCTGGACCTAGATCTCAGCCATGCCCAATAAGAAAGGTTATTGCAGCTGAATGGGCTAGATGAACACCGAATGCAGGCCCTTCTCCACTCAGAAGTGGTTCAACTCCAGAGGAAGATATGGCATAACCAGCACCTCAATGACAAGCAATTCCAACCAGGAGATTGGGCGCTGCTGTATGATTCCAGACATAAGGATTTCAAGGGGAAGCTGAGGACAAGATGGCTAGGACCATATGCAGTGGAGAATTGTAATGACAATGGGTCTGTTCTTATTCGGACCATTGATGAGGAAGCCATCCCCATGCTCGTCAATGGGCATTGACTAAAGATCTACACGAAACCTCTTTCGAGGCGAGAGTTCATCAAAATTGTGGAAAAGTCAGTGCTGGTCATAGAGAATGGTTCTGCCTCTGTTTTGGCATACCCTGAGCATCATAAAATAATAATAATAAAAGATCCTTGGGTGAAAACCTTTCTGAGGCTCCCAAGGCAGATGGTAGGGGTGAAAACCTCATTGAGGCACCCCTGCTGTCTCTCTGAAAAAGAATTGGGAAAAAAGACCCTTGGGTGAAAACCTCTCTGAGGCGCCCAAGGCAGATAGTAGGGGTGAAAACCTCACTGAGGCGCCCTTGCTGTCTCCCAAAAAAAAAAAAAAAAACGAGGAAGAAAAAACAAAGAAAAGAAAAAGAAGGAGGCAGAAACAGAAAAACAGGCTCAATCTTTGGAAATTAATGCAGGTTGCAGGTATTCCATGCAAAAAAGGAGGCCTATCAACTCAAGGACAAGGGTCCCTACCATGCTACCAGGCGACCTCACCAGCACTCCCTCCATAAACACTCATCTCTTCCAAGGTTTGGGCACATTTTGGTCATAGTTTAGCCTTCTACAGGAAGTTTTGTATTTCTACAGGAAACATCTTGTAGAATCTTTAGATGGGCCAGGACTGACTATGTAAAAGAAGTTGGAGCTCAAAGTCCAATAAGGAGGCATGCAACCAATTTTTTTCTCCATCCCCCACTGTTGTTGCCTCCTTTCACCACCACTGCTGCCATATGATTGAAAGACCTGCAGTCCTACCCGAACGTTGGACTCTTAGAAGAAATATTTTCAAGTGGGAAATAAAGCATGCAGAGGCTCAACGCTTACCTGTCAAGGCAATCGGAGGACCCTGCACCTGTGAACGTGACTCCACTGTTTCGGCATGCACCCTAGGAGGAGAAACGAATATAGGATGTCCCACAGGAATCCTGTAGCAGTTGATCCGGCTAGAGCACACACCATGAAGAAACCTGCAACTCATGAAGCCGGCGCATTCACCATCCACAGCCAGGAAACTGGTCTCGCAACCAGCAGCAGTCAACGAAAAGGAGCTCCCGTGCCTGTGCACGAAGCAGCAGCAAGCGGATCCATCACCTCTCGTCCTGAAGCATGAGAAAAATCACGTCCACGGCTGCACAGGTAAGTGCCTCACCCTATTTCGTCAAATTACATAAGCAATGCTCTAAAATGTGTGTAACTATGGAAATGAATGGATTGAACAAGTTGGGTAGCCATTCAACTGGCCACCACAACCAGCCCGACGGCCTCATCGGATCTGAAAAGCTTTGGTTGTGTCGACAAGACAGGAAATGGACACGTGGGAAGCGTCCAGTCGGAGAGAAGCAACGATCTAACAGGAGTGGTGGCGGTAGATATACAGGGAATGATTCGGTGGTCAGGCATACATGCAGCGGAATGATAGCAGGTGGCGTTGGCCAACGGGCCGACGGGGACAGCTCACACCCGTGCCACGAATTCCGCAGAAATTCAAATCCGCCGGCTACATCACGTATGGCACACTACACTCATTTATTCTCAACCGTTTTGCAGCCGAGTACGCATCCTAAATTCTCTGAAGGCTATTACTCTGATTTCTCGGCCTGTTCCAACGTCCTGTTGCTGCACAGAAGGCCTAGAACCACTGAAGCGCTCCCCAGAATCCGTGCACGACTTCTACAGGAAGCTGTGCTACAGGAAGCTCAACGTTACAGAGGAATTTGAACTGTTCACGTCGAAGGTGGCAATTCTAGAATGAGGTAATCCTGAACATAGTTCTCCCATGCAATTGGTTCGAAAGGTGGTGAAGTCGACATGTTAAAGGGGTAGGAAACCATGAATTACAGTATGTGCATAAATTTACAAGAGTTTTCTTGTTGCTGCATGAGAATTGTCGTCGTAGTGTGTATGCGGGATTTCCTCCGAGGTTTGATTTATAATTGAGCCACTGTTAAAGCTCACCTGTAGAAAGTTGTGAATTTTATAAACTGTGTGCATAACAGAGACATAACTCTGCGCTCTGTCTAAGGAAATCCCAGAGATCCACTTCTGTATACGAGCAGGCAAGCTCAGGCCAACACAACAAGATTTTACCATGCCAGGAGGGTTCATTAGAAAAGAGCCTACAGACTCAAAGAATTTACGGGAAACCCCTGAGGTGGTGGACCTGTTTTCTCGTGCACGATGGATGTCATTCTGTGACAAGCTTCAAGGTCATGATGACGAGGTTGCAGAAGAATTCCTGTGATCCTTGAAGCCAAAGTCAAAGACATTGGTCGTTGTCAACTTCCGAGGATTGACCCTCAGACTCACCCCACAGTTCATTAGCAGAGTCACTGATCTATCGATGGGGGTACCTTGGGATAAGGA